>CAXBUK010000010.1:0-1243000 GCA_963978885.1 Nemotelus pantherinus | reverse complement strand
ATGAGGAGATTTAGAGAGAGAAATTTCATTCGAATTTATGTGTACATTTTTTTTTTGCGTGAAAGTAGATGAAAATGGTGCAGGAGCATGCAAGAACATTTTCTTTTCACTTTGTACAACTCACATTTTCCTTTCATGTTCAATTTTTGCTATTTTAGAACGAAATTCAAATAACATTTCATTCCAATCTACTGTGCATCTCACGGATGGAATTCAGCACGCTCTGAGAACAATTCAGCCGGGAAAAATTCACAATAGTACCCGATTTGTACTTGATTAACTCTAAAAAAAGGTAGCTTTCTACTGTCAGACGCCGAGAAAAATGTAGATTTAAGTTGATTTAGCTCTAAAGCGATCAGCTGATCCAAATTGCCTGATTTAGAGTGTAGTGTGAACGGCATATAAGCAATGCCTCCTAGAAGTACGGGTCGTAATGCAAAATGACGATGTCACAGCAATAGGCCGAAATGTCGTGAAAAACACCTGCAGTCTTATGGGACGTCCGTGGGAAATCGTAAATCGTACAGGTTGTGTTGAAGTGAGTGAAGTGGTAGCAAAGTGAGATCCGCGGAACAGTGCTAGTGAACAGCTGAAACACAAATTAATGCAGCGCGCGGTATAATTAACAATAAATATTAACGTTTCAAAAATGTAATTAGTTTGGACGTTGGTAAAAATTCGCTTCGGAATGTTTATCAGTTGTTGTTAGGTTATGTGATGTTATGTGTCGATTCACTTTCGATAGAATTGATTGACACAAAATTCAAATTATGACCAAATATTATTGCTGCAACGCGTCCACGCACAAAAAACTAACGTTTTAATCATATTTTAGCTTAAAAATCGCAAGTGAAATCTCCGTGTGTGTCGGCACTGCCTCGTGGAAATGTCAAAATTGCCTATCGCCATGACATCACAGCGACAACGATTACGTAGCCTGACGGCCCGTACTACTCGAAGGCATTAGGCTAATGGTGGAAAGTTATACCATCCGTGTGCACTCCGTTTCAACCACAGCGTAAGAAGTTTGTTCTTAACCAGCGTGTGGACTCCGTATATGTATACGGTCCAAAAATCCAGTGAACTGGCCTGAGATTGTGTTGTTGATCAGCAACGAAAAATCTAGCCTGAGTAAGTAGGCTTGATTTTTCGTTGCTCACATACGACTCACTCTAGCAAAAAAATACCAGCGCACTCTCAGGTTGCTTTGACAGATAATGCATTGCTTAAATGGAGGCGCAATTTCAAGGTCAAAGTAGTTTTTTCTGGAAAAGGGTTTATACACTTTGGTCTCAACGATCTCACTGGAAGCAATGCTTCTTAGAAGTACGGGCCGTAATGTAGAATAATGACGTTTCACACTGTCAAAGTGCCGCGAAAAACACACGCAGTCTTATGGGACGTCCGCGGGAAAATGTTAATTGTACAGGTTGTGTTAAAGTGAGTGAAATGAAAATAAAATGAGATGTGCGCAACAGTGCTAGTGAGCAACTTAATTTTAAAATTAATGCAGTGCGTGCGGTATAAGAGGAAAAATTCACTACGAAATGTATATCAATTGGTGTAAGGTTCTGTGATGTTTTGTGCCGATTTAATGTCGATAATATTGATTGTATCAAAATGCAAGTCATGACTAAATATTATTACAACAACGCATCCATGTTCAAAAAAAAACTAATTTTTTATTTATATTTTAACTAAAAATCCGCATGTGAAACCTTAATGTAAATCGGCACTACCTGCTGGAAATGTCAAAGTTCCTGCAAAAGGAACGTCAGTGCTACAACGATTACGTACTTCTTGAAGGCATTGATTTTAAATGTGGATTTCCGTGCGGCGCCAGTTTATGTTCGTTTGCGACATTCTCTAACCCAAACAAACATTGCAGAGGACGCAGTTGATTTAAAAGTTAAAATAAATTTGGGGGCAAGCAATTGGCGCGTGTTATGTCACCATGTCATCAATCTTGGCCTTGATGCATGCCCGATGCCAATCACCTATAGACGTATCGCACCTCAGCTATCGGTAAATTGCACAGTACGCAATATTTAATTTCAATACACAATATTCTATTTCACCATGTTCTCATTATTACAAAACTGCACAATATTTAATTAATTGCACATGTCGTAATACTCGCAACTAAGCAAATCAATTTTATTATAAATAGAAGTAAAGACAAAAATTAAGTCAGTTCATTGTATCCAATTGACGATTCAATAAATCTGAATACTTGAAACTTTGTTTTTTTTTCACTCGGGTAAAAAAGCGTAACATAATTCGACATCACAGCGACAACGCGTTGAATAAATTTTTTGGTGGTATACGCGAAAAGAACGAACTGTAGTGTAGAAAACTTTGTCTTGTACCGAGAATATTATCCCCGTTAGTGCAACAAAGGAGAACCAGCAGTTAAACTAAGACAGATTTGAACTATTCACGAGAAACATCGTACCAGGAAGACGGTCATCGCCATAGAAGAGCTATCGAGTAGAATACCGGAAAAGCATCCTGGAAGCTGCAATGAACTCGATAGCCATATTTTGCATGTAAGTCATTTAAATTTGAACACGTTCCTTTCCTTTCATACTAAACACTCAACATATATATATATATATATATATATATATATATATATATATATATATATATATATATATATATATATATATATATATATATATATATATATATATATATATATATATATATATATATATATATATTTATGCCGTATTTGAACAAAAAACCTAGACTAAGACCATATCCAAAATTTAAAAATAGGCTAAATTTAAGAATCATACCTTTAACCGATACATTGGAAGATCTAAGAAATAATTTGGAAATGATATTGGAAGAATCAAGTGATAGTGGTGAAAGTGAAGTGCTTAATCGTGAAAATTTATCAAATCGGTTCATTAATTTTAATCACTCCGATTATTCCCAAGAAACTGATTCAGCAATGGCTACCGTGGCTACCATCAGTGATATTTTCAATGCTCTCAGAGTCCCTGACGCAGTTAAATCCCAGACTGTTGAGAGATTTCATTGATAAAGTGGAAGAAAATCTTTCACTTATTGGCCCCACTTCACCTGCATACAGCAGGGTACTATTACGTGCGATACGCAACAAGATTGAAGGTCCTGCGAATGAAGTTTCGAACATGTATGGAACTTAATTGGACTGGAGTGAAATCAAAACAAATTTGATCCTTCGCTACAGTAGTTCTGGTAACAGGCAACCTCAATTTCACCACCCACAGAGCAATAATTTTTTCCGTTCTGCGGAAAGCCTCAGTAGTCCAACAGGATACATAGATCCCACACATAAAAATATCTTTCCCATTTGGTCGTGATTTAAAATTCTTAATCGACACGGGAGCATCTACTTCATTTGTTAACCCCGAGTTCGTTCATTCAAGCGATGTAGGAATTACAAAACCCGTCATTATTAATACTGTCCTAAACCCACACACTTTAGATAAGCAGGTATCTTCCGAATTTTCATGAATTCAGGCAACCGGGATAAAGCAAATTTTGGCTTTTTAAATTTCACCAATACCTCGACGTTTTACTACAGTTGATCTAGTCAACAAAACATTCACCACTAACCATGCTATTATTCCCCTAAATTTCAAACCCAATATATTATCAAATAAATACACTGTACCTGCTAAGTCAAAATATATTGCGAAGCTATTAGTTGGTACTTGTGAAGGAGATAAATTCATACCAAATATTGAAATCGCACCTGGATATACGATATACCCATACGATATACCTAAATCCTATCGATACCCATATGTCCATAAAGATGAGGTAAAAAAACAAATTAGTGACATGCTTAATCAAGGGATCATCCAACCAAGTTATTTTCCGTGGAGCGCACCAGTTTGGGTAGTCTCCAAAAAAAGAGATGCAAGCGGTAAACGAAAATGGAGGCTGGTTATCGACTGTCGGAAACTTAACAAGAAAACGATGACCATTCGCTATAATTTACCCAGCATAAACGACATACTCGACAAACTCGGCAGCAAGGCTCGCAGGTTCAGCGTACTGTGGAAGCCTACGGAACCCTCGGATGGTCGTGGGGGAGTCTACCTCACGATCCGAAGGGAGGGAAGGACGGTCCGAGCAATACGTTGTTCCTATGGGGGTGGGGTGTAGCGGAAGGTGAAATTGCTGGCGATTGCCTCGACTGTGGTCCGGGAACGTGAAACCCAAACCTGAAACTATCTAAAATAATCTATGGATCAAAATAAAGACTTGAAAAAAAATCAAACTTCCCACCAGTACTACTGGAGGGAAGTCACTAGAAAAGGACCCCTTCAAAAGGAGTTCAAAGGTGACACGATCATCAACGTCGGGAGGCGAAACGGCTCAGGGTCAGGCGATCGAAAGATTGCGGGCCCTGAAGATAGATGGGGAGCCTGCTCCGGGATCTACTGTGAGTCCGATGGACGTAGTGGTACCCCTCAGCAGAGCAGTTACTCAGCAGTTTGGCGGCTGGAGAACCACTGGCCAGTCCAATGGAAGTGGCGGTTGAGTCGGCTTCTAGCAGAGCTGTGACCAAGAAAGGGGGCGGCAAGCTGAAAGGCTCGCAGGTCACCGGGAAGGAAGCGGCGGCTAAGCCAATCGCCAGAGCTGTAACCAGAACTGGAGGTGGTGCCTCCGAGGATCTGCAGTCCACTGTGAAGGTGGCGGCAGCTGATCCCACCGAAGCGAAGAAGCGGAATGCTCAACGTTTCAGAAGGAGAGAGGCAAAACGAGCGGCCAGGAGTACGGTGACGCTGGAATCATAGGGAAACCCGATGATGCCCCAGTGAAACCTGCTGCAGCGGCTGCAAGTAAACGCCAACGCTCAGAGAAGATAATCTCGCCGAGAAGTAAATCAACGAAGTGGCCACGACAGGAGACAGCAGTTCGTTCCTTTAGGGACGTGGCGGCTAGTCACCTTAAGCTAGCCGTCGTTGACAAGCAGGAACCCCTGGAATGAAGACTCGTGGATGACGTGGCCAAGGTTGTTCTTAAACGGATCACCGAGGAACTCCTCAAGTTTGCCATGTCGATGGAAGAAGGGTCCACTCACTTTGAAGGCTGCAACATTGT
This sequence comes from Nemotelus pantherinus, assembly GCA_963978885.1. NCBI lineage: Eukaryota > Metazoa > Arthropoda > Insecta > Diptera > Stratiomyidae > Nemotelus > Nemotelus pantherinus. The sequence goes on along the minus strand of CAXBUK010000010.1, from coordinate 1,237,891 downwards.
TCGCGGCCACATTGCGGTGACTTGTAGTGACGTCTTCTCGACAGAATGGATTCGGTCTACCGTCCAGAAGATTTCTGTAGACCACCCAGGTTTTGATGTGGTGGAGGAGACATCCGTGCCTAAGCTAAATACAGCGAAGGTGACGGTGCCCCGTTCGAACGCTTCGGAGGCTCTGTCCCTGTTAAAAAGACAGAACCCCGATCTGAAAGTTTCAGGCTGGAGATTATTCCAGGCTGTAAAACTAACCAACCAGTCGGCGGAGCCTGATTTAACTGGTGCAGCAAAGATGGTGCTTGTGCTGGGAATCGATTGGGAGTCCGCGGATCAAGTACGGGCCAACAACGGGTTGATTCACTTCGGTCTGAAGAGGATCACCTTGAAAGTTGGAGCGGAGAAGGTGACTGAGGGAAGCCGAAGTGCAGGTGGTCCAAGCAAATCTGCACCACAGTAGAGCGGCGACGGCCAATCTGCTTCGGTGGCACGCTGACATCGCGCTGATACAAGAGCCGCTTCTGTACAAGAATGTGGCTTGTGGATTCGGCGCCAGCCTCAGTGTGTTCCAGCTTAAAGGAAGGGACAAGACAAGGGCTTGTATTGTCGCCAAAAAAGAGGTGAAAGCAATCTTGATTCCGCAGCTTTGTGATGGGGATACAGCCGCAGCGTATTTGGAGAGGAGGATTGCTGGCAGCGGCACGCAGCAGTGCCTGCTGTCGGCGGTTTATCTACCATACGGCGTGGATCCCATCACACTCGGACTGAGAAGATTGGCAGAGGCGGCTATGACAACTGATGCTGTTATCGGCTGTGATGCAAATGCTCACTATGAAATATGGGGAAGCACCAACATAAACGAGAGAGGCAGGTGTTTGCTAGAATTCCTAACGTCAACCAACCTGAACATCCTCAACATAGGTAACAAACTTACATTTATCACTAGGAACAGGGCTGAGGTAATTGAATATTACCCTGGCAACTCCAAGCACAATGGAAAGTGTCCACAGCTGGCAGGTTTCTATCCTGCCATCGCTCTCGGACCACCAGTGGCTACGCTGGAATATTGATTGCTCTTTTATTTCACCTAAAAAAGTACGGAGCCCGAGAACAGCACAATGGGAAGTTTACTCAAGGACAACAAATAGACACCTCAGGGCACTAGACGCTCTGGATCTTTCGTGTCCAGGACGACTTAACGAGCAGATGAACCGATTAACGGGAATCTTAGTGTCAGATTTCAAAGACGTGTGTCCGGAAAAGCCCGTTAGGAAGAATGCTACCTTATGGTGGAATGGTGAACTAACAGAGGCTAGAGGTCGCACACGAAGGGCGTTTAACAAAGCAAGGCGGTCCGGAAACGTTGAAGACTGGGATCGATACAAGCAGGAGCTGTCGCTCTTCAAAAAGAAGATAAGACGAGCCAAGCGCGACTGATGGAGGGAATTCTGTGAGAACATTGAAGGATGTACAGAGGAAGCTCCTAAGCGTAACCCGCGGCATACCGACGCTTTTGCCAAGGGAAAACGGGGATTGGGTGGAGGACACGAAAGAGTGCCTGGACATATAACTGAAATTCACTTTCCAGAATCAGCTTGCGCGGCACCGCGTAGTGACGTACTTCGAGGAATCCACTGGGCGTCTGAGCGGCTGATCTAGGAGGTAGTTGATGAGGTCAAGATCGAATGGGCTATTGGCACATCCGACCTTACAAAGCTACAGGGATTAATGAGATATCACCCATCATGCTTCAAAAAGCAGATAAAACCATTATTCCCATTCTACAGCGTATTTTTACCGCATGCCTCCGCCTCGGGGTAGTACCTGAGCAATGGACAAAAGCTAGGGTGGTCTTCATTTCAAAACCTAGTAGGTTGAATCATCATTGCGTGAAGGACTTTAGACCAATCACCTTAACATCGTTTCTGCTCAAAACACTAGAGAGGCTTGTTGATCTGCACATCAAAAGTTCGATTGATGTCGCAAGACTCTGTGTTGATCAACACGCGTATCTAACGGGCAGTAGATACAGCATTATAAAACATCAGTAGATACAGCATCAGTAGATACGTACATCAGTAGATAGTATCTACATCAGTAGATACAGCATTATAAAAAGTTGTCGGTACAAAAGGAAAATTCTTACCGCAGAAGGAATTCACGTTGGCAGCCTTCTTAGACATTGAGGGAGCCTTCAATAATGTCACTGTCGCGAGTATCGTCGATGCCTTGGTTCGATATGGAGTGGATGAAACTCTGGCAACCTGGGCATTGGACTTGCTCAAGAGCAGGCGGATTGCGGCTACCTTTCTGGGGGCCAAAGCGAAAAGAATATTCGGAACCGGAACACCACAAGGAGGGATTATATCTCCAATTTTCTGGATCCTGACAGTCAACGAAATACTGGAGAAGTTAAGGGCCAGTGGCTTTGAGGTGGTGGGGTATGCCGATGGACACTGTGGTACTTGTGAGATGTGTGTTCTCACAAACTTTGTCGGACCATATGAAATCGGCGCTGGACCATACCCAAATCTGGGCCAGAAAGGTCGGTCTTAGGGCAAACCCAACAAAAACCGAACTTGTACTCTTCACAAGGAGACACAGGGTACCGGCTATTGCCACGCCTAACCTCAATGGAATAACATTAGAACTTGCTGATGCTGTTAAATATTTGGGCCTTAGATTAGACAGGAAACTGTACTAGGGGGCTAGCGTGAAGTACAGAATTGGTTAGACTCGCGCAGGACTTTTCACGTGCCGGTCCGCCTACTCCAATACCGGAGGTCTTAAACCTAGGGTGGCCTATTACATATTCACATGTGCAGTCAGACCGATTCTGGTGTATGGAGCGATCGTGTGGTGAAAAGCAGCGGAGAGTAAAACTTAAATCAAGGAGCTAACAATACTACAAAGATTAATCTGCATTTGTATAACGGGCGCTTTAAGAACCGCCCCAACGGCTGAGTTGGAAATGATTTTGGGACTCATGCTCCTGGATCGATTCATCTTTAGAAGCTCAAGCTTAGCGGTGATACGCGATAAAAGTTCCGGCATGTGGAACGATTCAGATCAGTGGGGCCACAGCGGTATTTTTACGGAATGCCGCAAAAGATTAGGGCTCGTTGCAGAAGACATGGACCACATGAGCAAAATAATACATCTTGACAGGAATTTCCAGGTCAAGATACCCACATGAACGGGCTGGAAGAAAAAGGAAGCTACTGAAGATATTTTACATTGCAATATCTCCATCCCAAGCAAATCAATATATTCAGATATTGGTTTAGTTGTTCCTTTCTAAATCCCAAAAGTAAACATAGATTTAGTAGGATACAATGGTTTTATGAATTATCGTTTTGTTTTTTACAATATTGAATTAATAAAGTTTTACTTGGAAGAAGTCAAGAACGTTCTACCGATTTTTTACAATCAACCTTTTTTTTAAACTCGTAACAATCTTATTTTGACACTTCATATTCAATTCTCTTTTTTACAATTTTTTTCATTTTTAAACTTAGCCTACTTAGCCTACTGTGTTGTGTATGATGTCAAGTAGTGTGGTGAGTTGTGGAATGTAAGTGAGATAAGTGTAGGTGTTTGTGTATCCACAATACTCCCCTGCCAGCGTTTTACGCGTTATCGCGAGGCGTAGGAGAGTGGCACCTTTGTGGTTCGCCCAGCTAGAGAGACGTACGGAGCGAATGTAACTTTCCTCGCTGGTCTCTTTTCGGGAGCTGGAGGCAGTAATGGTGCGGTCGAGGTTGCCAATGCTTGTTGGTTTTCGGAAGAATTGATGATGTGTAACAAGGCTTGAGCCTGTTAATGGAAACGTTGACGGATTTGTTTCTGATTTCCAGAGTGTAATAATTCGTATGTCTGGCTAGGACTTTGAAAGGACCGTCGTACGGTGGAATGAGTTTTGGACGAACAGAATCGACTCTGACGAAGACGTGTGAGCAAGAGTCGAGTTGCTTGAAGATGAATATCTTCGGTGTTGTGTGGTGTTGAGCATCAACTGGTCGAAGTTTTGCCATTGTAGCCGTTAGTTCGGAGGCAAAGTCTGTTTGGCTAATCTTCCTAGGATTTTCTTGAAGAAAATCACTAGGAAGACGCAGGTTTTCTCCGTACAGGAGTTGTGCCGGTGATGCTGTGAATTCTTCTCGGATTAGAGATTGTAATCCAAGAAGAATTAGTGGAAGTGTTCTAGTCCAGGACGCATCGTTGTGAGCCATGATAGCCGATTTTAGAGTACGATGCCATCTTTCTAAGAAACCGTTGGCCTGAGGGTGGTACGCTGTGGTACGATTGCGTTCGAAGCCCAAGAGTCGACCAAGCTCAGCATGGAGCGCTGACTCGAATTGTCTACCCTGGTCGGTGACAATGTATTGGGGAACTCCAAATCTAGCAATCCAGGTGCTTAGTAAAGCAGTAGCACAGTCATTGGCAGTAATGCTGGCTAAAGGAATTGCTTCAGGCCAATGTGTGAAACGGTCGATTATGGTGAGACAGTAAGTGTATCCCTGCGAGTGTGTTAGGGTCTGTGTAACTATGTCGATGTGAATGACCTTAAAACGTTCGGAGACCGTAGGAAAGGTCGATACAGGTTTGCTCACATGTCTGGTTATCTTGCATTTTTGACAAGATAGACATTCTCGGGCCCAAGTGGCAATGTCCTTGTTCATCGAAGGCCAGAAGAATTTAGTTGCAATGTGCTTTCTTGTAGCACGAATACCAGGGTGAGCGATATTATGTTCTGAGTTGAACACCTGTTTGCTGAACGTGTGAGGAATATAAGGTCGTATTGTTGGGCCAGACACTTCACAAAAAATGTCGACGTTGGTGCCAAATATTGGTTGTTTTTTTAAAAGAAATTTAGAGTTCTTTAGAATCTTCTGAAACTTTGCGTCCGATTTTTGGGACGTGGCGATTGCGGCAAAATCGAGAGTACTGGGAAGAATGATTTCTTCTAGACGAGAGAGTGCATCAGCAACAACGTTGTTGCAACCAGAGACATGCCGAATGTCAGAAGTGAACTCACTTATATAACTTAGATGTCTAAGTTGACGAGGTGTGGCCTTTTCTGGCTTTTGTTTAAAAGCAAAAGTCAGTGGTTTGTGGTCGGTGTATAGAATGAACCTTTGAGCTTCCAAAAAGTATCGGAAATAACGAATGCCCTGATAAGCCGCTAAGAGTTCGCGGTCGTATGCACTATACTTTCTTTGTGCGTCGCTTAATTTGGCCGAGTAAAAACCAAGGGGTTGCCAAGAGCCTTGACATTTTTGCTGCAGAGCAGCCCCGATGGCGGAATCCGAAGCGTCTACGAATAGACCAAGCTCGGCGTTTGAGTCCGGAAAGGACAATAGAGTGGCTTCTGTTAAGCCAGTCTTGACTTGGTCAAAAGCTTTGCTAGCTTCCATTGACCAGTCGATTGTCTTAGCACCATCTTTTTTAGAGCCACAAAGATAGGCGTTGAGTGGTTGCTGCATCTCAGCTGTGTGAGGAAGAAAGCGACGATAAAAGTTGACCATCCCCAAAAATCTTCTTAGGTCTTTAACCGTCGTGGGGAGTTTAGCTGTTGATATAGCCTCAACCCGATCTGGGGAGGGCTTAATGCCTTTCGGCGAAACCTCATGACCTAAGAATTTGATTGAAGGTCGAAGGAAATGGCATTTCTCCATATTGATTATAAGACCATGGTCCGCTTATCTTTTGAAAATTTGTTCTAAGTGAACAAGATGCTCTTCTTCGGAAGTCGAAGCTACCAAAATGTCGTCGAGGTAGATAAAACAGAATTTTAATCCGTGTAGGACTTCATGTATGAAGCGTTGGAACGATTGTGCCGCATTGCAAAGTCCGAAAGTCATTCGGATGAACTCAAAGAGTCCGAAAGGAGTGCAGATGGCGGTCTTTGGAATATCGTTTGGCTCGACTGGAATTTGATGGTAGGCCTTAGTCAGGTCTATGGTGGAAAATAAATTTTTGCCATGTAATTCATGACAGAAGTCTTGAATAATGGGGATCGGATATCTATCCGGGACGGTTATGGCGTTAAGGCGTCTGTTATTGCCGCAAGGACGCCATTCCCCATTAGCCTTGCGTACCATGTGTAGTGGAGAAGACCAGCTGCTATTTGAAGGGCGACAAATTCCCTGTTGTAGCAGGAAATCGAATTCCTTTTTGGCCGCCGCGAGCTTATCTGGTGCAAGTTGACGTGGTCTCGATACTATCGGAGGGCCTGTGGTCAAAATGTGGTGTGTCACCTTATGTTTACAGGGTTGTGAGAACCCTGTGTTGACCGTGATGGCTTGGTATTTGTTGAGAAGGGCATGTATCCGTGGATCTGAGGTTTGCTCAAACAAAACACTAAGTTTTGGACCTTTGTACGAAGTGTACGTGCCTTTCGATGAAAGAAAAGTAAGAGGATCCACAAGGATAGCATTTGCCAAGTCGACGACTAGCCCATAGTGGCAGAGAAAGTCTGCGCCTAAAATGGGTCTAGAGACATTGGCAATTATAAAATCCCATGAAAACTCACGACGGAGTCCCAGGTATAGTTTGATTACCTTTCGTCCATAGGTATTGATGGTCGACTGGTTTGCCGCGGCAAGTTGCATACCAGAAAGTGGAAGTTTTCCGGTAGTAGGTGCTGGAAGCACCGAAATATCTGCGCCTGTGTCAATTAAGTAGTGCCGTTTAGACAAGTTGTCATGAAGAATTAGACGACGGCTAGGTGACAAGTCGCGGTTTCTTACCGTCTGAAGAGAACAGCGACTAAGTTTTTTGGTTCTGATGAACCAGCCTTGAAGGCGCATGGAGAGACGCATTTGATAGCGTTTGGGCCATATTTGTTGTGGTACCAACAAACACCAGTCCCTCGTGACTGGCTTCGGCGACGCGGCTGCGAGCGAGATCTTCCTTGGGACCTCGAACGCGATCTTAGTTGTTGATGTACAAGTTTCGTCAGCGCAGCGACCTGTTTCGTTAATTCGGCCACCTCTGACTGCTGGTGGGAAACAGCGACTGAATTTATTTGTGGGTGAACGAATACCTCAGCAATTTTGTCGGCTGTTTCCGCCAACTTGTTGAGGCTGGCTTCCGGAGAGCAGGCTAAAATGGCTTGCGTCTGTTCCGGAAGCCGCTGCAGCCAGAGGGTCCTCAACAGGTCGTCTCCGACCTTAGCACCTCCCAACTGCTTCATATCCCGAAGCAGCTGGGAAGGCTGTCTGTCACCTAACGAGAGGTTCCCCAAGAGGTGCTTGAGATTCACAGAATCGCTGGCTGAAAGCCGCGATACAAGCGCCCTCTTGAGGACCTCGTAAGGCGAATCAGGATCCGGGCTCGCAACCACGTCCCTGACCACCTTCAGCTCCACCGAACGCAGCGAGGAGATCACGTAGTGGTATTTGGTCTCCGAGCTCTTAATACCAGCTTTTGCGAACTGGCTCTCCAGTTGGGAGAACCACAAAGCTGGCTCTTCTTGCCAAAAAACGGGTGGTATGACAGATGTCGCGAAAATTTCAGCACCAAATGACGCACCTGAGGGAACCGCATCCTCATTGTCCAACGACATTATACGGAGTTACGCGACGAAACGAACGAAACGCGGCAGAAAAATATTATTGCTGAAAAGTGTGTAAATATAGGAAGGTGTAATGTGTGTAATTATAGCTAAGAATCTTGTATAATTATAATTATAACAATATATCCAAATTTAATTTATGGAGCTTTCGACGTCGGTGATAGATGTAGCAGCGTTGAAATTCTTTTTGAAGGTATTTTGACAAGAAGTGAAGCTCAGATTTGCCAATGAGCTATTTCAGTTTTAAAAGGCACGAGGCTTTTTAATTTTTGATAAGTTTGCGTGAATTTCAGTGCAAAATCATTTAATAAAAAAATTTTCTGCTTGTATTATCTGTTGAGTCTAATGATTTATAGACATCCTGATCGTTCGGGACTAGATTCAATGCGTCCTGTAAGCAATCTAAAATTTTAGAGTGCGATTTCTTTAACCATAGTTCGTCGATTTATTTTCGAGTGCTGCTACTAAACGCGATTTTGCCTGAGCTGATGCGGAGGATTCGAACCAAAGAAGGACAGAATTTTGTCATAGGATAATTTCAGGACAATATTTATCCCGAAATTCATGCGCTTTTTTCGTTTTAATCGCTAATTATCACATACCTCATAGTATTGGGAGTGCTTGTGCTATTTCCTGCTCCGTGCGGATTTCACTGTTGCTTGTTGCCGCTGACTTCCGCGTAGTCTCGTTTGACTTGTTGCTATTTTGCAATGATTAGAATCGTAGACGAGCAAGTGGCAATTGGACGTGCTGCGATAGACCGTCTGCGTCAACGCCTTGAAGTTGTTTTTTGAATTGTTGATTGTTGAAGTTCTTCGATAAAGCGAAGAAATGTGATTTCCGGCAGAATGATTCGATATTTTTCTGTTTTCGTCTGTCAAGTCTCAGCGGTCCAGGCTTCGGCGTGTTCCTACCGGGGTCACCAATGAAGATATTTTACATTGCAATATCTCCATCCCAAGCAAATCAATATATTCAGATATTGGTTTAGTTGTTCCTTTCTAAATCCCAAAAGTAAACATAGATTTAGTAGGATACAATGGTTTTATGAATTATCGTTTTGTTTTTACAATATTGAATTAATAAAGTTTTACTTGGAAGAAGTCAAGAACGTTCTACCGATTTTTTACAATCAACCTTTTTTTTAAACTCGTAACAATCTTATTTTGACACTTCATATTCAATTCTCTTTTTTTACTAATGTTCGAAGAACATTAGTATTAAAATCGATTCGGCCAAAAATTCATATTTCTTTATATATATATATATATATATGTACAAAAAATTTCAGTGAGATAATCTCGGGAACGCGCCATTCGATTGAGCTGAAACTTTCAGGATACATTGGTGTATATGCAGAATAGGTCCAGGTCTCTTTAAATGTCAGTTATTGTAAACCTTTTCGCGCCGGCGGGCATTTAAGTGATATTTTTAATATACCTATTATTTCGTGCACAAATGATTTTCGCAAAAATAAAGTTAATAAAATAAATTTCTAACGTGTTTTACATATGAATCGGATAATGCTTTGGAATATTTTAACCCTATGTGTGCGCTGGGTGCCTAAAAAGAGGACGGGAAAATTTGAAAATTTTTAAATTTCGATAACTTTTGACAGAGCTATTCAATCATTACAAAATTTTCACTACATATTGATATTATTTAGTTGTAGATTTATGTGGCTTTTAATGAGCGTGCTGGCAACCCTGTAGCTAGGGCAGACACTGAAAGTGAAAACCTCCAAATCATCGTCTCTCTTGAAAAAATGCAGTTTCTTCAAAAATAAGCCTTTCATATGCAAATCTTGTGCTTTGTTTACATAACCAAAAAAAAAAAAGATATGGTATAACGGGCACGCCTGGCAACCCTTGCCCAATTTACCTATATTTTTAGCATCCAAAACTTCTGTTCACGGAAACTCACGATCCGATGGGCAGAATTATTTGAAATTCACAGCATGTATTGACCTTAAATAGGACCAGGTCTGATAGAAGTGATTTTGAAATGCGGGCAATTCTGTGCCAGTGGTGCCATCTTGAAAAACCACTAAAAAAGATAACTGTTTTTAGCCCTATAAATTCTGATTGAATCGTTCGATTTTGACGAAACTTACACAATTGCTGGACCTTACTTTAAGCCACGTTTGGTAGAAATTTGGTCGAAAAATTCGATTGGAGCTGCCAGCTATGATAATTTTGGTGTCTTCATTTTGAAAAAAAAAATTTGGAAGTAAAAACATTCAAACCATCGAATATTCAAAAAAATGTCCGTTTCTTACAATAAAACCAATCTGTATATAAATCTTATGTTTTATCTACACGTTCAAAATAAAACTTTGGAAATTTCATGTCGGACAAGAACGGTAACCCTCTCCCAGTTAACCTATATTTTTAGCATCAAAAACTTCTGTTCACGGAAACTCACGAACCAATAATCAGATACAGCTAAAATTTACAGAATGCATTGGACTTAAGTAAGACCAGATTTGATAGAAGCGATTTTGAATTGTGGGCAACTCTGTGCCAGTGGTGCCATCTTGAAAAATTACAAAGAAAAAAAACTGCTTTTTGCCCTATGAAATGTGAATAAGTTACCAGATTTTCATGAAATTGACACAGAAGCTAAACCTAACTCTAATCTCTGTTTGGTGGAAATTTGGTTGAAAAATTTGATTGGTGCTACCTGCTATGGTAATTTTTGTGTCTTTGGTTTTGAAAATTCGCTCAGGAAAATAAAACTTTTTGTACTAGAACTTCCAGTGCAGTCATGAAATCAATACGAATTTCATACAATTAATGAAACCTGTCATAAACATTATTCAGGCCAAATTTGGTTGAAAAGACACGATAGGGTTGCCAGCTATTGTTGGTTTTGTGTTTAATTGCAATATCTTTATTAAGCGGTTTTATCGTAGAATTTTCAAATGGTAATGATATTGTAGTGACAATAAACAGCAAATATTAAGCTTTCGATCATTTGAAAAAACTCGCTGCAGGTAACCCTAAATTTCTTTATACTCCTATAACTTCGAATGTAATTAAACAACGTGAAGCAGATTTGATATATTCTTGGATTTGATACTGGCGAAAGGTTGCCAGCACGAGTCGGTTGTGCTACTTTTGTATCAATAAATGCTTACAGTTAGTATACATACCGGAAACATTTACAATGAAAATAAATAACCGATGTTACAATTCGCAAAGTTCTGCAAATTTTTCGGATCGCAGCCCCAAACACCAACTTCAGTTACAGTGCTGCAGGCACTGAGCATTTTCTTCATTGATGTTATATGAGATGCTGCTTTCAAAATTATGTGAAATAAGCAACTGATAACGAATATAATTAACCCGTGTTTTGCTCTCATAAACGTTGAAATTCATGCCAGTGGTAATATCTGAAACCTTGCACCATATGAGTTATAATGCATTCTTAATAAGCAGCACATGTGGTGGAATATGCACTCAAAACCTGGACGATTCTTCTACTGTTCTTCGAACATAAGTGTTTCTAGCGGTTCAGGTGCGCTAGAGTTTTTACAATTTTTTTCATTTTTAAACTTAGCCTACTTGATGTGTGAATGTTTATGTGTTGTGTATGATGTCAAGTAGTGTGGTGAGTTGTGGAATGTAAGTGAGATAAGTGTAGGTGTTTGTGCATCCACACTACCACCGATGGGGGCGTCTGGATTTACACGGAAGGGTCAAAGACGGACACGGGAGTTGGCTCGGGCGTGTTTTCTACGGATTTGAGACTTTACATGTGGTGTAGACTGTCGGACCATGCTACCGTCTTTCAGTCTGAATTACATGCTGTACGCATGGCAGTTGAATCCATTAGCGAAATATCAACCAGATCAATGAAGATTTGCGTCAACAGTAGGGCAGCCATTCTCGCCCTTGCGTCTTACAGATGTTCTTCAAAAACTGTTAACGTTTGCAGAGTGGCTCTCAATGAAAAGGCAAGGCATATTCCTATCCGGATTATGTGGGTGCCAGGGCATAGTGGGGTCATAGGCAACGAAAAAGGCGATGAATTGGTGAGGAAAGGTTCGGGAGCTAGCAATAGTCCTTGAATCACTGTACCTCGGTCAATCGCTGACGCCACAAACAAACTTGATGCCGCCATATGGGCAAAACGAAACATGTAAAGATCTTTTGATGAATGATCCTATACTGCAATATCCAGACTTTCATGAACCTTTTATCCTAACCACGGATGCAAGCAATGACGCTATTGGGGCAGTACTATCACAGGGTATGATAGGCAGCGACAAGCCTATTTGCTACGCAAGCGAAACACTGACTGACAGCGAAATTAATTACACCACGATAGAAAAGGAGTTATTAGTGAAGTACTTTAGACCCTACCTATTTGGACGGAAGTCCTTCACTGTTCCAGTATAGTATTTGTCCTTGGCAAAAACCGTTTTATATATTTCTTTTAAATGCTCTATATTAGTCTTTTGTGTGTCATCTAGGTGTTCTTAGTTTGTCTTGAAATCGTTTTCTTTAATACGTTCGTTGAAGTTTACTTTAACTTTTATCGTATTCTTTTCTGTGTCTATTTGTGTTTTTTTTTCTATTAATTTTGGAGATACATTTAAATTTACGTCTTGCATCAATTTTAACAACTTTATCATATCTACCCCAATCAAAAAATCTTCAAAGCTTTTATTTTCTATTATAAATACATCTACTTTTCCTTCTATTTCAAATATCTTAATTTTTATTGTTATCAATCCATTTGTTTTTGTCACACCATTGACAGTTTTTAATGTTATTTGATTCATATCTATTTTTTCTTGTTTGAATTTTATAAATTTTGAATTTATTATTGATATTTGTGATCTTGGATCATTAATTCCATTTATTGTAAGTCTATCCTCTATCAACATTTGAACTTTTATCAATGGTGTGATTATTCGTTTTCTATCTACTCCTGTAAATCTGCTTCTATGATTGCATTCTTGGTTGTTATATGTTGGTTTTTTACTTATGTTCGAAGAACATTAGTATTAAACTCGTTTCGTCGAAAATTCATATTTATATATATATATATATATATATATATATATATATATATATATATATATATATATATATATATATATATATATACATATATATACATATATATATATATATATATATATATATATATATATATATATATATATATATATATATATATATATATATATATATATATATATATATATATCAGCAAAATGATTAAGGGAGATAATCTCTGGAGTGGCCAATCCGATTGAGCTGAAATTTTCGGCGATGTATATAAAAGGCGATGTATACAAAAGGTAGGTCAATGATTTTCTTAAATTTAGATATCCTAAACCTTTTGGCGGCGGCGAGCGTTTTAGTGAATTTTGAGGTACTGTAGCTACGGCAAGCTCCTGAAAAAAAATGCTTCAAATCATTGACCCTCCTCAAAACTTTTTGATTTTTGACAAAAACTTCAGATCATTGACAAATCTAAACCTTTTTCCATCATGTCAAATTAAAATTTTTAAAATTCCGATTTGCACAAGAACGGCAGCCCATCACCAAATAACTTCTATTTTCAGCACTCGAAAGTTGTGTTCACGAGAACTGACGACCGGATTATCCGATCATAATGAAATTTACAGGACATGTTAGTATTAGCTAGAACTAGGTCTGATAATAGTGATTTTGAAATGCGGGGAACCCAGTGGCAGTGGTACCATCTTGACAAATCACTGAGACAAAAAAAAACAGCTTTTTGGCTTATAACTTCCGATTCAGCCATCAGATTTTAACAAAACACACAGTACTTGGATCTTACTCTATGTAACATTTGGTGAAAGTTTGGTTGGAAAATTAGTACAGGGCTGGCAGCTGTGGTGATTTTTCTCTCATAAATCTTGCAAATTTGCTCAACAAAATAAAGCTTTTTTCCATATAACTTTTGGTCCAGTGTAGAAATCAAAACGAAGTTCTTGCAGTAAATGGACCTTGATGTGAAGTAAGTGTCGTAGGAATTTCATACAAAAATCATGAAAGGGCTGCCAGCTATTACCATTTTTGTAATTTTGTGGAATTTCTTTACTGAGCTATTATGTTATAAGATTTGCAAATGAGAATGAACCTGCAATAAAAATTAACAACAAATACTCACGCTTTGAAAATTTGAAAAGTTTTGAGAGTGGTAATCCTATAATTCTGTTCACCCGTACACCTTCCAGCGCAGTGATTCAATGGAAACGAAATTTGCTGGTTGTGTTTAACTTAACGTGAAGCAAATTTGGTATATATTTTGCTCTGCTGCTGATACAGGGTAACCAGCACTAGCCATTTTCGTAAATATTGCACCAACAGATGCTTCAAATAACATTCTCATATGCAAAGCATTTGCGATAAAAATAAGAAAGCAATTTTTAAATATTCCTTTGAGCTTTTGAACATTTTTCGGATGGCAGCCTCAAAAAACGTTTAACCGCTGAAACTTTCGGTGAAATCCTCCGATGAGAATGAAATTCAAAGTATAAGTTGATTTAAGTATGAGCTTGTTGAGAAAGTGCTGTCAGCACTGAACATTTTCATCATTTGTGTTATTGTTGAGTTTTGTTGCAAAAAAGTGTATTACGTCTTCCCAAATTTTTTTGTCACTCAGAGAATATATCTTCGAAAATAAGTTTTCTAGCGGTTCTGATGCGGTAGACTTTTTTTTGCCTCATCTTGTTTTGTGTTATACCAATATATATCTTCTGGATGATACCTTTCGTTTTTACTCAAATTCTCACATATTTTACAAGGTGTCTTTTCAATAAATTTATTCTTCAAATATTGTTTACCATATTTTATTTTAGAATTATTCTTCTTTGTTAACTTTCTTTCTTGTTTTTTGAATTCATTAAATAAATCTGTAATATTTTCCAAACCTTCTCTATCAATTTGTTCTCTAATATATTCTGGTAGGCCAGAAGCAATTCTATCTATAACAGTATTAATATCCATTTTTTTTATTGATATCTAATAGCAGTTTTTCTTTCTTTATTGCGTAATCTAAAAGCGAGCCTTCCTTGTACTTGTAATAATGAGCATATGCTCTACTGCTCCATCCTTTATTTTCAAATGTCTCTAAGAACTTTTCTTTCCATGTTGCTTATTGGCTTTCTCTTTCTTTGATCATCCTTGAATTATACCAATTCTGACTTGTATCGTCTAGAAAAAATGTGAATATTTCAATTTAACTTTCTTCTATATCTATTTGCAGTCGTGCACATTCTTTTTCATACGTATTGATCCATTGATAGACATTTGCGGTTTGGTTATAAAATGTTAAATTATTAATGTGTCGACAATGCGCTTGAGATTTTTTTCTTCTCTATTTTTTTGTGAATTTTCTACTAGTTTTTCTAGTATCTTAGTTAGTTCGGTTTTTTCTGTATTACTTTTACTGGTTTCTGCTTCTTTCAAAATCATCTCCTTAAACATAAAATTCCCCGCTTCATCCATATAACTTTTCTGATGATCCTCTGTTAATATGAACCATGCACTTATTCTGTCATGCCTTTTTTTAAGGTGAGGTTTAACTTTACTATATGTGTTAGTTTTTATCAACTCCTGGTGTGCACCTACATACATGTTGTCATCCGGCAAAACATATTTTCCACCGTCTTCTGTTGCTTTCAAGGCCATGGCTATCACGTTGGTCTTATCATCTTTCGGAGACCTCTAAATGTAAATTGTAGCTTCATATTTGTTAACAACAAAAAATTGTCGCTTTGTAAGTGTATTGATTCTCGTGTTTAATAATTAACAGTTTAGTTTCTCTGTAAAACGAAAAAACGATAATTAAAGTTTATTATTATTATTATCACTTGTTTCACAAATTAAATTCGTTTACAATTATCAAACATCTATCTATTAAATCTATTTAATCTTTTAGATAATTCAATTATAGTTGAGAGCAATCACTTCAATGCTCGTCTTGTGTCTTTACTTCAATGGTCTTTCTTTATAATCAGCTGTCATTCTATACTCATATACTCTAGTTGAATGAGTTGTATACTCTAGTTGAATGAGGAGATGAGTGTTGGGCGGTAGATTTAAAAGAAGAAAGCTAACTTTCTCAACATTTAACTTTTTTTAGAAGCCTGCCGTAGCTAAAGGGTCATCCGCACTATCTTGAAAATCCACTTGTGCTGAAATTTAGTCAACATTAATACGCTCTGCAAACTTCACGATGATTCATTGTTTTTCTTAGAAGTAAAGACAAATTAAAATTTGAAAAAAAATCTATGCCTACTCTTAGGCATGCTGCACCCACACACGGCTCAAAATTTCAAAACTTCCAACATCTTATAATAAAAAAGCTTAAAACATAATAAGTTTTCATTCTCAAACATTTATTTTAACAAACATTTACACTGCTTGGAAATATAGGAGTACCTGAAAATTCACTTAAAAGCTCGCCGCCGCCAAAAGGTTAAGGATATCTGAATTTTAACAGGTCATGGACTTACCTACTATATACATTTACGTCCTGCGAAAATTTCATTTCAGTCGGATCGGCCATTCCAGAGATTTTCTTGGAAAATAATGTTGCTGATATTTATATATATATATATATATATATATATATATATATATATATATATATATATATATATATATATATATATATACATATATATATATATATATATATATATATATATATATATATATATATATATATATATATATATATATATATATATATATATATATATATATATATATATATATATATATATATATATATATATAAATATATATATTTATACATATATATACATATATATATATATATATATATATATATATATATATATATATATTTATACATATATATACATATATATATATATATATATATATATATATATATATATATTTATATATATATATATTTATATATATATATATATTCCAAAAATTTCAGTGAAAAAATCTCGGGAATGCGCCATCTGATTGACCTGAAATTTTCAGGATACATTGGTGTATATTGACAATAGTGCCGGGTCTCACAGAAGTTAAAAATCTGTAACTCTTTGGCGCAGGCGGCCATTTTAGTGTTGTTTTAAATATACCTATTATTCTGTTCATAAATAACTTTTGCAAAACTTAAGGATGAAAATGAATTCTGAACGTGTTTTAAATGTGAATATGATAATGTTTTTGGAATTGTTAACCCTTTTTGTGCACTAGGCGCCTAAAATGAGTTTGAAAAAATTTGAAAATTTTTAAATTGCGGTAACTTTTTACTAGATTATCAGATTATTGTTACTAACAGAACATATTACTGTTGTTAAGTTGCACACTTGCTAGTTTTTGATATGCATGTTGGCAATCCTGTAGCTACGGCAGGCACTGAAAGTGAAAACATTCAAACCTTCGATTCTCCTAAAAAATCCCCGTTTCTGACGTTCAAAATCAACTTGTGTACAAATTTAATGCTTTATCTATGCAGTCAAAGTAAAACTTTGGAAATTTCGTGTTGGACGAGAACGGTAACCCTCTTCCAATTTACCAATATTTTTATCATCAAAAACTTCTGTGCACGGGAACTCACGGACCAATCATCAGATACATTTGAAATTTACAGAATACATTGGACTTAAATAGGACCGGGTCCGATAAAAGCGATTTTGAATTGCGTTCAACTCTCCGCCAGTGGTGCCATCTTGAAAAATTATAAAGAAAAAAAAATGGTTTTTACCCTAGTATTCTGATTCAGTTATCAGATTTTTATGAAATTGACGCAGTAGCTGAACGTTACTTTGGTAGAAATTTGGTTGAAAAAACCGATTGGTGCTGCTAGCTATGATAAATTTTATATCTTTGGTTTTGAAAATTCGCTCAGGAAAATTAAGCTTTTTGCCCTATAACTTACAAGGCAGTCATGAAATCAATGCGAATTTCATACAATCAATGTAACCTGTTATGAGCATTATTCAAGCTGAATCTGGTTGAAAAGCCACGATGGGGCTGCCAGCTATTGTTGGTTTTGTGTTTATTTGCAATGTCTTTATTAAGTGATTTGATCGTAAAATTTTCAAATGGTAATGATATTGTAGTGACAATAAACAGGATATATTAAGTTTTCGATTATTTGAAAAATGTCACGTCTGGTAACCCTGAATTTCTTTATGCTCCTATAACGTCAAATCCAGTCATCGGATCGAGAAGAAATTTGCAGGGTAGGTTAATTTCAACGTGAAGCAGATGTGATATTTTTTGGGTTTGATACTCGCAAAAGGTTTCGAGCACGAGTCAGTAGTGCCATTTTTGTATCAATAAATGCTTACAGTTAGTATTCATACCGGAAACATATACAACGACAATAAATAACTAATGTTTCAATTCCCAAAGTTCTGCAAATTTTTCGGATCGCAGGCCCAAACACCACTACTAGGTCTATCCTTGCTTCATAGTCTTTCACTGTTCCAATATCGTATTTGTCCTTGGCAAAAACCGTTTTATATTTTTCTATTAAATGCTCTTTCTTAGTCTTTTGTGCGTCATCTAAGTGTTCTTAGTTTGTCTTGAAATCGTTTTCTTTAATATTTTCGTTGAAGTTTACTCTAACTTTTATCGTATTCTTTTTTGTGTCTTTTGTATTTTATTTTCTATTAATTTTGGAGATACATATAAATTTTTGTCTTGCATCAATTTAAACATCTTTATCATATCCAAGCCAATCAAAAAATCTTCAAAATTTACATTTTCTATTATAAATACATCTACTTTTTCTTCAATTTCAAATATCTTAATTTTTATTGTTATCAATCCATTTGTTTTTGTCACACCATTGACAGTTTTTAATGTTATTTGATATATATCATTGGATGTAACTAACACCAATCCGGCTCTGACTACTTGTCCCCATAAGGGCTTGTGGCAACCCTCGCATGGCCTCCCTGCTTGCATTAGATAACAATGGGATCATTAAGGTGACTACACATTCGCACTTGAGATAGCGGCTCTGAGTGGGGACCCATATTACATGAAGAAAAATAATAACAAAAACAAACTCGTCAGGCAAAAGCCTGGCAACAAATCAAACTCACCTTCTAATGTAGAGGGGGGAAGGGGGGGCAGGGGGCTAAAAAAACTGCGCCGTCGGCTGCAGCTGAAGCCTCAGGAAGTGGAGACATGGTGAATAAGCCAGCTCTGCGGACTGAGGTTAAGGCTGCTGGGGTTCGTGGAGACATGGCGATGGAGTCAGCTCCACTGACTACTGGCACAGCGGCTAAGCAGGGTTCTGGAGACATGACGAGTGGGCCAGCTCCAGTGCCTGGCACAGTGCCTAAGCAAGGTAGTGGAGACATGACGAGTGGGTCAGATCTAGTGCCTTCAAAATCTTCCTCAACCCCTGCCTCAGGCGGTTCCGGGGCTGAGGTCACTAAGCCTGGCCCTGCGAATGCCATGAAGTCCGTTTGTGACCAGTGTGATGGGAAGGTTTCGGTGAATGAGCCAGCCCGACCATCAACTAGTGCTACCTACGGTGCCGCTTCCTCCTCTTCAGGCACACAAAGCTCCTCCGCCAAAAAATCTCGGGCTTATGGAACTAGAGGGGCAGCCTTCAAAGTTCTGAGGAAGTTTGAAAATGTCCCCCCCCCCCACACTATGTCCGGTAAGGACAAAAAGTCCCTTCAGTGGGCAAAGTCATTCGTTGGGGGAGCACCTTAATCCGCTCCCTCTACACCCTGGAGCTTCAGCTCAGAAACGACAAAGGTCGGCTGAGCAGATGAATCAGGGCATGCAAGACTGCAAAAAGCAGAAAACAGTGACGGCTCCTACAGGGATAACTCGGCCATTCAGCGAAACGGCCAAAGAGTGCCTGGTTTGGGCCGTGATTGATGCCAGCAAGGGAGATGGAACCATCGCTCCCGAAAACTGGCTTAAGATAAGGCAGGCTTTGTTTGGAATCTGCTGTAGTCTGCAGAAGGCCAGCTCGGGTCCACCACCTACGGTGAACGATGCGGACTGGCACAAAGGAATTCGGCTGGTTGCATGTGGAGACCAACGATCAGCCGATTTCTATAAGCAGGCAATCTCCGAGCTGGGGGAACTCTGGCCAGGCGCCAAGATCAAGGTGGTGCACAAGGAAGAGATTTGCGCGAGGAAGAGCCGGCCTAGATGCAGGACTTGGATTCCAAGTTTCCACTCGGATCCAGTGGAAGTCCTAGAAATAGTCCGGCTTTTCAATCCGGATCTTCCATCGGAAAATTGGAGGCTTGCGAAGATTGGAGAGCCGGTAGACAATCGGCGGGAGGCTCCCTTCATCATAAATGAGGAGGCACTCCCGATCTTAGATGCCCGAAAAGGCATTATCAGGTATGGGGTCGAAAAACTAGTCCTACGGATCTACCGAAGCGACAGGCCAAAGAGCTCTGCTGCGGGAGATCCAACACCCGAGAAACCTCACCCTTAACAGGTGACTTACAGAACGGAGAACCCACCTCAAGAGGGGTTGGTCAAATCTTCGAGGATGACATCTGAGGATGAATCCGAGGTGGAATCCCTGTATACAGAAGGGGTTAGTGTCGGGACTACCTCCGAGTTGGGTGGCTGCCTGGACTTAATGACTCTGGAAGCAGAGGAAGAGGCTGGGCGGACATCTATGTCAGACGGGAGGACCTGGATCTAACCATCGTCGAAAATAAATGATGGTGAAGGTATTGCAGATCAACCTTCACCATTCCAAAGTAGCATCAGCTACCCTGCTCTTCCGACTGTCTAGGACAGAGGAGGAGCTGATTCTAATCCAAGAACCATGGGTTGCCAAAAATTCGGATTTGCGGGCTACGCACCGATGGATACAGACTAGTGGTACCCGACGGCTTACATAAGCCACGTGTCTGCATTCTTGTCAAGAAAACCATAAACGTCCTTGTACTACACAATTTCAGTGACAGGGATAACATGGCTATTGCAGTGGAAATCGACCAGAGATCATACTGGTTTGTTTCTTGCTACATGGCACATGATCATGGCGACAGCCCACCTTGCAACACTGTCAAGGGTGTTGTGGCTGAAGCCACAAAGATTGGTGTGCCTCTTATTCTAGGGGCTGACTCCAATGCTCATAATGAAGTATGGGGTAGCTCTAACACTAATGGCCGAGGTGAGGAACTTTTTGACTTTATCTTGGCCCACGACCTTTTCATCGCCAACACTGGTAGCGATCCAACCTTCCTTACCTCAAACCGCAGGGAGGTTCTTGGTGTGAGCTTGATTAGTGGGCGGCACTCGCATCTTCTCCGTGTCTGGAGGGTTCTACAAGAGAGCTCATTCTCTGATCATAGGTACATATTGTATAACGTGGCTGGCCGCAGCTCTGCTGTGCAGGTAGCCTTTATCAACAGAAAGAGGACAGACTGGAAACTATTTCATTCCCTGGTTCGATCCTTACTGGAAACTGCTCCTAGGAGCATTGAGTGCTACCATGAATTGGATCGGACGGTTGACACCCACACTAATTCTCTCAATTTCGCGTGTAGGGAAGCATTTAAGCCACCCACGGCCAGGGGCAATCCTAAGCGTCCCTGGTGGAGTATGGAAATAAGTATCCTGCGGAGAGAATGTAGGAAGAAGTTTAAAAGCTCGAAAAGATCTAATGACTGGTTGGCGTATAAAACGAAGCTGAAGGTGTTTAAGTATGCCATACGCAAGACGAAGAGGTCCTCATGGAGATCTTTCTGTGGAAACGTAGAGAGTCTCAGCGAGGCAAATCGCTTTCGCAAAGTATTAAGCACGACACCAAAGGCTATGGGATGCATCATGAACCCTGAGGGCATTTGGACTAGTTCGAGCGCAGATACTCTAAACGTTCTCATGGACGCACATTTCCTGGACAATTATTGCCCTTTAGGGACAGTGCACCAAACGGAACTAAATAACGGAAGAGCCCCGCCGTTCAGAATATCAGACTCTCAGCTGAGGTGGGCTATTAGCTTCTTTGAGCCGTTTAAATCCCCGGGCCCTGATGGCGTGCTTGCGGCTGACGTTCAGCAGTCCATGGAAGTATCGCTACCATGGCTCAGAGAGATTCATAACGCTTGCCTACGCTTCTCGTATGTTCCCACCAGTTGGCGGGAAACTAGAGTTGCGTTTATCCCCAAAGCAGGAAAAATATCTAATGTAAGGCCAAAGGACTACCTACAAATAAGTCTTAACTCAGTCCTGCTTAAGATTTTGGAAAGGATCATTGATTACCATATTAAAAGATCAATTGATCCTATGTTGATCTCGCAGTCACAACACGCTTATATTAAAGGTAAATCTGTTGAGACTGCTCTTCACGTCCTTATTGGGGAAGTTGAAAAATCTCTTGTGCTTAAGGAATATACGCTTGCCGCCTTCTTGGATATCGAATGGGCCTTCAACAACGTAAATTCTAACGCTATTGTTGAGGCTCTATCGGTGCTTCATGTGGACGAGCTGCTGATTGCTTTTATTGTGCAGCTTCTCAAAAGTAGAGTGGTTATCTCTTCCCTGGGGGATGCCAGCGTAAGACGAGGAGTCAGTACAGGCACACCCCAGGGTGGAGTCCTCTCTCCCCTGCTGTGGAACATCACGGTGAATACTCTTCTAATGAGATTGGACCGCGCTGGCTGCAAAGTGATTGCTTATGCAAACGACAAAGCTGTGTCGGGAAAGTAGTGAAAGGCAGTGTCGGGAAAGTATTTATCTACGCTATCGGAGAGGCTAAATCACTCTCTTGACATACTTTCATGTTGGAGTCGTGAGTGCTGCTTGAATGTGAATCCTAACAAAACGGAACTAGTGCTGTTTACAAGGAAGTACAAAGTTCCGTCTTTTGAGTTACCCAAGTTGAATGGGGTCTCCATTAACTTGAACCAGAGGGTCAGGTACTTAGGGCTGATCCTTGATTCGAAGTTACTATGGACCTACAAAGTAGCAGAAAGAGCTCGGAAAGCTTTCAATGCACTTTACTGCTGTAAAAGAGCCATAGGAGCGAATTGGGGACTACAACCTCGTACTGTTGCTTGGCTTTACACTGCTGTGGTTGAGCCAATTCTATTGTTTGGGGTGGTGTTCTGGTGGCAGAGTGCTATTAAGGCTACCTGCAAATGGCAGATTGAAAAAATGTGGAGAATGGCTGCACAACTTGTAACTAGTGAGCTTCGCTCCAACCCAACTAAGGCACTCCTCGTGTTACTTCATTGACTGCCAACCAATCTTGATATCTTACAGCAAGCTAATCTTGCCACTGTGAAACTAAATTGTATCTCGGCTTGGAATAGAACAGATTTCGGCCATGCGAGGATTTTGGTCGAGGGAGTTCCCGCTCCAGCGGGTGTTGACTACATCGCTCCGCAGTGCCTACTAGATTTGGAGTTCATAACTCGCATTCCTGGTAGGGATGAATGGCGTGATGGTGTCACCTCGAAAGTGGGCTTATCCATGTGTACACTGACGGCTCAAAGCTAAACAATAGTGTATACTCAGATGAGCTGAATCTCAAGCTGTCTTTCCGTCTACCAGACCATTGTAGTGTCTTTTAGGCGGAGGTTGCGGCTATCTTACAGGCGATCGACTGGCTTCTGTGTAATTGAATATTCGGGGCTAATATTGGCATTTTCACAGATAGCCAGGGGGCTATTAAATCCCTTGCTGGTCCTTGTACAGTTTCCATGATTGTTGCTGAATGCCGCGCATCTCTCAGGGAAATGTCGAGACATTCAGTGGTTCAATTGATTTGGGTACCGGGACACAGGGGTTTTCAGGGCAACTGTGAGGCCGATGAGCTAGCAAGGCTTTGAACCTTGTTACCGGAGGTCTCCTGTTCCCTCTCAATAGGTATACCGATGTCATCGGTCAAACTGGCCATTAGGCAAAAATATCTCGGGGATGCTAAGACGTCCTGGGCAGATGAATCAACCTGTGTAATAGCAAGGCAGTCCTGGGTATCCATGGATGCGCATCGCACCAGGCAGCTTTCAAGCTTAACTCGAAGCACTCTACGCTGCACAGTGGGAGTTCTTACGGGCCATGGCCTCATAGGACGGCATGCACAACGATTGGGAGTGCAATTTAACGATTTCTGTCGAAGTTGCGGCTGTGAGGATGAGGAGGAGTCAGTCCTCCACCTCTTGTGTCAGTGCCCGGCGTTGGCAAGGTAAAGGCTGGCGGCAATTGGTGTTCCCTTTCTCTCAAACCTGACCGAGTTATCCCTGGTTGATTTAAAAGGGATAACGCGATTTGTCAAGGGAAGCGGATGGTTTCCGATTTTAGTGAGTAGGAGAGAGCCACTAATTAGTGTGGCATCACAACGGGCCTCTTTTGTGCCTACGTGTGTCGGACGACAGACCTCTGTAGACCGGCAGCCACTTTAACCTAACCTAACCTAACCTGATTCATATATCTTTTTTCTTGTTTTAATTTTATAAATTTAGAATTTATTATTGACATTTGTGATCTTGGATCATTAATTCCATTTATTGTAAGTCTATCTTCTATCCACATTTAAACTTTTATCAATGGTGTGAATATTCGTTTTCTATCTTATCCTGTAAATCTGCTTCTATGATTGCATTATTGCTTGTTATATTTTGTTTTTTACTTATGTCCAAAAACATTAGTATTAAACTCGTTGCATCGAAAATTCATATTTCTGTATATATATATATATATATATATATATATATATATATATATATATATATATATATATATATATATATATATATATATATATATATATATATATATATATATTTATATATATATATATATATATAATATGGGAAGCAGAAACTTCCTTATATTTTTATCTATAATAAAATATTCATTTAATCTTTCTATTGAAACAAACTTCAATAAATGTTGATTTAAACAGTTTCAATATAAGTTCTAATCAATGTTTGTTTTTAACAGTTTTCAATTATTTATAACATATTAAACTCCGTTAATATTAATAATCAGCCTAGTTTCTTAACTCAATTGACATTTTATATTCCATTCTCTTTTTTACAATTTTTTAATTTTTTTTTAAACTTAGCCTACTTGATGTGTGAATTTTTATGTGTTGTGTATGATGTCAAGTAGTGTGGTGAGTTGTGGAATGTTAGTGAGATAAGTGTAGGTATTTGTGTATCCACAATACTCCCCTGCCAGCGTTTTACGCGTTATCGCGAGGCGTAGGAGAGTGGCACCTTTGTGGTTCTCCCAGCTAGAGAGACGTACGGAGCGAATGTAACTTTCCTCGCTGGTCTCTTTTCGGGAGCTGGAGGCAGTAATGGTGCAGTCGAGGTTGCTGATGCTTGCTGGTTACTGGAAGAATTGTCAACAGGTTCCGTAGAGGATGACGAGTAACAAGGCTTGAGCCTGTTAATGGAAACATTGACGGATTTGTTTCTGATTTCCAGAGTGTAATAATTAATATGTCTGGCTAGGACTTTGAAAGGACCGTCGTACGGTGGAATGAGTGGTGGACGAACAGAATCGACTCTGACGAAGACGTGTGAGCAAAAGTCGAGTTGCTTGAAGATAAATATCTTCGGTGTTGTGTGATGTTGAGCATCAACCGGTCGAAGTTTTGCCATTGTAGCCGTTAGTTCGGAGGCAAAGTCTGTTTGGCTAATCTTCCTAGGATTTTCTTGAAGAAAATCACTAGGAAGACGCAGGTTTTCTCCGTACAGGAGTTGTGCCGGTGATGCGGTGAATTCTTCTCGGATTAGAGATCGTAATCCAAGAAGAATTAGGGGAAGTGTTCTAGTCCAAGAAACATCGTTGTGAGCCATGATAGCCGATTTTAGAGTACGATGCCATCTTTCTAAGAAACCGTTGGCCTGAGGGTGGTACGCTGTGGTACGATTGCGTTCGAAGCCCAAGAGTCGACCAAGCTCAGCATGGAGCGCTGACTCGAATTGTCTGCCCTGGTCGGTGACAATGTATTGGGGAACTCCAAATCTAGCAATCCAGGTGCTTAGTAAAGCAGTAGCACAGTCATTGGCAGTAATGCTGGCTAAAGGAATTGCTTCAGGCCAACGTGTGAAACGGTCGATTATGGTGAGACAGTAAGTGTATCCCTGCGAGTGTGTTAGGGGACCAACTATGTCGATGTGAATGACCTTAAAACGTTCGGAGACCGTAGGAAAGGTCGATACAGGTATGCTCACATGTCTGGTTATCTTGCATTTTTGACAAGATAGACATTCTCGGGCCCAAGTGGCAATGTCCTTGTTCATCGAAGGCCAGAAGAATTTAGTTGCAATGTGCTTTCTTGTAGCACGAATACCAGGGTGAGCGATATTATGTTCTGAGTTGAACACCTGTTTCCTGAACGTGTGAGGAATATAAGGTCGTATGGTTGGGCCAGACACTTCACAAAAAATGTCGACGTTGGTGCCAAAGATTGGTTGTTTCTTTAAAACAAATTTAGAGTCCTTGAGAATCTTCTGAAACTCTGCGTCCGATGCTTGGGACGAGGCGATTGCGGCAAAGTCGAGAGTACTGGGAAGAATGATTTCTTCTAGACGAGAGAGTGCGTCAGCAACAACGTTGTTGCAACCAGGACATGCCGAATGTCAGAAGTGAACTCACTTATATAACTTAGATGTCTAAGTTGACGAGGTGTGGCCTTTTCTGGCTTTTGTTTAAAAGCAAAAGTCAGTGGTTTGTGGTCGGTGTATAGAGTGAACCTTTGGGCTTCCAAAAAGTATCGGAAATAACGAATGCCCTGATAAGCCGCTAAGAGTTCGCGGTCGTATGCACTATACTTTCTTTGTGCGTCGCTTAATTTGGCCGAGTAAAAACCAAGGGGTTGCCAAGAGCCTTGACATTTTTGCTGCAGAGCAGCCCCGATGGCGGAATCCGAAGCGTCTACGAATAGACCAAGCTCGGCGTTTGAGTCCGGAAAGGACAATAGAGTGGCTTCTGTTAAGCCAGTCTTGACTTGGTCAAAAGCTTTGCTAGCGTCCATTGACCAGTCGATTGTCTTAGCACCATCTTTTTTAGAGCCACAAAGATAGGCGTTGAGAGGTTGCTGCATCTCAGCTGTGTGAGGAAGAAAGCGACGATAGAAGTTGACCATCCCCAAAAATCTTCTTAGGTCTTTAACCGTCTTGGGGAGTTTAGCTGTTGATATTGCCTCAACCCGATCTGGGGAGGGCTTAATGCCTTTCGGCGAAACCTCATGACCTAAGAATTTGATTGAAGGTCGAAGGAAATGGCATTTCTCCATGTTGATAATAAGACCATGGTCCGCTAATCTTTTGAAAATTTGTTCTAAGTGAACAAGATGCTCTTCTTCGGAAGTCGAAGCTACCAAAATGTCGTCGAGGTAGATAAAACAGAATTTTAATCCGTGTAGGACTTCATGTATGAAGCGTTGGAACGATTGTGCCGTGTTGCAAAGTCCGAAAGTCATTCGGGTCAACTCAAAGAGTCCGAAAGGTGTGCAGATGGCGGTCTTTGGAATATCGTTCGGCTCGACTGGGATTTGATGGTAGGCCTTAGTCAGGTCTATGGTGAAAAAGATATTTTTGCCATGTAATTCATGACAGAAGTCTTGAATAATGGGGATCGGATATCTATCCGGGACGGTTATGGCGTTAAGGCGTCTGTAATCGCCGCAAGGACGCCATTCCCCATTACTCTTGCGTACCATGTGTAGCGGAGAAGACCAGCTGCTGTTTGAGGGGCGGCAAATTCCCTGCTGTAGCAGGAAATCGAATTCCTTCTTAGCCGCCGCGAGCTTATCTGGTGCAAGTCGACGTGGTCTCGATACTATCGGAGGGCCTGTGGTCAAAATGTGGTGTGTCACCTTATGTTTACAGGGTTGTGAGAACCCTGTGTTGACCGTGATGGCATGGTATTTGGTGAGAAGGGCATGCATCCGTGGATCAGAGGTTTTCTCAATCAAAACACTTAGTTTTGGACACTTGTATGATGTGAATGTGCCTTTCGATGAAAGCGAAGTAAGAGGATCCACAAGGATAGCATTTGCCAAGTCGACGACTAGCCCATAGTGGCAGAGAAAGTCTGCGCCTAAAATGGGTCTAGAGACATCGGCAATGATAAAATCCCATGAAAACTCACGACGGAGTCCCAGGTCTAGTTTGATTACCTTTCGTCCATAGGTATTGATGGTCGACTGGTTTGCCGCGGCAAGTCGCATACCAGAAGGTGGAAGTTTTCCAGTAGTAGGTGCTGGAAGCACCGAAATATCTGCGCCTGTGTCAATCAAGTAGTGTCGTTTAGACAAGTTGTCATGAAGAATTAGACGACGGCTAGGTGACAAGTCGCGTTTTCTTACCGTCTGAAGAGAACAGCGACTTAGTTTTTTGGTTCTGATGAACCAGCCTTGAAGGCGCATGGAGAGACGCATTTAATAGCGTTTGGGCCATATTTGTTGTGGTACCAACAAACACCAGTCCCTCGTGACCGGCTTCGGCGACGCGGCTGCGAGCGAGATCTTCCTTGGGACCTCGAACGCGATCTTAGTTGTTGATGTACGAGTTTCGTCAGCGCAGCGACCTGTTTCGTTAATTCGGCCACCTCTGACTGCTGGTGGGAAACAGCGACTGAATTTATTTGTGGGTGAACGAATACCTCAGCAATTTTGTCGGCTGTTTCCGCCAACTTGTTGAGGCTGGCTTCCGGAGAGCAGGCTAAAATGGCTTGCGTCTGTTCCGGAAGCCGCTGCAGCCAGAGGGTCCTCAACAGGTCGTCTCCGACCTTAGCACCTCCCAACTGCTTCATATCCCGAAGCAGCTGGGAAGGCTGTCTGTCACCTAACGAGAGGTTCCCCAAGAGGTGCTTGAGATTCACAGAATCGCTGGCTGAAAGCCGCGATACAAGCGCCCTCTTGAGGACCTCGTAAGGCGAATCAGGATCCGGGCTCGCAACCACGTCCCTGACCACCTTCAGCTCCGCCGAACCCAGCGAGGAGATCACGTAGTGGTATTTGGTCTCCGAGCTCTTAATACCAGCTTTTGCGAACTGGCTCTCCAGTTGGGAGAACCACAAAGCTGGCTCTTCTTGCCAAAAAACGGGTGGTTTGACGGATGTCGCGAAAATTTCAGCACCGAATGACGCGCCTGAGGGAACCGCATCCTCATTGTCCAACGACATTATACGGAGTTACGCGACGAAACGAACGAAACGCGGCAGAAAAATATTATGGCTGAAAAGTGTGTAAATATAGGAAGGTGTAATATGTGTAATTATAGCTAAGAATCTTGTTTAATTATAATTATAACAATATATCCAAATTTAATTTATGGAGCTTTCGACGTCGGTGATAGATGTAGCAGCGTTGAAATTCTTTTTGAAGGTATTTTGACAAGTAGTGAAGCTCGGATTTGCCAATGAGCTATTTCAGTTTTAAAAGGCACGAGGCTTTTTAATTTTTGATAAGTTTGCGTGAATTTCAGTGCAAAATCATTTAATAAAAAAAAATTTTCTGCTTGTATTATCTGTTGAGTCTAGTGATTTATAGACATCCTGATCGTTCGGGACTAGATTCAATGCGTCCTGTAAGCAATCTAAAATTTTAGAGTGCGATTGCTTTAACCATAGTTCGTCGATTTATTTTCGAGTGCTGCTACAAAACGCGATTTTGCCTGAGCTGATGCGGAGGATTCAAACCACAGAAGGACAGAATTTTGTCATAGGATAATTTCAAGACGATATTTATCCCGAAATTCAAGCGCTTTTTTCGTTTTAATTGCTAATTATCACATACCTCATAGTATTGCGAGTGCTTGTGCTATTTCCTGCTCCGTGCGGATTTCGCTGTTGCTTGTTGCCGCTGACTTCCGCGTAGTCTCGTTTGACTTGTTGCTATTTTGCAATGATTAGAATCGTAGACGAGCAAGTGGCAATTGGACGTGCTGCAATGGACCGTCTGCGTCAACGCCTTGAAGTTGTTTTTTTTTGAATTGTTGATTGTTGAATTTCTTCGATAAAGCGAAGAAATGTGATTTCCGTACGATGTACTCCTATATTTCCAAACAGTGTTAATATTTGTTATTACGTTTAAAGCTTGTCTATGACAAAGAATTGAAAATTTTGAGCCGTGTTTGGCTGCTAAGTATCTAAAACTAGGCAAGATTTTTTTTTCAAATTTTGATTTGTTATTTCTTCTGACTAAAACATTGGATTATCGTAAAACTCGCAGAGCGTATTGGCGTTAGCTAAAACAAAGCACACATAGGTTTTCAAGATAGTGCAGGTAATCCTGTAGCTACGGCAGGCTCCTGAAAAATGCTTCAAATCATTGACCCTCCTCAAAAATTTTACATTTTTGACAAAAACTTCATATCATTGATAAATCTAAACCTTTTTCAATCATGTCAAATCGAAATTTTTAAAATTCCGATTTGCACAAGAACGGCAGCCCATCACCAAATTACTGCTATTTTCAGCACTCGAAAGTTGTGTTCACGAGAACTGACGACCGGATTATCCGATCATAATGAAAATTATAGGACATATTGGTATTAGCTAGGACTAGGTCTGATAATAGTGATTTTGGAATGCGGGGAACCCAGTGGCAGTGGTACCATCTTGACAAATCACTGAGAAAAAAACAGCTTATTGGCCTATAACTTCCGATTCAGCCATCAGATTTTAACAAAACACACAGTACTTGGATCTTACTCTATGTAACATTTGGTGAAAATTTGGTTGGAAAATTAGTACAGGGCTGGCAGCTGTGGTGATTTTTCTTTCATAAATCTTGCAAATTTGCTCAGCAAAATAAAGCTTTTTTCCATTTAACTTCCGGTCCAGTGTAGAAATCAAAACGAAGTTCTTGCAGTAAATGGACCTTAATGTGAAGTAAATGTCGTAGGAAGTTCATACAAAAATCATGAAAGGGCTGCCAGCTATTACCAATTTTGTAATTTTGTGGAATTTCTTTACTGAGCGATTATATTGTTAGATTTGCAAATGAGAATGAACCTGCAATAAAAATTAACAACAAATACTCACGCTTTGAAAATTTAAAAAGTTTTGAGAGTGGTAATCCTATAATTCTGTTCACCCGTAAACCTTTCAGCGCAGTGATTCAATGGAAACGAAATTTGCTGGTTGTTTTTAACTTTACGTGAAGCAAATTTGGTATATATTTTGCTCTGCTGCTGATACAGGGTAACCAGCACTAGCCATTTTCGTAAATATTGCACCAACAGATGCTTCAAATAACATACTCATATGCAAAGCATTTGCGATAAAAATAAGAAACCAATTTTTAAATTTTCCGAGCTTTGAACATTTTCCAGATGGCAGCATCAAACAACGTTTAACCGCTGAAACTTTCGATGAAATCCTCCGATGAGAATGAAATTCAAAGTATAAGTTGGGTGCTAAGTACCTAAAACTAAGCAAGAATTTTTTTTCAAACAATTATCAGCATATTCACAATTTTTTATTACCTCCCACTGAGTAATCTGTGTAATGTTGAGAAAGTGCTGCCAGCACTGAACATTTTCTTCATTTGTGTTATTGTTGAGTTTTGTTGCTTGGGATAAGGAATGGTTGTGCAAAAAAGTGTATTACGTCTTCCCAAATTTTTTTGTCACTCAGAGAATATTTCTTCGAAAATAAGTTTTCCAGCGGTTCTGATGCGGTAGACTTTTTTTTGTCTCATCTTGTTTTGTGTTATACCAACATTTATCTTCTGGGTGATACCTTTCTCTTTTACTCAAATTGTCACATATTTTACAAGGTGTCTTTTCAATAGATTTATTCTTCAAATATTGTTTATTATCTTTTATTTTAGGATTATTCTTCTGTGTTAACTTTCTTTCTGGTTTTTTGAATTCATTAAATAAATCTGTAATATTTTCCAAACCATCTCTATCAATTTGCTCTCTAATATATTCTGGTAGGCCAAAAACAATTCTTTCTATAACAGTTTCCATATCCATTTTGTTATTGATATCTAATAGCAGTTTTTACTAATGTTCGAAGAAGAACATTAGTATTAAAATCACTTTGGCCAAAAATTCATATTTCTATATATATATATATATATATATATATATATATATATCATCAAAAAATTTCAGTGAAAAAATCTCAGGAACGCGCCATCCGATTGAGCTGAAATTTTCAGGACACATTGGTGTATATGCAGAATAGTGCCAGGTCTCAGAAAAAGTTAAAAATCTTTAACTCTTTGGCGCCGGCGGCCATTTTAGTGATATTTTTAATATACCTATTATTCCGTACACAAATAAGTTTTGCAAAAATAAAGTTGGCGAAATAAATTTTGAACGTGTTTTACATGTGAATCGGATAATGTTTTGGAATTTTTTAACACTATGTGTGCGCTGGGTGCCTAAAAAGAGAACGGGAAAATTTGAAAATTTTTAAATTGCGATAACTTTTGACAGAGCTATTCAATCATTACGAAATTTTTAGAACATATTGGTATTATTTAGTTGTAGATTTGTGTAGCTTTTGATGATCGTGCTGGCAACCCTGTAGCTAGAGCAGGCACTGAAAGTGAAAACCTTCAAATCATCGTCTCTCTTGAAAAACTGCTGCTTCTTCAAAAAAAAGCCACTCATATGTAAATCTTGTGCTTTGTTTACATAAACAAAAAAAAAATTTGATATGGTATAACGGGCACGCCTGGTAACCCTTGCCCAATTTACCTATATTTTTAGCATCAAAAACTTCTGTTCACGGAAACTCACGATCCAATGAGCAGAATTGATTGAAATTTGCAGAATGTATTGGTCCTATAAAGGACCAGGTCTGATAGAAGTGATTTTGAAATGCGGGTGATTCTGTGCCAGTGGTGCCATCTTGAAAAATCACTAAAAGAGATAACTGCTTTTAGCCCTATAAATTCTGATTGAATCGTTCGATTTTGACGAAATTTACACAGTAGCTGAACCTTATTTAATACCACGTTTGGTAGAAATTTGGTCGAAAAATTCGGTTGGAGCTGCCAGCTATGATAATTTTGGTGTCTTAAATTTGAAAAAATAATAATTTGGAAGTGAAAACATTAAACCATCGAATTTCCAAAAACTGTCCGTTTCTTACAATAAAACCAATCTGTATACAAATCTTGTGCTTTATCTACACGTTCAAAGTAAAACTTTGGAAATTTCATGTCGGACAAGAACGGTAACCCTTTCCCAGTCAACCTATATTTTTAGCATCAAAAACTTCTGTTCACGGGAACTCACGAATCAATAATCAGATACCATTGAAATTTACAGAATGCATTGGACTTAAGTAGGACCAGGTCTGATAGAAGCGATTTTGAATTGTGGGCAACTCTGTGCCAGTGGTGCCATCTTGAAAAATTACAAAGAAAAAAAACTGCTTTTTGCCCTATGAAATGTGAATAAGTTATCAGATTTTCATGAAATTGACACAGTAGCTGAACCTTACTTTAAACCCTGTTTGATAGAAATTTGGTTGAAAAATTCGATTGGTGCTGCCAGCTATGGTAATTTTTGTGTCTTTGGATTTGAAAATTCGCTCAGGAAAATAAAACTTTTTGCCCTATAACTTCCAGTGCAGTCATGAAATCAATACGAATTTCATACAATTAATGGAACCTACTATAAACACATTATTCAGGCCAAATTTGGTTGAAAAGCTACGATAGGGTTGCCAGCTATTGTTGGTTTTGTGTTTGTTTGCAATATCTTTATTAAGCGGTTTTATCGTAGAATTTTCAATTGGTAATGATATTGTAGTGACAATAAACAGGAAATATTAAGTTTTCCATTATTTGAAAAAACTCGCTGCAGGTAATCCTAAATTTCTTTATACTCCTATAACTTCGAATGTAATATAACAACGTGAAGCAGATGTGATATATTTTTGGCTTTGATACTGGCGAAAGGTTGCCAGCACGAGTCGGTTGTGCTACTTTTGTATCAATAAATGCTTACAGTTAGTATTCATACCGGAAACATTTACAATGAAAATAAATAACCAATGTTTCAATTCCCAAAGTTCTGCAAATTTTTCGGATCGCAGCCTCAAACACCAACTTCAGTTACAGTGCTGCAGGCACTGAGCATTTTCTTCATTGATGTTATATGAGATGCTGCTTTCAAAATTTTGTGAAATAAGCAACTGATAACGAATATAATTAACCCGTGTTTTGCTCTCATAAACGTTGAAATTCATGCCAGTGGTAATATCTGAAACCTTCCACCATATGAGTTATAATGCATTCTTGAGACCAAAGTAGAACGTGGCGTTTGAAACAGTTTGGCCGTAATACGCAGCTCATGTGGTGGATTATGCACTCAAAACCTGCACGGTTCTTCTACTGTTCTTCGAACATTAGTGTTTCTAGCGGTTCAGGTGCGCTAGAGTTTTCTTTCTTTATTGCATAATCTAAAAGCGAGCCTTCCTTGTACTTGTGATAATGAGCATATGCTCTACTGCTCCATCCTTTATTTTCAAATATCTCTAAGAACTTTTTTTTCCATGTTGCTTTTTGGCTTTCTCTTTCTTTGAGCATCATTGAATTATACCAATTCTGACTTGTATCGTCTAGAAAAAATCTGAATATTTCAATTTTACTTTCTTCTATATCTATTTGCAGTCGTGCACATTCTTTTTCATACGTATCAAACCATTGATAGACATTTTAGACATTCTTGAAAATTCACTTGTGCTGAAACTTAGTCAACATTAATACGCTCTGCAAATTTTACGATGATCCATTGTTTTTCTTAGAAGTAATGACAAATTAAAATTTGAAACAAATCTATGCCTACTTTTAGCCATGCTGCACCCACACACGGCTCAAAATTTCAAAACTTCCAACATCTTATAATAAAAAAGCTTAAAACATAATAAGTTTTCATTCTCAAACATTTATTTTAACAAACATTTACACTGCTTGGAAATATAGGAGTACCTCAAAATTCACTTAAACACTCGCCGCCGCCAAAAAGTTAAGGATATCTGAATTTTAACAAGTCATGCACTTACCTACTATATACATTTACGTTCTGCGAAAATTTCATTTGAATCGGATCGGCCATTCCAGAGATTATCTTGGAAAATAATTTTGCTGATATTTATATAAATATATATATATATATATATATATATATATATATATATATATATATATATATATATACATATATATATATATATATATATATATATATATATATATATATACATATATATATATATATATATATATATATATATATATATATATATATATAAATATATATATATATATATATATTCCAAAAATTTCAGTGAAAAAATCTTTGGAATGCGCCACCTGATTTACCTGAAATTTTCGAGATACATTAGTGTATATTGACAATAGTGCCGGGTCTCACAAAAGTTAAAAATCTGTAACTCTTTGGCGCCGGCGGCCATTTTAGTGTTGTTTTAAATATACCTATTATTCTGTCCAAAAATAACTTTTGCAAAACTTAAGGATGAAAATGAATTCTGAACGTGTTTTAAATGTGAATATGATAATGTTTTTGGAATTGCTAACCCTTTGTGTGCACTAGGCGCCTAAAATGAGTTTGGAAAAATGTGAAAATTTTTAAATTGCGGTAGCTTTTTACTAGATTATCAGATTATTATAACTAACAGAACATATTACTGTTGTTAAGTTGCACACTTGCTAGTTTTTGATATGCATGTTGGCAATCCTGTAGCTACGGCAGGCACTGAAAGTGAAAACATTCAAACCTTCGATTCTCCTAAAAAATCCCCGTTTCTGACATTCAAAATCAACTTGTGTACAAATTTAATGCTTTATCTATGCAGTCAAAGTAAAACTTTGGAAATTTCGTGTTGGACAAGAACGGTAACCCTCTTCCAATTTACCTATATTTTTATCATCAAAAACTTCTGTGCACGAGAACTCACGAACCAATCATCAGGTACATTTGAAATTTACAGAATACATTGGACTTAAATAGGACCAGGTCCGATAAAAGCGATTTTGAGTTGCATTCAACTCTCCGCCAGTGGTGCCATCTTGAAAAATTATAAAGAAAAAAAAATGGTTTTTTACCCTAGTATTCTGATTCAGTTATCAGATTTGTATGAAATTGACACAGTAGCTGAACCTTACTTTGGTAGAAATTTGGTTGAAAAATTCGATTGGTGCTGGCAGCTATGATAAATTTTATATCTTTGGTTTTGAAAATTCGCTCAGGAAAATAAAGCTTTTTGCCCTTTAACCCTCCGAGAACACAGGGGGTTAAATTGACCCCAGAGACCTTTTTGACCACTCGCAGCGCTTAGGCCTGCGGGAAAAGGGGGGTACTGTAGGTTCCTTAGTGTATTTCTGTGCCTTGACTTTTAGTTTAAACCGTTCTCATACAGTCCCATGTCGTCAGTCGTCGTTGAGAAGCCTTTGAAGCAGATCAAGGGGTCAAATAGACCCCATGTGTACTCGACGTCAATTTTGAGGTAAAATTCAATATTTTTTTACTTTATAAATCGATAGGTTAATTTAAAATAGCCAAAAAATAATTATTTTTAATATGTACCAATTTTTTCCAGCTTGTGAAAACTGTTTTTAAAACCCGATTTTTCCTTTCGAAGCTAGATATATTTAGTTTTTGTGACAAATATCGATATATCGAGGGTAATCTGTCCTCCTCTTCTTAAGTGTCTATCGGTCTATCGATAGACACTGAAGAAGAGGGCAGATTACCCTCGAAATATCGATATTTGTCACAAAAATTAAAGATATCTAGCCTCGAAAGGAAAAATCGGTTTTTCCAAAAAATAAATTTTCAAGTATAGTGTAAGATTTCAAATAATATTAATGTGTACTATACCTAAGCGAATCTTAACACTGTATAGTTTGTAAGTTACCCTTTAGTGTAAAAGAAGAAGAAGAAGATATATGAATAAAGAACGTGATGAGTTGCTCTCTCTTGGTTCTACCGTCGCTCGGAGCGGCTGCAACTGTTTTTGATTCTGTTTTTGATTCTGTTTTTGATTCTGTTTTTGATTTGGTTTCATACTACACCAATATGGCGTATAATCTGCGTTCTAGTGTACGTAAAAATTTATTAGCTGCCTTGAAAGAAGTTGTGGCTCACCTCGTCGAGCCATATTTACGAGAAAAATTAAATAATGCCATTCTACGTGTAGACATTCGAAAAGGGATCGAGAATATTTTAGGAATAAATATCCCAAATGTTCCTTCAGAACGTCCAAAGCTCAATGAAAGAGCAAGATGTCTATTGTGCTCTCGATAACAGGACCACAAAACAAAAGATGTGTGCGCATCTTGCGATTGACCGATGTGCGACGAGCACCGGGCATTTTTATGTAATGATTGTGTTGGATATGAATAGATTTTCAATTTCTTCTTTATTTTGTCAATATTTTTATATATTTTAAATGAATAAAAAATAGTTTTTTCTATTCAAAAATGAAAAAAATCATTATTTTTCATTCCCTCAAAAGTACTACTACCAACCCTTTGTATAGGGATGATTTTTGTATTATTCTAACCATATAAATTTTAAGCTCAAAATATTAAAAATCAACAAATTTATTAAATTTTTTTTTGAAATATGCAAACATAAAAACCTTCAAAATCGCCACCGTAAATATGCAAAATAAATACTTTTTTTTTTAAAGTCCAATATACATCTAATTTTTTTATGATTTTGTCATATCTTGAAAGTATCTGTCTAAATTTTTAGCCAAAAATATTGAAAATTAAAAAAAATAACGATTTTTTAGTAAAAATACTGATTTTCGGCAAAACTGTTTTTCGCGAATTTTTTTTTAAGGCACGTTTTATGCATAAGAACTACTAGAAAAGGTCTCGAACTATACCTACAAATTTTTTCAAATTAAAATCTTCAGTGACGGCGATTCTATAGACGTTCAAAAATGCTTGGGGTCAATTTGACCCCAAGTGTTCTCCATGATCGAAAAAATAGGTGTGTACTCGGAGGGTTAACTTACAAGGCAGTCATGAAATCAATGCGAATATCATACAATTAATGTAAACTATTATGAGCATTATTCAAGCTGAATCTGGTTGAAAAGCCACGATGGGGCTGCCAGCTATTGTTGGTTTTGTGTTTATTTGCAATGTCTTTATTAAGTGATTTGATCGTAAAATTTTCAAATGGTAATGATATTGTAGTGAGAATAAACAGGAAATATTAAGTTTTCGATTATTTGAAAAATGTCGCGTCTGGTAACCCTGAATTTCTTTATGCTCCTATAACGTCAAATCCAGTCTTCGGATCGAGAAGAAAATTGCAGGGTTGCTTAATTTCAACGTGAAGCAGATGTGATATATTTTGGGTTTGATACTCGCAAAAGGTTGCCAGCACGAGTCAGTAGTGCCATTTTTGTATCAATAAATGCTTACAGTTAGTATTCATACTGGAAACATTTACAACGAAAGTAAATAACTAATGTTTCAATTCCCAAAGTTCTGCAAATTTTTCGGATCGCAGCCCCAAACACCACTACTAGGTCAATCCTTGCTTCATAGTCTTTCACTGTTCCAATATCGTATTTGTCCTTGGCGACCGTTTTATATTTTTCTATTAAATGCTCTATCTTAGTCTTTTGTGCGTCATCTAAGTTTTCTTAGTTTGTCTTGAAATCGTTTTTGTTAAATATTTTCGTTGAAGTTTACTCTAACTTTTATCGTATTCTTTTCTGTGTCTTTTGGTGTTTTATTTTCTATTATTTTTGGAGATACATTTAAATTTTTGTCTCGCATCAATTTAAACATCTTTATCATATCCAAGCCAATCAAAAAATCTTCAAAGTTTACATTTTCTATTAAAAATACATCTACTTTTTCTTCAATTTCAAATATCTTAATTTTTATTGTTATCAATCCATTTGTTTTTGTCACACCATTGACAGTTTTTAATGTCATTTGATATATATCATGGGATGTAACTAGATCGCCTCCTCGCGGTGCATCCTGAGTAACGCTAAATGATCTAGACTGTCTTTACGACTGCTTTCGTCCTCGGACCTCTCTTGATATACAATACGTTTGTTGCACATGGGCTGGTGATCGTAGCATTCCGGACCTAGTGGTCTTCAGGTGCGGTAGTGACGGAGTGAAATCCGCTTCGTGAACGGCTCCGGATTAATACGATCATCTCCGTCCCGTTAAAACCCTGGCAGGCCTCAGAGTACGTTTTCAGTCTCGTCGCCATTAAGTTGGTGGTGTAGGTTCAGTTGAGGTGGACTCCTGATTAACACCGATTCGGCTCTGACTACTTGTACCCATTAAGGCTTGTGGCAACTCTCGCATGGCCTCCGTGCTTGCATTAGATAACAATGGGATCATTAAGGTGACTTCACATTCGGACTTGAGATAGCGGCTCTGAGTGGGGACCCATATTACATGAAGAAAAATAATAACAAAAACAAACTCGTCAGGCAAAGGCCTGGCAACAAATCAAACTCACCCTCTAATGTAGAGGGGGGGCTAAAAAAGCTGCGCCGTCGGCTGCAGCTGAAGCCTAAGGAAGTGGAGACATGGTGGATAAGCCAGCTCTGCGGACTGAGGTTAAGGCTGCAGGGGTTCATGGAGACATGGCGATGGAGTCAGCTCCACTGACTACTGGCACAGCGGCTTAGCAGGGTTCTGGAGACATGACGAGTGGGCCAGCTCCAGCGCCTGGCACAGCGCCTAAGCAAGGTAGTGGAGACATGTTGAGTGAGTCAGCTCCAGTGCCTTCAAAATCTTCCTCAACCCCTGTCTCAGGCAGTTCCGGGGCTGAGGTCACCAAGCCTGGCCCTGCGAATGCCATGAAGTCCGTTTGTGGCCAGTGTGATGGGAAGGTTTCGGTGAATGAGCCAGCCCGACCATCAACTAGTGCTACCTCCGGTGCCGCTTCCTCCTCTTCAGGCACACAAAGCTCCTCCGCCAAAAAATCTCGGGCTTATGGAACTAGAAGGGCAGCCTTCAAAGTTCTGAGGAAGTTTGAAAATGTCCCCCCCCCCACACTATGTCCGGTAAGGACAAAAAGTCCCTTCAGTGGGCAAAGTCATTCGTTGGGGAACACTCTAATCCACTCCCTCTACACCCTGGAGCTTCAGCTCAGAAACGACAAAGGTCAGCTGAGCAGATGAATCAGGGCATGCAAGACTGCAAAAAGCAGAAAACAGTGACGGCTCCTACAGGGATAACTCGGCCATTCAGCGAAATGACCGAAGAGTGCCTGGTTTGGGCCGTGATTGATGCCAGCAAGGGAGATGAAACCATCTCCCCCGAAAACTGGCTTGAGATAAGCCAGGCTTTGTTTGGAATCTGCTGTAGTCTGCAGAAGGCCAGCTCGGGTCCACCACCTACGGTGAACGATGTGGGCTGGCACAAAAGAATTCGGCTGGTTGCATGTGGAGACCAACGTTCAGCCGATTTTTATAAGCAGGCTATCTCCGAGCTGGGGGAACTCTGGCCAGGCGCCAAGATCAAGGTGGTGCACAAGGAAGAGATTTGCGCGAGGAAGAGCTGGCCTAGATGCAGGACGTGGATTCCAAGTTTCCACTCGTATCCAGTGGAAGCCCTGGAAATAGTCCGGCTTTTCAATCCGGATCTTCCAACGGAAAATTGGAGGTTTGCGAAGATTTGAGAGCCGGAAGACATTCGGCGGGAGGCTCTCTTCATCATAAATGAGGAGGCACTCCCGATCTTAGATGCCCGAAAGGGCATTATCAGGTATGGGGTCGAAAAACTAGTCCTACGGATCTACCGAAGCGACAGGCCAAAGAGCTCTGCTGCAGGAGATCCAACACCCGAGAAACTTCACCCTAAACAGGTGACTCACATAACGGAGGACCCACCTAAAGAGGGGTTGGACACATCTTCGAGGGTGAAATCTGAGGATGAATCCGAGGTGGAATCCCTGTATGCAGACGGGGTTAGTGTCGGGACTACCTCCGAGTTGGGTGGCTGCCTGGACCTCATGACTCTAGAAGCAGAGGAAGAGGCTGGGCGGACATCTATGTCAGACGGGACGACCTGGATCTAACCATCGTCGAAAATAAATGATGGTGAAGGTATTGCAAATCAACCTTCACCATTCCAAAGTAGCATCAGCTACCCTGCTCTTCCGACTGTCTAGGACAGAGGAGGAGCTGATTCTAATCCAAGAACCATGGGTTGCCGAAAATTCGGGTTTGCGGGCTACGCACCGATGGATACGGACTAGTGGTATCCGACGGCTTACATAAGCCACGTGTCTGCATTCTTGTCAAGAAAACCATAAACGTCCTTGTACTACACAATTTCAGTGCCAGGGATAACATGGCTATTGCAGTGGAAATCGACCAGAGATCATACTGGTTTGTTTCTTGTTACATGGCACATGATCATGGCGACAGCCCACCTTGCCACACTGTCAAGGGTGTTGTGGCTGAAGCCACAAAGATTGGTGTGCCTCTTATTCTAGGGGCTGACTCCAATGCTCATAATGAAGAATGGAATAGCTCCAATACTAATGGCCGAGGTGAGGAACTTTTTGACTTTATCTTGGCCCACGACCTTTTCATCGCCAACACTGATAGCGATCCAAACTTCCTTACCTCAAACCACAGGGAGGTTCTTGATGTGAGCTTGATTAGTGGGCGGCACTCGCATCTTCTCCGTGACTGGAGGGTTCTACAAGAGTGCTCATTCTCTGATCATAGGTACATATCGTATAACGTGGCTGGCCGCAGCTCTGCTGTGCAGGTAGCGTTTATCAACAGAAAGAGGACAGACTGGAAACTATTTCATTCCCTGGTACGATCCTCACTGGAAACTGCTCCTAGGAGCATTGACTGCTACCATGAATTGGATCGGGCGGTTGACACCCTTACTAATTCTCTCAATTCCGCGTCTAGGGAAGCATGTAAGCCACCCACGGCCAGGGGCAATCCTAAGCCTCACTGGTGGAGTATGGAAATAAGCATCCGGCGGAGAGAATGTATGAAGGAGTTTAATAGCTCGAAAAGATCTAATGACTGGTCGGCGTATAAAACGAAGCTGAAGGCGGTTAAGTATGCCATACGCAAGACGAAGAGGTCCTCATGGAGATCTTTCTGTGGAAACGTAGAGAGTCTCAGCGAGGCGAATCGTCTTCACAAGGTTTTAAGCACGACACCAAAGGCTATGGGGTGCATCATGAACCCTGAGGGCATTTGGACTAGTTCGAGCGCAGATACTCTCAACGTTCCCAAAGACGCACATTTCCCGGCAATTATTGCCCTATAGGGACAGTGCACCAAACGGAACTAAATTACGGTAGAGCCCCGCCGTTCAGAATATCAGACTCTCAGCTGAGGTGGGCTATTAACTCCTTTGAGCCGTTTAAATCCCCGGGCCCTGATGGCGTGCTTGCGGCTGACGTTCAGCAGTCCATGGAAGTATCGCTACGATGGCTCAGAGAGATTCATAACGCTTGCCTACGCTTCTCGTATGTTCCCACCAGTTGGCGGGAAACTAGAGTTGTGTTTATCCCAATTCCAGGAAAAGTATCTCATGTTAGGCCAGAGGACTACCGTCCAATAAGTCTTAACTCAGTCTTGCTTAAGATTTTGGGAAGGATCATTGATTACCATATTAAAAGATAAATTGATCCTATGTTGATCTCGCAGTCACAACACGCTTATATTAAAGGTAAATCTGTTGAGACTGCTCTTCACGTCCTTATTGGGCAAGTTGAAAAATCTCTTGAGCTTAAGCAATATACGCTATCCGCCTTCTTGAACATCGAGGGGGCCTTCAACAACGTAAATTCTAACGCTATTGTTGAGGCTCTATCGGTGCTTCATATGGACGAGCGGCTGATTGCTTTTATTGTGCAGCTTCTCAAAAGTAGAGTGGTTATCTCTTCCTTGGGGGATGCCCGCGTAAGAGAGGAGTCAGTACGGGCACACCCCAGGGTGGAGTCCTCTCTCCCCTGCTGTGGAACATCACGGTGAATACTCTTCTAATGAGATTGGACCGCGCTGGCTGCAAAGTGATTGCTTTTGCAGACGACATAGCAGTGGCAGTGTCGGGAAAGTATTTATCTACGCTATCGGAGAGGCTAAACACTCTCTTGACATATTTTCACGTTGGAGTCGTGAGTGCGGCTTGAATGTGAATCCTAACAAAACGGAACTAGTGCTGTTTAAAAGGAAGTACAAAGTTCCGTCTTTTAAGTTACCCAAGTTGAATAGGGTCTCCATTAACTTGAGCCAGAGGGTCATGTACTTAGGGCTGATCCTTGACTCGAAGCTACTATGAACCTACAATGTAGCAGAAAGAGCTCGGAAGGCTTTCAATGCACTTTACTGCTGTAAAAGGGCCATAGGAGCGAATTGGGGACTACAACCTCGTACTGTTGCTTGGCTTTACACTGCTGTGGTTGAGCCAATTCTATCGTTTGGGGTGGTGTTCTGGTGACAGAGTGCTATTAAGGCTACCTGCAAATGGCAGATTGAAAAAATGTGGAGAATGGCTGCACAACTTGTAACTGGTGCGCTCCGCTCCACCCAAACTAAGGCACTCCTCGTGTTACTTCATTGGCTGCCAACCAATCTACTTATCTTACAGCAAGCTAATCTTGCCACTGTGAGACTTAATTGTATCTCGGCTTGGAATAGAACAGATTTCGGCCATGCGAGGATTTTGGTCGAGGGAGTTCCCGCTCCAGCGGGTGTTGACTACATCGCTCCGCAGTGCCTACTAGATTTGGAGTTCACAACTCGCATTCCTGGTAGGGATGAACGGCGTGATGGTGTCACCCTTGAAAGTGGGCTTATCCATATGTACACTGACGGCTCAAAGCTAAACAATAGAGTCGGAAGTGGTGTATACTCAAATGAGCTGAATCTCAAGCTGTCCTTCCGTCTACCAGACCATTGTAGTGTCTTTTAGGCGGAGGTTGCGGCTATCTTACAGGCAATCGACTGGCTTCTGTGTAATCGAATATTCGGGGCTATTATTGGCATTTTCACAGATAGCCAGGCGACTATTAAATCCCTTGCTGGTCCTTGTACAGTTTCCATGATTGTTGCTGAATGCCGTGCATCTCTCAGGGAGATGTCGAGACATTCAGTGGTTCAATTGACTTGGGTACCGGGACACAGGGGTTTTCAGGGCAACTTTGAGGCCGATGAGCTAGCAAGGCCTGGAACCTTGTTACCGGAGGTCTCCTGTTCCCTCTCAATACGTATACCGATGTCATCGGTCAAACTGGCCATTAGGCAAAAATATCTCGAGGATGCTAAGACGTCCTGGGCAGATGAATCAACCTGTGTAATAGCAAGGCAGTCCTGGGTATCCATGGATGCGCATCGCACCAGGCAGCTTTTAGGCTTAACTCGAAGCGCTCTACGCTGCACAGTGGGAGTTCTTACGGGCCATTGCCTCATAAAACGGCATGCA
The DNA here is from genome assembly GCA_963978885.1 of Nemotelus pantherinus. Taxonomy (NCBI): domain Eukaryota; kingdom Metazoa; phylum Arthropoda; class Insecta; order Diptera; family Stratiomyidae; genus Nemotelus; species Nemotelus pantherinus. Next base: position 1,193,928 of record CAXBUK010000010.1, on the reverse strand, counting down.
CAACGATTGGGAGTGCAGTTTAACGATTTCTGTTGGAGTTGCGGCTCTGAGGATGAGGAGGAGTCCGTCCTCCACCTCTTGTGTCAGTGCCCGGCGTTGGCAAAGAGAAGGCTGGCGGCAATTGGTGATCCCTCTCTCTCAAACCTGACTGAGTTATCCCTGGCTGATTTAAAAGGGATAACGCGATTTGTCAAGGGAAGCGGATGGTTTTCCGATTTTAGTGAGTAGGAGAGAGTCACTAATTAGTGTGGCATCACAACGGGCCTCTTTTGTGCCTACGTGTGTCGGACGACAGACCTCTGTAGACCGGCAGCCACTTTAACCTAACCTAACCTAACCTGATTCTTAGATATTTTTTCTTGTTTTAATTTTATAAATTTTGAATTTATTATTGATATTTGTGATCTTAGATCATTAATTCCATTTATTGTAAGTCTCTTCTTTCTACATTTGAACTTTTATCAATGGTGTGAATATTCATTTTCTATCTTATCCTGTAAATCTGTTTCTATGATTGCATTATTGCTTGTTATATTTTGTTTTTTACTTATGTTCGAAAACATTAGTATTAAACTCGTTGCATCGAAAATTCGAATTTCTGTATATATATATATATATATATATATATATATATATATATATATATATATATATATATATATAAATATATATATACATATATATATATATATATATATATATATATATATATATATATATATATATATATATATATATATATATATATATATATATATATACATCAGCAAAATGATTAAGGGAGATAATCTATGGAGTGGCCAGTCCGATTGAGCTGAAATTTTCGGCGAACGTAGATGTATATAAAAGGTAGGTTAATGACTTTCTTAAATTCAGATATCCTAAACCTTTTGGCGGCGGCAAGCGTTAAAGTGAAGTTTGAGGTACTCCTTTATTTCCAAACAGTGTTAATATTTGTTATTACGTTTAAAGCTTGTCTATGATAAAGAATTGAAAATTTTGAGCCGTGTTTGGGTGCTAAGTACCTAAAACTAGGCAAGAATTTTTTTTCAAATTTTGATTTGTCATTTCTTCTGACTAAAACATTGGATTATCGTTAAATTCGCAGAGCGTTTTGACGTTAGCTAAAACAAAGCACACATAGGTTTTCAAGATAGTGCATGTAATCCTGTAGCTACGGCAGGCTCCTGAAAAAAATGTTTCAAATCATTGACCCTCCTCAAAAATTTTACATTTTTGACAAAAACTTCTTATCATTGATAAATCTAAGCCTTTTTCCATCATGTCAAATCGAAATTTTTAAAATTCCGATTTGCACAAGAACGGCAGCCCATCACCAAATTACTGCTATTTTCAGCACTCGAAAGTTTTGTTCACGAGAACTGACGACCGAATTATCCGATCATAATGAAATTTATAGGACATGTTGGTATTAGCTTGGACTAGGTCTGATAATAGTGATTTTGGAATGCGGGGAACCCAGTAGCAGTGGTACCATCTTGACAAATCAACGAGACAAAAAAACAGCTTTTTGGCCTATAACTTCCGATTCAGCCATCAGATTTTAACAAAACAAACAGTACTTGGATCTTACTCTATGTAACATTTGGTGAAAATTTGGTTGGAAAATTAGTACAGGGCTGGCAGCTGTGGTGATTTTTCTCTCATAAATCTTGCAAATTTGCTCAGCAAAATAAAGCTTTTTTCCATTTAACTTCCGGTCCAGTGTAGAAATCAAAATGAAGTTCTTGCAGTAAATGGACCTTAATGTGAAGTAAATGTCGTAGGAAGTTCATACAAAAATCATGAAAGGGCTGCCAGCTATTACCAATTTTGTAATTTTGTGAAATTTCTTTACTGAGCGATTATATTGTTAGATTTGCAAATGAGAATGAACCTGCAATAAAAATTAACAACAAATACTCACGCTTTGAAAATTTGAAAAGTTTTGAGAGTGTTAATCCTATAATTCTGTTCACCCGTAAACCTTTCAGCGCAGTGATTCAATGGAAACGAAATTTGCTGGTTGTTTTTAACTTAACGTGAAGCAAATTTGGTATATATTTTGCTCTGTTGCTGATACAGGGTAACCAGCACTAGCCATTTTCGTAAATATTGCACCAACAGATGCTTCAAATAACATACTCATATGCAAAGCATTTGCGATAAAAATAAGAAACCAATTTTTAAATTTTCCGAGCTTTGAACATTTTCCAGATGGCAGCATCAAACAACGTTTAACCGCTGAAACTTTCGATGAAATCCTCCGATGAGAATGAAATTCAAAGTATAAGTTGGGTGCTAAGTACCTAAAACTAAGCAAGAATTTTTTTTCAAACAATTATCAGCATATTCACAATTTTTTATTACCTCCCACTGAGTAATCTGTGTAATGTTGAGAAAGTGCTGCCAGCACTGAACATTTTCTTCATTTGTGTTATTGTTGAGTTTTGTTGCTTGGGATAAGGAATGGTTGTGCAAAAAAGTGTATTACGTCTTCCCAAATTTTTTTGTCACTCAGAGAATATTTCTTCGAAAATAAGTTTTCTAGCGGTTCTGATGCGGTAGACTTTTTTTTGTCTCATCTTGTTTTGTATTGTACCAACATTTATCTTCTGGGTGATACCTTTCTCTTTTACTCAAATTGTCACATATTTTACAAGGTGTCTTTTCAATAGATTTATTCTTCAAATATTGTTTATTATCTTTTATTTTAGGATTATTCGTCTGTGTTAACTTTCTTTCTGGTTTTTTGAATTCATTAAATAAATCTGTAATATTTTCCAAACCATCTCTATCAATTTGCTCTCTAATATATTCTGGTAGGCCAAAAACAATTCTATCTATAACAGTTTCCATATCCATTTTGTTATTGATATCTAATAGCAGTTTTTCTTTCTTTATTGCATAATCTAAAAGCGAGCCTTCCTTGTACTTGTGATAATGAGCATATGCTCTACTGCTCCATCCTTTATTTTCAAATATCTCTAAGAACTTTTTTTTCCATGTTGCTTTTTGGCTTTCTCTTTCTTTGATCATCATTGAATTATACCAATTCTGACTTGTATCGTCTAGAAAAAATCTGAAAATTTCAATTTTACGTTCTTCTATATCTATTTGCAGTCGTGCACATTCTTTTTCATACGTATCGATCCATTGATAGACATTTTCGGTTTCGTTATAAAATTTTAAATTATTAATGTGTCGGAAATGCGCTTGAGATTTTTTTCTTCTCTATTTTTTTGTGTATTTTCTACTAGTTTTTCTAGTATCTTAGTCAATTCGGTTTTTTCTATATTGCTGTTACTGGTTCCTGCTTCTTTCCAAATCATCTCCTTAAACATCAAATTCCCTGCTTCATCCATATAAATTTTCTGAAGATCCTCACTTAATATGAACCATGCACTTATTCTATCATGCCTTTTTTTAAGGTGAGGTTTAACTTTACTATATGTGTTAGTTTTTATCAACTCTTGGTGTGCACCTACATACATGTTGTCATCCGGCAAAACATATTTTCCACCATCTTCTGTTGCTTTCAAGGTTATGGCTATCACGTTGGTCTTATCATCTTTCGGAGATCTCTTAATGTTAATTGTAGCTTCATATTTGTTAATAACGAAAAATTGTCACTTTGTAAGTGTATTGATTCTCGTGTTTAATAATTAACAGTTAAGTTTCTCTGAAAAACGAAGAAACGATAATTTAAGTTTATTATTATTATCACTTGATTCAAAAATTAAATTCGTTTACAATTATCAAACATCTATCTATTAAATCTATTAAATCTTCTATATAATTCACTTATACTTGAGAGCAATCACTTCAATGCTCGTCTTGTGTCTTTGCTTCAATGGTCTTTCTATATCATCAGCTGTCATTCTATACTCATATACTCAAGTTGAATGAGTTGTATACTCTAGTTGAATGAGGAGATGAGTGTTGCGCGGTAGATTTAAAAGAAGAAAGCGAACTTTCTCTACATTTAACCATTTTTTAGAAGCCTGCCGTAGCTAAAGGGTCATCCGCACTATCTTGAAAATCCACTTGTGCTGAAATTTAGTCAACATTCATACGCTCGGCAAATTTCACGATGATCCATTGTTTTTCTTAGAAGTAATGACAAATTAAAATTTGAAAAAAATCTATGCCTACTTTTAGCCATGCTGCACCCACACACGGCTCAAAATTTCAAAACTTCCAACATCTTATAATAAAAAAGCTTAAAACATAATAAGTTCTCATTCTCAAACATTTATTTTAATAAACATTTACACTGCTTGGAAATATGGGGGTACCTGAAAATTCACTTAAACGCTCGCCGCCGCCAAAAGGTAAAGGATATCTGAATTTTAACAAGTCATGGACTTACCTACTATATACATTTACGTCCTGCGAAAATTTCATTTCAATCGGATCGGCCATTCCAGAGATTATCTTGGAAAATAATTTTGCTGATATTTATATAAATATATATATATATATATATATATATATATATATATATATATATATATATATATATATATATATATATATATATATATATATATATATATATATATATATATATACATATATATATATATATATATATATATATATATATATATATATATATATATATATATATATATATATATATTCCAAAAATTTCAGTGAAAAAATCTCGGGAATGCGCCATCTGATTGACCTGAAATTTTCAAGATACATTGGTGTATATTGACAATAGTGCCGGGTCTCACAAAAGTTAAAAATCTGTTACTCTTTGGTGCCGGCGGCCATTTTAGTGTTGTTTTAAATATACCTATTATTCTGTCCAAAAATAACTTTTGCAAAACTTTAGGATGAAAATGAATTCGGAACGTGTTTTTAATGTGAATATGATAATGTTTTTGGAATTGCTAACCCTTTGTGTGCACTAGGCGCCTAAAATGAGTTTGGAAAAATGTGAAAATTTTTAAATTGCGGTAGCTTTTTACTAGATTATCAGATTATTATAACTAACAGAACATATTACTGTTGTTAAGTTGCACACTTGCTAGTTTTTGATATGCATGTTGGCAATCCTGTAGCTACGGCAGGCACTGAAAGTGAAAACATTCAAACCTTCGCTTCTCCTAAAAAATCCCCGTTTCTGACATTCAAAATCAACTTGTGTACAAATTTAATGCTTTATCTATGCAGTCAAAGTAAAACTTTGGAAATTTCGTGTTGGACAAGAACGGTAACCCTCTTCCAATTTACCTATATTTTTATCATCAAAAACTTCTGTGCACGAGAACTCACGAACCAATCATCAGATACATTTGAAATTTACAGAATACATTGGACTTAAATAGGACCAGGTCCGATAAAAGCGATTTTGAGTTGCATTCAACTCTCCGCCAGTGGTGCCATCTTGAAAAATTATAAAGAAAAAAAAATGGTTTTTTACCCTAGTATTCTGATTCAGTTATCAGATTTGTATGAAATTGACACAGTAGCTGAACCTTACTTTGGTAGAAATTTGGTTGAAAAATTCGATTGGTGCTGCCAGCTATGATAAATTTTATATCTTTGGTTTTGAAAATTCGCTCAGGAAAATAAAGCTTTTTGCCCTTTAACCCTCCGAGAACACAGGGGGTTAAATTGACCCCAGAGACCTTTTTGACCACTCGCAGCGCTTAGGCCTGCGGGAAAAGGGGGGTACTGTAGGTTCCTTAGTGTATTTCTGTGCCTTGACTTTTAGTTTAAACCGTTCTCATACAGTCCCATGTCGTCAGTCGTCGTTGAGAAGCCTTTGAAGCAGATCAAGGGGTCAAATAGACCCCATGTGTACTCGACGTCAATTTTGAGGTAAAATTCAATATTTTTTTACTTTATAAATCGATAGGTTAATTTAAAATAGCCAAAAAATAATTATTTTTAATATGTACCAATTTTTTCCAGCTTGTGAAAACTGTTTTTAAAACCCGATTTTTCCTTTCGAAGCTAGATATATTTAGTTTTTGTGACAAATATCGATATATCGAGGGTAATCTGTCCTCCTCTTCTTAAGTGTCTATCGGTCTATCGAAAGACACTGAAGAAGAGGACAGATTACCCTCGAAATATCGATATTTGTCATAAAAACTAAAGATATCTAGCCTCGAAAGGAAAAATCGGTTTTTCCAAAAAATAAATTTTCAAGTATAGTGTAAGATTTCAAATAATATTAATGTGTACTATACCTAAGCGAATCTTAACACTGTATAGTTTGTAAGTTACCCTTTAGTGTAAAAGAAGAAGAAGAAGATATATGAATAAAGAACGTGATGAGTTGCTCTCTCTTGGTTCTACCGTCGCTCGGAGCGGATGCAACTGTTTTTGATTCTGTTTTTGATTCTGTTTTTGATTTGGTTTCATACTACACCAATATGGCGTATAATCTGCGTTCTAGTGTACGTAAAAATTTATTAGCTGCCTTGAAAGAAGTTGTGGCTCACCTCGTCGAGCCATATTTACGAGAAAAATTAAATAATGCCATTCTACGTGTAGACATTCGAAAAGGGATCGAGAATATTTTAGGAATAAATATCCCAAATGTTCCTTCAGAACGTCCAAAGCTCAATGAAAGAGCAAGATGTCTATTGTGCTCTCGATAACAGGACCACAAAACAAAAGATGTGTGCGCATCTTGCGATTGACCGATGTGCGACGAGCACCGGGCATTTTTATGTAATGATTGTGTTGGATATGAATAGATTTTCAATTTCTTCTTTATTTTGTCAATATTTTTATATATTTTAAATGAATAAAAAATAGTTTTTTCTATTCAAAAATGAAAAAAATCATTATTTTTCATTCCCTCAAAAGTACTACTACCAACCCTTTGTATAGGGATGATTTTTGTATTATTCTAACCATATAAATTTTAAGCTCAAAATATTAAAAATCAACAAATTTATTAAATTTTTTTTTGAAATTTGCAAACATAAAAACCTTCAAAATCGCCACCGTAAATATGCAAAATAAATACTTTTTTTTTTAAAGTCCAATATACATCTAATTTTTTTATGATTTTGTCATATCTTGAAAGTATCTGTCTAAATTTTTAGCCAAAAATATTGAAAATTAAAAAAAATAACGATTTTTTAGTAAAAATACTGATTTTCGGCAAAACTGTTTTTCGCGAATTTTTTTTTAAGGCACGTTTTATGCATAAGAACTACTAGAAAAGGTCTCGAACTATACCTACAAATTTTTTCAAATTAAAATCTTCAGTGACGGCGATTCTATAGACGTTCAAAAATGCTTGGGGTCAATTTGACCCCAAGTGTTCTCCATGATCGAAAAAATAGGTGTGTACTCGGAGGGTTAACTTACAAGGCAGTCATGAAATCAATGCGAATATCATACAATTAATGTAAACTATTATGAGCATTATTCAAGCTGAATCTGGTTGAAAAGCCACGATGGGGCTGCCAGCTATTGTTGGTTTTGTGTTTATTTGCAATGTCTTTATTAACTGATTTGATCGTAAAATTTTCAAATGGTAATGATATTGTAGTGAGAATAAACAGGAAATATTAAGTTTTCGATTATTTGAAAAATGTCGCGTCTGGTAACCCTGAATTTCTTTATGCTCCTATAACGTCAAATCCAGTCTTCGGATCGAGAAGAAAATTGTAGGGTTGCTTAATTTCAACGTGAAGCAGATGTGATATATTTTGGGTTTGATACTCGCAAAAGGTTGCCAGCACGAGTCAGTAGTGCCATTTTTGTATCAATAAATGCTTACAGTTAGTATTCATACTGGAAACATTTACAACGAAAGTAAATAACTAATGTTTCAATTCCCAAAGTTCTGCAAATTTTTCGGATCGCAGCCCCAAACACCACTACTAGGTCAATCCTTGCTTCATAGTCTTTCACTGTTCCAATATCGTATTTGTCCTTGGCGAAAACCGTTTTATATTTTTCTATTAAATGCTCTATCTTAGTCTTTTGTGCGTCATCTAAGTTTTCTTAGTTTGTCTTGAAATCGTTTTTGTTAAATATTTTCGTTGAAGTTTACTCTAACTTTTATCGTATTCTTTTCTGTGTCTTTTGGTGTTTTATTTTCTATTATTTTTGGAGATACATTTAAATTTTTGTCTCGCATCAATTTAAACATCTTTATCATATCCAAGCCAATCAAAAAATCTTCAAAGTTTACATTTTCTATTAAAAATACATCTACTTTTTCTTCAATTTCAAATATCTTAATTTTTATTGTTATCAATCCATTTGTTTTTGTCACACCATTGACAGTTTTTAATGTCATTTGATATATATCATGGGATGTAACTAGATCGCCTCCTCGCGGTGCATCCTGAGTAACGCTAAATGATCTAGACTGTCTTTACGACTGCTTTCGTCCTCGGACCTCTCTTGATATACAATACGTTTGTTGCACATGGGCTGGTGATCGTAGCATTCCGGACCTAGTGGTCTTCAGGTGCGGTAGTGACGGAGTGAAATCCGCTTCGTGAACGGCTCCGGATTAATACGATCATCTCCGTCCCGTTAAAACCCTGGCAGGCCTCAGAGTACGTTTTCAGTCTCGTCGCCATTAAGTTGGTGGTGTAGGTTCAGTTGAGGTGGACTCCTGATTAACACCGATTCGGCTCTGACTACTTGTACCCATTAAGGCTTGTGGCAACTCTCGCATGGCCTCCGTGCTTGCATTAGATAACAATGGGATCATTAAGGTGACTTCACATTCGGACTTGAGATAGCGGCTCTGAGTGGGGACCCATATTACATGAAGAAAAATAATAACAAAAACAAACTCGTCAGGCAAAGGCCTGGCAACAAATCAAACTCACCCTCTAATGTAGAGGGGGGGCTAAAAAAGCTGCGCCGTCGGCTGCAGCTGAAGCCTAAGGAAGTGGAGACATGGTGGATAAGCCAGCTCTGCGGACTGAGGTTAAGGCTGCAGGGGTTCATGGAGACATGGCGATGGAGTCAGCTCCACTGACTACTGGCACAGCGGCTTAGCAGGGTTCTGGAGACATGACGAGTGGGCCAGCTCCAGCGCCTGGCACAGCGCCTAAGCAAGGTAGTGGAGACATGTTGAGTGAGTCAGCTCCAGTGCCTTCAAAATCTTCCTCAACCCCTGTCTCAGGCAGTTCCGGGGCTGAGGTCACCAAGCCTGGCCCTGCGAATGCCATGAAGTCCGTTTGTGGCCAGTGTGATGGGAAGGTTTCGGTGAATGAGCCAGCCCGACCATCAACTAGTGCTACCTCCGGTGCCGCTTCCTCCTCTTCAGGCACACAAAGCTCCTCCGCCAAAAAATCTCGGGCTTATGGAACTAGAAGGGCAGCCTTCAAAGTTCTGAGGAAGTTTGAAAATGTCCCCCCCCCCCACACTATGTCCGGTAAGGACAAAAAGTCCCTTCAGTGGGCAAAGTCATTCGTTGGGGAACACTCTAATCCACTCCCTCTACACCCTGGAGCTTCAGCTCAGAAACGACAAAGGTCAGCTGAGCAGATGAATCAGGGCATGCAAGACTGCAAAAAGCAGAAAACAGTGACGGCTCCTACAGGGATAACTCGGCCATTCAGCGAAATGACCGAAGAGTGCCTGGTTTGGGCCGTGATTGATGCCAGCAAGGGAGATGAAACCATCTCCCCCGAAAACTGGCTTGAGATAAGCCAGGCTTTGTTTGGAATCTGCTGTAGTCTGCAGAAGGCCAGCTCGGGTCCACCACCTACGGTGAACGATGTGGGTTGGCACAAAAGAATTCGGCTGGTTGCATGTGGAGACCAACGTTCAGCCGATTTTTATAAGCAGGCTATCTCCGAGCTGGGGGAACTCTGGCCAGGCGCCAAGATCAAGGTGGTGCACAAGGAAGAGATTTGCGCGAGGAAGAGCTGGCCTAGATGCAGGACTTGGATTCCAAGTTTCCACTCGTATCCAGTGGAAGCCCTGGAAATAGTCCGGCTTTTCAATCCGGATCTTCCAACGGAAAATTGGAGGTTTGCGAAGATTGGAGAGCCGGAAGACATTCGGCGGGAGGCTCTCTTCATCATAAATGAGGAGGCACTCCCGATCTTAGATGCCCGAAAGGGCATTATCAGGTATGGGGTCGAAAAACTAGTCCTACGGATCTACCGAAGCGACAGGCCAAAGAGCTCTGCTGCGGGAGATCCAACACCCGAGAAACCTCACCCTAAACAGGTGACTCACATAACGGAGGACCCACCTAAAGAGGGGTTGGACACATCTTCGAGGGTGACATCTGAGGATGAATCCGAGGTGGAATCCCTGTATGCAGACGGGGTTAATGTCGGGACTACCTCCGAGTTGGGTGGCTGCCTGGACCTCATGACTCTAGAAGCAGAGGAAGAGGCTGGGCGGACATCTATGTCAGACGGGACGACCTGGATCTAACCATCGTCGAAAATAAATGATGGTGAAGGTATTGCAAATCAACCTTCACCATTCCAAAGTAGCATCAGCTACCCTGCTCTTCCGACTGTCTAGGACAGAGGAGGAGCTGATTCTAATCCAAGAACCATGGGTTGCCGAAAATTCGGGTTTGCGGGCTACGCACCGATGGATACGGACTAGTGGTATCCGACGGCTTACATAAGCCACGTGTCTGCATTCTTGTCAAGAAAACCATAAACGTCCTTGTACTACACAATTTCAGTGCCAGGGATAACATGGCTATTGCAGTGGAAATCGACCAGAGATCATACTGGTTTGTTTCTTGTTACATGGCACATGATCATGGCGACAGCCCACCTTGCCACACTGTCAAGGGTGTTGTGGCTGAAGCCACAAAGATTGGTGTGCCTCTTATTCTAGGGGCTGACTCCAATGCTCATAATGAAGAATGGAATAGCTCCAATACTAACGGCCGAGGTGAGGAACTTTTTGACTTTATCTTGGCCCACGACCTTTTCATCGCCAACACTGATAGCGATCCAAACTTCCTTACCTCAAACCACAGGGAGGTTCTTGATGTGAGCTTGATTAGTGGGCGGCACTCGCATCTTCTCCGTGACTGGAGGGTTCTACAAGAGTGCTCATTCTCTGATCATAGGTACATATCGTATAACGTGGCTGGCCGCAGCTCTGCTGTGCAGGTAGCGTTTATCAACAGAAAGAGGACAGACTGGAAACTATTTCATTCCCTGGTACGATCCTCACTGGAAACTGCTCCTAGGAGCATTGACTGCTACCATGAATTGGATCGGGCGGTTGACACCCTTACTAATTCTCTCAATTCCGCGTCTAGGGAAGCATGTAAGCCACCCACGGCCAGGGGCAATCCTAAGCCTCACTGGTGGAGTATGGAAATAAGCATCCGGCGGAGAGAATGTATGAAGGAGTTTAATAGCTCGAAAAGATCTAATGACTGGTCGGCGTATAAAACGAAGCTGAAGGCGGTTAAGTATGCCATACGCAAGACGAAGAGGTCCTCATGGAGATCTTTCTGTGGAAACGTAGAGAGTCTCAGCGAGGCGAATCGCCTTGTTACGCGATGCTAAGCGGCAGATTGTGCGCCATCTGCACAAGGCGAACAAGAGATTGCAGAAGGCCGAAACGACACAAAAAAAATGAATCCTGCCGAGGATTCGCCGCCGCAACACGAGAACTTTACCGCATGAGGGCGGTAGAAATTGAGAACATTTAAAGACCCGACTAGGTCACCGGCGGTAACTAACTAGTATTGAAAGGAACGACATGTCCGCGTCCGAGTGACAAGTCCGCCTCCACTCACGCACACTCACACACCTGAAACATCACACGCACATTTTTATTTTAATAATTCATGTTGTTCGTATTTACGTTATAAACATTCATTTGTTTATTAATAAAACATATTTTGAATGAAGTTAAGGCATATCAACATTATAAAAAAAATATTTATTTTGTAAAAACAAAAAAAATATTTGTTCACTTCACTATAATCTTACGTTTAACAAACATATTTAATATTCCGTCATCATTGGATTTGTAAATAATATTTGTTTTGATTCTTGGTCACTTATTTTCATAATTGTTTTGTAAAGATATTTATTTCTTCTTTCGCTTTACTCATTAAATGTCCGCATTTAACATCTAGGGTTCTTCTCACCGTAGTGTAACCAAAACGCACAATGTATTTATAAAAAAATTTAGAACTATAAAGACTTTTAAACACAACCATCGCTAGTGACATGCAAATTTAGCGCGAACACTATTAATGCTAATTTAGTATTTGGCATCGTCAATGTGATTTGAGAATGCAATCTTGACAGCGTTAGAACATGGTTCTATATTTCCCAAGTATCAAATTTTCAAACCTAATGCTTCTCAATGGCCTCATAACTTTCGCGCCTTCGATGGACAGTATCATTCCAGAAATTCGGTCGGTGCGAAAACAGAGCCACCTTTCACTAGAATACGTCGATCACTACAGAAACTTATTTCGGGTACTATTTCGATCCCTCTGGAACACATGATGAAGAAATTCGACAGGTTAGAGAGTGTCCGGTGGCCCGATAATGTGGACTTCCCATCGAAATATTCACTGTCGTCAATTAATCCAGATGAAAACCCTTCCAATGGATTTTTGTTCAACTCAGCTAATTGCTTTTTCAATAATAACGACGATTGAGGTTCTGACATTTCACTAAAAAGAATGGATATATTTTCTTTGTTTAAGTGAAAATAAATTAAGACTCGACGACCAAGACGGCTGTGGAAACGCGCGTTTCTTAGAAATGGTAGATAGAGATCCTAAACGGTTCAGATTATCCGCACAAACGTATTTCTTCAACAACTGATAACGTGGAAAGTCAAGATTTTCCAGATGATTTTCTCACAATCGTTTCTGACTTTTAGATTCGGGATGTAACTGTGTACCAAATTCACTTTTTGCTACTCCGAGAACCGTGCAAATAAAGAAAAACTCTCAATTCGCATTCGACAATGACGACGACCTCCTTGGTCTCAATCTTCTCACGGTCCCAACTAGACTCCCTTTTTCTTGACGCTAACCGCGCGTCCCCTGCCAATCCACCACGCATTGCTCATCGCAATGGAATCTAATTGAAACGTTGCCTTATAAGGCGAAACCGGGAATCGAGAAATCGATGGATGGGGAATTAATATTCACACGAGGTGAAAAGGAATAAATCCATTCAGATGCCTGACACCGAGTAATGCCTATCCGCAGGAGCAAGAAAAAAAATGTTTTCTAAGGGTGTGGTTATTTGTAACCAAAGGTGAAACATTTTCAATAAAATTATATCAATAATTTTCATTGAATGGCAAAAAAAATGAATTTCAATGAACATTAGGCCAAATAGTGTTCATTGTAGGCGCAGTGAAGAAATGAATGGAGGTCACGTAAAAATTGTGGAGAATCCTAAAAAACTGTAGTTTTAGAAAAAACACGGAGAAGAAAGGTAAATTTATGCGGCCATGAGTGAAAAAGGTGCGTAAGTGTTGGAGCGGGCGCAACAAACGTGGGGACGACCTCGCCCTGAGAAGAGTCTCCTAGCTAAAGCCGGGCAAAAGAACTCGATTGCTCAAGCAAAGACAACACTGATACCATGAACATGCAGCTTGAATGTAACTTATTAGGCTGAATATTTAAGGGGAGAGCACAAGTGTGGATAATATACCAAGCATAAGTGAACGATGAGAAAAGTAACACGAAGACATGCCTCAAGTACGAATGTCCTGAGTGTGGAATATTCCAAGATGTTTACCCTTTAAATCCTCCAGTTCATACGAAACCTGACCCACTGAGCGAACCACTTTCGCTTGCACAAATTTCGGGGCTAATTTAGCTGCGAATCCCTCTGCCGCACTACTCAAAACGTGATTGCGAACATATACCAGTTGACCTGGTGAAAAGAAACGTGGTCGAACGCGTAAGTTGTACCGGCGTTGGCCCTTGGCGTACGCGTCCGCAAGTCTGTCACGTACTCGCTCGTGAATTCTCCTCAATCGATCGCTCCGAGTGGACAATCCGCCTTCGCCATTTTCGAATGACGATAACTGTCTTAACAGATTATAATCTGAACCATGTTTGACAGCCTGATATCCGAACATAAGGAAATGCGGCGAACATCCCGTAGACCCATGAATAACATTGCGAAATGCTGCACACGACTCCCTGAGATGTTTGTCCCATCCCCGATGGTCCTCACCAATATATGCTCGGATAGCAGACAAAACAGACTGGTTAGCCCTCTCAGAAGCGTTCGATTGCGGAGAATACCGAGGAGTGAAAATGTGTGACACACCATAATCCTGCATCAATTGTGCGAAATGTTTGGACGTGAACTGCACACCGTTGTCAGAATGTATAACCTCAGGTACACCAAAAGTGTGAAAGATATCAAGGAGAGAATTAACAACATACTCTGCAGTAGCTCTGGGCATAGCTTTTAACCAAATGAATTTAGTATAGTGATCTAGCACTATGAAGAGTTGGGTATTTCCGCTTTTGGATCGTGGATAAGGCCCTAAAAAGTCGATAAAAAGTCGTTGCATCGGCCTATCAGAAACACGTTCTTGACCCATAGGAGGTCTCAAGACTTGATGACATGGTTTGACTTGTTTACAAGTAACGCAATTGGAAATGTATGTCGAAACGTCTTTAGTGAGAGTAGGCCAATAATAATAGCGGCGAAGAATTTCAGTGGTCTTGCGTGTGCCACAATGAGAAGAAGTTGGACGGTCATGTGCCTGAGAAATTAGCTTTTGTTGTTGACTGCCCGGAACCCATAATTTGGTTCGGGGGATATCTACATCGATATCCGAAATACCTCCAGTATTTATGAAAATTTTTCCGTCACGAACACAAAGATTAGAAAACCGTTCAGGTTGTTTAGAGATGAGAAGAATGCGCTCCAAATAACTGGGTTCCAAAAACGCGGAATCAGGAAGAAGTTCGCTAATGTGAGTGTGCTCAGGTAAAAACGCCAAGGAAGAAACGGAAATACTTTCAATTCGCTCGTGTATTCGAGATAATGCATCAGGGACGGTGTTTGCCGAGCCTTTACAATGTTGGATTGAAAAATTGAAACCTTGCAGTTTCAGGCTCCAACGGGCCAATCTGCCAGACAAATCCTGCTGACTCATCAACCACTTTAAACTAGCGTGGTCCGTAATGACCGTGAATGGTAAGCCTTCAATGTATGCGCGGAATTTCTTCACGCTTTGAACTGCAGCTAAACACTCAAGCTCAGTAATGGTGTAGTTTTTCTGAGCAGAAGTGAGCTTAGCGGACATGAAGGCTATAGGATGTTCATGACCATTCTCGTCCTTTTGAAAAAGGACGCTACCTATGCCGGTAGTGCTAGCATCGCATTGAATGAAGAAAGGTATAGAAAAATCAGGGTTAATGAGAACAGGGGCAGAAACTAAGGCTTGTTTAATCTGCTGTAAGGAATTTTCTGCTGCGTCAGTCCATTTAAAAGAAGATTTGCCCTTTAGAAGATCGGTCAAAGGTGCCGTAATGGAGGCGAAACGACTGATAAATCTTCGGTACCAGCCGGCCATCCCCATGAATCGCCTTATG
Source organism: Nemotelus pantherinus (assembly GCA_963978885.1). Classification (NCBI taxonomy): domain Eukaryota; kingdom Metazoa; phylum Arthropoda; class Insecta; order Diptera; family Stratiomyidae; genus Nemotelus; species Nemotelus pantherinus. The sequence goes on along the minus strand of CAXBUK010000010.1, from coordinate 1,178,393 downwards.
TCTCTAGCTGACTTAGGTGTTGGATAGTCAACGATGCTAGAGACTTTTGATGGATCGGTTTTTAGTATTCCATCACTAACTATATAACCCAGATACTTTATTTCTCTCTGGATGAACTTGCTTTTCTCGACATTAATTGTCAAACCAGCAGCTGATAATAGATTAGCAACTGTGGTGAGTAAGTCGATATGTTCGTCAAAAGAGGAACTAGTGATAAGCAAGTCATCCAGATAAACGAAGATCTTGTCATGTAGCTCATGAGGGATTACCTTGTGCATAAGACGACACATGGTCTGTGGAGTGTTGCAAAGACCAAAAGGCATAACTTGGAAGTGGTATAAAGGACGACCTGGAACCGTGAAGGCTGTTTTCTCCTGAGATTCAGGATCGAGAGGTATCTGCCAAAAGGCGTCCTTTAAATCTAAGCTGGTAATAAACTTAGTGGACCTTAATCGCGCGAGCAGACCGTCTATTAAGGGTAAGGGATAGGCGTCTTTAATGGTGACTTCGTTAAGCCGTCGTGCATCAAGACATAAGCGCACTTTACCAGGTTTACGAACTAAAGTGACTGGAGCGCTCCAAGAACTCTTACTCTCACAAATAACCCCTAACGAGAGCATACGATCCAGTTCTTGGTACAATAAGTCTTGCACGACTGGAGAAATAGCGTAATGCCTTTGCTTAACGGGTTTAGCGGACCCAGTGTCTATGTGATGCGAAACCAAATGCGTCTTTCCAAGACCAAGTTTATTGAAAGACGGGAATTTGTCAATTACTTTCTGTAATTGGTGCTCTTGGTCAGCTGATATTTTATGAAATATCGAAGAATCCTCAAGAGAGGCAGAAGGAATGGTTTCAAGAAGGGCACCTACAGTAGGCATTTGCACTGGTGCTATGTTGAATGTGTTCCAGAAGTCGATCCCGAGATATAGCTTGTTAGCTAAAGAAGGGACTACTAGAAACTGTAAATTTTTTGTTTCGGAACCGTACCGAACTGGAACATAAATATATCCGAGGACAGATTCAGGCTGTCCAGACGCAGTTTGAATGTTAGCCTTCACAGTGTGTATTGTTAGATTCAATTCATTAATTATATCTAACGAACCCTGACCTAACACACTGACGCTAGCTCCACTATCCAACAAACCAGTTAGTTTGTGGTTATTGACGTATATGTCACAATATGGACGAGGATCATTACGAATCTTGTCAGAAAGAATGGAGCTAACAGCTAAGCGACGTAAGGCACGTTTAGCGCGAAAGTAAATAATTGACCGAAGACGTCGATGGAGTCTTTTTGAAGATTTAACGCGAGAGACGACTGAGGGGCCAACAATAGTGGACAGATTACCATAAACGAGAGATTCATGAGGAATATGAAATACAGCGTCAGTCTGAGTTGAAATGTTTACAGACTGAAGAATATTTGATGCAGAATGACGAACACACGAGACAGGTGAAATGGAATTGAGAGATCCCGCATCTACTGGCGACGACGAAATTCGGGATCTATATTGGTGGCTGCTTCTTCGGTGGCAGGCCTCGTACGACTGGATTGGTGTTGAATGTTGGGTAAGTTGGGAGCATTTCGATTCCCCAGGTTCGAAATACCCCGGTGGAAGTTTCCCGAAGGGTTGCATTGTGGACAACGCACCTTAAGCGTCCCAGCTTTTCCACACCCAAAACAAAAGATACCTTTGACTGGTGTTGGACAATTCGAAAAAGCGTGACCCATTTCCTTGCAATTCCAACAAACTCGTAGTTCGGAACGTGGAAAAGGGGATTGCGGCGTGAAAGCCTCCACTGAATTGTCGGGATAGTTTGTGGATGAATTGTCCAACTCGTGAACAAAGTGGCTAGGTCGCTGAGGAACGTGAATTCTCTCAGGTTTGTTTAGGTTCCATTCAGATTCTACCGACACACAGCATTGAACCAGTTCCTGTGTGTTTGCGAAATAACGACCAGCGAGGTGGTCGCGAAGTCTTCGATTCATATTTCGGTAGACTGTATGCTGAAAATCTATATCTGACATACCCTGACAAAGTTGAAGAGATAATGCTTCCAGTGCATCGAAGAATTCAATAAATGGCTCTTGATTACCTTGAATTCGAGCGTCCATCTGACGTCTAATATCGATATCGACACTGGAAGAAGAGAAACGGTTCAAAAATGAAGAAGTAAGCGAGCTCCAAGTTAGGCTGTGAGAGTGCATCTCGTGGTACTTCCAAAACCACTCGAGTGCTGATCCTTTCAGGAAAATGTGAAACGAATGTGCTAGATCCTCTAGCGAAATATTTTGAGTGTCAGCCATAACTTTGACTCGGTACAAAAAGGACTGCGCACTAAAACTAGATTTAGTGCCATCGAAATAAATGCCCCATTTGGATATGGGTAATGCCAAAACAGAATGATTTGAAAAGCGTCTAGGTGCTCGAAAATTAGAATTTTGTGCTTGATCGTGCGAGGGTGTTTGTGAATTTATTGAATGACAGGGTGCTGAACGAGTAGGGGTAGTAGGTAAATTATTAACATGATTAACGGGAGATATGTTATTAGTTGAACCCTGACTATTAAAAGCGAACGTCAGTCGCTGAACTACGTTAACTAGACTATCTAATAAAGAAGACGGATCAGAGTGAGTTATAACTGCTGCTGTCGAACGTGGTGCGGATAAGTGAGGAGGTGAAGCTATTATTTCAGCGGTATCAAGAGGATCGCGCAACTGATCATCCACGAACGGATTGGTGCTGTTTAGATTCGACAATATGGATCGCGGCGCTTGCTCCGGAGTCTGGGAAGAAATTCCCGTATCACGAGACTCTTCGGAGGTGCGTACAGCACTTGTAGCCCCATTAGGGGTAGAAGAACCACGAGGGGAAAAAGAAGATTGACAAGTATTTATTTTTGGCTTATTAACGTTGTGATTGGCCATAATGAAATAATTGCATTATTTTTTTAATGATCTACAAAAAGGTAATTAATCACGAAATTGACCGTTATTATGAGGGTGTTATGAACCGAATTCTACAAGAATGTATCACGCGCCGAAAAGGTGTATAAAAGTGTGTGTGTGAATTAATTGTGTTTGAAAGTTTTACAATAAGTTTACAAAAAAGTTGTTTCTCTTAATGATAATTAAAGATATTTCCGTAATTCGGATACAATATATATATATATATATATATTTAGTGCTTCTAGTGCACTTTCAAAGAAATGGTTTTATTTTAATCAAAACTGTTGATTTTTTTTTGTTAAAAAGTTACATCAGAACTTTTAAATTTGTGAACGAACAGTCAAACAGTGCTGTGCATGTGATCTCCCTGAACTAGAGTGCGCGAAAGCAGGAACGGACACGACGCTCGGAAACGTAGCGAGTAACGATGTGGAAAGAAGGACAGATGAAAACAGAAGAAGTTGTATTTGTGTGGTCGTCCGCGATTTCGTTCATGTCTCGAAACTTAACAAGTTGAAAATCCATAAACAAAAGCGAACGACAACACAAATGTTCGGAAAAATGGAGTTTGCTCCAGGCAGAACCGATCTTTGAGCCACAACTCAAAACCCACAAGAGGCGATAGTAGTCAAAAATACGGTATACAACCTCCGCGTGCTCAAAACCCCCGAAAAGGCGACACCGCGGCGTTTACCAGGAACAAACTCACTAGAAACTGAAGACACAGACTGAAATTGAGATGCAGAGAGAATAGTACGAACTGTTGGGCGCCAGCTGCGGTGGCGAACCCTCGACACTAAAATCACCGAAAACTGAGCTGACAATATATGCAAAACGGATATGAAACACGGATGCAAAACGGATATGCGCGTTACACTCAGTGATGAATATGGATTAACAAATTACAAAAAAAAGAGCCCATTACGGCAAATGTTTACACTTAGGTGCAACTGAGTGCCCGAAGACAAACGCCACAATACACAATAAAAGACAATCCATCTTCAACACCGAACACAACGCGCAGACCCGAACGATATATTTTTGGCTCCTCGTTTATGAGCACATTAATTTTTCGATACGCGAAACTACTACATACGATATCACACGATATAAACCTTACAACGATACAAAATACGAATACAAAAGTAATAATTTGGGCGCCATTTGTTACGCGATGCTAAGCGGCAGATTGTGCGCCATCTGCACAAGGCGAACAAGAGATTGCAGAAGGCCGAAACGACACAAAAAAAATGAATCCTGCCGAGGATTCGCCGCCGCAACACGAGAACTTTACCGCATGAGGGCGGTAGAAATTGAGAACATTTAAAGACCCGACTAGGTCACCGGCGGTAACTAACTAGTATTGAAAGGAACGACATGTCCGCGTCCGAGTGACAAGTCCGCCTCCACTCACGCACACTCACACACCTGAAACATCACACGCACATTTTTATTTTAATAATTCATGTTGTTCGTATTTACGTTATAAACATTCATTTGTTTATTAATAAAACATATTTTGAATGAAGTTAAGGCATATCAACATTATAAAAAAAATATTTATTTTGTAAAAAAAAAAAAATATTTGTTCACTTCACTATAATCTTACGTTTAACAAACATATTTAATATTCCGTCATCATTGGATTTGTAAATAATATTTGTTTTGATTCTTGGTCACTTATTTTCATAATTGTTTTGTAAAGATATTTATTTCTTCTTTCGCTTTACTCATTAAATGTCCGCATTTAACATCTAGGGTTCTTCTCACCGTAGTGTAACCAAAACGCATAATGTATTTATAAAAAAATTTAGAACTATAAAGACTTTTAAACACAACCATCGCTAGTGACATGCAAATTTAGCGCGAACACTATTAATGCTAATTTAGTATTTGGCATCGTCAATGTGATTTGAGAATGCAATCTTGACAGCGTTAGAACATGGTTCTATATTTCCCAAGTATCAAATTTTCAAACCTAATGCTTCTCAATGGCCTCATAACTTTCGCGCCTTCGATGGACAGTATCATTCCAGAAATTCGGTCGGTGCGAAAACAGAGCCACCTTTCACTAGAATACGTCGATCACTACAGAAACTTATTTCGGGTACTATTTCGATCCCTCTGGAACACATGATGAAGAAATTCGACAGGTTAGAGAGTGTCCGGTGGCCCGATAATGTGGACTTCCCATCGAAATATTCACTGTCGTCAATTAATCCAGATGAAAACCCTTCCAATGGATTTTTGTTCAACTCAGCTAATTGCTTTTTCAATAATAACGACGATTGAGGTTCTGACATTTCACTAAAAAGAATGGATATATTTTCTTTGTTTAAGTGAAAATAAATTAAGACTCGACGACCAAGACGGCTGTGGAAACGCGCGTTTCTTAGAAATGGTAGATAGAGATCCTAAACGGTTCAGATTATCCGCACAAACGTATTTCTTCAACAACTGATAACGTGGAAAGTCAAGATTTTCCAGATGATTTTCTCACAATCGTTTCTGACTTTTAGATTCGGGATGTAACTGTGTACCAAATTCACTTTTTGCTACTCCGAGAACCGTGCAAATAAAGAAAAACTCTCAATTCGCATTCGACAATGACGACGACCTCCTTGGTCTCAATCTTCTCACGGTCCCAACTAGACTCCCTTTTTCTTGACGCTAACCGCGCGTCCCCTGCCAATCCACCACGCATTGCTCATCGCAATGGAATCTAATTGAAACGTTGCCTTATAAGGCGAAACCGGGAATCGAGAAATCGATGGATGGGGAATTAATATTCACACGAGGTGAAAAGGAATAAATCCATTCAGATGCCTGACACCGAGTAATGCCTATCCGCAGGAGCAAGAAAAAAAATGTTTTCTAAGGGTGTGGTTATTTGTAACCAAAGGTGAAACATTTTCAATAAAATTATATCAATAATTTTCATTGAATGGCAAAAAAAATGAATTTCAATGAACATTAGGCCAAATAGTGTTCATTGTAGGCGCAGTGAAGAAATGAATGGAGGTCACGTAAAAATTGTGGAGAATCCTAAAAAACTGTAGTTTTAGAAAAAACACGGAGAAGAAAGGTAAATTTATGCGGCCATGAGTGAAAAAGGTGCGTAAGTGTTGGAGCGGGCGCAACAGCCTTCACAAGGTTTTAAGCACGACACCAAAGGCTATGGGGTGCATCATGAACCCTGAGGGCATTTGGACTAGTTCGAGCGCAGATACTCTCAACGTTCCCAAAGACGCACATTTCCCGGCAATTATTGCCCTATAGGGACAGTGCACCAAACGGAACTAAATTACGGTAGAGCCCCGCCGTTCAGAATATCAGACTCTCAGCTGAGATGGGCTATTAACTCCTTTGAGCCGTTTAAATCCCCGGGCCCTGATGGCGTGCTTGCGGCTGACGTTCAGCAGTCCATGGAAGCATCGCTACGATGGCTCAGAGAGATTCATAACGCTTGCCTACGCTTCTCGTATGTTCCCACCAGTTGGCGGGAAACTAGAGTTGTGTTTATCCCAATTCCAGGAAAAGTATCTCATGTTAGGCCAGAGGACTACCGTCCAATAAGTCTTAACTCAGTCTTGCTTAAGATTTTGGGAAGGATCATTGATTACCATATTAAAAGATAAATTGATCCTATGTTGATCTCGCAGTCACAACACGCTTATATTAAAGGTAAATCTGTTGAGACTGCTCTTCACGTCCTTATTGGGCAAGTTGAAAAATCTCTTGAGCTTAAGCAATATACGCTATCCGCCTTCTTGAACATCGAGGGGGCCTTCAACAACGTAAATTCTAACGCTATTGTTGAGGCTCTATCGGTGCTTCATATGGACGAGCGGCTGATTGCTTTTATTGTGCAGCTTCTCAAAAGTAGAGTGGTTATCTCTTCCCTGGGGGATGCCAGCGTAAGAGAGGAGTCAGTACGGGCACACCCCAGGGTGGAGTCCTCTCTCCCCTGCTGTGGAACATCACGGTGAATACTCTTCTAATGAGATTGGACCGCGCTGGCTGCAAAGTGATTGCTTTTGCAGACGACATAGCAGTGGCAGTGTCGGGAAAGTATTTATCTACGCTATCGGAGAGGCTAAATCACTCTCTTGACATATTTTCACGTTGGAGTCGTGAGAGCGGCTTGAATGTGAATCCTAACAAAACGGAACTAGGGCTGTTTACAAGGAAGTACAAAGTTCCGTCTTTTAAGTTACCCAAGTTGAATAGGGTCTCCATTAACTTGAGCCAGAGGGTCATGTACTTAGGGCTGATCCTTGACTCGAAGCTACTATGAACCTACAATGTAGCAGAAAGAGCTCGGAAGGCTTTCAATGCACTTTACTGCTGTAAAAGGGCCATAGGAGCGAATTGGGGACTACAACCTCGTACTGTTGCTTGGCTTTACACTGCTGTGTTTGAGCCAATTCTATCGTTTGGGGTGGTGTTCTGGTGACAGAGTGCTATTAAGGCTACCTGCAAATGGCAGATTGAAAAAATGTGGAGAATGGCTGCACAACTTGTAACTGGTGCGCTCCGCTCCACCCAAACTAAGGCACTCCTCGTGTTACTTCATTGGCTGCCAACCAATCTACTTATCTTACAGCAAGCTAATCTTGCCACTGTGAGACTTAATTGTATCTCGGCTTGGAATAGAACAGATTTCGGCCATGCGAGGATTTTGGTCGAGGGAGTTCCCGCTCCAGCGGGTGTTGACTAAATCGCTCCGCAGTGCCTACTAGATTTGGAGTTCACAACTCGCATTCCTGGTAGGGATGAACGGCGTGATGGTGTCACCCTTGAAAGTGGGCTTATCCATATGTACACTGACGGCTCAAAGCTAAACAATAGAGTCGGAAGTGGTGTATACTCAAATGAGCTGAATCTCAAGCTGTCCTTCCGTCTACCAGACCATTGTAGTGTCTTTTAGGCGGAGGTTGCGGCTATCTTACAGGCAATCGACTGGCTTCTGTGAAATCGAATATTCGGGGCTAATATTGGCATTAACACAGATAGCCAGGACGCTTTTAAATCCCTTGCTGGTCCTTGTACAGTTTCCATGATTGTTGCTGAATGCCGTGCATCTCTCAGGGAGATGTCGAGACATTCAGTGGTTCAATTGACTTGGGTACCGGGACACAGGGGTTTTCAGGGCAACTTTGAGGCCGATGAGCTAGCAAGGCCTGGAACCTTGTTACCGGAGGTCTCCTGTTCCCTCTCAATAGGTATACCGATGTCATCGGTCAAACTGGCCATTAGGCAAAAATATCTCGAGGATGCTAAGACGTCCTGGGCAGATGAATCAACCTGTGTAATAGCAAGGCAGTCCTGGGTATCCATGGATGCGCATCGCACCAGGCAGCTTTTAGGCTTAACTCGAAGCGCTCTACGCTGCACAGTGGGAGTTCTTACGGGCCATTGCCTCATAAAACGGCATGCACAACGATTGGGAGTGCAGTTTAACGATTTCTGTCGGAGTTGCGGCTCTGAGGATGAGGAGGAGTCCGTCCTCCACCTCTTGTGTCAGTGCCCGGCGTTGGCAAAGAGAAGGCTGGCGGCAATTGGTGATCCCTCTCTCTCAAACCTGACTGAGTTATCCCTGGCTGATTTAAAAGGGATAACGCGATTTGTCAAGGGAAGCGGATGGTTTTCCGATTTTAGTGAGTAGGAGAGAGTCACTAATTAGTGTGGCATCACAACGGGCCTCTTTTGTGCCTACGTGTGTCGGACGACAGACCTCTGTAGACCGGCAGCCACTTTAACCTAACCTAACCTAACCTGATTCTTATATATTTTTTCTTGTTTTAATTTTATAAATTTTGAATTTATTATTGATATTTGTGATCTTAGATCATTAATTCCATTTATTGTAAGTCTCTTCTTTCCACATTTGAACTTTTATCAATGGTGTGAATATTCATTTTCTATCTTATCCTGTAAATCTGTTTCTATGATTGCATTATTGCTTGTTATATTTTGTTTTTTACTTATGTTCGAAAACATTAGTATTAAACTCGTTGCATCGAAAATTCGAATTTCTGTATATATATATATATATATATATATATATATATATATATATATATATATATATATATATATATATATATATATATATATATATATATATATATATAAATAAATATATATATACACATATATATATATATATATATATATATATATATATATATATATATATATATATATATATATATATATATACACATCAGCAAAATGATTAAGGGAGATAATCTATGGAGTGGCCAGTCCGATTGAGCTGAAATTTTCGGCGAACGTAGATGTATATAAAAGGTAGGTTAATGACTTTCTTAAATTCAGATATCCTAAACCTTTTGGCGGCGGCAAGCGTTAAAGTGAAGTTTGAGGTACTCCTTTATTTCCAAACAGTGTTAATATTTGTTATTACGTTTAAAGCTTGTCTATGATAAAGAATTGAAAATTTTGAACCGTGTTTGGGTGCTAAGTACCTAAAACTAGGCAAGAATTTTTTTTCAAATTTTGATTTGTCATTTCTTCTGACTAAAACATTGGATTATCGTTAAATTCGCAGAGCGTTTTGACGTTAGCTAAAACAAAGCACACATAGGTTTTCAAGATAGTGCATGTAATCCTGTAGCTACGGCAGGCTCCTGAAAAAAATGTTTCAAATCATTGACCCTCCTCAAAAATTTTACATTTTTGACAAAAACTTCTTATCATTGATAAATCTAAGCCTTTTTCCATCATGTCAAATCGAAATTTTTAAAATTCCGATTTGCACAAGAACGGCAGCCCATCACCAAATTACTGCTATTTTCAGCACTCGAAAGTTTTGTTCACGAGAACTGACGACCGAATTATCCGATCATAATGAAATTTATAGGACATGTTGGTATTAGCTTGGACTAGGTCTGATAATAGTGATTTTGGAATGCGGGGAACCCAATAGCAGTGGTACCATCTTGACAAATCACTGAGAAAAAAAACAGCTTATTGGCCTATAACTTCCGATTCAGCCATCAGATTTTAACAAAACAAACAGTACTTGGATCTTACTCTATGTAACATTTGGTGAAAATTTGGTTGGAAAATTAGTACAGGGCTGGCAGCTGTGGTGATTTTTCTCTCATAAATCTTGCAAATTTGCTCAGCAAAATAAAGCTTTTTTCCATTTAACTTCCGGTCCAGTGTAGAAATCAAAATGAAGTTCTTGCAGTAAATGGACCTTAATGTGAAGTAAATGTCGTAGGAAGTTCATACAAAAATCATGAAAGGGCTGCCAGCTATTACCAATTTTGTAATTTTGTGAAATTTCTTTACTGAGCGATTATATTGTTAGATTTGCAAATGAGAATGAACCTGCAATAAAAATTAACAACAAATACTCACGCTTTGAAAATTTGAAAAGTTTTGAGAGTGTTAATCCTATAATTCTGTTCACCCGTAAACCTTTCAGCGCAGTGATTCAATGGAAACGAAATTTGCTGGTTGTTTTTAACTTAACGTGAAGCAAATTTGGTATATATTTTGCTCTGCTGCTGATACAGGGTAACCAGCACTAGCCATTTTCGTAAATATTGCACCAACAGATGCTTCAAATAACATACTCATATGCAAAGCATTTGCGATAAAAATAAGAAACCAATTTTTAAATTTTCCGAGCTTTGAACATTTTCCAGATGGCAGCATCAAACAACGTTTAACCGCTGAAACTTTCGATGAAATCCTCCGATGAGAATGAAATTCAAAGTATAAGTTGGGTGCTAAGTACCTAAAACTAAGCAAGAATTTTTTTTCAAACAATTATCAGCATATTCACAATTTTTTATTACCTCCCACTGAGTAATCTGTGTAATGTTGAGAAAGTGCTGCCAGCACTGAACATTTTCTTCATTTGTGTTATTGTTGAGTTTTGTTGCTTGGGATAAGGAATGGTTGTGCAAAAAAGTGTATTACGTGTTCCCAAATTTTTTTGTCACTCAGAGAATATTTCTTCGAAAATAAGTTTTCTAGCGGTTCTGATGCGGTAGACTTTTTTTGTCTCATCTTGTTTTGTGTTGTACCAACATTTATCTTCTGGGTGATACCTTTCTCTTTTACTCAAATTGTCACATATTTTACAAGGTGTCTTTTCAATAGATTTATTCTTCAAATATTGTTTATTATCTTTTATTTTAGGATTATTCTTCTGTGTTAACTTTCTTTCTGGTTTTTTGAATTCATTAAATAAATCTGTAATATTTTCCAAACCATCTCTATCAATTTGCTCTCTAATATATTCTGGTAGGCCAAAAACAATTCTATCTATAACAGTTTCCATATCCATTTTGTTATTGATATCTAATAGCAGTTTTTCTTTCTTTATTGCATAATCTAAAAGCGAGCCTTCCTTGTACTTGTGATAATGAGCATATGCTCTACTGCTCCATCCTTTATTTTCAAATATCTCTAAGAACTTTTTTTTCCATGTTGCTTTTTGGCTTTCTCTTTCTTTGATCATCATTGAATTATACCAATTCTGACTTGTATCGTCTAGAAAAAATCTGAAAATTTCAATTTTACGTTCTTCTATATCTATTTGCAGTCGTGCACATTCTTTTTCATACGTATCGATCCATTGATAGACATTTTCGGTTTCGTTATAACATTTTAAATTATTAATGTGTCGGAAATGCGCTTGAGATTTTTTTCTTCTCTATTTTTTTGTGTATTTTCTACTAGTTTTTCTAGTATCTTAGTCAATTCGGTTTTTTCTATATTGCTGTTACTGGTTCCTGCTTCTTTCCAAATCATCTCCTTAAACATCAAATTCCCTGCTTCATCCATATAAATTTTCTGAAGATCCTCACTTAATATGAACCATGCACTTATTCTATCATGCCTTTTTTTAAGGTGAGGTTTAACTTTACTATATGTGTTAGTTTTTATCAACTCTTGGTGTGCACCTACATACATGTTTATTTATTTATTTATTTATTTATTGATTTAATGTCTATAACAACAGATCGAGTCCAATTACGCAATAGACAATGATAAATAAAAATAAAAATATAATATAATTCAATGATAAATAAAAATAAAAATATATATAAAACGAACAAGAGTATCATAATTCAATAGAAAATAAGAATCCAAAATTTAAATATGCAATTAGCCAGGATGAGCATGCATTAAACAGAATAAGTAATTACTTTATCTTTTAACATTTTTTTGAAAAGCATCAAGGTCGGTGGTAGGGAACCAAGTCTGAGTTCGTTATGCTGCCTAGGTAAACGTAGCAGCGGTGAAAAGTAATATGTATCAGCCCGTGCAAATGGAACATTAAACGTTAAAGTTGATCTACATGACCGATCCAATACACGGACGGAAACCAGGTTGCAGAGGTCTGATGGGACAAGTCGATGGTGTAATTTAAATAGAAGGCATTCATCAAAGAACAGCCTACGAGATTTCAGGGATGGAATTTGCAGCATTGTAAGTCTCGCACTATACCCACAGTAAGTCAAATTGAATTTGAAAAGCAGAGTGCGGGTGAACCTGCGTTGTACAGATTCAACCGCATCAATTAAGTACTGAAAATGTGGGCACCATATTTGACAACAATACTCAAGGATACTACGGACAAAAGAGCAAAACAGGTGTACACAGGTGGAGATATCGGTAAAATGCTTAGAAGATCTAAGTATAAAACCCGAGAGCCTGGACGCTTTGGCAGTAATATGCAATATGTGTTGGTCAAATAAGAGTTTAGTGTCGAAAATAACTCCCAGGTCTTTAAAACAGAATGCAGCATCGAGAGAGGTACCGGAAGCGCAATAAGAAAACACTAAGGGGTTAGTTTTACGCGTGAACGACATTTGGCGACATTTTAAGACATTCAGAGTAAGATAATTTTCACTACACCAGTTGCCCAAAGTGTGCAGATCATTCTGTAACTGAAAGCAGTCTTCAATTGTATCGATTACTCTGAAAATTTTAAGATCGTCTGCGTAAAGAAGGGAGAAGGAGTTTAGGAGACCTGGCAGATCATTAATATAGATTAAGAACAACAAGGGGCCAAGTATCGAGCCTTGCGGAACACCAGAGGTGGGATAGAAGGGAACAGAGGAGCAGGAATTCACAGTAACAACACAAGCACGTTCATAAATGTAAGAAGAAAACCAGGAGAACAGCGGTCCATAAAAGCCATATTTCTCTAATTTCAAGAGAAGAAGCACGTGATTAACAGAGTCAAATGCCTTAGAGAAATCAGTGTAAAGAACATCCACCTGTCTTTGCTGATCGATGGCAGAAGCCACAGTATTGCTGAAAGATAACAAATTGGTAACAGTGGATTTACCCTTGACAAATCCATGTTGCTCCTTGGCAAGGAAAGGCTCGAGTAGAGGATAAATTCTGTTGTAGACAACTCTCTCAAGTAGCTTGCTAAAGCAAGGTAGAAGCGATATTGGACGGTAATTGGAGATACAAGCGGGGTCACCTGCCTTAAGTATGGGAAAAATGTTGGCTGATTTCCATATGGAAGGAAAAACACCAGAGGCGATGCTTAGGTTGAAAATAATGGACAGGGGTACACAAAGTGAAGAAGATAGTGACTTAGTTAGTATATTAGGAATACCATCAGAGCCAGAAGAAGCGTTAGAATCGAGACAACTCATTAAATATTCAACTTCTAAAGGGTTTGTACGAAACGACGAGAGCGCTCTAAGGTTAGTGCGAGACGACGAGGGAGTGGTGAAAGAAACATGTGGAGGAGAAAGAGGGTTTTGTGGGGAAGAAAATGACGAGAAAAAACGAGCAAAGAGCTCACAGGTCTCTTCAGTTGTAGCGGCAGAAGTTTCATCAAGAAACACATTTTGAGGAATGACGGGGGTTTTTGTTTCAGTGAATGAATAAATGACCAGAAGGGTTTTGAATTGTTTGAACTAATAGAAGCCTCAATTCTGGCAACGTAGGTACGCATGGCTTCTTTAGCGACCCTCTTTGCATGAGAGCGTTGCTTTTTAAACTCAAGCAAATCATCATGCAAAGCGGAACGTTTAAATTTGGCACGAGCAACATCCTTTGCCCTAAGGGCAGCAGCAACTTCAAAGGTGAACCAGGGAGCATCATTGGGTCTCCTGGGACGACATGTGGGAGTGAAGCGAGGAATGAGATTAGCGAGGAAGACATAAAGCCTATGGAGAGCCTCATTAACGTCAGAGCAGCGAAGAAATGAGTGCCAGTTAATATGATTGATTTCGTTCGCCATTCCAACAAAGTTGGCTTTAAAGAAATTGAAGCGCCGGTAGCAAGAAACTGTGGATCTAAGAGGAAGATTGAAAGAAATTTCTAAAAGAACAGGAGGATGGTAAGGGTCGGGAGGGACATAGGGTAGAGCATCGGAATCCAAATCAACAGAAGACACTGGGATATTAGAAAGAATTAGATCCAATATTTTGCCATTTTTATTAGATACCGAGTTCAATTGGGAAAGAGAACATAAAGAAATGAATGAAGATAAAGTAAGCGAAAGACTGTTGCTGGAAGTGATGGTTGAGAAAGAGGTATTCCACTCGATGGAAGGCATATTGAAGTCACCACATAGCATTAAGTGAGCGGTAGGAAAACGGCACAGGAGATAAGATGAGAGCTCTGCAAAGAAAATTTCATAAAGTGAAGAAGGACTGTTACAGGGGATATAGATTGAGGCGATAAGTAATAGTGAAGCAGGAGCAAGAGAGACACGAACTAAAATACACTCCACTGAAGATGTAGTTGTAAAGTCACTGCAAACCGAACTAGAAAGAGATTTGTGGATGCCAATAAGAACACCTCCACCATCAGACTTGCCAGAGATTGACCGATCACGATCCTTGCGGAAGACAGTGTGCTGTGGTAAAATCTCACTATCAAAAATATCATCTGTCAACCAGGTTTCCGTAAGACAGATAATGTCATCAGAAGATAGGGCAGAAGAAAGACTAATTTTATCAGACTTGGTCCTCAAGCCACGGACGTTTTGATAGTACAGTGTTAAGGAACGTTTTAAGTTTGAGTCTTCTTTTCTGGTCTCGATCGAAAATTTTTTCGCGGAATTTTGGTGAACTCTTTTACAAAGACTCCAGGTGGCCAGAAGTCGCACTTTAGTAGGTCGTTGATGCCGGAAGAAACGGTGATGCAGAAAGAAGCAATGGTTTGCTCCTGCAGATTATCCGGAGTCAGCTTTTTGCACAGCAAAAGAGGTGGTGGGTATCCAAGCTTAGCAGCTACGTACTTTTTTACTGTTTCGGTCGAAGTACGATATGCCAACCGAGAAACAAAAACTTTAAGTGGAGGAGTTACAACCTCCATGTCCGGAAGCGTAAGCAAAGCAGCAGCAGATGCGGTAACGAGGTGACTCGTCGAGCTGCTATCCCGCAGTGAAGAAGGTGCAGTTTGCACAGTCTGGGTAGCAGATAAAGATGAAATCGCAGGTATCTGGTGACTCGTCGAGCTGCTATCCCGCAGTGAAGAGGGTGCAGTTTGCACAGTCTGGGTAGCAGATAAAGATGAAATCGCAGGTATCAACGGGCTCAACAGCTGCTGATGATTACCGGGCGTGTGTTGAGGGACACGCCTAGATGTTTTAGCTATAGTCTGAACCTGTGAACGAGTACGAGCAGCGGTGGGCGAGCCAGGTGGGCTTAACGTAACGCAGTCATCGATCAGTGTTCCTTGCGAGGACCCAGAGGGCTGCTCAATGTTAGCAATAGAGACCAGCTCATCGACCTCCCTGCTGGTGCAGCGAAAATCTTCCGCTAGTTTAGTAAGTGCTCTGCATAGAGTATCAATCGCTGACTTAGCAGAACGAAGACGCGAAGCGTAGGACCCCATGGAATGTTTCCTGCATTTGTCGCAGAACCAATATACGCCCGAATCATGCTTTAAGATAACATCCGTACATTTACCCGGAAGGGAAACGCATTTCGAATGGAATGTTAGAGCGCACAATCCAGCGCAAGTAATCATTGGTGACGTGTGTTTTTTATCCAAACACTCAGCAGCATCGCAGTGAAACATAGTAATTTTTTTATTATTTTGTAACGTAAAAATAATTAACACTACACACGACGGGTTAAATAAAGATGATGATGTATAAGAGTTTATAAGTTAAAGCTTGAGTTTTAAATGTACGCCTGAATCTAGGCAAAAACTAAATTTGAAGCAAATACACCCACTTAAATCAAGGCACGAGTCATAACAATTTAGAAAAGCACTGGTTTCAATGTGTACACTTTTAGGTCGAGAATGTAAATAAATCTTTGAACAGCGTAGACGCACTTCGCACTTTGTACGGGAAAAGTCAGTGACACATCGCAAAGCTCTAGCCGAGAAACGGTTAAAATGCAAATTCGAACGTCTTTTCTTAAGAAACTTAAGAATAGGGGGTAGTGTTGCACGAAAGCACTAGACGGCGGCGCGTAGGAGTAACACAGCTAGCATATGAAGCTAGGCGTGACTAGGAAACGGCGGGCGGGACGGATTAATTGAAGAAAAACATGGAGCCAATGACGAACAGTAGTGCACTCGGTTATCAAAATCAACGATGTCATCCGGCAAAACATATTTTCCACCATCTTCTGTTGCTTTCAAGGTTATGGCTATCACGTTGGTCTTATCATCTTTCGGAGATCTCTTAATGTTAATTGTAGCTTCATATTTGTTAATAACGAAAAATTGTCACTTTGTAAGTGTATTGATTCTCGTGTTTAATAATTAACAGTTAAGTCTATCTGAAAAACGAAGAAACGATAATTTAAGTTTATTATTATTATCACTTGATTCAAAAATTAAATTCGTTTACAATTATCAAACATCTATCTATTAAATCTATTAAATCTTCTATATAATTCACTTATACTTGAGAGCAATCACTTCAATGCTCGTCTTGTGTCTTTGCTTCAATGGTCTTTCTATATCATCAGCTGTCATTCTATACTCATATACTCAAGTTGAATGAGTTGTATACTCTAGTTGAATGAGGAGATGAGTGTTGCGCGGTAGATTTAAAAGAAGAAAGCTAACTTTCTCTACATTTAACTATTTTTTAGAAGCCTGCCGTAGCTAAAGGGTCATCCGCACTATCTTGAAAATCCACTTGTGCTGAAATTTAGTCAACATTCATACGCTCTGCAAATTTCACGATGATCCATTGTTTTTCTTAGAAGTAATGACAAATTAAAATTTGAAAAAAATCTATGCCTACTTTTAGCCATGCTGCACCCACACACGGCTCAAAATTTCAAAACTTCCAACATCTTATAATACAAAAGCTTAAAACATAATAAGTTCTCATTCTCAAACATTTATTTTAATAAACATTTACACTGCTTGGAAATATGGGGGTACCTGAAAATTCACTTAAACGCTCGCCGCCGCCAAAAAGTTAAGGATATCTGAATTTTAACAAGTCATGGACTTACCTACTATATACATTTACGTCCTGCGAAAATTTCATTTCAATCGGATCGGCCATTCCAGAGATTATCTTGGAAAATAATTTTGCTGATATTTATATAAATATATATATATATATATATATATATATATATATATATATATATATATATATATATATATATATATATATATATATATATATATATATATACATATATATATATATATATATATATATATATATATATATATATATATATATATATATATATATATATATATATATATATATATATATATATATATATATATTCCAAAAATTTCAGTGAAAAAATCTCGGGAATGCGCCATCTGATTGACCTGAAATTTTCAAGATACATTGGTGTATATTGACAATAGTGCCGGGTCTCACAAAAGTTAAAAATCTGTTACTCTTTGGTGCCGGCGGCCATTTTAGTGTTGTTTTATATATACCTATTATTCTGTCCAAAAATAACTTTTGCAAAACTTTAGGATGAAAATGAATTCTGAACGTGTTTTTAATGTGAATATGATAATGTTTTTGGAATTGCTAACCCTTTGTGTGCACTAGGCGCCTAAAATGAGTTTGGAAAAATGTGAAAATTTTTAAATTGCGGTAGCTTTTTACTAGATTATCAGATTATTATAACTAACAGAACATATTACTGTTGTTAAGTTGCACACTTGCTAGTTTTTGATATGCATGTTGGCAATCCTGTAGCTACGGCAGGCACTGAAAGTGAAAACATTCAAACCTTCGATTCTCCTAAAAAATCCCCGTTTCTGACATTCAAAATCAACTTGTGTACAAATTTAATGCTTTATCTATGCAGTCAAAGTAAAACTTTGGAAATTTCGTGTTGGACAAGAACGGTAACCCTCTTCCAATTTACCTATATTTTTATCATCAAAAACTTCTGTGCACGAGAACTCACGAACCAATCATCAGGTACATTTGAAATTTACAGAATACATTGGACTTAAATAGGACCAGGTCCGATAAAAGCGATTTTGAGTTGCATTCAACTCTCCGCCAGTGGTGCCATCTTGAAAAATTATAAAGAAAAAAAAATGGTTTTTTACCCTAGTATTCTGATTCAGTTATCAGATTTGTATGAAATTGACACAGTAGCTGAACCTTACTTTGGTAGAAATTTGGTTGAAAAATTCGATTGGTGCTGGCAGCTATGATAAATTTTATATCTTTGGTTTTGAAAATTCGCTCAGGAAAATAAAGCTTTTTGCCCTTTAACCCTCCGAGAACACAGGGGGTTAAATTGACCCCAGAGACCTTTTTGACCACTCGCAGCGCTTAGGCCTGCGGGAAAAGGGGGGTACTGTAGGTTCCTTAGTGTATTTCTGTGCCTTGACTTTTAGTTTAAACCGTTCTCATACAGTCCCATGTCGTCAGTCGTCGTTGAGAAGCCTTTGAAGCAGATCAAGGGGTCAAATAGACCCCATGTGTACTCGACGTCAATTTTGAGGTAAAATTCAATATTTTTTTTACTTTATAAATCGATAGGTTAATTTAAAATAGCCAAAAAATAATTGTTTTTAATATGTACCAATTTTTTCCAGCTTGTGAAAACTGTTTTTAAAACCCGATTTTTCCTTTCGAAGCTAGATATATTTAGTTTTTGTGACAAATATCGATATATCGAGGGTAATCTGCCCTCCTCTTCTTTAGTGTCTATCGGTCTATCGATAGACACTGAAGAAGAGGGCAGATTACCCTCGAAATATCGATATTTGTCACAAAAATTAAAGATATCTAGCCTCGAAAGGAAAAATCGGTTTTTCCAAAAAATCAATTTTCAAGTATAGTGTAAGATTTCAAATAATATTAATGTGTACTATACCTAAGCGAATCTTAACACTGTATAGTTTGTAAGTTACCCTTTAGTGTAAAAGAAGAAGAAGAAGATATATGAATAAAGAACGTGATGAGTTGCTCTCTCTTGGTTCTACCGTCGCTCGGAGCGGATGCAACTGTTTTTGATTCTGTTTTTGATTCTGTTTTTGATTCTGTTTTTGATTTGGTTTCATACTACACCAATATGGCGTATAATCTGCGTTCTAGTGTACGTAAAAATTTATTAGCTGCCTTGAAAGAAGTTGTGGCTCACCTCGTCGAGCCATATTTACGAGAAAAATTAAATAATGCCATTCTACGTGTAGACATTCGAAAAGGGATCGAGAATATTTTAGGAATAAATATCCCAAATGTTCCTTCAGAACGTCCAAAGCTCAATAAAAGAGCAAGATGTCTATTGTGCTCTCGATAACAGGACCACAAAACAAAAGATGTGTGCGCATCTTGCGATTGACCGATGTGCGACGAGCACCGGGCATTTTTATGTAATGATTGTGTTGGATATGAATAGATTTTCAATTTCTTCTTTATTTTGTCAATATTTTTATATATTTTAAATGAATAAAATATAGTTTTTTCTATTCAAAAATGAAAAAAATCATTATATTTCATTCCCTCAAAAGTACTACTACCAACCCTTTATATAGGGATGATTTTTGTATTATTCTAACCATATAAATTTTAAGCTCAAAATATTAAAAATCAACAAATTTATTAAATTTTTTTTGAAATATGCAAACATAAAAACCTTCAAAATCGCCACCGGAAATATGCAAAATAAATACTTTTTTTTTTAAAGTCCAATATACATCTAATTTTTTTATGATTTTGTCATATCTTGAAAGTATCTGTCTAAATTTTTATCCAAAAATATTGAAAATTAAAAAAAATAACGATTTTTTAGTAAAAAACCTGATTTTCGGCAAAACTGTTTTTCGCGAATTTTGTTTTAAGGCACGTTTTTTGCATAAGAACTACTAGAAAAGGTCTCGAACGTTACCTACAAATTTTTTCAAATTAAAATCTTCAGTGACGGCGATTCTATAGACGTTCAAAAATGCTTGGGGTCAATTTGACCCCAAGTGTTCTCCATGATCGAAAAAATAGGTGTGTACTCGGAGGGTTAACTTACAAGGCAGTCATGAAATCAATGCGAATATCATACAATTAATGTAAACTATTATGAGCATTATTCAAGCTGAATCTGGTTGAAAAGCCACGATGGGGCTGCCAGCTATTGTTGGTTTTGTGTTTATTTGCAATGTCTTTATTAAGTGATTTCATCGTAAAGTTTTCAAATGGTAATGATATTGTAGTGAGAATAAACAGGAAATATTAAGTTTTCGATTATTTGAAAAATGTCGCATCTGGTAACCCTGAATTTCTTTATGCTCCTATAACGTCAAATCCAGTCTTCGGATCGAGAAGAAAATTGCAGGGTTGCTTAATTTCAACGTGAAGCAGATGTGATATATTTTGGGTTTGATACTCGCAAAAGGTTGCCAGCACGAGTCAGTAGTGCCATTTTTGTATCAATAAATGCTTACAGTTAGTATTCATACTGGAAACATTTACAACGAAAGTAAATAACTAATGTTTCAATTCCCAAAGTTCTGCAAATTTTTCGGATCGCAGCCCCAAACACCACTACTAGGTCAATCCTTGCTTCATAGTCTTTCACTGTTCCAATATCGTATTTGTCCTTGGCGAAAACCGTTTTATATTTTTCTATTAAATGCTCTATCTTAGTCTTTTGTGCGTCATCTAAGTTTTCTTAGTTTGTCTTGAAATCGTTTTTGTTAAATATTTTCGTTGAAGTTTACTCTAACTTTTATCGTATTCTTTTCTGTGTCTTTTGGTGTTTTATTTTCTATTATTTTTGGAGATACATTTAAATTTTTGTCTCGCATCAATTTAAACATCTTTATCATATCCAAGCCAATCACAAAATCTTCAAAGTTTACATTTTCTATTATAAATACATCTACTTTTTCTTCAATTTCAAATATCTTAATTTTTATTGTTATCAATCCATTTGTTTTTGTCACACCATTGACAGTTTTTAATGTCATTTGATATATATCATGGGATGTAACTAAATCGCCTCCTCGCGGTGCATCCTGAGTAACGCTAAATGATCTAGACTGTCTTTACGACTGCTTTCGTCCTCGGACCTCTCTTGATATACAATACGTTTGTTGCACATGGGCTGGTGATCGTAGCATTCCGGACCTAGTGGTCTTCAGGTGCGGTAGTGACGGAGTGAAATCCGCTTCGTGAACGGCTCCGGATTAATACGATCATCTCCGTCCCGTTAAAACCCTGGCAGGCCTCAGAGTACGTTTTCAGTCTCGTCGCCATTAAGTTGGTGGTGTAGGTTCAGTTGAGGTGGACTCCTGATTAACACCGACCCGGCTCTGACTACTTGTACCCATTAAGGCTTGTGGCAACTCTCGCATGGCCTCCGTGCTTGCATTAGATAACAATGGGATCATTAAGGTGACTTCACATTCGGACTTGAGATAGCGGCTCTGAGTGGGGACCCATATTACATGAAGAAAAATAATAACAAAAACAAACTCGTCAGGCAAAGGCCTGGCAACAAATCAAACTCACCCTCTAATGTAGAGGGGGGGCTAAAAAAGCTGCGCCGTCGGCTGCAGCTGAAGCCTCAGGAAGTGGAGACATGGCGAATAAGCCAGCTCTGGGGACTGAGGTTAAGGCTGCAAGGGTTCATGGAGACATGGCGATGGAGTCAGCTCCACTGACTACTGGCACAGCGGCTTAGCAGGGTTCTGGAGACATGACGAGTGGGCCAGCTCCAGCGCCTGGCACAGCGCCTAAGCAAGGTAGTGGAGACATGTTGAGTGAGTCAGCTCCAGTGCCTTCAAAATCTTCCTCAACCCCTGTCTCAGGCAGTTCCGAGGCTGAGGTCACCAAGCCTGGCCCTGCGAATGCCATGAAGTCCGTTTGTGGCCAGTGTGATGGGAAGGTTTCGGTGAATGAGCCAGCCCGACCATCAACTAGTGCTACCTCCGGTGCCGCTTCCTTCTCTTCAGGCACACAAAGCTCCTCCGCAAAAAAATCTCGGGCTTATGGAACTAGAAGGGCAGCCTTCAAAGTTCTGAGGGAGTTTGAAAATGTCCCCCCCCCACACTATGTCCGACAAGGACAAAAAGTCCCTTCAGTGGGAAAAGTCATTCGTTGGGGAACACTCTAATCCACTCCCTCTACACCCTGGAGCTTCAGCTCAGAAACGACAAAGGTCAGCTGAGCAGATGAATCAGGGCATGCAAGACTGCAAAAAGCAGAAAACAGTGACGGCTCCTACAGGGATAACTCGGCCATTCAGCGAAATGGCCGAAGAGTGCCTGGTTTGGGCCGTGATTGATGCCAGCAAGGGAGATGAAACCATCTCCCCCGAAAACTGGCTTGAGATAAGCCAGGCTTTGTTTGGAATCTGCTGTAGTCTGCAGAAGGCCAGCTTGGGTCCACCACCTACGGTGAACGATGTGGGCTGGCACAAAAGAATTCGGCTGGTTGCATGTGGAGACCAACGTTCAGCCGATTTTTATAAGCAGGCTATCTCCGAGCTGGGGGAACTCTGGCCAGGCGCCAAGATCAAGGTGGTGCACAAGGAAGAGATTTGCGCGAGGAAGAGCTGGCCTAGATGCAGGACTTGGATTCCAAGTTTCCACTCGTATCCAGTGGAAGCCCTGGAAATAGTCCGGCTTTTCAATCCGGATCTTCCAACGGAAAATTGGAGGTTTGCGAAGATTGGAGAGCCGGAAGACATTCGGCGGGAGGCTCTCTTCATCATAAATGAGGAGGCACTCCCGATCTTAGATGCCCGAAAGGGCATTATCAGGTATGGGGTCGAAAAACTAGTCCTACGGATCTACCGAAGCGACAGGCCAAAGAGCTCTGCTGCGGGAGATCCAACACCCGAGAAACCTCACCCTAAACAGGTGACTCACATAACGGAGAACCCACCTAAAGAGGGGTTGGACACATCTTCGAGGGTGACATCTGAGGATGAATCCGAGGTGGAATCCCTAAACAGGTGACTCACATAACGGAGAACCCACCTAAAGAGGGGTTGGACACATCTTCGAGGGTGACATCTGAGGATGAATCCGAGGTGGAATCCCTGTATGCAGACGGGGTTAGTGTCGGGACTACCTCCGAGTTGGGTGGCTGCCTGGACCTCATGACTCTGGAAGCAGAGGAAGAGGCTGGGCGGACATCTATGTCAGACGGGACGACCTGGATCTAACCATCGTCGAAAATAAATGATGGTGAAGGTATTGCAAATCAACCTTCACCATTCCAAAGTAGCATCAGCTACCCTGCTCTTCCGACTGTCTAGGACAGAGGAGGAGCTGATTCTAATCCAAGAACCATGGGTTGCCGAAAATTCGGGTTTGCGGGCTACGCACCGATGGATACGGACTAGTGGTATCCGACGGCTTACATAAGCCACGTGTCTGCATTCTTGTCAAGAAAACCATAAACGTCCTTGTACTACACAATTTCAGTGCCAGGGATAACATGGCTATTGCAGTGGAAATCGACCAGAGATCATACTGGTTTGTTTCTTGTTACATGGCACATGATCATGGCGACAGCCCACCTTGCCACACTGTCAAGGGTGTTGTGGCTGAAGCCACAAAGATTGGTGTGCCTCTTATTCTAGGGGCTGACTCCAATGCTCATAATGAAGAATGGGGTAGCTCCAATACTAATGGCCGAGGTGAGGAACTTTTTGACTTTATCTTGGCCCACGACCTTTTCATCGCCAACACTGATAGCGATCCAAACTTCCTTACCTCAAACCGAAGGGAGGTTCTTGATGTGAGCTTGATTAGTGGGTGGCACTCGCATCTTCTCCGTGACTGGAGGGTTCTACAAGAGTGCTCATTCTCTGATCATAGGTACATATCGTATAACGTGGCTGGCCGCAGCTCTGCTGTGCAGGTAGCGTTTATCAACAGAAAGAGGACAGACTGGAAACTATTTCATTCCCTGGTACGATCCTCACTGGAAACTGCTCCTAGGAGCATTGAGTGCTACCATGAATTGGATCGGGCGGTTGACACCCTTACTAATTCTCTCAATTTCGCGTCTAGGGAAGCATGTTAGCCACCCACGGCCAGGGGCAATCCTAAGCCTCCCTGGTGGAGTATGGAAATAAGCATCCGGCGGAGAGAATGTATGAAGGAGTTTAATAGCTCGAAAAGATCTAATGACTGGTCGGCGTATAAAACGAAGCTGAAGGCGTTTAAGTATGCCATACACAAGACGAAGAGGTCCTCATGGAGATCTTTCTGTGGAAACGTAGAGAGTCTCAGCGAGGCGAATCGCCTTCGCAAGGTATTAAGCACGACACCAAAGGCTATGGGGTGCATCATGAACCCTGAGGGCATTTGGACTAGTTCGAGCGCAGATACTCTCAACGTTCCCAAAGACGCACATTTCCCGGCAATTATTGCCCTATAGGGACAGTGCACCAAACGGAACTAAATTACGGTAGAGCCCCGCCGTTCAGAATATCAGACTCTCAGCTGAGGTGGGCTATTAACTCCTTTGAGCCGTTTAAATCCCCGGGCCCTGATGGCGTGCTTGCGGCTGACGTTCAGCAGTCCATGAAAGTATCGCTACGATGGCTCAGAGAGATTCATAACGCTTGCCTACGCTTCTCGTATGTTCCCACCAGTTGGCGGGAAACTAGAGCTGTGTTTATCCCAATTCCAGGAAAAGTATCTCATGTTAGGCCAAAGGACTACCGTCCAATAAGTCTTAACTCAGTCCTGCTTAAGATTTTGGAAAGGATCATTGATTACCATATTAAAAGATCAATTGATCCTATGTTGATCTCGCAGTCACAACACGCTTATATTAAAGGTAAATCTGTTGAGACTGCTCTTCACGTCCTTATTGGGCAAGTTGAAAAATCTCTTGTGCTTAAGGAATATACGCTTGCCGCCTTCTTGAACATCGAGGGGGCCTTCAACAACGTAAATTCTAACGCTATTGTTGAGGCTCTATCGGTGCTTCATATGGGCGAGCGGCTGATTGCTTTTATTGTGCAGCTTCTCAAAAGTAGAGTGGTTATCTCTTCCCTGGGGGATGCCAGCGTAAGAGAGGAGTCAGTACGGGCACACCCCAGGGTGGAGTCCTCTCTCCCCTGCTGTGGAACATCACGGTGAATACTCTTCTAATGAGATTGGACCGCGCTGGCTGCAAAGTGATTGCTTTTGCAGACGACATAGCAGTGGCAGTGTCGGGAAAGTATTTATCTACGCTATCGGAGAGACTAAATCACTCTCTTGACATATTTTCACGTTGGAGTCGTGAGTGCGGCTTGAATGTGAATCCTAACAAAACGGAACTAGTGCTGTTTACAAGGAAGTACAAAGTTCCGTCTTTTAAGTTACCCAAGTTGAATAGGGTCTCCATTAACTTGAGCCAGAGGGTCATGTACTTAGGGCTGATCCTTAACTCGAAGCTACTATGAACCTACAATGTAGCAGAAAGAGCTCGGAAGGCTTTCAATGCACTTTACTGCTGTAAAAGGGCCATAGGAGCGAATTGGGGATTACAACCTCGTACTGTTGCTTGGCTTTACACTGCTGTGTTTGAGCCAATTCTATTGTTTGGGGTGGTGTTCTGGTTGCAGAGTGCTATTAAGGCTACCTGCAAATGGCAGATTGAAAAAGTGTGGAGAATGGCTGCACAACTTGTAACTGGTGCGCTCCGCTCCACCCAAACTAAGGCACTCCTCGTGTTACTTCATTGGCTGCCAACCAATCTACTTATCTAACAGCAAGCTAATCTTGCCACTGTGAGACTTAATTGTATCTCGGCTTGGAATAGAACAGATTTCGGCCATGCGAGGATTTTGGTCGAGGGAGTTCCCGCTCCAGCGGGTGTTGACTACATCGTTCCGCAGTGCCTACTAGATTTGGAGTTCACAACTCGCATTCCTGATAGGGATGAACGGCGTGATGGTGTCACCCTCAAAAGTGGGCTTATCCATATGTACACTGACGGCTCAAAGCTAAACAATAGAGTCGGAAGTGGTGTATACTCAGATGAGCTGAATCTCAAGCTGTCCTTCCGTCTACCAGACCATTGTAGTGTCTTTTAGGCGGAGGTTGCGGCTATCTTACAGGCAATCGACTGGCTTCTGTGTAATTGAATATTCGGGGCTATTATTGGCATTTTCACAGATAGCCAGGCGACTATTAAATCCCTTGCTGGTCCTTGTACAGTTTCCATGATTGTTGCTGAATGCCGTGCATCTCTCAGGGAGATGTCGAGACATTCAGTGGTTCAATTGATTTGGGTACCGGGACACGGGGGTTTTCAGGGCAACTTTGAGGCCGATGAGCTAGCAAGGCCTGGAACCTTGTTACCGGAGGTCTCCTGTTCCCTCTCAATAGGTATACCGATGTCATCGGTCAAACTGGCCATTAGGCAAAAATATCTCGAGGATGCTAAGACGTCCTGGGCAGATGAATCAACCTGTGTAATAGCAAGGCAGTCCTGGGTATCCATGGATGCGCATCGCACCAGGCAGGTTTTAGGCTTAACTCGAAGCGCTCTACGCTGCACAGTGGGAGTTCTTACGGGCCATTGCCTCATAAAACGGCATGCACAACGATTGGGAGTGCAGTTTAACGATTTCTGTCGGAGTTGCGGCTCTGAGGATGAGGAGGAGTCCGTCCTCCACCTCTTGTGTCAGTGCCCGGCGTTGGCAAGGAGAAGGCTGGCGGCAATTGGTGTTCCCTCTCTCTCAAACCTGACCGAGTTATCCCTGGTTGATTTAAAAGGGATAACGCGATTTGTCAAGGGAAGCGGATGGTTTTCCGATTTTAGTGAGTAGGAGAGAGTCACTAATTAGTGTGGCATCACAACGGGCCTCTTTTGTGCCTACGTGTGTCGGACGACAGACCTCTGTAGACCGGCAGCCACTTTAACCTAACCTAACCTGATTCATATATATTTTTTCTTGTTTTAATTTTATAAATTTTGAATTTATTAGTGATATTTGTGATCTTGGATCATTAATTCCATTTATTGTAAGTCTATCTTCTATCCACATTTAAACTTTTATCAATGGTGTGAATATTCATTTTCTATCTTATCCTGTAAATCTGTTTCTATGATTGCATTATTGCTTGTTATATTTTGTTCTTTACTTATGTTCGAAAACATTAGTATTAAACTCGTTGCAT
Organism: Nemotelus pantherinus; assembly: GCA_963978885.1. Classification (NCBI taxonomy): domain Eukaryota; kingdom Metazoa; phylum Arthropoda; class Insecta; order Diptera; family Stratiomyidae; genus Nemotelus; species Nemotelus pantherinus. The sequence continues at coordinate 1,150,882 of CAXBUK010000010.1, read as the reverse complement.
CGAAAATTCGAATTTCTGTATGTATATATATATATATATATATATATATATATATATATATATATATATATATATATATATATATAAATAAATATATATATATATATATATATATATATATATATATACACATATATATATATATATATATATATATATATATATATATATTTATATATATATATATATATATATATATATATATATATATATATATATATATATATATACATCAGCAAAATGATTAAGGGAGATAATCTGTGGAGTGGCCAGTCTGATTGAGCTGAAATTTTCGGCGAACGTAGATGTATATAAAAGGTAGGTTAATGACTTTCTTAAATTCAGATATCCTAAACCTTTTGGCGGCGGCAAGCGTTAAAGTGAAGTTTGAGGTACTCCTTTATTTCCAAACAGTGTTAATATTTGTTATTACGTTTAAAGCTTGTCTATGATAAAGAATTGAAAATTTTGAGCCGTGTTTGGGTGCTAAGTACCTAAAACTAGGCAAGAATTTTTTTTCAAATATTTATTTGTCATTTTTTCTGACTTAAACATTGGATTATCGTGAAATTCGCAGAGCGTTTTGACGTTAGCTAAAACAAAGCACACAAAGGTTTTCAAGATAGTGCATGTAATCCTGTAGCTACGGCAGGCTCCTGAAAAAAATGTTTCAAATCATTGACCCTCCTCAAAAATTTTACATTTTTGACAAAAACTTCTTATCATTGATAAATCTAAGCCTTTTTCCATCATGTCAAATCGAAATTTTTAAAATTCCGATTTGCACAAGAACGGCAGCCCATCACCAAATTACTGCTATTTTCAGCACTCGAAAGTTTTGTTCACGAGAACTGACGACCGAATTATCCGATCATAATGAAATTTATAGGACATGTTGGTATTAGCTTGGACTAGGTCTGATAATAGTGATTTTGGAATGCGGGGAACCCAGTAGCAGTGGTACCATCTTGACAAATCAACGAGACAAAAAAACAGCTTTTTGGCCTATAACTTCCGATTCAGCCATCAGATTTTAACAAAACAAACAGTACTTGGATCTTACTCTATGTAACATTTGATGAAAACTTGGTTGGAAAATTAGTACAGGGCTGGCAGCTGTGGTGATTTTTCTCTCATAAATCTTGCAAATTTGCTCAGCAAAATAAAGCTTTTTTCCATTTAACTTCCGGTCCAGTGTAGAAATCAAAACGAAGTTCTTGCAGTAAATGGACCTTAATGTGAAGTAAATGTCGTAGGAAGTTCATACAAAAATCATGAAAGGGCTGCCAGCTATTACCAATTTTGTAATTTTGTGGAATTTCTTTACTGAGCGATTATATTGTTAGATTTGCAAATGAGAATGAACCTGCAATAAAAATTAACAACAAATACTCACGCTTTGAAAATTTGAAAAGTTTTGAGAGAGGTAATCTTATAATTCTGTTCACCCGTAAACCTTTCAGCGCAGTGATTCAATGGAAACGAAATTTGCTGGTTGTTTTTAACTTTACGTGAAGCAAATTTGGTATATATTTGCTCTGCTGCTGATACAGGGTAACCAGCACTAGCCATTTTCGTAAATATTGCACCAACAGATGCTTCAAATAACATACTCATATGCAAAGCATTTGCGATAAAAATAAGAAACCAATTTTTAAATTTTCCGAGCTTTGAACATTTTCCAGATGGCAGCATCAAACAACGTTTAACCGCTGAAACTTTCGATGAAATCCTCCGATGAGAATGAAATTCAAAGTATAAGTTGGGTGCTAAGTACCTAAAACTAAGCAAGAATTTTTTTTCAAACAATTGTCAGCATATTCACAAGTTTTTATTACCTCCCACTGAGTAATCTGTGTAATGTTGAGAAAGTGCTGCCAGCACTGAACATTTTCTTCATTTGTGTTATTGTTGAGTTTTGTTGCTTGGGATAAGGAATGGTTGTGCAAAAGAGTGTACTACGTCTTCCCAAATTTTTTTGTCACTCAGAGAATATTTCTTCGAAAATAAGTTTTCCAGCGGTTCTGATGCGGTAGACTTTTTTTTGTCTCATCTTGTTTTGTGTTATACCAACATTTATCTTCTGGGTGATACCTGTCTCTTTTACTCAAATTGTCACATATTTTACAAGGTGTCTTTTCAATAGATTTATTCTTCAAATATTGTTTATTATCCTTTATTTTAGGATTATTCTTCTGTGTTAACTTTCTTTCTGGTTTTTTGAATTCATCAAATAAATCTGTAATATTTTCCAAACCATCTCTATCAATTTGCTCTCTAATATATTCTGGTAGGCCAAAAACAATTCTATCTATAACAGTTTCCATATCCATTTGGTTACTGATATCTAATAGCAGTTTTTCTTTCTTTATTGCATAATCTAAAAGCCAGCCTTCCTTGTACTTGTGATAATGAGCATATGCTCTACTGCTCCATCCTTTATTTTCAAATATCTCTAAGAACTTTTTTTTCCATGTTGCTTTTTGGCTTTCTCTTTCTTTGATCATCATTGAATTATACCAATTCTGACTAGTATCGTCTAGAAAAAATCTGTTTATTTCAATTTTACTTTCTTCTATATCTATTTGCAGTCGTGCACATTCTTTTTCATACGTATCGATCCATTGATAGACATTTTTGGTTTCGTTATAAAATTTTAAATTATTAATGTGTCGGAAATGCGCTTGAGATTTTTTTCTTCTCTATTTTTTTGTGTATTTTCTACTAGTTTTTCTAGTATCTTAGTCAATTCGGTTTTTTCTATATTGCTGTTACTGGTTCCTGCTTCTTTCCAAATCATCTCCTTAAACATCAAATTCCCTGCTTCATCCATATAAATTTTCTGAAGATCCTCACTTAATATGAACCATGCACTTATTCTATCATGCCTTTTTTTAAGGGGACATTCGCCTTTGAAATTGAAGAAAAAAACACTTTTTAAAAATTTTATTATGAAAAAACTATTATATTTATTGACAAAATTTTTTTTAGACATTGTTAAACAGTCTCTAAAGAATATAAAAAAAAATGTTTTTTTTCATTTTTAGTTTCCCTTCGCTGCTGTAGAGGGCGTTGTCCAAAAGTTACTTTTCAAACGGTAGGACATATTGTGGACTTGCTGTAACAGATTTTTGAAAAGTTCTAAATGGATTCTATTCTTGAGACTCAAAACTATACAATAAGCCTCTAAAACTCATACTTTTTCATATTTTGTAGCTTTTGTATGTATATTTCTGAAAAATGCGAAAAAACGGCATTTTTTGGGGGTAAGTCACCCCCGTAAAAAAAAGAGGGGAGTATTTTTTTACATTTTTAGAGGCTTATTGTTTACTATTTTCCTTAAGTAATCGAATGCTCTTTAGTTTTTTAAATTCATTCGAGTAGATTCGGAGAAAAATGTCCTACGAGTTTGAAAAAGGTAGTTTCGAGAAAAACGCGTTTAAAGTTTATTTCACCATAATTTTATTGAATAAAAGGTCGAAAACTTTTTTTTTACCTTAGCTGTAACTTTTTTTCTATTACGAATTTCTTGATGAAATTTTAGGAGGCAACTTTTGAATGTATATATAATCGAAATATGTAAAAATCTCAAAATCGATTTTATGAAAATTTCAAAGGCGAATGTCCCCTTAAGGTGAGGTTTAACTTTACTATATGTGTTAGTTTTTATCAACTCTTGGTGTGCACCTACATACATGTTGTCATCCGGCAAAACATATTTTCCACCATCTTCTGTTGCTTTCAAGGTTATGGCTATCACGTTGGTCTTATCATCTTTCGGAGATCTCTTAATGTTAATTGTAGCTTCATATTTGTTAATAACAAAAAATTGTCACTTTGTAAGTGTATTGATTCTCGTGTTTAATAATTAACAGTTAAGTTTCTCTGAAAAACGAAGAAACGATAATTTAAGTTTATTATTATTATCACTTGATTCAAAAATTAAACTCGTTTACAATTATCAAATATCTATCTATTAAATCTATTAAATCTTCTATATAATTCACTTATACTTGAGAGCAATCACTTCAATGCTCGTCTTGTGTCTTTGCTTCAATGGTCTTTCTATATCATCAGCTGTCATTCTATACTCATACACTCAAGTTGAATGAGTTGTATACTCTAGTTGAATGAGGAGATGAGTGTTGCGCGGTAGATTTAAAAGAAGAAAGCGAACTTTCTCTACATTTAACTATTTTTTAGAAGCCTGCCGTAGCTACAGGGTCATCCGCACTATCTTGAAAATCCACTTGTGCTGAAATTTAGTCAACATTTATACGCTCTGCAAATTTCACGATGATCCATTGTTTTTCTTAGAAGTAATGACAAATTAAAATTTGAAAAAAATCTATGCCTACTTTTAGCCATGCTGCACCCAGACACGGCTCAAAATTTCAAAACTTCCAACATCTTATAATAAAAAAGCTTAAAACATAATAAGTTCTCATTCTCAAACATTTATTTTAATAAACATTTACACTGCTTGGAAATATGGGGGTACCTGAAAATTCACTTAAACGCTCGCCGCCGCCAAAAGGTTAAGGATATCTGAATTTTAACAAGTCATGGACTTACCTACTATATACATTTACGTCCTGCGAAAATTTCATTTCAATCGGATCGGCCATTCCAGAGATTATCTTGGAAAATAATTTTGCTGATATTTATATATATACATATATATATATATATATATATATATATATATATATATATATATATATATATATATATATATATATATATATATATATATATATATATATATATATATATATATATATATATATATATATATATATATATATATATATATATATATATATATATATATATATATATATATATATATATATATATATATATATATATATATATATATTCCAAAAATTTCAGTGAAAAAATCTCGGGAATGCGCCATCTGATTGACCTGAAATTTTCAAGATACATTGGTGTATATTGACAATAGTGCCGGGTCTCACAAAAGTTAAAAATCTGTTACTCTTTGGTGCCGGCGGCCATTTTAGTGTTGTTTTAAATATACCTATTATTCTGTCCAAAAATAACTTTTGCAAAACTTAAGGATGAAAATGAATTCTGAACGTGTTTTTAATGTGAATATGATAATGTTTTTGGAATTGCTAACCCTTTGTGTGCACTAGGCGCCTAAAATGAGTTTCGAAAAATTTGAAAATTTTTAAATTGCGGTAGTTTTTTACTAGATTATCAGATTATTATAACTAACAGAACATATTACTGTTGTTAAGTTGCACACTTGCTAGTTTTTGATATGCATGTTGGCAATCCTGTAGCTACGGCAGGCACTGAAAGTGAAAACATTCAAACCTTCGATTCTCCTAAAAAATCCCCGTTTCTGACATTCAAAATCAACTTGTGTACAAATTTAATGCTTTATCTATGCAGTCAAAGTAAAACTTTGGAAATTTCGTGTTGGACAAGAACGGTAACCCTCTTCCAATTTACCTATATTTTTATCATCAAAAACTTCTGTGCACGAGAACTCACGAACCAATCATCAGATACATTTGAAATTTACAGAATACATTGGACTTGAATAGGACCAGGTCCGATAAAAGCGATTTTGAGGTACGTTCAACTCTCCGCCAGTGGTGCCATCTTGAAAAATTATAAAGAAAAAAAAATGGTTTTTACCCTAGTATTCTGATTCAGTTATCAGATTTTTATGAAATTGACACAGTAGCTGAACCTTACTTTGGTAGAAATTTGGTTGAAAAATTCGATTGGTGCTGCCAGCTATGATAAATTTTATATCTTTGGTTTTGAAAATTCGCTCAGGAAAATAAAGCTTTTTGCCCTATAACTTACGAGGCAGTCATGAAATCAATGCGAATTTCATACAATTAATGTAACCTATTATGAGCATTAATGAAGCTGAATCTGGTTGAAAAGCCACGATGGGGCTGCCAGCTATTGTTGGTTTTGTGTTTATTTGCAATGTCTTTATTAAGTGATTTGATCGTAAAATTTTCAAATGGTAATGATATTGTAGTGACAATAAACAGGATATATTAAGTTTTCGATTATTTGGAAAATGTCGCGTCTGGTAACCCTGAATTTCTTTATGCTCCTATAACGTCAAATCCAGTCATCGGATCGAGAAGAAATGTGCAGGGTAGGTTAATTTCAACGTGAAGCAGATGTGATATTTTTTGGGTTTGATACTCGCAAAAGGTTGCGAGCACGAGTCAGTAGTGCCATTTTTGTATCAATAAATGCTTACAGTTAGTATTCATACCGGAAACATATACAACGAAAATAAATAACTAATGTTTCAATTCCCAAAGTTCTGCAAATTTTTCGGATCGCAGGCCCAAACACCACTACTAGGTCTATCCTTGCTTCATAGTCTTTCACTGTTCCAATATCGTATTTGTCCTTGGCAAAAACCGTTTTATATTTTTCTATTAAATGCTCTTTCTTAGTCTTTTGTGCGTCATCTTAGTGTTCTAAGTTTGTCTTGAAATCGTTTTCTTTAATATTTTCGTTGAAGTTTACTCTAACTTTTATCGTATTCTTTTTTGTGTCTTTTGTATTTTATTTTCTATTAATTTTGGAGATACATATAAATTTTTGTCTTGCATCAATTTAAACATCTTTATCATATCCAAGCCAATCAAAAAATCTTCAAAATTTACATTTTCTATTATAAATACATCTACTTTTTCTTCAATTTCAAATATCTTAATTTTTATTGTTATCAATCCATTTGTTTTTGTCACACCATTGACAGTTTTTAATGTTATTTGATATATATCATGGGATGTAACTAGATCGCCTCCTCGCGGTGCATCCTGGGTAACGCTAAATGATCTAGACTGTCTTTACGACTGCTTTCGTCCTCGGACCTCTCTTGATATACAATACGTTTGTTGCACATGGGCTGGTGATCGTAGTATTCCAGACCTAGTCGTCTTCAGGCGCGGTAGCGACGGAGTAAAATCCGCTTCGTGAACGGCTCCGGGTTAATACGAACATCTCCGTCCCGTTAAAACCCTGGCAGGCCTCAGAGGACGTTCTCAGTCTCGACGCCATTAAGTTGGTGGTGTAGGTTCAGTTGAGGTGGACTCCTGATTAACACCGATCCGGCTTTGACTACTTGTCCCCATTAAGGCTTGTGGCAACTCTCGCATGGCCTCCGTGCTTGCATTAGATAACAATGGGATCATTAAGGTGACTTCACATTCGGACTTGAGATAGCGGCTCTGAGTGGGGACCCATATTAAATGAAGAAAAATAATAACAAAAACTCTAGCGCACCTGAACCGCTAGAAACACTAATGTTCGAAGAACAGTAGAAGAATCGTGCAGGTTTTGAGTGCATTTTCCACCACATGAGCTGCTTATTACGGCCAAACTGTTTCAAACGCCACGTTCTACTTTGGTCTCAAGAATGCATTATAACTCATATGGTGCAAGGTTTCAGATATTACCACTGGCATGAATTTCAACGTTTATGAGAGCAAAACACGGGTTAATTATATTCGTTATCAGTTGCTTATTTCACAAAATTTCGAAAGCAGCATCTCATATAACATCAATGAAGAAAATGCTCAGTGCCTGCAGCACTGTAACTGAAGTTGGTGTTTGGGGCTGCGATCTGAAAAATTTGCAGAACTTTGGGAATTGAAACATCGGTTATTTATTTTCATTGTAAATGTTTCCGGTATGAATACTAACTGTAAGCATTTATTGATACAAAAGTAGCACAACCGACTCGTGCTGACAACCTTTTGCCAGTATCAAAGCCAAAAATATATCACATCTGCTTCACGTTGTTATATTACATTCGAAGTTATAGGAGTATAAAGAAATTTAGGATTACCTGCAGCGAGTTTTTTCAAATAATGGAAAGCTTAGTATTTGCTGTTTATTGTCACTACAATATCATTACCAATTGAAAATTCTACGATAAAGCCGCTTAATAAAGATATTGCAAACAAACACAAAACCAACAATAGCTGGCAACCCTATCGTGGCTTTTCAACCAAATTTGCCCTGAATAATGTTTGTAGTAGGTTCCATTAATTGTATGAAATTCGTATTGATTTCATGACTGCACTGGAAGTTATAGGGCAAAAAGTTTTATTTTCCTGAGCGTATTTTCAAATCCAAAGACACAAAAATTACCATAGCTGGCAGCTCCAATCGAATTTTTCAACCAAATTTCTATCAAACAGAGTTTAGAGTAAGGTTCAGCTACTGTGTCAATTTCATGAAAATCTGGTAACTTATTCAAATTTCATAGGGCAAAAAGCATTTTTTTTTTCTTTGTAATTTTTCAAGATGGCACCACTGGCACAGAGTTGCCCACAATTCAAAATTGCTTCTATCAGACCTGGTCCTACTTAAGTCCAATGCATTCTGTAAATTTCAATGGTATCTGATTATTGATTCGTGAGTTCCCGTGAACAGCAGTTTTTGATGCTAAAAATATAGGTAGACTGGGAAAGGGTTACCGTTCTTGTCCGACATGAAGTTTCAAAAGTTTTACTTTGAACGCGTAGATAAAGCATAAGATTTGTATACGTATTGGTTTTATTGTAAGAAACGGACAGTTTTTGGAAATTCGATGCTTTAATGCTTTCACTTCCAAATTTTTATTTTTTCAAATTTAAGACACCAAAATTATCATAGCTGGCAGCTCCAACCGAATTTTTTCACCAAATTTCTACCAAACGTGGTACTAAATAAGGTTCAGCTACTGTGTGAGTTTCGCCGAAATCGAACGATTCAATCAGAATTTATAGGGCTAAAAGCAGTTATCTTTTTTAGTGATTTTTCAAGATGGCACCACTGGCACAGAATCACCCGCATTTCAAAATCACTTCTATCAGACCTGGTCCTATATAAGACCAATACATTCAGCAAAGTTCAATTAATTCTGCTCATTGGATCGTGAGTTTCCGTGAACAGAAGTTTTTGATGCTAAAAATATAGGTAAATTGGGCAAGGGTTACCAGGCGTGCCCGTTATACCATATCAAATTTTTTTTTTGGTTATGTAAACAAAGCACAAAATTTACATATGCGTGGCTTTTTTTTGAAGAAGCGGCAGTTTTTCAAGAGAGACGATGGTTTGAAGGTTTTCACTTTCAGTGCCTGCCCTAGCTACAGGGTTGCCAGCACGTTCATCAAAAGCTACACAAATATACAACTAAAGAATGTCAATATGTCCTGAAAATTTCGTAATGATTCAATAACCTTGTCAAAAGTTATCGCAATTTAAAAATGTTCAAGTTTTCCCGTTCTGTTTTTAGGCACCCAGCGCACACATGGGGTTAAAAAATTCCAAAACAATATCTGATTCACATGTAAAACACGTTCAAAATTTATTTCGTCAAATTTATTTTTGCAAAACTTATTTGTGTACGGAATAATAGGTATATTAAAAATATCACTAAAATGACCGCCGGCGCCAAAGGGTTAAAGATTTTTAACTTTTTGTGAGACCTGGCACTATTCTGCATTAACACCAATGTGTCCTGAAAATTTCAGCTCAATCGGATGGCGCGTTCCTGAGATTTTTTCACTGAAATTTTTTGATGATATATATATATATATATATATATATATATATATATATATATATATATAGAAATATGAATTTTTGGCCAAAGTGATTTTAATACTAATGTTCTTCTTCGAACATTAGTAAAAACAAACTCGTCAGGCAAAAGCCTGGCAACAAATCAAACTCACCCTCTAATGTAGAGGGGGCTAAAAAAGCTGCGCCGTCGGCTGCAGCTGAAGCCTCAGGAAGTGGAGACATGGTGAATAAGCCAGCTCTGCGGACTGAGCTTAAGGCTGCAGGGGTTCGTGGAGACATGGCGATGGAGTCAGCTCCACTGACTACTGGCACAGCGGCTAAGCAGGGTTCTGGAGACATGACGAGTGGGCCAGCTCCAGCGCCTGGCACAGCGCCTAAGCAAGGTAGTGGAGATATGACGAGTGGGTCAGCTCCAGTGCCTTCAAAATCTTCCTCAACCCCTGCCTCAGGCGGTTCCGGGGCTGAGGTCACCAAGCCTGGCCCTGCGAATGCCATGAAGTCCGTTTGTGGCCAGTGTGATGGGAAGGTTTCGGTGAATGAGCCAGCCCGACCATAAACTAGTGCTACCTCTGGTGCCGCTTCCTCCTCTTCAGGCACACAAAGCTCCTCCGCCAAAAAATCTCGGGCTTATGGAACTAGAAGGGCAGCCTTGAAAGTTCTGAGGAAGTTTGAAAATGTCCCCCCCCCCACACTATGTCCGACAAGAACAAAAAGTCCCTTCAGTGGTCAAAGTCATTCGTTGGGGAGCACCCTAATCCACTCCCTCTACACCCTGGAGCTTCAGCTCAGAAACGACAAAGGTTGGCTGAGCAGATGAATCAGGGCATGTAAGACTGCAAAAAGCAGAAAACAGTGACGGCTCCTACAGGGATAACTCGGCCATTCAGCGAAACGGCCAATGCCTGATTTGGGCCGTGATTGATGCCAGCAAGGGAGATAGAACCATCTCCCCCGAAAACTGGCTTGAGATAAGGCAGGCTTTGTTTGGAATCTGCTGTAGGCTGCAGAAGGCCAGCTCAGGTACACCACCTACGGTGAACGATGCGGGCTGGCACAAAGGAATTCGGCTGGTTGCGTGTGGAGACCAACGATCAGCCGATTTCTATAAGCAGGCTATCTCCGAGCTGGGGGAACTCTGGCCAGGCGCCAAGATCAAGGTGGTGCACAAGGAAGAGATTTCCAGCCGGCTTAGATGCAGGACTTGGATTCCAAGTTTCCACTCGGATCCAGTGGAAGTCCTGGAAATAGTCCGGCTTTTCAATCCGGATCTTCCAACGGAAAATCGGAGGGTTGCGAAGATTGGAGAGCCAGCAGACATTCGGCGGGAGACTCTCTTTATCATAAATGAGTCCCTCCCGATCTTAGATGCCCGAAAGGGCATTATCAGGTATGGGGTCGAAAAACTAGTCCTACGGATCTTCCGAAGCGACAGGGCAAAGAGCTCTGCTGCGGGAGATCCAACACCCGAGAAACCTCACCCTTAACAGATGACTCACATAACGGAGGACCCACCTAAAGAGGGGTTAGACACATCTTCGAGGGTGACATCTGAGGATGAATTCGAGGTGGAATCCCTGTATGCAGACGGGGTTAGTGTCGGGACTACCTCCGAGTTGGGTGGCTGCCTGGACCTCATGACTCCGGAAGCAGAGGAAGAGGCTGGGCAGACATCTATGTCAGACGGGGAGGTCCTGGATCTAACCATCGTCGAAAATAAATGATGGTGAAGGAATTGCAGATCAACCTTCACCATTCCAAAGTAGCATCAGCTACCCTGCTCTTCCGACTGTCTAGGACAGAGGAGGAGCTGATTCTAATCCAAGAACCATGGGTTGCCAAAAACCGGGTTTGCGGGCTACGCACCGATGGATACAGACTAGTGGTACCCGACGGCTTACATAAGCCACGTGGCTGCATTCTTGTCAAGAAAACCATAAACGTCCTTGTACTACACAATTTCAGTGACAGGGATAACATGGCTATTGCAGTGGAAATCAACCAGAGATCATACTGGTTTGTTTCTTGCTACATGGCACATGATCATGGCGACAGCCCACCTTGCGACACTGTCAAGGGTGTTGTGGCTGAAGCCACAAAGATTGGTGTGCCTCTTAATCTAAGGGCTGACTCCAATGCTCATAATGAAGAATGGGGTAGCTCCAATACTAATGGCCGAGGTGAGGAACTTTTTGACTTTATCTTAGCCCACTACCTTTTCATCGCCAACACTGGTAGCAATCCAAACTTCCTTACCTCAAACCGCAGGGAGGTTCTTGATGTGAGGTTGATTAGTGGGTGGCACTCGCATCTTCTCCGTGACTGGAGGGTTCTACAAGAGTGCTCATTCTCTGATCATAGGTTCATATCGTATAACGTGGCTGGCCGCAGCTCTGCTGTGCAGGTAGCGTTTATCAAGAGAAAGAGGACAGACTGGAAACTATTTCATTTCCTGGTACGATCCTCACTGGAAACTGCTCCTAGGAGCATTGACTGCTACCATGAATTGGATCGGGCGGTTGACACCCTTACTAATTCTCTCAATTCCGCGTCTAGGGAAGCATGTAAGCCACCCACGGCCAGGGGCAATCCTAAGCCTCCCTGGTGGAGTATGGAAATAAGCATCCTGTGGAGTGAATGTATGAAGGAGTTTAATAGCTCGAAAAGATCTAATGACTGGTCGGCGTATAAAACGAAGCTGAAGGCGTTTAAGTATGACATACGCACGACTAAGAGGTCCTCATGGAGATCTTTCTGTGGAAACGTAGAGAGTCTCAGCGTCTAAACGTTCTCATGGACGCACATTTCCCGGCAATAATTGCCCTATAGGGACAGTGCACCAAACGGTGCTTAATAACGGTAGAGCCCCGCCGTTCAGAATATCAGACTCTCAGCTGAGGTGGGCTATTAACTATTTTGAGCCGTTTAAATCCCCGGGCCCTGATGGCGTGCTTGCGGCTGACGTTCAGCAGTCCATGGAAGTATCGCTACGATGGCTCAGAGAGATTCATAACGCTTGCCTACGCTTCTCGTATGTTCCCACCAGCTGGCGGGAAACTAGAGTTGTGTTTATCCCCAAAGCAGGAAAAGTATCTCATGTTTGGCTAAAGGACTACCGTCCAATAAGTCTTAACTCAGTCCTGCTTAAGATTTCGGAAGGGATCATTGATTACCATATTAAAAGATCAATTGATCCTATGTTGATCTCGCAGTCACAACACGCTTATACCAAAGGTAAATCTGTTGAGACTGCTCTTCACGTCCTTATTGGGCAAGTTGAAAAATCTCTTGTGCTTAAGGAATATACGCTTGCCGCCTTCTTGAACATAGAGGGGGCCTTCAACAACGTAAATTCTAACGCTATTGTTGAGGCTCTATCGGTGCTTCATATGGACGAGCGGCTGATTGCTTTTATTGTGCAGCTTCTCAAAAGTAGAGTGGTTATCTCTTCCCTGGAGGATGCCAGCATAAGACGAGGAGTCAGTATTGGCACACCCCAGGGTGAAGTCCTCTCTCCCCTGCTGTGGAACATCACGGTGAATACTCTTCTAATGAGATTGGACCGCGCTGGCTGCAAAGTGATTGCTTATGCAGACGACATAGCTGTGGCAGTGTCGGGAAAGTATTTATCTACGCTGTTGGAGAGGCTTAATCACTCTCTTGACATACTTTCACGTTGGAGTCGTGAGTGCGGCTTGAATGTGAATCCTAACAAAACGGAACTAGTGCTGTTTACAAGGAAGTACAAAGTTCCGTCTTTTGAGTTACCCAAGTTGAATGGGGTCTCCATTAACTTGAACCAGAGGGTCAGGTACTTAGGGCTGATCCTTGATTCGAAGTTACTATGGACCAACAATGTAGCAGAAAGAGCTCGGAAGGCTTTCAATGTACTTTAGTGCTGTAAAAGGGCCATAGGAGCGAATTGGGGATTACAACTTCGTACTGTTGCTTGGCTTTACACTGCTGTGGTTGAGCCAATTCTATTTTTTGGGGTGGTGTTCTGGTGGCAGAGTGCTATTAAGGCTACCTGCAAATGGCAGATTGAAAAAGTGTGGAGAATGGCTGCACAACTTGTAACTGGTGAGCTCCGCTCCACCCCAACTAAGGCACTCCTCGTGTTACTTCATTGGCTGCCAACCAATCTACTTATCTAACAGCAAGCTAATCTTCCCGCTGTGAAACTAAATTGTATCTCGGCTTGGAATAGAACAGATTTCGGCCATGCGAGGAGTTTGGTCGAGGGAGTTCCCGCTCCAGCGGGTGTTGACTACATCGCTCCGCAGTGCCTACTAGATTTGGAGTTCACAACTCGCATTCCTGGTAGGGATGAATGGCGTGATGGTGTCACTCTCGAAAGTGGGCTTATCCATGTGTACACTGACGGCTCAAAGCTAACCAATAGAGTCGGAAGTGGTGTATACTCAGATGGGCTGAATCTCCAGCTGTCCTTCCGTCTACCAGACCATTGTAGTGTCTTTCAGGCGGAGGTTGCGGCTATCTTACAGGCAATCGACTGGCTTCTGTGTAATCGAATATTCGGGGCTATTATTGGCATTTTCACAGATAATCAGGCGACTATTAAATCTCTTGCTGGTCCTTGTACAGTTTCCATGATTGTTGCTGAATGCCGTGCATCTCTCAGGGAGATGTCGACACATTCAGTAGTTCAATTGATCTGGGTACCGGGACACAGGGGTTTTCAGGGCAACTGTGAGGCCGATGAGCTAGCAAGGCTTGGAACCTTGTTACCGGAGGTCTGCTGCTCCCTTTCAATAGGTATACCGATGTCATCGGTCAAACTGGCCATCAGGCAAAAATATCTCGAGGATGCTAAGACGTCCTGGGCAGATGAATCAACCTGTGTAATAGCAAGGCAGTCCTGGGTATCCATGGATGCGCATCGCACCAGGCAGCTTTCAAGCTTAACTCGAAGCGCTCTACGCTGCACAGTGGGAGTTCTTACGGGCCATGGCCTCATAGGACGGCATGCACAACGATTGGGAGTGCAATTTAACGATTTCTGTCGAAGTTGCGGCTGTGAGGATGAGGAGGAGTCCGTCCTCCACCTGTTGTGTCAGTGCCCGGCGTTGGCAAGGTAAAGGCTGGCGGCAATTGGTGTTCCCTTTCTCTCAAGCCTGACCGAGTTATCCCTGGTTGATTTAAAAGGGATAACGCGATTTGTCAAGGGAAGCGGATGGTTTTCAGATTTTAGTGAGTAGGAGAGAGTCAAAAATTAGTGTGGCATCACAATGGGCCTCCTTTGTGCCTACGTGTGTTGGACGACAGACCTCTGTAGACCGGCAGCCACTCTAACCTAACCTAACCTAACCTGATTCATTTATATATTTTCTTGTTTTAATTTTATAAATTTTGAATTTATTATTGATATTTGTGATCTTGGATCATATATTCCATTTATTGTAAGTCTATCTTCTATCCACATTTGAACTTTTATCAATGGTGTGAATATTCGTTTTCTATCTCATCCTGTAAATCTGCTTCTATGATTGCATTATTGCTTGTTATATTTTGTTTTTTACTTATGTCCGAAAACATTAGTATTAAACTCGTTGCATCGAAAATGCAAATTTCTGTATGTATATATATATATATATATATATATATATATATATATATATATATATATAAATATATATATATATATATATATATATATATATATGTATATATATATATATATATATATATATATAAATAAATATATATATATATATATATATATATATATATATATATATATATATCTATATATATATATAGATATATATATACATCAGCAAAATGATTAAGGGAGATAATCTATGAAGTGGCCAATCCGATTGAGCTGAAATTTTCGGCGAACGTAGATGTATATAAAAGGTAGGTCAATGACTTTCTTATATTCAGATATCCTAAACCTTTTGGCGGCGGCGAGCGTTACAGTGAATTTTGAGGTACTCCTATATTTTCAAACAGTGTAAATATTTGTTGAAGAAAAGTATATGAAATGTAAATTTATTACGTTTAAAGCTTGTTTATGATAAAGAATTGAAAATTTTGAGCCATGTTTGGGTGCTAAGTACCTAAAACTAGGCAAGAATTTTTTTTTAAATTTTGATTTGTCATTTCTTCTGACAAAAACATTGGACTATCGTAAAATTCGCAGAGCGTATTGACGTTAGCTTAAACAGAGCACACATAGGTTTTCAAGATAGTGCAGGTTATTTTGTAGCTACGGCAGGCTCCTGAAAAAAATGCTTCAAATCATTGACCCTCCTCAAAAATTTTACATTTTTGACAAAAACTTCATATCATTGATAAATCTATGGGAAGCGGAAACTTCCTTATATTTTTATCTATAATAATATATTCATTTAATCTTTCTATTGAAACAAACTTCAATAAATGTTGATTTAAACAGTTTTAATATAAGTTCTAATCAATGTTTGTTTTTAACAGTTTTCAATTATTTATAACATATTAAACTCCGTTAATATTAATAATCAGCCTAGTTTCTTAACTCAATTGACATTTTATATTTTATTCTCTTTTTTTACAATTTTTTTATTTTGTAAACTTAGCCTACTTGATGTGTGAATTTTTATGTGTTGTGTATGATGTCAAGTAGTGTGGTGAGTTGTGGAATGTAAGTGAGATAAGTGTAGGTGTTTGTGTATCCACAATACTCCCCTGCCAGCGTTTTACGCGTTATCGCGAGGCGTAGGAGAGTGGCACCTTTGTGGTTCTCCCAGCTAGAGAGACGTACGGAGCGAATGTAACTTTCCTCGCTGGTCTCTTTTCGGGAGCTGGAGGCAGTAATGGTGCAGTCGAGGTTGCTGATGCTTGCTGGTTACTGGAAGAATTGTCAACAGGTTCCGTAGAGGATGACGAGTAACAAGGCTTGAGCCTGTTAATGGAAACATTGACGGATTTGTTTCTGATTTCCAGAGTGTAATAATTAATATGTCTGGCTAGGACTTTGAAAGGACCGTCGTACGGTGGAATGAGTGGTGGACGAACAGAATCGACTCTGACGAAGACGTGTGAGCAAGAGTCGAGTTGCTTGAAGATAAATATCTTCGGTGTTGTGTGATGTTGAGCATCAACCGGTCGAAGTTTTGCCATTGTAGCCGTTAGTTCGGAGGCAAAGTCTGTTTGGCTAATCTTCCTAGGATTTTCTTGAAGAAAATCACTAGGAAGACGCAGGTTTTCTCCGTACAGGAGTTGTGCCGGTGATGCTGTGAATTCTTCTCGGATTAGAGATCGTAATCCAAGAAGAATTAGGGGAAGTGTTCTAGTCCAAGAAACATCGTTGTGAGCCATGATAGCCGATTTAAGAGTACGATGCCATCTTTCTAAGAAACCGTTGGCCTGAGGATGGTACGCTGTGGTACGATTGCGTTCGAAGCCCAAGAGTCGACCAAGCTCAGCATGGAGCGCTGACTCGAATTGTCTGCCCTGGTCGGTGACAATGTATTGGGGAACTCCAAATCTAGCAATCCAGGTGCTTAATAAAGCAGTAGCACAGTCATTGGCAGTAATGCTGGCTAAAGGAATTGCTTCAGGCCAACGTGTGAAACGGTCGATTATGGTGAGACAGTAAGTGTATCCCTGCGAGTGTGTTAGGGGACCAACTATGTCGATGTGAATGACCTTAAAACGTTCGGAGACCGTAGGAAAGGTCGATACAGGTTTGCTCACATGTCTGGTTATCTTGCATTTTTGACAAGATAGACATTCTCGGGCCCAAGTGGCAATGTCCTTGTTCATCGAAGGCCAGAAGAATTTAGTTGCAATGTGCTTTCTTGTAGCACGAATACCAGGGTGAGCGATATTATGTTCTGAGTTGAACACCTGTTTCCTGAACGTGTGAGGAATATAAGGTCGTATGGTTGGGCCAGACACTTCACAAAAAATGTCGACGTTGGTGCCAAAGATTGGTTGTTTCTTTAAAACAAATTTAGAGTCCTTGAGAATCTTCTGAAACTCTGCGTCCGATGCTTGGGACGAGGCGATTGCGGCAAAGTCGAGAGTAATGGGAAGAATGATTTCTTCTAGACGAGAGAGTGCGTCAGCAACAACGTTGTTGCAACCAGAGACATGCCGAATGTCAGAAGTGAACTCACTTATATAACTTAGATGTCTAAGTTGACGAGGTGTGGCCTTTTCTGGCTTTTGTTTAAAAGCAAAAGTCAGTGGTTTGTGGTCGGTGTATAGAGTGAACCTTTGGGCTTCCAAAAAGTATCGGAAATAACGAATGCCCTGATAAGCCGCTAAGAGTTCGCGGTCGTATGCACTATACTTTCTTTGTGCGTCGCTTAATTTGGCCGAGTAAAAACCAAGGGGTTGCCAAGAGCCTTGACATTTTTGCTGCAGAGCAGCCCCGATGGCGGAATCGGAAGCGTCTACGAATAGACCAAGTTCGGCGTTTGAGTCCGGAAAGGACAATAGAGTGGCTTCTGTTAAACCAGTCTTGACTTGGTCAAAAGCCTTGCTAGCTTCCATTGACCAGTCGATTGTCTTAGCACCATCTTTCTTAGAGCCACAAAGATAGGCGTTGAGTGGTTGCTGCATCTCAGCTGTGTGAGGAAGAAAGCGACGATAAAAGTTGACCATCCCCAAAAATCTTCTTAGGTCTTTAACCGTCTTGGGGAGTTTAGCTGTTGAAATTGCCTCAACCCGATCTGGGGAGGGCTTAATACCTTTCGGCGAAACCTCATGACCTAAGAATTTGATTGAAGGTCGAAGGAAATGGCATTTCTCCATGTTGATAATAAGACCATGGTCCGCTAATCTTTTGAAAATTTGTTCTAAGTGAACAAGATGCTCTTCTTCGGAAGTCGAAGCTACCAAAATGTCGTCGAGGTAGATAAAACAGAATTTTAATCCGTGTAGGACTTCATGTATGAAGCGTTGGAACGATTGTGCCGCATTGCAAAGTCCGAAAGTCATTCGGGTGAACTCAAAGAGTCCGAAAGGTGTGCAGATGGCGGTCTTTGGAATATCGTTCGGCTCGACTGGGATTTGATGGTAGGCCTTAGTCAGGTCTATGGTGGAAAATAAATTTTTGCCATGTAATTCATGACAGAAGTCTTGAATAATGGGGATCGGATATCTATCCGGGACGGTTATGGCGTTAAGGCATCTGTAATCGCCGCAAGGACGCCATTCCCCATTACTCTTGCGTACCATGTGTAGCGGAGAAGACCAGCTGCTGTTTGAGGGGCGGCAAGTTCCCTGCTGTAGCAGGAAATCGAATTCCTTCTTAGCCACCGCGAGCTTATCTGGTGCAAGTCGACGTGGTCTCGATACTATCGGAGGGCCTGTGGTCAAAATGTGGTGTGTCACCTTATGTTTACAGGGTTGTGAGAACCCTGTGTTGACCGTGATGGCATGGTATTTGGTGAGAAGGGCATGCATCCGTGGATCAGAGGTTTTCTCAATCAAAACACTTAGTTTTGGACACTTGTATGATGTGAATGTGCCTTTCGATGAAAGCGAAGTAAGAGGATCCACAAGGATAGCATTTGCCAAGTCGACGACTAGCCCATAGTGGCAGAGAAAGTCTGCGCCTAAAATGGGTCTAGAGACATCGGCAATGATAAAATCCCATGAAAACTCACGACGGAGTCCCAGGTCTAGTTTGATTACCTTTCGTCCATAGATATTGATGGTCGACTGGTTTGCCGCGGCAAGTCGCATACCAGAAGGTGGAAGTTTTCCGGTAGTAGGTGCTGGAAGCACCGAAATATCTGCGCCTGTGTCAATCAAGTAGTGTCGTTTAGACAAGTTGTCGTGAAGAATTAGACGACGGCTAGGTGACAAGTCGCGTTTTCTTACCGTCTGAAGAGAACAGCGACTTAGTTTTTTGGTTCTGATGAACCAGCCTTGAAGGCGCATGGAGAGACGCATTTAATAGCGATTGGGCCATATTTGTTGTGGTACCAACAAACACCAGTCCCTCGTGACCGGCTTCGGCGACGCGGCTGCGAGCGAGATCTTCCATGGGACCTCGAACGCGATTTTAGTTGTTGATGTACGAGTTTCGTCAGCGCAGCGACCTGTTTCGTTAATTCGGCCACCTCTGACTGCTGGTGGGAAACAGCGACTGAATTTATTTGTGGGTGAACGAATACCTCAGCAATTTTGTCGGCTGTTTCCGCCAACTTGTTGAGGCTGGCTTCCGGAGAGCAGGCTAAAATGGCTTGCGTCTGTTCCGGAAGCCGCTGCAGCCAGAGGGTCCTCAACAGGTCGTCTCCGACCTTAGCACCTCCCAACTGCTTCATATCCCGAAGCAGCTGGGAAGGCTGTCTGTCACCTAACGAGAGGTTCCCCAAGAGGTGCTTGAGATTCACAGAATCGCTGGCTGAAAGCCGCGATACAAGCGCCCTCTTGAGGACCTCGTAAGGCGAATCAGGATCCGGGCTCGCAACCACGTCCCTGACCACCTTCAGCTCCGCCGAACCATGCGAG
Source organism: Nemotelus pantherinus (assembly GCA_963978885.1). Taxonomy (NCBI): domain Eukaryota; kingdom Metazoa; phylum Arthropoda; class Insecta; order Diptera; family Stratiomyidae; genus Nemotelus; species Nemotelus pantherinus. The sequence goes on along the minus strand of CAXBUK010000010.1, from coordinate 1,130,824 downwards.
GAGATCACGTAGTGGTATTTGGTCTCCGAGCTCTTAATACCAGCTTTTGCGAACTGGCTCTCCAGTTGGGAGAACCACAAAGCTGGCTCTTCTTGCCAAAAAACGGGTGGTTTGACGGATGTCGCGAAAATTTCAGCACCGAATGACGCGCCTGAGGGAACCGCGTCCTCATTGTCCAACGACATTATACGGAGTTACGCGACGAAACGAACGAAACGCGGCAGAAAAATATTATGGCTGAAAAGTGTGTAAATATAGGAAGGTGTAATATGTGTAATTATAGCTAAGAATCTTGTTTAATTATAATTATAACAATATATCCAAATTTAATTTATGGAGCTTTCGACGTCGGTGATAGATGTAGCAGCGTTGAAATTCTTTTTGAAGGTATTTTGACAAGTAGTGAAGCTCGGATTTGACAATGAGCTATTTCAGTTTTAAAAGGCACGAGGCTTTTTAATTTTTGATAAGTTTGCGTGAATTTCAGTGCAAAATCATTTAATAAAAAAAATTTTTCTGCTTGTATTATCTGTTGAGTCTAGTGATTTATAGACATCCTGATCGTTCGGGACTAGATTCAATGCGTCCTGTAAGCAATCTAAAATTTTAGAGTGCGATTGCTTTAACCATAGTTCGTCGATTTATTTTCGAGTGCTGCTACAAAACGCGATTTTGCCTGAGCTGATGCGGAGGATTCAAACCACAGAAGGACAGAATTTTGTCATAGGATAATTTCAAGACGATATTTATCCCGAAATTCAAGCGCTTTTTTCGTTTTAATTGCTAATTATCACATACCTCATAGTATTGCGAGTGCTTGTGCTATTTCCTGCTCCGTGCGGATTTCGCTGTTGCTTGTTGCCGCTGACTTCCGCGTAGTCTCGTTTGACTTGTTGCTTTTTTGCAATGATTAGAATCGTAGACGAGCAAGTGGCAATTGGACGTGCTGCAATGGACCGTCTGCGTCAACGCCTTGAAGTTGTTTTTTTTTGAATTGTTGATTGTTGAATTTCTTCGATAAAGCGAAGAAATGTGATTTCCGGCAGAATGATTCGATATTTTTCTGTTTTCGTCTGTCAAATCTCAGCGATCCAGGCTTCGGCGTGTTCCTATCGGGGTCACCAATATGGGAAGCGGAAACTTCCTTATATTTTTATCTATAATAAAATAATCATTTAATCTTTCTATTGAAACAAACTTCAATAAATGTTGATTTAAACAGTTTTAATATAAGTTCTAATCAATGTTTGTTTTTAACAGTTTTCAATTATTTATAACATATTAAACTCCGTTAATATTAATAATCAGCCTAGTTTCTTAACTCAATTGACATTTTATATTTTATTCTCTTTTTTACAATTTTTTCATTTTGTAAACTTAGCCTACTTGATGTGTGAATTTTTATGTGTTGTGTATGATGTCAAGTAGTATGGTGAGTTGTGGAATGTAAGTGAGATAAGTGTAGGTATTTGTGTATCCACAAATCTAAACCTTTTTCCTTCATTTCCTTTTTCCATCGGAATTTTTAAAATTCCTATTTGCACAAGAACGGCAGGACATGTTTTTGTTTGCTAGGACTAGGTCTGATAATAGTGATTCTGGAATGCAGGGAACCAAGTGGCAGTGGTACCATCTTGACAAATCACTGAGAAAAAAGCAGCTTTTTGGCCTATAACTTCCGATTCAGCCATCAGATTTTAACACAACACACAGTACTTGGATCTTACTCTATGTAACATTTGGTGAAAATTTGGTTGGAAAATTAATACAGGGCTGGCAGCTGTGGTGATTTATGTCTCATAAATCTTGCAAATTCGCTCAGCAAAATAAAGCTTTTTTCCATATAACTTCCGTTCCAGTGTAGAAATCAAAACGAAGTTCTTGAAGTAAATGGACCTTAATGTGAAGTAAATGTCGTTGGAATTTCATACAAAAATCATGAAAGGGCTGCCAGTTATTACCATTTTTGTAATTTTGTGGAATTTCTTTACTGAGCGATTATATTGTTAGATTTGCAAATGAGAATGAACCTGCAATAAAAATTAACAACAAATACTCACGCTTTGAAAATGTGAAAAGTTTTGAGAGTGGTAATCCTATAATTCTGTTCACCCGTAAACCTTTCAGCGCAGTGATTCAATGGAAACGAAATTTGCTGGTTGTGTTTAACTTAACGTGAAGCAAATTTGGTATATATTTTGCTCTGCTGCTGATACAGGGTAACCAGCACTAGCCATTTTCGTAAATATTGCACCAACAGATGCTTCAAATAACATACTCATATATAAAGCATTTGCGATAAAAATAAGAAACCAATTTTTAAATATTCCGAGCTTTGAACATTTTTCAGATGGCAGCCTCAAACAACGTTTAACCGCTGAAACTTTCGATGAAATCCTCCGATGAGAATGAAATTCAAAGTATAAGTTGGGTGCTAAGTACCTAAAACTTGGCACGAATTTTTTTCAAGCAATTATCAGCATATTCACAATTTTTTATTACCTCCCACTGAGTAACCTGTGTAATGTTGAGAAAGTGCTGCCAGCACTGAACATTTTCTTCATTTATGTTATTGTTGAGTTTTGTTGCTTCGGATAAGGAATGGTTGTGCAAAAAAGTGTATTACGTCTTCCCAAATTTTTTTGTCACTCAGAGAATATATCTTCGAAAATAAGTTTTAGATAAGATACCTTTCTCTTTTACTCAAATTCTCACATATTTTACAAGGTGTCTTTTCAAGAAATTTATTCATCAAATATTGTTTATTATCTTTTATTTTAAGATTATTCTTCTGTGTTAACTTTCTTTCTCGTTTTTTGAATTCATCAAATAAATCTGTAATATTTTCCAAACCTTCTCTATCAATTTGTTCTCTAATATATTCTGGTAGGCCAAAAACATTTCTATCTATAACAGAATCCATATTCATTTTTTTATTGATATCTAATAGCAGTTTTTCTTTCTTTATTGCATAATCTAAAAGCGAGCCTTCCTTGTATTTGTAATAATGAGCATATGCTCTACTGCTCCATCTTTTATTTTCAAATGTCTCTAAGAACTTTTTTTTCCATGTTGCTTTTTGGCTTTCTCTTTCTTTGATCATCATTGAATTATACCAATTCTGACTTGTATCGTCTAGAAAAAATCTGAATATTTCAATTTTACTTTCTTTTATATCTATTTGCAGTCGTGCACATTCTTTTTCATACGTATCGATCCATTGATAGACATTTGCGCTTTGGTTATAAAATTTTAAATTACAATGTGTCGGCAATGCGCTTGAGATTTTTTTCTTCTCTATTTTTTTGTGTATTTTCTACTAGTTTTTCTAGTATCTTAGTCAATTCGGTTTTTTCTGTATTACTTTTACTGGTTCCTGCTTCTTTCAAAATCATCTCCTTAAACATCAAATTCGCTGCTTCATCCATATAAATTTTCTGAAGATCCTCTGTTAATATGAACCATGCACTTATTCTGTCATGCCTTTTTTTAAGGTGATGTTTAACTTTACTAAATGTGTTAGTTTTTATCAGCTCCTGGTGTGCACCTACATACATGTTGTCATCCGGCAAAACATATTTTTCACCGTCTTCTGTTGCTTTCAAGGTAATGGCTATCACGTTGGTCTTATCACCTTTGGGAGATCTCAAAATGTAAATTGTAGCTTCATATTTGTTAATAACAAAAAACTGTCACTTTGTTAGTGTATTCATTCTCGTGTTTAATAATTAACAGTTAAGTTTCTCTGTAAAACGAAGAAACGATAATTTAAGTTTATTATTATTATCACTTGATTCAAAAATTAAATTCGTTTACAATTATCAAACATCTATCTATTAAATCTATTTAATCTTTTATATAATTCACTTATAGTTGAGAGCAATCACTTCAATGCTCGTCTTGTGTCTTTACTTCAATGGTCTCTCTATATCATTAGCTGTCATTCTATACTCATATACTCTGGTTAAATGAGTTGTATGTATACTCTAGTTGAATGAGGAGATGTGTGTTGCGCGGTAGATTTGAAAGAAGAAAGCTAACTTTCTCTACATTTAACTATTTTTTAGAAGCCTGCCGTAGCTACAGGGTTATCCGCACTATCTTGAAAATCCACTTGTGCTGAAATCTTGTCAACATTAATACGCTCTGCAAATTTCACGATGATCCATTGTTTTTCTTAGAAGTTATGACAAATTAAAATTTGAAAAAAATCCATGCCTACTTTTTGCCATGCTGCACCCACACACTGCTCAAAATTTCAAAACTTCCAACATCTTATAATAAAAAATTGCTTGCCTAAAACATAATAAGTTTTCATTCTCAAACATTTATTTTAACAAATATTTACACTGCTTGGATATATAGGTGTACCTGAAAATTCACTTAAACGCTCGCCGCCGCCAAAAGGTTAAGGATATCTGAATTTTAACAAGTCATGGACTTACCTACTATATACATTTACGTCCTGCGAAAATTTCATTTCAATCGGATCGGCCATTTCAGAGATTATCCTGGAAAATAATTTTGCTGATATTTATATGTGTATATATATATATATATATATATATATATATATATATATATATATATATATATATATATATATATATATATATATAGATATATATATATATTCCAAAAATTTCAGTGAAAAAATCTCGGGAATGCGCCATCTGATTGACCTGAAATTTTCAAGATACATTGGTGTATATTGACAATAGTGCCGGGTCTCACAAAAGTTAAAAATCTGTAACTCTTTGGCGCTGGCGGCCATTTTAGTGTTGTTTTAAATATACCTTTTATTCTGTCCAAAAATAACTTTTGCAAAACTTAAGCATGAAAATGAATTCTGAACGTGTTTTAAATGTCAATATGATAATGTTTTTGGAATTGTTAACCCTTTGTGTGCACTAGGCGCCTAAAATGAGTTTGGAAAAATTTGAAAATTTTTATATTGCGGTAACTTTTTACTTGATTATCAGATTATTATAACTAACAGAACATATTACTGTTGTTAAGTTGCACACTTACTAGTTTTTGATATGCATGTTGGCAATCCTGTAGCTACGGCAGGCACTGAAAGTGAAAACATTCAAACTTTCGATTCTCCTAAAAAATCCCCGTTTCTGACATTCAAAATCAACTTGTGTATAAATCTAATGCTTTATCTATGCAGTCAAAGTAAAACTTTGGAAATTTCGTGTTGGACAAGAACGGTAACCCTTTTCCAATTTACTTATATTTTTATCATCAAAAACTTCTGTGCACGGGAACTCACGAACCAATCATCAGATACATTTGAAATTTACAGAATACATTGGACTTAAATAGGACCAGGTCCGATAAAAGCGATTTTGAATTGCGTTCAACTCTCCGCCAGTGGTGCCATCTTGAAAATTTATTAATAAAAAAAAATGGTTTTTACCCTAGTATTCTGATTCAGTTATCAGATTTATATGAAATTGACACAGTAGCTGAACCTTGCTTTGGTAGAATTTTGGCTGAAAAATTTGATTGGTGCTGCCAGCTATGATAAATTTTATATCTTTGGTTTTGAAAATTCGCTCAGGAAAATAAAGCTTTTTGCCCTATAACTTACAAGGCAGTCATGAAATCAATGCGAATTTCATACAATTAATGTAACCTATTATGAGCATTATTCAAGCTGAATCTGGTTGAAAAGCCACGAAGGGGCTGCCAGCTATTGTTGGTTTTGTGTTTATTTGCAATGTCTTTATTAAGTGATTTGATCGTAAAATTTTCAAATGGTAATGATATTGTAGTGAGAATAAACGGGAAATATTAAGTTTTCGATTATTTGAAAAATGTCGCGGCTGGTAACACTAAATTTTTTTATGCTCCGATAACGTCGAATCCAGTCATCGGATGGAGAAGATTTTCGCAGGGTAGGTTAATTTCAACGTGAAGCAGATGTGATATATTTTGGGTTTGATACTGGCAAAAGGTTGCCAGCACGAGTCACTAGTGCCATTTTTGTATCAATAAATGCTTACAGTTAGTATTCATACCGGAAACATTTACAATGAAAATAAATAACTAATGTTTCAATTCCCAAAGTTCTGCAAATTTTTCGGATCGCAGCCCCAAACACCACTACTAGGTCTATCCTTGGTTCATAGTCTTTCACTGTTCCAATATCGTATTTGTCCTTGGCAAAAACCGTTTTATATTTTGCTATTAAATGCTCTATCTTAGTCTTTTGTGCGTCATCTAGGTGTTCTAAGTTTGTCTTGAAATCGTTTTCTTTAATATTTTCGTTGAAGTTTACTTTAACTTTTATCGTATTCTTTTCTGAGTCTATTTGTGTTTTATTTTCTATTAATTTTGGAGATACATTTATTTTTCTGCCTTGCATCAATTTAAAAATTTTTATTATAGCTAAGCCAATCAAAAAATCTTCAAAGTTTTCATTTTCTATTATAAATACATCTACTTTTTCTTCAATTTCAAATATCTTAATTTTTATTGTTATCAATCCATTTGTTTTTGTCACACCATTGACAGTTTAAATGTTATTTGATATATATCATGGGATGTAACTAGATCGCCTCCTCGCGGTGCATCATGGGTAACGCTAAATGATCTAGACTGTCTTTACGACTGCTTTCGTCCTCGGACCTCTCTTGATATACAATACGTTTGTTGCACATGGGCTGGTGATCGTAGTATTCTGGACCTAGTCGTCTTCAGGCGCAGTAGCGACGGAGTGAAATCCGCTTCGTGAACGGCTCCGGGTTAATACGAACATCTCCGTCCCGTTAAAACCCTGGCAGGCCTCAGAGGTCGTTCTCAGTCTCGTCGCCATTAAGTTGGTGGTGTAGGTTCAGTTGAGGTGGACTCCTGATTAACACCGATCCGGCTCTGACTACTTGTCCCCATAAGCGCTTGTGGCAACTCTCGCATGGCCTCCCTGCTTGCATTAGATAACAATGGGATCATTAAGGTGACTACACATTCGGACTTGAGATAGCGGCTCTGAGTGGGGACCCATATTACATGAAGAAAAATAATGACAAAAACAAACTCGTCAGGCAAAAGCCTGGCAACAAATCAAACTCACCCTCTAATGTAGAGGGGGGGCTAAAAAAGGTACGCCGTCGGCTGCAGCTGAAGCCTCAGGAAGTAGATACATGGTGAATAAGCCAGCTCTGCGGACTGAGGTTAAGGCTGCAGGGGTTCGTGGAGACATGGCGATGGAGTCAGCTCCACTGACTACTGGCACAGCGGCTAAGCAGGGTTCTGGAGACATGACGAGTGGGCCAGCTTCAGCGCCTGGCATAGCGCCTAAGCAAGGTAGTGTAGACATGACGAGTGGGTCAGCTCGAGTGCCTTCAAAATCTTCCTCAACCCCTGTCTCAGGCGGTTCCGGGGCCGAGGTCACCAAGGCTGGCCTTGCGAGTGCCATGAAGTCCGTTTTTGGCCAGTGTGATGAAAAGGTTTCGGTGAATGAGCCAGCCCGACCATCAACTAGTGCTTCCTCCGGTGTCGCTTCCTCCTCTTCAGGCACACGAAGCTCCTCCGCCAAAAAATCTCGGGCTTATGGAACTAGAAGGGCAGCCTTCAAAGTTCTGAGGGAGTTTGCAAATGTCCGCCCCCCCCCCCACACTATGTCCGACAAGGACAAAAAGTCCCTTCACTGGGCAAAGTCATTCGTTGGGGAGCACTCTAATCCGCTCCCTCTACACCCTGGAGCTTCAGCTCAGAAACGACAAAGGTCGGCTGAGCAGATGAATCAGGGCATGCAAGACTGCAAAAAGCAGAAAGCAGTGACGGCTCCTACAGGGATAACTCGGCCATTCAGCGAAACGGCCAAAGAGTGCCTGGTTTGGGCCGTGATTGATGCCAGCAAGGGAGATGGAACCATCGCCCCCCGAAAACTGGCTTAAGATAAGGCAGGCTTTGTTTGGAATCTGCTGTAGTCTGCAGAAGGCCAACTCGGGACCACCACCTACGGTGAACGATGCGGGCTGGCACAAAGGAGTTCGGCTGGTTGCATGTGGAGGCCAACGATCAGCCGATTTCTATAAGCAGGCTATCTCCGAGCTGGGGGAACTCTGGCCAGGCGCCAAGATCAAAGTGGTGCACAAGGAAGAGATTTGCTCGAGGAAGAGCGGGCCTAGAGGCAGGACTTGGATTCCGAGTTTCCACTCGGATTCAGTGGAAGTCCTGGAAATAGTCCGGCTTTTCAATCCAGATCTTCCAACGGAAAATTGGAGGGTTGCGAATATTGGAGAGCCGGAAGACAATCGACGGGAGGCTCTTCATCATAAATGAGGAGGCACTCCCGATCTTAGATGCCCGAAAGGGCATTATCAGGTATGGGGTCGAAAAACTAGTCCTACGGATCTACCGAAGCGACAGGCCAAAGAGCTCTGCTGCAGGAGGTCCAACACCCGAGAAACCTCACCCTAAACAGGTGACTCACATAACAGAGGACCCACCTAAAGAGGGGTTGGACACATCTTCGAGGGTGACATCTGAGGATGAATCCGAGGTGGAATCCCTATATGCAGACGGGGTTAGTGTCGGGACTACCTCCGAGTTGGGTGGCTGCCTGGACCTCATGACTCTGGAAGCAGAGGAAGAGGCTGGGCGGACATCTATGTCAGACGGGACGACCTGGATCTAACCATCGTCGAAAATAAATGATGGTGAAGGTATTGCAGATCAACCTTCACCATTCCAAAGTAGCATCAGCTACCCTGCTCTTCAGACTGTCTAGGACAGAGGAGGAGCTGGTTCTAATCCAAGAACCATGGGTTGCCAAAAACTGGGTTTGCGGGCTACGCACCGATGGATACAGACTAGTGGTACCCGACGGCTTACGTAAGCCACGTGTCTGCATTCTTGTCAAGAAAACCATAGACGTCCTTGTACTACACAATTTCAGTGACAGGGATAACATGGCTATTGCAGTGGAAATCGACCAGAGATCATACTGGTTTGTTTCTTGCTACATGGCACATGATCATGGCGACAGCCCACCTTGCGACACTGTCAAGGGTGTTGTGGCTGAAGCCACAAAGATTGGTGTGCCTCTTATTCTAGGGGCTGACTCCAATGCTCATAATGAAGAATGGAATAGCTCCAATACTAATGGCCGAGGTGAGGAACTTTTTGACTTTATCTTGGCCCACGACCTTTTCATCGCCAACACTGATAGCGATCCAAACTTCCTTACCTCAAACCACAGGGAGGTTCTTGATGTGAGCTTGATTAGTTGGCGGCACTCGCATCTTCTCCGTGACTGGAGGGTTCTTCAAGAGTGCTCATTCTCTGATCATAGGTACATATCGTATAACGTGGCTGGCCGCAGCTCTGCTGTGCAGGTAGCGTTTATCAACAGAAAGAGGACAGACTGGAAACTATTTCATTCCCTGGTACGATCCTCACTGGAAACTGCTCCTAGGAGCATTGAGTGCTACCATGAATTGGATCGGGCGGTTGACACCCTTACTAATTCTCTCAATTCCGCGTCTAGGGAAGCATGTTAGCCACCCACGGCCAGGGGCAATCCTAAGCCTCCCTGGTGGAGTATGGAAATAAGCATCCTGCGGAGTGAATGTATGAAGGAGTTTAATAGCTCGAAAAGATCTAATGACTGGTCGGCGTATAAAACGAAGCTGAAGGCGTATAGGTATGCCATACGCAAGACGAAGAGGTCCTCATGGAGATCTTTCTGTGGAAACGTAGAGAGTCTCAGCGAGGCGAATCGCCTTCGTAAGGTATTAAGCACGACACCAAAGGCTATGGGGTGCATCATGAACCCTGAGGGCATTTGGACTAGTTCGAGCGCAGATACTCTAAACGTTCTCATGGACGCACATTTCCCGGGCAATTATTGCCCTTTAGGGATAGTGCACCAAACGGAACTAAATTACTGTAGAGCCCCGCCGTTCAGAATATCAGACTCTAAGCTGAGATGGGTTATTAGCTCTTTTGAGCCATTTAAATCCCCGGGCCCTGATGGCGTGCTTGCGGCTGACGTTCAGCAGTCCATGGAAGTATCGCTACCATGGCTCAGAGAGATTCATAACGCTTGCCTACGCTTCTCGTATGTTCCCACCAGCTGGCGAGAAACTAGAGTTGTGTTTATCCCCAAAGCAGGAAAAGCATCTCATGTTAGGCCAAAGGACTACTGTTGACAATCCCAGTTAATCGAAGCAACCATGAAACAAATGGGACTGTCAGATTGAATTTAGTTTTAATTTTAATTGTGCTTTTGCTTTGATATGACGAGTCTTGATTTAACAAAATCGTTTTTAAATAGTTATTAGATGGTTGCAAATAAGTTATTAACAGTTTTTTTTTTAAAAAGAAACGAATTTGTCTTGTAGAAGGAGAAATTCGAAGATATCGGAGATGGTCTTGAGACCGCTGATATCGGAGACGATCTTGATACCGCTTTCGTCAAACTTATTCTAAAGAAATAAATACTTTTGAAAGTTATTAAAGTCATAGAGCATAGCGCTCTTGAACAAAACATTGTAGCTCATAGCGCTCTTGAGCAAAACATTGGTCCATCGAACCGGATATTAGGGTTGATTATATTCCGGTGAAATTGATGCTGTAATTGAAAGTAATCCACATCATATACAGATAACAGCATATGTGTCACATACCCGACGAATTTAATCGTAGCAGTAAAGCTGTATTCTGAAGAATAAATTCTTTCAACAAGCTAATAATACTTCCAGCAGATCAATCCTAAAATTAATCCCCTAAATTAACAATAAATTGTGAAAAATAACAAATTCGATCATTCCGGCATATAACGTTATCGAAAAATTATGCCGGAAACTTTAGAGAATTTGTTAAAGCAACAAGAAGGTAACATGACTGCAATAAAGAAGTTTATCATAAACTTAAAAAAATGTGCGAAAGCAAATCGCACCTCGGGATGCTTGAAAGGCCGAACAAAAGGCTTGGACGATTTATGGAGAAATTTCCAAGAGATTCATAGCAAGATGTTATTATTGATTGAAGAAAAGGAGCCGGCAATACCTTATTTTGGAGATGACATGTATTCCCAATTTGAGGAATTATATTATGAATTCTGTAGAAAAATTACTGATTGTCTCAAGGAGGTAAATTTTGCAAAAAAGTCCACATGTGAAGTGACACAACATGACGTACATCTCCCTTCGATCAACATCCCATCTTTTTCCGGGAAATATTCAGAGTGGCAGACGTTCCAAGATATGTTTCAAGCTTAAGTGGGTGATAATAATTCACTCACCGACGTTCAAAAGTTACATTATCTGCGTAGTTCAGTTACAGAGGAAGCTGAACAGTTATTGCGATGTTATGCTTTAACTGCTGATAATTATATATTAGCGTGGAATGCTCTATGTAAGCGGTACAGTAATGTAAGGTTAATGGTAAACGCACAAATGTCAATCCTGTTGAACAACGATATCATGCAAAAGGATTCCGCTTCCAACATAAGAAACTTACTTGATGCAACAAATGAAAGCGTTTCTGCGTTGAAGTCATTGAAGATTAAAGTTGATGATTGGGGCCTGGCGATAATTCACGTACAGACCCAACGTCTACCACATGAGACCAGACATTTGTGGGAAACAAAATTGAGCGCTATCACGGAACCGCCTACAATTTCTCAATATCTAGAGTTCCTTGAAACGCGATTCCGTACATTGGAAGCCATCCCTCAGACTTCGAGCCAGAAATCAACACAAGCATCTAACCGAAATTTTCAAACTCTCGTTACATCACGTTCAAATATAAAGGACGTGTGTGCATATTGTCGACTGAATCATCATCTACGTCAATGTACATCATTTCAAACACTCACCCCGGATCAACGAATGAAATTCGTGAAAGGCAAAAATATTTGCTTTAATTGTCTTGCGGCGGACCATCAAAACAAACAGTGCCCTAGCAAACGTGGTTGCTTCCACTGTAGTCGCCGTCATCATACGTCTTTACTTAGCCCAGCATCACCCGAATTGTCCAATTCCAACCAAAACCATAATATTCAGCCCGTTTCATCTTATGTGGTCAGTCACCTAACTGACATCGTACTTTTATCTACCGCAATCCTGAAAGTGCAATCAAATGGAATGTGGCACACCTTACGAGCACTTTTGGATACTGGGTCACAGGCGAGCTTCATAACAACAGCCTCTATGCAACGACTATGCCTCAAACCCCTTCCGTTTGTCACAGAATCATTAATCACCGGAATTGGTAACGTTAATTTAAACTATGCCAGGAAACTTGTGCGTTTCCAATTGGGATCCAGATTATCGAAAAATTTCAGAATGACCGTCGCAGCGATCGTCTTACCACCACTAACGGACCGACTCCCACACTCTGAAATTTCTATCGAATCTTTTCCCCATCTCCAAGACTTAAATCTTGCTGATCCACTATATTATCAGCCAGACAACATCGATGTGATTTTGGGCTCTGACGTTTACCCAGCCTTAATCAGGGATGGTCTTCGGAAGGGACCTATTAAAACACCAATAGCGCAAAACACTGTGCTAGGATGGGTATTAACTGGACCAATCAGCAGCAACACCATTAAAACCGCCACAGTCCACACTTTCTTAAATCAAATGAAACTGGATGAAACATTACGGAGATTCTGGGAGATGGAAGAAGTAGACATCACTCCTCCTCCAAAGAACGACGAAGTTGAATGTGAAGATCATTTCAAGAATAATCATTACAGAATCACGGAAGGTCGATATATAGTCACTTTACCCTTTAAAACTTCTTCAAACAATTTAGGGGCATCATTGTCAGGTGCCCTTTCACAATATACGTCGTTGGAACGACGACTTCTTAAAAACAAACAGCTACACGATGATTATCAACAATGTCTAAAAGATTATTTGAATCTACATCATTTAGAAAAGGTATCAGCGCATGAGCTCGATAATCATCCAAATTATTATCTCCCACATCATGGAGTTGTGAAGGAAACAAGCTCTACCACAAAACTACGAGTGGTGTTTAATGCCTCGTATAAAACTGATACTGGCTATTCCCTCAACGACTTACTCCATGTTGGCCCACGACTACAACAAGACTTACCTAGTATTTTAATTCGCTGGAGAGTTCATTGCATAGTTTTTTCCACAGACATGGAAAAAATGTACCGACAAGTATTGATATCAGAAAATAACCGAGATTTTCAACGAATACTCTGGCGACCAGATCCTCATGAACCAATTCAGCATTTTCGCCTCCGAACTGTCACATTCGGTGTCAGTTCTGCTCCTTTTTTAGGAATGCGCGTCATTCAACAATTGGTACAAGATGATGGTCAAGATTATCCAATGGCATCAAAGACATTATCTCAAGAATTGTAAGTTGACAATATTTTGAGTGGTGGCGAAATCTTAAGCGAAGTACTGCAATTACAGAATGAGCTCATATCGCTCTTGAAGAAAGGAGGTTTTCATCTGCGTCAGTGGGCATCAAATGACTCGAAAGTCCTCCAGTACATACCTGATGATGATCGTTTGGAGTCAACCACCTTACAAATCCACGATACCACTATGACGACCGTGAATACTTTGGGGATCGTGTGGTACCATCTGAGTGATGAAATATCCTTAAAGTGCAATCTAAAATCCACTCCTGAAACCTTTACAAAAAGGAATGCACTTTCATGTATTGCAAGTTTATTCGATCCATTGGGACTGTTTGCTCCTGTGATTATCTCTGCAAAAATAAACTTGCAGAAATTGTGGTTGCAAGGCTTGAGTTGGGATCAACCACTACCTAAGCAACAACAGAGCGAATGGCATCAATTTCTGAAAGATGTTGTACAATTGGAACATATAAAGATACCTCGCTGGTTTCAGACAAATCGAAACTCTCGACTTGAATTTCACGGTTTCTGTGATGCATCAGAAAAAGCGTATGGAGCAGTTGTCTATTTAAAGGCATATGGTTTCAATCCAACGAGCACAAAGATTTCCATAATCATGGCTAAAACAAAGGTTGCGCCCGTTAAAACAGTTTCTCTTCCGCGATTAGAAATTATGCGGAGCCACGTTACTCGCAAAGTTAATGAAACGAGTGGCAACGATATTTTCGATACAAGGAGTACCCATGTATTGCTGGTCGGATTCCACCATCGTTCTTGCATGGCTCACTAAACAGCCATGTCAATGGAAAACTTTCGTAGCAAATCGCACCAGCTTGATTCGGGAATTGATCCCATCGGCCACATGGCAACACGTTGAGTCACAAGAAAACCCAGCTGATTTTGTCACCAGAGGTGTCAAACCACATGTTTGAGCAACATCGATACTATGGTGGCAAGGCCCATGTTGGCTAAGAAGCACCACATCATCTGTCCTAGAAGCAAAAATATATGAAATCATACAGGAAATTCGAAAAATGAAGGTACTGACAACGCAAGTAACGGTTAAGGAACGGGTGCTCGATCTTACAAAATTTTCATCCTATATCCGTCTCATCCGAGTAACTGCATTTTGTTTCCGATTCATTCGCAAATGTAAAAAAGAAGACTTCACTCCGACCCATGCGTTTCTTTCAACACAAGAATTAGAAACAGCAACTTCGTATTGGATCAAAATAGTCCAAGAAGACTCATTTTTTATCGAAATAGAATCCTTAAAATTAATTGGAAGGATCAAACAAGATAGTAAATTGAAACGGCTCACACCAATTTTGGACGATCATAATATTTTACGAGTAGGAGGTCGACTTCGAAATGCTGATCTGCCATATGATGAGAAATATCCCATAATATTACCGTCATGCAGTCATTTCACACGATTAATAATATCATCAAGTCATGTGAAAACCTTGCATGGAGGGTTGACTGCTACTATGAATTTGATTCGTATGAAATATTGGATTCCCAAGTTACGGAACATGGTAAAATCTCATATACAAAAATGTATCACGTGTTTCAGGTTTTCAAAAAAAACAGCTGAACAGTTGATGGGAAATTTACCTAAGGAACGCGTGACGCCAGCACCTCCCTTTACCACCACCGGACGGGACTACGCCGGTCCTTTACTTATTCGAGTATCAAAAGGCCGAAATACAAAAACGTATAAAGGTTACATCGCATTGTTTGTGTGTTTTGTAACCAAAGCGATCCATTTAGAGGTCGTAAGTGATTTAACCACTGAAGCCCTTCTTGCTGCTATGCGAAGATTCATATCTCAGAGAGGCCTATGCAGAACTGTATTCTCCGACTGTGGAACTAACTTCGTTGGAGCAAAAAGAGCATTAGACAAAACATTACAAGTGGCTCAAGAGAAAGCAACTCGTGAGGTGGCGGAAGAGTTAGCAAATGATGGGATTACCTGGAATTTTATTCCTCCTGGATCACCCCATTTTGGAGGTCTGTGGGAGGCAGGGGTGCGCTCCGTAAAACATCATCTACGCAGGATTATAGGAAACGTCACGCTAACTTATGAAGAATTGACTACAGTCCTTGTGCAAATCGAAGCCTGCCTCAATTCCAGCCCATTAAGTCCTTTGAGTGATAT
The DNA here is from genome assembly GCA_963978885.1 of Nemotelus pantherinus. Classification (NCBI taxonomy): domain Eukaryota; kingdom Metazoa; phylum Arthropoda; class Insecta; order Diptera; family Stratiomyidae; genus Nemotelus; species Nemotelus pantherinus. Next base: position 1,115,294 of record CAXBUK010000010.1, on the reverse strand, counting down.
TCCGACCGATCTTCCCCCTCTAACACCAGGGCATTTTTTGATCGGTAGAGCATTAACAGCCCCACCACAAGAAGATTTAACCAATGCAAATCAGTTTGGTCTAAGACGTTGGAAGCTATTACAAAAACTTCAACAAGATTTTTGGACACGATGGCGTATGGACTATATGCACACCCTGCAGCAAAAACCGAAATGGCTTCAGCCTAAATTAAATCCAGAGGTTGGGCAACTAGTCATTCTCAAAGACGAACGACTACCACCACTTAAATGGCTGATGGGCCGGATCATTGCAACACATTCAGGATCGGACGGTCAGATAAGAGTGATGGACATAAAAACAAAATATTCGATTATACGGCGTCCAATCACAAAAATTTGCATTCTACCGTTATAATTTGAGTATTAGCAAATATCAGCACCAAATGGCGAGTCGGAGCGCCATAACTCCTGGTTCGAAGATGACACATGGCTCGCAAGGAGGAAATGCCGCGAATTTTTGTGTCATTAAATATTTCTGTTAACAATCATGTAGGGTAAACCGAAATCACAATCAATTCCAAGTGCCAGGTTGCGGCGACCATTCATCACTTTAATTTTGAAATGCTCATACATTTCAAGGCCCGGGAGAATGTTGACTATCCCAGTTAATCGAAGCAACCATGAAACAAATGGGACTGTCAGATTGAATTTAGTTTTAATTTTAATTTTGCTTTTGCTTTGATATGACGAGTCTTGATTGAACAAAATCGTTGTTATTTAATGTTTTTAAATAGTTATTAAAAGGTTGCTAATAAGTTATTAACAGTTTTTTTTTTAAAAAGAAACGAATTTGTCTTGTAGAAGGAGAAATTCGAAGATATCGGAGATGGTCTTGATACCGCAGATATCGGAGACGATCTTGATACCGCTTTCGTCAAACTTATTCTAAAGAAATAAATTCCATTGAAAGTTATTAAAGTCATAGAGCATAGCGCTCTTGAACAAAACATTGTAGCTCATAGCGCTCTTGAGCAAAACAACTACCGTCCAATAAGTCTTAACTCAGTCCTGCTTAAGATTTTGGAAAGGATCATTGATTACCATATTAAAAGATCAATTGATCCTATGTTGATCTCGCAGTCACAACACGCTTATACCAAAGGTAAATCTGATGAGACTGCTCTTCACGTCCTTATTGGGCAAGTTGAAAAATCTCTTGTGCTTAAGGAATATACGCTTGCCGCCTTCTTGGACATCGAGGGTTACGCTATTGTTGAGGCTCTATCGGTGCTTCATGTGGGCGAACGGCTGATTGCTTTTATTGTGCAGCTTCTCAAAAGTAGAGTGGTTATCTCTTCCCTGGGGGATGCCAGCGTAAGACGAGGAGTCAGTACGGGCACACCCCAGGGTGAAGTCCTCTCTCCCCTGCTGTGGAACATCACGGTGAATACTCTTCTAATGAGATTGGACTGCGCTGGCTGCAAAGTGATTGCTTATGCAGACGACATAGCTGTGGCAGTGTCGGGAAAGTATTTATCTACGCTGTTGGAGAGGCTTAATCACTCTCTTGACATACTTTCACGTTGGATTCGTGAGTGCGGCTTGAATGTGAATCCTAACAAAACGGAACTAAAGCTGTTTACAAGGGAGTACAAAGTTCCGTCTTTTGAGTTGCCCAAGTTGAATGGGGTCTCCATTAACTTGAGCCAGAGGGTCAGGTACTTAGGGCTGATCCTTGACTCGAAGTTACTATGGACCTACAATGTAGCAGAAAGAGCTCGGAAAGCTTTCAATGCACTTTACTGCTGTAAAAGGGCCATAAGAGCGAATTGGGGATTACAACCTCGTACTGTTTGGGGATTACAACCTTTACACTGCTGTGGTTGAGCCAATTCTATTGTTTGGGGTGGTGTTCTGGTTGCAGAGTGCTATTAAGGCTACCTGCAAACGGCAGATTGAAAAAGTGCGGAGAATGGCTGCACTACTTGTAACTGGTGCGCTTCGCTCCACCCCAACTAAGGCACCCCTCGTGTTACTTCATTGGCTGCCAACCAATCTACTTATCTAACAGCAAGCTAATCTTGCCGCTGTGAGACTAAATTTTATCTTGGCTTGGAATAGAGCAGATTTCAGCCATGCGAGGATTTTGGTCGAGGGAGTTCTCGCTCGAGCGGGTGTTGACTACATCGCTCCGCAGTACTTACTAGATTTGGAGTTCACAACTCGCATTACTGGTAGGGATGAATGGCGTGATGGTGCCACCCTCGAAAGTGGCTTATCCATGTGTACACTGACGGCTCAAAGCTAACCAATAGAGTCGGAAGTGGTGTATACTCAGATGGGCTGAATCTCCAGCTGTCCTTCCGTCTACCAGACCATTGTAGTGTCTTTCAGGCGGAGGTTGCGGCTATCTTACAGGCAATTGACTGGCTTCTGTGTAATTGAATATTCGGGGCTAATATTGGCATTTTCACAGATAGCCAGGCGACTATTAAATCTCTTGCTGGTCCTTGTACAGTTTCCATGATTGTTGCTGAATGCCGTGCATCTCTCAGGGAGATGTCAAGACATTCAGTGGTTCAATTGATTTGGGTACCGGGACACAGGGGTTTTCAAGGCAACTGTGAGGCCGATGAGCTAGCAAGGCTTGGAACCTTGTTACCGGAGGTCTCCTGCTCCCTCTCAATAGGTATACCGATGTCATCGGTCAAACTGGTCATAAGGCAAAAATATCTCGGGGATGCTAAGACGTCCTGGGCAGATGAATCAACCTGTGAAATAGCAAGGCAGTCCTGGGTATCCATGGATGCGCATCGCAGCAGGCAGCTTTTAGGCTTAGCTCGAAGCGCTCTACGCTGCACAGTGGGAGTTCTTACGGGCCATGGCCTCATAGGACGGCATGCACAACGATTGGGAGTGCAGTTTAACGATTTCTGTTGGAGTTGCGGCTCTGATGATGAGGAGGAGTCCGTCCTCCACCTGTTGTGTCAGTGCCCGGCGTTGGCAAGGAGAAGGCTGGTGGCAATTGGTGCTCCCTATAACGCGATTTGTCAAGGGAAGCGGATGGTTTTCCGATTTTAGTGAGTAGGAGAGAGTCACTAATTAGTGTGGCATCACAACGGGCCTCTTTTGTGCCTACGTGTGTCGGACGACAGACCTCTGTAGACCGGCAGCCACTTTAACCTAACCTAACCTAACCTGATTCATATGTATTTTTTCTTGTTTTAATTTTATAAATTTTGAATTTATTATTGATATATGTGATCTTGGATCATAAATTCCATTTATTGTAAGTCTATCTTCTATCCACATTTGAACTTTTATCAATGGTGTGAATATTCGTTTTCTATCTTATCCTGTAAATCTGCTTCTATGATTGCATTATTGCTTGTTATATTTTGTTTTTTACTTATGTGCGAAAACATTAGTATTAAACTCGTTGCGTTGAAAATTCATATTTCTTTATGTATGTATATATATTTATTTATTTATTTATTCAAAATCTCATTTAACAGAAAAATCCAATTATGAAATGAGATACAAAAAAAATAATCAAAAAATCATTAATATAAAGCAAAACAAGAATAAAAATAATAAAATAATAAAAACAAAAATTGAAGAAAAAGTAAAGAGAAGAATGCATAATAAAAATAATTAATAGACTTCGTTATCGTATCCATAACATGTTTTTTAAAAGAAAGAAAAGACATGGACCAAGAACCAAACTGATTGCTCATCATGGCTTCTTAGTATCCTAGGTATAGGTGAGTAAAAATAAACAAGAGTACGCGCAAAAGGAGTAAGGAAAAGCGACTGAGTTCTAACCGGGCAATCAGACACACGTAAGAAGTGACACACGCGAATATTGGAAGAGAGTAAGCCATGATAAAGCTTGTAAAGAAGACATTCATCAAGGCACTCAGCAAATGTAGATTTAAGAAAAGCAGACGGTCATCATAAGGACGATAAGCAACATTAAATTTGAGCAAAAGGCAGCGAGTAAACTTACGCTGAACGGATTCAACAGCATTAGACAGGTACACGAAACGAGGAGACCACACTTGGGAACAATATTCAACAATGCTACGAACAAGAGAAATAAAAAGGCGAACACAAGTGCTAATATTGGTTGCAAAGCGAGAGCAGCGCAGAACAAAACCAGCTACTTTTGACGACTTAGCAACCACAAAAGAAACATGCAGATCAAATTTTAACTTCGGATCAAAGATGATGCCGAGGTCTTTATGTTAATCTACATGCTTCAAAAGACAATCACACAAAAAATATTCAAAGGAAATGGGATTAGGCTTATTGGAAAAGGACATCACAAAACACTTGGAAACATTAAGATCAAGGAAGTTCGCAGAGAATCAATCACTTAAGACAAAGAGATCCGACTGTAGCTTACAACAATCATTTTGTGAAGCGACAGCACGGAAAATTTTAAGATCATCAGCATACAACAGAGAGTCAGACTGAAAGTTACAAGGAAGGTAATTGATAAACAATGTGAAAAGGAGGGGACCAAGGATGGAACCTTGGGGAACACCAGAAGTAGGAAAGAGAGGAGAGGAAGAACAACCATTAAACACGACACGGCAGACGCGATCATGGATGTAGGAAGAAATCCAAGATGTAAGGGAACTGGGAACACCAAAATGACAGATCTTATCTAAAAGCACTGTGTGATTTACCCTGTCAAATGCTTTCGCGAAGTCAGTGTAAATCACATCAGCTTGAAGACCATTGTCCAAAGTACACGCGACAAAGTAAGTGAATTCCACTAAATTCGTAGTCGTTGAACGTCCCTTGATGAACCCATGTTGCTCTGCAGAAAATAAGTGACTAAAAGCACCTTGAATTCTGTCATGAACAATCCGCTCAAGCAACTTCGGCAAGCAGGACAGGAGGGATATAGGACGGTAGTTGGCCACATTGCCACTGTCTCCCGATTTTAAAATCGGAAAAACATTGGCAGCCTTCCAGGTACAAGGAAAAACACTAACAGACAAACTCAAATTAAATAATATAGACAAAGGTACATATAAGGAAGATACAAGAGACTTAATAAACACATTAGGAATGCCATCCGGGCCACTGCTTGCTGAGTGATCCAACGAGGACATTAGAATTTCAACCTCCAGAGGATTGGTCATCGCAAAATTATCCTGAGAAAACACAGCCGCAGCAGAACTCCCTGAAGCGAAATTAGGAGAGGAAAATGAAGAAGCAAAGAACTTAGCAAATAAATCACAAGTTTCTTGAAAGATAGAAGCCGTAATTTCCTCAAGGAAAAAAGTGTCAGGAAACCGGTTGCTAGTTTTAAGGGAACGGACATACGACCAAAATGGTTTCGAGTTATCTGAGGAAAGACTTGCTTCAATATGGGCGAAATAACCACGTTTCGCTTCTTCAACAGTCCTTTTAGCCACTGCTCGCAGAGACCGATAACGCTGAAACACCTCGACAGATGAACTGCGAAGAAATTCATTACGGACCTTATCTTTTTCGCGCAAAGCTTTGGATACTGCTACCAAAAACCAAGGAGGACAAGCGCCACGACGAGAACGAGACACAGGAGTAAATCTGGAAACAATGGAATTAAGGAGAGAGTAAAAAGAAGAAACAGCTTCATTTATATCAAGCCCACGAAAAAAAGGAAAACCAATTGATAGGGAGGAGTTCAGCAGCAATTAGTTCATAATCTGCCTTAAAAAAGTTGAAAGACGGCACAACTATGCTTTTGGTGCGTGGACTATTCGATAAACAAAAATCAATGGAAAGGGGGGGATGATGAGGGTCAGGATCAACGTAAGGAAAGGATGATGCGGAAATAGATAGATTAGAAGAAGGTAAACTAGAAAAAATAAGGTCCAACAAACGATTATTATTATTAGGAATGTAATTAAATTGGGATAAGGAACAAAACGAAAGAAATGATGAGAGGGAAATTGAAAGTGCATTGGTAGAGGAGATGATTAAAGACGAGAGGTCCCATTGAATAGAAGGCAAATTGAAGTCACCACAAACTGCAATAGGAGAATGAGGATAGTAAGACATAATAAAATCAGACAGCTCACTATAAAAACATTCATACGTAGAGAGAGATGCACTACAAGGCACATATACCGATACAAGTAATAAACACACATTATGTGATAGAAAAATACGGACAGCAACGCACTCAACAGGATGATACACCACGAAGCTTGCATAAAGTGAACTAGACAAAGATTTACGGACGGCAATTAAGACTCCACCACCGTCTGCTTTATTCGTTAAATCACGATTGCGATCACGTCTGAAAACATTATGCAGGGGAAAGAACTCATCACTAAAGAGATCCGTTGAAAGCCAAGTTTCAGTCAAACAGACGAAATCATCGGTTGCAATTAAAGAGGCTAGCCTGATTTGTACTAATTTGGTTCTTAGTCCACGAACGTTCTGGTACTAGAGTTTAAAACGTTGATTTTTAGGCAAACAGGAACTGGTTACACTCGCTGGACTCGGGCCAGAGTTTTGCGAAAATTTCCTCGCTGACGGGGCTCAAATTCCTTAACCAAAACTCCCGAAGGCCAGAAATCATGGCGCCCAATAGCGCTTAGTTCCATCGGAAGCGTAAGCAAGAATGAACCCACAATACGGCTGCTGTCTGAATCCTTTGTAAGTTTCTTGCAAGAAACGTTGACATCTCTTCCCATCTTCTGAGACATGTACAACTTCAAGTCCTCCACAGATGTATCAGCTGCAACACGAGAAAAGAAGATTTGAAGAGGAGGAGATACCACTCTAATGAGACCATTAGAAACGTCATCATTGGCACTACTAGGACTACTAAGTTGTAATGCGGGGCCAGGAGACGGCACAGAGGACGCCATTGGAGAATGGCATTGCAGTTGTTGTGGAATAAGCTGCTGCGGCGGTAGATGTTGTCCTTTTTGCAGAGGCAGCAGTTGAAGAAGTTCCAGAGAATGCTGTTGCTGAAGTAGTGGCTGGGCACTGTGGCTTTGTAGTTGATTTTGATTTTGAGTGCCCTGCTTGTGCTGTTGTTGTTCCAGAGAATGCTGTTGCTGAAGTAGTGGCTGGGCAGCACTTTGGCTTTGTAGTTCATTTTGATTTTGATTGCCCTGCTAGTGCTGTTGTTGAAGCAATTGCTGCTGTTTGCGTTGACCACGAGTTCAAATCGGCGAAAAAATACCTTACTGATAGGCGCTACTGGCGCTGGGGTCTTGGGTGAAGACAACTTCTGCTCTGCATCCGCCACTGAAGCCAGAGATTTTAACAGTTTAGCGGTATAGCTCCTATCAATTCGACCTGAATAGAGTGCAGTCCGCAGTCGATCAACAAAAGTAACCATTGAATTAGATTTGCACTTTGAACAAAACCAATATACTCCGGATGACGACGATTGAACCGCTTCAGCAACATGTGCGTGCATTCTAATGCACTTTGCATGAACTGTTTGCTCACAAAAACCAGAGCAAATCACCATGGGTGTTTTATTTGATTTTTCTAACTATTTAGAAGCTAAACAAAGAGCTATTATGGGGCGCACTGAAGTTTTCTCAAATTAGATATCGATACTTGAGCACACAGTATTGCACCCTTCAACCAGAGAAGAAGGTGAATGTTTCAGACGGCAATTAAATTTCATAAAAGTTTCCGATAAAATATGATAGGTGTCAATGTTAGCTTTTGGAAGCTGCCTCCGATAAATTATACTGCGTATCACCGTAGAATAAATGGTTGGTGTCAAAGTTAGTTTCGGAAGCTGTCTCCGATAAATTATATTGCGTATATAATTGTAGTGTATAAGTCGTGGGACTTATCTACTTAATTGAAATTGATAACAAACACAAATGTTTTACTTAGATACTTATTTATTGTATGAATATGACTGCACTGGTTGACGGCTCAAGCCAAAGAGAGTGTCGTAATATGTTTCTCCACCCGATGATGGTGGCGCCACGGTTTGTTCGTAGCTTGCTGTCTGTCGCTGTTAGCGCTCCCTATGGGACTCTGTAGAGTCCCTACATCACTCCCCTCCAAGTGAGGAAGCCTCACGATGAATTGGGACTGACGTTTACCTGGAGCTGGACGGTACTGCTTAACAATTTGTGAAGGTGGTTTTATGATAGGGGGCCAATGTGCCTTGCTATTTCTTAGTATCGTTTGCTGGCGATGTTTTCCGTCTTGGACGATTTGATTTTGTAATATTTCGTTCGTTGACCTTGAGAGAGTTGATCTTGGCGCAGCTGATGTTGGCCTAGGGTATGGTTGCGATGTTGACGGCTGAGAGAATGATAATTGCCGATCAGATTCGGGTTGCAACAGTGATTGAGTGAATGATTGCTGAGAAGGTCTCCAGGAGTTTGTCTGCCGCTGCGGTGTTGGTTCAGTGACAGATGAGGATGTTGAAGTGGTTTCGATGAATGCTGGTTTAAGCCGCTCGGTTGACACGTTGACCGACTTTCCGTTCACGTCGATAGTATATAGGATACTAGAAATTCGTTTTAAAATTTTATGTGGTCCGGTATACGGTCGAGCCAATGATTTCCGAACTGAGTCGACGCGCAAAAATACATGAGAACAAGTGTCCAAATGTTTATTCTGGAAGGTTTTACGTTCACCATGGTGCGCAGTTTGAATGGGTCGAAGAATTTGCATTGCCTGCCGCAGGTCGTCGAGGAATTGATGTGGTTCGAGCGTAGGTCTTACTTCAGGAACCAGGAACTCTCCAGGAAGGTTTAGTGTGGTACCGTATAACATTTCCGCACTGGAGCTGCTGATGTCTTCCTTGTAACTCACGCGCAAGCCCAGGAGAACAGTCGGGAGTACGTCGACCCACATCGAGTTCTGTTCATGGCACATGATTGCCGCTTTCAATGAACGGTGCCACCTTTCTATGAGCCCATTTGAGGCTGGGTGATATGCAGACGTTCGGTTTCTATCGCAGCCGATTATTGTCGCAAATGATTTGAATAGGGCTGATTCAAACTGGGCACCTTGATCAGTTGTAATGGATCGAGGTGCACCGAAACGTGCTACCCAGTGACTATAGAATGCCTTCGCTACTGACTCTGCAGTTTGGTCGACTAAGGGAATTGCCTCCGGCCATCTTGAAAAACGGTCAATGACAGTGAGGCAGTATTTGTAGCCTGCCGAAGGAGTTAATGGTCCCACGATGTCTAGGTGCACATGTTGAAATCTGCTGTCTGGCATGGGAATACGTTGCACGGCGTTGTGCTGATGTCGTCCCACTTTCGCTCGCTGGCATGGAATACATGAGCGCGACCACTGACTAATATCTCTTCGCATATTTGTCCACACGAACTTTACTGCGACAAGTCTTGCTGTTGAACGCCCACTTGGGTGAGATGGGCTGTGAAAGGTGTTGAAAATGCGTCTCCGTAATGATATTGGAACGAAAGGGCGAACGTTTTCAGTGGATACATCGCAGTAAAGCTTGCCATGGCCTTCAATGGCGAATGGCTGAAGCTCCAGTGACGTTGAGTTGAGTTGCAGAAGTTTCTGTAGTTCGGAGTCTGACTGCTGCTCTTTGATGAGTTCTTCTGCTGTTATATCTAGTGGCGCTGATATTGTTTCTACTCGCGACAAGGCATCGGCGACGCTATTTGATTCTCCTGGTATGTGGCGGATGTCCGTTGTGAATTGGGAGATAAAGCTTAAGTGGCGAAGTTGCCGAGGTGATGCCTTGTCTGACCTTTGGCTGAATGCATAGACAAGTGGTTTATGGTCAGTCTGAATACAGAACTCACAAGCTTCGAGGAGGTGGCGGAAGTGGCGAATACTGCTGTAGATCGCCAGAAGTTCGCGGTCGTATACACTGTATCTTGTCTCTGGACCAGATAATTTCCGCTGAAAGAAAGCAAGTGGCACCCACTGACCTTCTTGTTGTTGCTGAAGCACCGCTCCAACGGCTATGTCTGATGCATCAGTAACGAGTGCCAGTGGTTTGTGTTGTTTGTAGTGTGTCAAAAGTGTCGCATCAGCTAAACTTTTCTTGCAATCGTCGAATGCTTTCTCGGTTTCTGTGCTCCATAGAATGGGGGTCTTATCTCCTTTTCTTGACCCTGTTAACAGCAAATGTAGTGGTGCCTGAAGTTGCGCGGCATTTTTAAGGAAACGCCTATAGAAATTTATCATGCCGAGAAACTTACGAAGATCTTTGATGGTTTTTGGTCTTTTAAAGTTTTTTATGGCTTCGACCCGAGAAATAGGTGCTCTGGTTCCATGCTTGTCGATGCTATGCCCTAAGTATTCGACTTGATTCACGCCGAATGCACATTTTGACACATTTATAATGATCCCATAGTGACTGAGGCGATCTAATACGATTTTTACATGCTCTAAATGTTTCACAATGTCACTGGATGCTATTAAGATATCGTCGATATAGCACCAACAAAAATCCAGTCCCTTCAAGACTTCATCCATGAACCGTTGAAACGATTGGGCTGCGTTTCGCAGACCAAAGGTCATCACGGTAAACTCATACAGGCCAAATGGGGTTGTAACCGCAGTTTTTGGGATATCTGCCTCAGCCACTGGGATATGATGAAATGCTCTGACGAGATCAATCTTGGTGAAAATGGTTGTTTCGCTTAAGTTTGACATTATGTCCTCAATATGCTTAAGAGGGTATCTGTCAGGTCGCGTGACGGCATTGAGTCGCCGGTAATCACCACATGGACGCCACCCGTCTTTCTTCGGCGCGAGGTGTAAAGGGCTAGCCCATGGGCTCGCAGAAGGCCGACAAATTCCCCTATCTAGCATGTAATCAAACTCGCGACGAGCTATTGCGAGTTTCTCGGGTGACAGCCGACGTGGCTTCTCGACTACTGGTGGGCCGTCTGTTATGATGTGGTGAAGTACGTTATGGGCTGGATTTTGAAAGTTGAATTCTGCTGGGTTTGTCAGTGTGGGGTAATTCTTCAAAAGTTTATGGAACGCGGTTGATCCCGACACGGTAGAAATACAAGGCACGTTTGAGCGTGAAAGTTTTCCTGGTATTGCCAATAAGGTTGTGGCGTCTACAAGCTTTCTTTGCTTTAAATCTACCAGCAAATTATGGTGGCGAAGAAAATCTGCGCCGATGATGGGCCGGGACACATCAGCGATGTAAAATTTCCAGTCAAATGGACGTTTAAATCCCAGATTTAGTTGGCACAATTTCATACCATATGTATTGATAGGTGTGCTATTTGCTGCAAATAATTTAAAGTCGGAAATTTCACGTTTTTGGTGTCGTGGGCGAGGGATAACGGACACGTCTGCTCCGGTATCCACGAGAAATGATAGTTTTGTTACTGTGTCACGAACGTAGAGGCGGTTGTGTGAGCTGTCGTTGGCGGCCGCCTGATTTGCCAGCGACTTTATGCGTTTCCCGTCGCTGCGTTGAAAGAGCATGGTGGTACACATCTTCTGGCCGCAGGACCATATCGCTGATGATACCAGCACACTGAATTCTGTTGCACTGGAGTGAATCGATCACGGTTTCGACCCGACAGTGGTTGCCTTGTGGTAGAATGACACGAGGAACAAGATGGACAAGGGCTGTTCTGAAAGTTGGCTTTTGTGCGTTGTATCTCAGCGCGTAGGCCTGCGATCTCTTGTAAGAGCACGTCGTGTTGCGCACTGTTCACGGATGCGATATTGTTGCGATCCGACACTGAAGCAATTCGGTCGGCAGAGTCTGCTAGCTCATCTAAATTATTTATGTTTGAACCCAATATCACTTGCTGAATATTGCTCGGCAGTCGCTCCAGCCATAAGGATTTCAAGAAAGATTCAGATACATTACTGCTAGCTGCGCAACGCATTCTACGTAATAGCTGTGACGGACGTTGATCACCTAGTTCCAAGCCGTATACGAGTTGACGCGTCTGCTCGTGTTGTGACACTTCGTACGTGGAAATGAGGCGATTTTTAATGGCGGCATATTTCGCACTTTCAGGGGGATTGTCTAAAATATCTTGTACCTGATCTAACGCTGTGGCGTCTAATTCTCCGATGACTCGGTCGAATTGTGCTGAATCGGTGTTTATGCGATGTGATCGAAATTTCGCTTCGACGCGATTAAACCAGCTACGTACCTTTGTGGGCCAAAATGGAGGCAGAACGAGTGAAACTGATTTTATTTCTGCCAAATTATTGGATTGCTCTGGCTCCTCACAATGAATGCCATCTGAAGCATCGGCGAAATTCTCAAATTCTGTCATGTTCACTGATGTTGGGGTCACCAATGTAGTGTATAAGTCGTGGGACTTATCTACTTAATTGAAATTGATAACAAACACAAATGTTTTACTTAGATACTTATTTATTGTATGAATATGACTGCACTGGTTGACGGCTCAAGCCAAAGAGAGTGTCGTAATATGTTTCTCCACCCGATGATGGTGGCGCCACGGTTTGTTCGTAGCTTGCTGTCTGTCGCTGTTAGCGCTCCCTATGGGACTCTGTAGAGTCCCTACATAATAATTGAAAGCACCCTCTAGTGTATTAATTGCTATTTAATTAATTGCTATTTTATTAATTGCTATATAATTAATTGCACGACACTAAACAGTACAAGTTAACGGCTCCGGCGAAAAATCAGTACTCGCGCACTTGAAGAGAAAATAAATCCGAGCACAAGAAAAGAAAAAAAATCACTCAGACTGAGTAAGGACGAAGCAAAAAGTACTTGCAATATGCAAAGAGAACCGATAAGATTCACAAGGCTTAAGAAGAGTACATGTGAACAGCGAATTCACAAGATATTCAACAATCAGAGAAGAGCAGAATGTTAACGTTTTGACGTTTTCAATCACGGTTGTATTGTAGGTTGTATTGTTTATATTTATATATATATATATATATATATATATATATATATATATATATATATATATATATATATATATATATATATATATATATATATCAGCAAAATGATTAAGGGAGATAATCTCTGGAGTGGCCAATCTGATTGAACTGAAATTTTCGGCGATCGTTGATGTATATAAAAGGTAGGTCAATGACTTTCTTAAATTCAAATATCCTTAACTTTTTGGCGGCGGCGAGCGTTACAGTGAATTTTGAGGTACTCCTATATTTCCAAGCAGAGTAAATATTTGTTGAAGAAAAGTAATGGGAATGAAAACTTATTACGTTTAAAGCTTGTCTATGATAAAAATTGAAAATTTTGAGCCGTGTTTGGCTGCTAAGTACCTAAAACTAGGCAAGAATTTTTTTTCAAATTTTGATTTGTCATTTCTTCTGACAAAAACATTGGATTATCGTAAAATTCGCAGTGCGTATTGACGTTAGCTAAAACAAAGCACACACAGGTTTTCAAGATGGTGCAGGTAATCCTGTAGCTACGGCAGGCTGAACGGCAGCCCATCACCAAATTACTTCTATTTTCAGCACTCGAAAGTTGTGTTCACGAGAACTGACGACCGGATTATCCGATCATAATGAAATTTACAGGACATGTTGGTATGAGCTAGGACTAGGTCTGATAATAGTGATTTTGGAATGCGGGGAACCCAGCGGCAGTGGTACCATCTTCACAAATCACTGAAAAAAAAACAGCTTTTTGGCCTATAACTTCCGATTCAGCCATCAAATTTTAACAAAACAGTACTTAGATCTTACTCTATGTAACATTTGGTGAAAATTTGGTTGGAAAATTAGTACAGGGCTGGCAGCTGTGGTTATTTTTGTCTCATAAATCTTGCAAATTTGCTCAGCAAAATAAAGCTTTTTTCCATATAACTTCTGGTCCAGTGTAGAAATCAAAACGAAGTTCTTGCAGTAAATGGACCTTAATGTGAAGTAAATGTTGTCGGAATTTCATACAAAAATCATGAAAGGGCTGCCAGCTATTACCAATTTTGTAATTTTGTGGAATTTCTTTACTGAGCGATTATATTGTTAGATTTGCAAATGAGAATGAACCTGCAATAAAAATTAACAACAAATACTCACGCTTTGAAAATGTGAAAAGTTTTGAGAGTGGTAATCCTATAATTCTGTTCACCCGTAAACCTTTCAGCGCAGTGATTCAATGGAAACGAAATTTGCTGGTTGTGTTTAACTTAACGTGAAGCAAATTTGGTATATATTTTGCTCTGCTGCTGATACAGGGTAACCAGCACTAGCCATTTTCGTAAATATTGCACCAACAGATGCTTCAAATAACACACGCATATGCAAAGCATTTGCGATAAAAATAAGAAACCAATTTTTAAATTTTCCGAGCTTTGAACATTTTCCAGATGGCAGCATCAAACAACGTTTAACCGCTGAAACTTTCGATGAAATCCTCCGATGAGAATGAAATTCAAAGTATAAGTTAGGTGCTAAGTACCTAAAACTAGGCAAGAATTTTTTTTCAAGCAATTATCAGCATATTCACAATTTTTCATTACCTCCCACTGAGTAACCTGTGTAATGTTGAGAAAGTGCTGCAAGCACTGAACATTTTCATCATTTGTGTTATTGTTGAGTTTTGTTGCTTGGGATAAGGAATGGTTGTGCAAAAAAGTTTATTACGTCTTCCCAAATTTTTTTGTCACTCAGAGAATATTTCTTCGAAAATAAGTTTTCTAGCGGTTCTGATGCGGTAGACTTTTTTTGTCTCATCTTGTTTTGTGTTATACCAACATTTATCTTCTGTGTGATACCTTTCTCTTTTACTCAAATTCTGACATATTTTACAAGGTGTCTTTTCAATTATTCTTCAAATATTGTTTATTATCTTTTATTTTAGGATTTTTCTTCTTTGTTAACTTTCTTTCTTGTTTTTTGAATTCATTAAATAAATCTGTAATATTTTCCAAACCTTCTCTATCAATTTGTTCTCTAATATATTCTGGTAGGCCAAAAACCATTCTATCTATAGATAACAGTATCCATATCCATATTTTTATTGATATCTAATAGCAGTTTTTCTTTCTTTATTGCACAATCTAAAAGCGAGCCTTCCTTGTACTTGTAATAATGAGACATTAACAATAAATCCTAACAGTTCCATCCTTTGTTTTCAAATGTCTCTAAGAACTTTTTTTTCCATGTTGCTTATTGACTTTCTCTTTCTTTGATCATCATTGAATTACACCAATTCTGACTTGTATCGTCTAGAAAAAATCTGAATATTTCAATTTTACTTTCTTCTATATCTATTTGCAGTCGTGCACATTCTTTTTCATACGTATCGATCCATTGATAGACATTTGCGGTTTAGTTATAAATTTTTAAATTATTAATGTGTCGGCAATGCGCTCGAGATTTTTTTCTTCTCTATTTTTTTGTGTATTTTCTACTAGTTTTTCTAGTACCTTAGTTAATTCGGCTTTTTCTGTCTTACTTTTACTGGTTCCTGCTTCTTTCAAAATCATCTCCTTAAACATCGAATTCCCTGCTTCATCCATATAAATTTTTTGAAGATCCTCTGTTAATATGAACCATGCACTTATTCTGTCATGCCTTTTTTTAAGTTGAGGTTTAACTTTACTATATGTGTTAGTTTTTATCAACTCCTGGTGTGCACCTACATACATGTTGTCACCCGGCAAAACATATTTTTCACCGTCTTCTGTTGCTTTCAAGGTTATGGCTATCACGTTGGTCTTATCATCTTTGGGAGATCTCTAAATGTAAATTGTAGCTTCATATTTGTTAACAACAAAAAATTGTCACTTTGTAAGTGTATTGATTCTCGTGTTTAATAATTAACAGTTAAGTTTCTCTGTAAAACGAAGAAACGATAATTTAAGTTTATTATTATTATCACTTGATTCACAAATTAAACTCGTTTACAATTATCAAACATCTATCTATTAAATCTATTTAATCTTTTATATAATTCACTTATAGTTGAGAGCAATCACTTCAATGCTCGTCTTGTGTCTTTGCTTCCATGGTCTTTCTATATCATCAGCTGTCATTCTATACTCATATACTCTAGTTGAATGAGTTGTATACTCTAGTTGAATGAGGAGATGAGTGTTGCGCGGTAGATTTAAAAGAAGAAAGCTAACTTTCTCTACATTTAACTTTTTTTTAGAAGCATACCGTAGCTACAGGGTTATCCGCACTATCTTGAAAATCCACTTGTGCTGAAATTTAGTCAACATTCATACGCTCTGCAAATTTCACGATGATCCATTGTTTTTCGTAGAAGTAATGGCAAATTAAAATTTGAAAAAAAATCTATGCCTACTTTTAGGCATGCTGCACCCACACACGGCTCAAAATTTCAAAACTGCCAACATCTTATAATAAAAAAGCTCAAAACATAATAAATTTTCATTCTCAAACATTTATTTTAACAAACATTTACACTGCTTGGAAATATAGGAGTACCTGAAAATTAACTTAAACGCTCGCCGCCGCCAAAAAGTTAAGGATATCTGAATTTGAACAAGTCATGGACTTACCTACTATATACATTTACGTCCTGCGAAAATTTCATTTCAATCGGATCGGCCATCCCAGAGATGATCTTGGAAAATAATTTTGCTGATATTTATATATATATTGACCCAATGTGGGAGATGCCTGGAGGGCATCTTGGATATAACTGAATCTTTGGGATGCTTAAGTTGCAAGAAAAGCTTTCATTTTTTCTGTGGAGGCTATAACGAAACCAAGTTTAGAAAGTTGAATAAAGAGAAGAAGAAAAATTGGGAATGCCAAAGTTGTAAATCATCATTGGGTGCTAATAAAATGCTTACAACCGAATCACCACCGAGAACACCGAAGGATGATGATTCCAACAAAAAAGATATTGAAAAAAACATCGGTATAATCATGAGGGAAATGCGCACGCACTCTAAAGAACTGCAGGACATGCGTAATATGTTCAAGGAAGAGCTGTCTGAGTATAGGAAATCGTTGGATTATTGTTGTAATCAAATTGATGATTTTCAACTAAAAATTGACCAATACGGTAAAAAAGTAGATAGTCTAACAAATATATGTGCTAAATTAGATGCTGAAAACCTAAATTTAAAAAAACAAGTGCAAACTTTGGCGAATCGAGTCAATCAATTCGAACAAGAAAAGCTAAGCTGCGACATTGAAATTAATGGATTAGTCGAAACGCCCGACGAAAATGTAGCAGATGTATTAAATAGCGTTGCAGAGCTTATTAACATCCACTCAACAGTAAAGCCTGTTTTTGCTAAAAGACAATTACTACGTAGTCAAAAGTCCAATTCATCAAGGCCGCTTATTGCTCGTTTCGCCACTAGAGAGCATAGAGACATGTGGCTAGAAAAAGCTAAATTGAAAAAATTGGACTTAGTCTGCAAGAACCTGCATGATGCCCTGCCCCCTAAAAAGTTCTATGTCAACAGTCGTCTCACCAAAACAAACAAGAAACTTCTTTACGAAACGAAAAAATTTGCGAAAGAAAATTACTTTAAGTTTGTGTGGATTCGTGACGAAAATATTTTCATCAGAAAAACTGAGCAGGGGAGAGTCTTCAAAATTAACTGCGTGGAAGAGTTAGATAATAATTACCTAAAATAAGTTAAAAATTAATTGAGGTTCCGTTGTAATTTTTTTTAAATCTCTGCTATGGACTGTGATAATGAAATACTAGCAGATAACGAAGTTGAAACGTACATTGCTAATTGTGTAAGTGAATGTAAGCAATTATTTGGTAGATCGGAATGTAAAGGGCTTAAAATTCTTCATTTAAACATAAGGAGCATAAAAAAAAATTTTGACGAATTAGTTATATTAATAAATGAATTAGACGCTAACTTGGATGTAATTGTCTTGTCGGAAACACATCATGGTAGCTACTTAGCCGACTTTGATATAATCTCGCCTTCCTTAAATATACCGATGTATTCGATGTATTATACATCTCAATGCCTTAACAAAAAATGGTGGAGTTTTAGTGTACATTAGGCAAATAATTAAGCACACCTGTGATGAAATAAGTACTCCCAATCTCACAGGCCTTCAGTTAAATATTGAATTAACGAATAAAAACAAAGCGAGGATATTCGCGATTTATAAATCACCAACGATATGCAACGAGAACTTCATTTCTGATGCAAACAATACAGTTTTATGCACGGGATTTGATGCGATTGACATATTAATAGGGGACATTAATATTAACTAATTAGATAATACTAGTACTACCAACAACTATCTAACTACTTTTAATGGCCTAGGTTATATCTCGTGCATAAATAAACCGACTCGAATAGACGGTTGTAGCGAATCTTGCATTGATCACATTCTACTAAGGAAAAACTCCACTCGGTACCACGCCATTCCTATTATATTACAAAACTCAATCACTGATCACTTCACGACACTAATTAAAGTAGACATTAATTATCAGGAAGTCAATAATTTCCTACCAAACAAACGAACTACCAAAATAATTAATTTTAATGAAGTGAAAATGAAGCTTGGTCTAGTAGATTGGGACTTAGTCATCAATTACGATGAAGATGCTAATTTATCATCTTATAAATTTATCCAGACGGTCAACAATATAATTAAGGAATCCACAACAACTAAATTCATCCCCAAAAAACTTTCACCTTTGAAACAGTGGATTTCTTTAGGAATAATAACATCGATAAGAAAAAGAGATGAAACAAAAACAACTTCTTCGCTACCATTGGAACACTAGTCACCGAGCAGCTGCAACTTTCATCACGCTCGAGTTTTTATATTGAGCCTAATATGTTCACTTCAATTCACTTACGTCCCACTGATCCTGTTGAAATATCTGAAATAATCGATAACCTCAAACCAAAGGTTTCTCCTGGTCTGGATGGTATAACATCGGAGGATATTAAATTGCTGAAAAATCATATTTTGGAGCTTCTAACTACAATAATAAATAAACATCTAGCAGCTGGCACTTTCCCCGATTGCCTTAAACTAGCGAAAATTACTCCAATTTTCAAAGCTGGTGATCCAGCAGAGCCATCAAATTATCGCCCAATAGCTGTCACAATGTCCTAAGTAAAATATTCGAAAGAGCCATTCAAAAACAATTGCTGCAATTTATTAAGACTAACTTAATACTGACACTAGTTCAGTATGGATTTCAAGAAAACAGTAGGACACTAGCAGCAACGTTAGATGCAGTACATTTTATCAACAGTGGATTGGATAGGGGCGAATATGTAGCGGCAATTTTCGTGGATCTGAAAAAAGCCTTTGACACCATTAACCATGACATCCTGCTTCAGAGGCTCGAACTATACGGAATCCATCACAACTTCAAGCTGCTGATAAATAATTATCTCTTCAACAGGTGTATTATTACAACCAACAATATGCACAAAAGTCAGGAATGCACTATAAACATCGGCGTTCCCCAAGGATCAATCCTTGGGCCATTACTATTTCTACTGTACATTAACAGCGTACAGGACATTTATCTGATGGGAAAAATAGTTTTGTTTGCTTATGACACGCGACTTCTGTATTCCGGTAAAAATGAATCAGTTCTTCAGCAAAATATAAATGATGACCTAGGAAAATATTGGAATTGGCTCGAGCAAAGTAAATTAATTATAAACATCCAAAAAACTAAATATTTAATATTCCAACAAAAAAAAAACTCTAGCGCACCTGAACCGCTAGAAACACTTATGTTCGAAGAACAGTAGAAGAATCGTCCAGGTTTTGAGTGCATATTCCACTACATGTGCTGCTTATTACGGCCAAACTGTTTCAAATGCCACGTTTTACTTTGGTCTCAAGAATGCATTATAACTCATATTGTGGAAAGTTTCAGATATTACCACTGGCATGAATTTCAACGTTTATGAGAGCAAAACACGTGTTAATTATATTCGTTATCAGTTGCTTATTTCACCGAACTTTGAAAGCAGCATCTCATATAACATCAATGAAGAAAATGCTCAGTGCCTGCAGCACTGTAACTGAAGTTGGTGTTTGGGGCTGCGATCCGAAAAATTTGCAGAACATTTGGGAATAGAAATATTGGTTCTTTATTTTCATTGTAAATGTTTCCGGTATGAATACTAACTGTAAGCATTTATTGATACAAAAGTAGCACAACCGACTCGTGCTGGCAACCTTCTGCCAGTATCAAAGCCAAGAATATATCACATCTGCTTCACGTTGTTATATTACATTCGAAGTTATAAGAGTATAAAGAAATTTAGGGTTACCTGCAGCGAGTTTTTTCAATTAATCGAAAACTTAATATTTGCTGTTTATTGTCACTACAATAGCATTACCATTTGAAAATTCTACGATAAAACCGCTTAATTAAGATAAACACAAAACCAACAATAGCTGGCAGCCCTATAGTGGCTTTTCAACCAAATTTGGCCTGAACAATGCTTATAATAGGTTCCATTGATTGTATGAAATTCGTATTGATTTCATGACTGCACTGGAAGTTATAGGGCAAACAGTTTTATTTTCCTGTGCGAATTTTTAAAACCCAAGACACAAAAATTACCATAGCTGGCAGCACCAATCGAATTTTGCTAACAAATTTCCACCAAACAGAGATTAGAAATAGGTTTAGCTACTGTGTCAATTTCATGAAAATCTGGTAACTTATTCACATTTCATAGGGCAAAAAGCAGTTTTTTTTCTTTGTAATTTCTCAAGATGGCACCACTGGCACAGAGTTGCCCACAATTCAAAATCGCTTGGTTATAACAAATCTGGTCCTACTTAAGTCCAATGCATTCTGTAAATTTCAGCTGTATCTGATTATTGGTTCGTGAGTTCCCATGAACAAAAGTTTTTGATGCTAAAAATATAGGTTAACTGGAAGAGGGTTACCGTTCTTGTCTGACATTAAATTTTTAAAGTTTTACTTTGAGCTTGTAGATAAAACATAAGATTTGTATGTAGACTGGTTTTATTGTAAAAAACGGACATTTTTTTGAATATTCGATGATTTAAATATTTTCACTTCCAAATTTTTACTAATGTTCGAAGAACATTAGTATTAAAATCGATTCGGCCAAAAATTCATATTTCCATATATATATATATATATATATATAAATATATATATATATATATATATATATATATATATATATATATATATATATATATATATGTAAAGTAACACATACGGTATTGTAGTGTATCCATTACTTTAGTTTGCTGACTTTGCATCTCGACCGAAAATTTTAATAAAGTAGGCATCGACCGAATGACTAAACGTCACTGAATTACATAAAGGCGATGCATCGCCATAAAACGTCAAGAGGTGTGAGTTACAAATCAGAACTCAATGGAGAAAAACATATAAGA
The DNA here is from genome assembly GCA_963978885.1 of Nemotelus pantherinus. NCBI lineage: Eukaryota > Metazoa > Arthropoda > Insecta > Diptera > Stratiomyidae > Nemotelus > Nemotelus pantherinus. The sequence continues at coordinate 1,094,009 of CAXBUK010000010.1, read as the reverse complement.
AAGAATTATTGTGCGTTAGAAAATACACTGTGGACAAATAACAGCAAATGTTGTTTCTTTGTTTACAGGTAAGATTTGTGTAATTAATATTAAGTTAGATATTAAAATTATTTGTATTTGATTAAATAACTAATAAAATGCTTTGTTTACAGAGAAACGCAATTTTGTAATTTGATACAGTAATATAAAGATACGCATTATAAAACAACATTTTAGTTATAAAAATGGAAAAATTACAATTTAAAATTGAAGTGAAAGCATCGACGGATCCAAAAACGAATATTATATGTTTAACTGAAATCGGAACACCAGATGGAAGAATTTATCAAGTTCCAATTGAATATCAACCTTTAGCAGATCATAAAGTATTATTGAAGAATAGTATTGTGAAAAATGTGATCAAAAATTTGAAATTGAGAAATCACTATAGGATAATATGGATTAATGTAACGGCAGATTTACGATGCTTTCTGGATGACAGTGATAATGTAGTTATAGGTGATTATTATCCAGAGGAAATTATCACTAAAAATATAGAAGAACAACCAATTAGATATAGATTTGAAGAAACAAACAGAAATTTGAAGAAGATAACGGATAATTTTGTCATCGAAAAATTTTCAAGTAAGAACTGTAATGCATTGCAATGGATAGATACTTTTGAAAAAGAATGCAATCGTTTACAAATTAACAAAGACGAAGAGATAATTGAAGTGTTAAGATTATTTCTAGAAGGTTCAGTATTAGATTGGTACAATTCAATGCTTATTAGGAATACATTAACATCAGAATGGAAAATTTGGAAAGAAAATTTTATCGAAACATATGCTAACAAAGGTTGGTCTTCAATCAGATATGCTATTCTCTTTAAATATGTGAATGGATCACTATTAGACTATGCTTTGAAAAAAGAAAGAATTTTATTGGGAATGAACGAAAATATCGATGACTGCACTATGATCAACCTTATTGCAGTAGGTTTGCCAGAATTTATAATGGACAGAATCAACAGAAAGAACTTGAAAAAACCCAGAGATTTATTTACCGAATTGGGAAGTTTAGAACATCTAATGAAGAAAAAGAAAATAAGCAGAAACGTGAAAGATGATGCAGAAAAAGAACAACAAAAACGTCCGTGCAAAATATGTGAAAAGAAAGGTAAGCTGAATCGTTTTCATCCTGAAGCTTCATGTTGGTATAAAATAAATGAGAAAGACGCGTGAGATAAGAATCAAATAAAATGCGTTAACAATGTAGAGATAGAAACTGAGTTGTTTGAAAATATTCCAAAAAACTAGTAACTCCACCATTAATCAAAATTAAAATCTTAGTTGAAGATACTATTGAAATTTTTGGATTATATGATTCAGGTTCCAATATATCATTGATACATTCAAAACTTTTGAACATAAAAAATCAGAAATTAGTAAACATATGGAAAACAAAATTTGAAACGATTAATGGTGCAAAGAGAACTAAAGGAATGATATCTGTAAAGATAAAAATATTCGATATAGAAAAGATAATGAACGTTTTAGTAATAGATGGAGATAATATTCAATATGATTTTCTCATTGGATTAGATATGATTAAGGAATTCAAACTTATTCAAAATGAAAATTTAAAAATTAGACAAAAAAATTGGATATTTCTGGATATTTCAAAGGAAAATATTTTGAATATTAATTCTATAAATTTTAATGAGAATATGAATAGATCAGATTTTTATATTTCTGTAAATCATTTGAACTACCAAGAAAGATTTGAGATAGATAAGTTAATAAAAAGATACAGTGACATTTTTGCAAAAGATAAATATGATGTAGGTACAGTAAAAGATTATGAAGCACGTATTGATCTACTAATAGATAAATATTGTAGTAAAATACCATATAGATGTAATGTCGAAGATAAAAAAGAGATAGAAATGCAAATTGCTAAACTATTAGAAAACAATCTTATTGAAGAACTTTATAGCCCATTTGCGGCACCGGTAACACTGGTATATAAGAAAGAAGAAGGTAGAAAAACAAGATTGTGTATTGATTTTCGTGATTTGAATAAACTTGTAATACCACAATCGCAGCCTTTCCCGTTGATAGAAGACTTAATGACAAAAACACGAAATTGCAAATACTTTTCAACATTAGATTTAAATTCTGCATTTTGGTCAATTCCTTTACGAATAGAAGATAGAAAGAAGACAGCTTTTGTTACACAAGAAGGACAATTTCAATGGACATGTCTTCCATTTGGATTAAAGACATCTCCAGCAATTTTTCAAAGAATTTTGAGTAATATAATCAGAAAACATAAACTATCAGATTTTACAGTAAATTATATAGATGATATATTGATATTTTCTGAATCATTCAATGTACATATGAAACACATAGAACAATTATTAGAAGCAATACGAAAAGAAGGTTTCAGATTAAAATTTACAAAATGCAAGTTTGCAGAAAGTTCAGTCAAATATCTAGGTCATATAATAAGCAATAATTCGATATGTCCACTCAAAGACAATTTGATTTCGATAAGGAATTCCCAATACCAAAAACTCAAAAAAATATTAGACAATTCTTAGGAAAGATAAATTTTTACAACAAATATATACCAAATATTGCTATAACTTTGGATCCACTACATAACTTATTGAGAAAAGGACAAAAATTTATTTGGACAAAAGAATGTCAAAATGCATTTGAGAAAATAAAAGATATGCTATGCTCAAAACCAATCTTAGAAATATATGATCCAAATTTGCCAATATACATTTATACAGATGCAAGCATATTGGGTATAGGAGCTGTTTTGAAACAAAAACAACCAAACGGAGAAGAAAAACCAGTAGCTTCTTTTTCAAAAAAACTAAATAATAGTCAAAAGAAAAAGAGAGCGATATACTTAGAGTGTTTAGCCATAAAAGAGGCTATTAAATATTGGCAATACTGGCTGATAGGAAAAATATTCACAGTTTTTTCAGATCACAAACCTTTAGAGAATTTGAACATAAAATCTAGAACAGATGAAGAACTAGGTGATCTTACATATTACCTTTCACAATATGATTTTAAAATAAAATATTCTCCAGGAAAGATTAACTTAGAAGCTGATTGTTTAAGCAGAAATCCTGTACTAGAATCCAATGAAAATGAAGACGAACAATTGAAAATTGTAAATTTTATAAAACTACAAGATATTATTGAAGATCAACGAAACAATGAGTATATCCAAGATAGAAAGAACAAAATGATAAATAAAGATAGAATATATTACAAAAAATCAAAAAATAAAGAAAAAATAATCTTATCTGAGAAAATGAGTAGAAAACTTATCAAACAAATTCATGAAGATTACTGTCATATAGGGGTGAAACAACTACAAAATAAAATTGCGCCATATTATACAGCAAATCGATTGGTAGAGAATATACAGAAAATTTGCAAAAATTGTGAAATATGTATAAAGAATAAAACTAGAGGTCAACATAAATTCGGTTTAATGTCACATTTAGGACCAGCAGAAAGACCTTTTGAGATAATGTCAATTGATACTATTGGAGGATTTCGTGGGTCTAAATCCACAAAAACATATTTACATCTTTTAGTTGACCATTTCACTAGATATGCATTTATTTTAACCTCCAAAACTCAAAATGCAAATGATTTCATAAAATTGATAGAAAATGCTACAGATATCGATAGAATTGGTTTAATTTTAGCCGATCAATATCCAGGAATAAATTCAAAAGAATTTAAGAAGTTTTTAAATGACAAACAGATTCAACTGATTTTCACTTCTGTTAATACACCATTCTCTAATGGTCTAAATGAGAGATTGAATCAAACAATTGTTAACAAGATAAGATGTAGAATTAATGAAAATAAAAATAAAATAGCATGGACAACAGTAGCACATGAATGCATACAAAAATACAATGAAACAGAACACACAGTAACTGGATTTACACCCAAGTATCTATTATTTGGAATAGATATTACAACTCTACCTAAAGAATTAACCCTCCCCAGACACACTACAATTCGAGCACCTCCCTAGACACACCTGGGTCTTTGGAGTCCTGCCGTTTTTTTACCACACCTCGAATCGTTTTAAAATCTGAAAAAATTCATGAAGGTAGATCGATATCTATAGAAAAAGAGCGTGCATTAGGTGATGGATATATATGAATTTTTATTATTGTTATTTAATGGAAATCGACACAAAACACGAGAAATATACGTATTCACTTAAAAAATCATAGCTTTTTGTTCAATAAGTTTAAGAAAATTCTACTGTACGAAATGTTTCTTGACATATAGTAGATGAAAGAAAAAAAAAGACATAATGAAACTTCGAAAAAAGTATAATTATTATGACAAGAGAAAAAGTACAATTTTTTTGGAGTCAAAAATTCGTTTGAAATTACAATTTTTGGTTTGAAAGTAATGTAACTCAAAGTTTTATACGTTTTTGTGTTATTTATTATTACTTACACTTATTCTTATTAAAATAAATAAAGTAACTGAACAAAATTACAAAATGCATTCATTGCATACATGAAGCTTGTGTTCTTCGCAAATTTTTATTTCTTCGCTCGTTAAACTAAGTGCTAACGTTTCAATAAATTTATATCTTCCCAATGCAGTGTTCGCTTCATTAAAATTGTACAAAATGTTACAATTAACTACCGCTTGATCTAATATACCGAAGAAAAGCTTCGAAGAAAATGCACACTTTTATGCTTCCGTAGACACACATGGGTCTTTGGTGTCCGCAGCCAACTTTGACAGCTCAGCAATTCACGAAGAACGGAGGACCGAGCGTGACGTTCACTACGCCAGTTCTGGATCCAAGTACAATTTTTTAAGTGGAGGTTAGAACCCGAAATATTGACGTACCTGTCCGCCCTGACGATTTTCAAAAACGGCCGGACACCAAAGACCCAGGTGTGTCTAGCGGGGGTTAAAACAAGTTAAGAATTGTAATAATCTAATAAGAGATAGAAAAATAGCTTTAGAAAATACAAAAAAATCACATGATTACAACAAAGCTATCTTTGATAAGAATCGAAAATATGTAACATTTAACAGTAGAGACATGGTATATGTTGAAAATGGCAATAAACTAAATAGAAAAAAATTAGATGAGATAAGAATAGGTCCTTTTAAGATAATTGAAAAAATATCAAACTCAATTTATAAAGTAGATACAGGATATAAAAAAGCGGAATCGAATTTGTTTCACATTACGAAACTCATTCCAGCTCCTAAAATTAAATAATATATAGAGGGGAATTAGATTTTGGTTGAAATGAAATGTTAGATGATAATACTAGCTTAAGAATATGATTGTGAAAAAATTTTATAAGTAAAATTTTCTTTGAGGGAGGGAGATGTAAATTAACACATACGGTATTGTAGTGTATGCATTACTTTAGTTTGCTGACTTTGCATCTCGACCGAAAATTTTAATAAAGTAGGCATCGACCGAATGACTAAACGTCACTGAATTACATAAAGTCGATGCATCGCCATAAAACGTCAAGAGGTGTGAGTTGCAAATCAGAACTCAATGGAGAAAAACATATAAGAAAGAATTATTGTGCGTTAGAAAATACACTGTGGACAAATAACAGTAAATGTTGTTTCTTTGTTTACAGGTAAGATTTGTGTAATTAATATTAAGTTAGATATTAAAATTATTTGTATTTGATTAAATAACTAATAAAATGCTTTGTTTACAGAGAAACGCAATTTTGTAATTTGATACAGTAATATAAAGATACGCATTATATATATATATATATATATATATATATATATATATATATATATATATATATATATATATATATATATATATATATATATATATATATCATCAAAAAATTTCAGTGAGATAATCTCGGGAACGCGCCATCCGATTGAGCTGAAACTTTCAGGATATATTGATGTATATGCAGAATAGGTCCAAATCTCACTAAATGTCAGTTATTCTCAACCTTTTGGCGCCGGCGGCCATTAAAGTGATATTTTTAATATACCTATTATTTCGAACACAAATAATTTTCGCAAAAATAAAGTTGACGAAATAAATTTTGAACGTGGTTTACATGTGAATTGGATAATGTTTTGGAATTTTTTAACCCCATGAGTGTGCTGGGTGCCTAAAAAAAGAACGGAAAAATTTGAAAATTTTTAAATTGCGATAACTTTTGACAGAGCTATTAAATCATTACGAAATTTTCAGGACATATTTGTTTTATTTAGTTGGAAATTTGTGTAGCTTCTAATGAGCGTGCTGGCAATCCTGTAGCTAACGCAGGCACTGAAAGTGAAAACCTCCAAATCCTCGTCTCTCTTGCAAAAATGCCGCTTCTTCAAAAAAAAGCCACTCATATGTAAATCTTGTAATTTGTTTACATAGAAAAAAAATAAAATATGATATGGTATAACGGGTACGCCTGGTAACCCTTGCCCAATTTACCTATATTTTTAGCATCAAAAACTTCTGTTCACGGAAACTCACGATCCAATGAGCAGAATTAAATGAAATTTGCAGAATGTATTGGTCTCAAATAGGACCAGGTCTGATAGAAGTGATTTTGAAATGCAGGTGATTTTGTGCCAGTGGTGCCATCTTGAAAAATCACTGAAAAAGGTAACTGCTTTTAGCCCTATAAATTCTGATTGAATCGTTCGATTTTAACGAAATTCACACAATAGCTGGACCTTACTTTGAGCCACGTTTAATAGAAATTTGATTGAAAAATTCGGTTGGAGCTGCCAGCTATGATAATTTTGGTGTCTTAAATTTGAAAGAAAAAATTTGGAAGTGAAAATATTCAAACCATCGAATATTAAAAAAAAGTCCGTTTCTTGCAAGAAAACCAGTCTGTATACAAATCTTATGTTTTATCTACACGTTTAAAGTAAAACTTTGAAAATTTAATGTCGGACAAGAACGGTAACCCTCTCCCAGTTAACCTACATTTTTAGCATCAAAAACTTCTGTTTACGGGAACTCACGAACGAATGATCAGATACAGCTGAAATTAACAGAATGCATTGGACTTAAGTAGAACCAGATTTGATAGAAACAATTTTGAATTGTGGGCAACTCTGTGCCAGTGGTGCCATCTTGAAAAATTACAAAGAAAAAAACTGTTTTTTGCCCCATGAAATGTGAATAAGTTACCAGATTTTCATGAAATTGACACAGTAGCTGAACCTTACTCCAAACTCTGTTTGGTGGAAATTTGGTTGACAAATTTGATTGGTGCTGCCAGCTATGGTAATTTTTGTGTCTTTGGTTTTGAAAATTCGCTCAGGAAAATAAAACTTTTTGCCCTATAACAACCAGTGCAGTCATGAAATCAATACGAATTTCATACAATTAATGAAACCTATCATAAACATTATTCAGGCCAAATTTGGTTGAAAAGCCACTATAGGGTTGCCAGCTAGTGTTGGTTTTGTGTTTAATTGCAATATCTATATTAAGCGATTTTATCGTAGAATTTTCAAATGGTAATGATATTGTAGTGACAATAAACAGCAAATATTAAGTTTTCGATTATTTGAAAAAACTCGCTGCAGTTAACCCTAAATTTCTTTATACTCCTATAACTTCGAATGTAATGTAACAACGTGAAGCATATGTGATATATTCTTGGCTTTGATACTGGTGAAAGGGTGCCAGCACGAGTCAGTTGTGCTACTTTTGTATCAATAAATGCTTACAATTAGTATTCATACCGGAAACATTTACAATGAAAATAAAGAACCAATATTTCTATTCCCGAAGTTCTGCAAATTTTTCGGATCGCAGCCCCAAACACCAACTTCAGTTACAGTGCTGCAGGCACTGAGCATTTTCTTCATTGATGTTATATGAGATGCTGCTTTTAAAGTTTTGTGAAATAAGCAACTGATAACGAATAAAATTAACCCGTGTTTTGCTCTCATAAACGTTGAAATTCATGTCAGTGGCGGCATTTTTTCAAGAAGGACGATGATTTGAAGGTTTTCACTTTCAGTGTCTGCTCTAGCTACAGGGTTGCCAGCACGCTCATTAAAAGCTACACAAATCTACAACTAAATAATACCAATATGTCCTGAAAATTTCTTTATGATTGATTAGCTATGTCAAAAGTTATCGCAATTTAAAAATTTTCAAATTTTCCCGTTCTCTTTTTAGGCGCCCAGCGCACACATGGGGTTTAAAAAAATTCTAAAACATTATCCGATTCACATGTAAAACACGTTGGAAATTTATTTTGGCAACTTTATTTTTGCGAAAATCATTTGTGTACGAAATAATAGGTATATTAAAAATATCACTGAAATGGCCGCCGGCGCCAAAAGGTTAACAATAACTGACATTTAGTGAGACCTGGACCTATTCTGCATATACAAAGTAGTTAGTATTAGTACAATTAGTAAAAAGAATTAATAGGGAACCATTCAACACCAATCTAAAAAAATTTTATAAAATATACAGAAACAAGCTGAATACCATCATAAAAGCAGCAAAGAAAAACTTCTACTCAAAGCGTATTATTAATGCTAACAACAACAAAAAGTTATGGGAAATAGTGAATAATATGACAAGCAGTAAGACTCCAATGAATATTCCAACAGAAATAATTGAGACGATTCAGCCGGAGATAGCCGCTTCATCTGTTAGTAGCAAGAACATATGCCTGGCTAATCACTTGAATGAACATTTCATAAATATTGGAGAGCAAATAGCAAAAAATTTTGAAAATAACAACGAAATTGTATTACCCAACTCAAGTAACATCAGCTCAAATTTTCATCTACATAAAGTAAGCAGTAATGAGCTGCTGTTTATAATTAATTCACTTAAAAAGCAATCAGCTCCAGGTTGGGACGATATAAATAATAATCTGCTACAAGCAATAAAGCTCAGTATTATAGCCCCCCTCACCAAACTTCTCAATAAATGTATGAAGAATGGGATCTTTCCGACTGAGTTCAAAAAAGCAATTGTTATCCCCGTATTCAAAGGTGGCAATAGTCTCGATGCAAATAACTATAGACCCATATCACTTCTACCTTCATTAGTAAAAATTTTTGAGCGTTGTATAAAAAATAGATTAAGTAAATATTTGACGGAAAACAACATTGTATCTAAGAATCAGTACGGCTTCCGAGAAAAATTAGGCACAGAAGATGCAGTGTTACGGGTAACAAACTTCCTCTACTCCGAAATCGACAAAAATAATAAGCCCATAGCTGTATTTATGGATATTCAAAAAGCTTTCGATACCGTTCCAAAAGATTTGCTAATTAATAAACTTAGTCAAATTGGAATCATAGGCAAACCGCTAATGTTGCTAAACTCTTATCTTAGCTTAAGACAACAAAGAGTGAAAGCTAACAACGCTTATAGTGATTGGCGTTCGAAATCGGATGTAGGTCTACCACAAGGTACTGTCCTCTCACCCTTATTATTCCTCATCTATGTAAATGACTTTTGTAATCTGTACGAAGGGGCAACCTCTGGTCAAATAATCTTTTACGCTGATGATACAATATTGCTGATTTCGTCCCCTAGTTGGGATGAGAGCTTTAGAATAGGGCAATTATACATTGATAACGTGCAAAGATGGTTAAGCTACCACCACCTCAAACTTAATTTAAAGAAGACATGTTTAATTACTTTTGCACCCACTGTGGCAGGACAACCAAACGGAGTAAATTTTTCCATATACGGCCACAAATGTAAGAATACAATCAATGAACCTTGCGATGGAAAATGTGAATTAATTCGTACTGTAGACCATACTAAATACCTCGGCGTAACAATCGACAAAAACCTAAAGTGGATTAAACACATAGAAGAAGTAAATAAAAAGTTAAGACGCAGTATCCACATTTTTTTTCTCTCTAAGAGACGTATTAACAAAGGAACAGCTAAAAATTATTTATTATGCACTTGTGCAGTCTATACTACAGTATGCCATAGCAGCGTGGGGTGGTACCTTCTCTTCTCACCTTTCGAATATTATTACTACACAAAAGCAGATTCTAAAGGTCATATTCCAGTTACCTCGTCTATTTAGAACGTCTGCGCTCTTTGCCTTAGCTAAAGTATTTGACTTTAAAGAACTTTACCTAGTTTCTATCCTATGCTATACCTACAAATATGATATAACCAACATTATCCAAACTGGCCACGTAACTAGATCAAACCAAATTAGAATTGCTGTTCCTGCTTGTAAGAAAACTCAAACGCAAAAATACGTATCATACAAAGGACCGATGTGCTTTAATAAACTACTAACTAATATTAATACGTTTATTAGGTTCAAATATAATGTTAAAAACTCTAGCGCACCTGAACCGCTAGAAAACTAATTTTCGAAGAAATTGTCTTTGAGTGACCAAAAAATTTGGAAAGACGTAATACACTTTTTTGTAGATTCATATCAACCATTCCTTATCTCATGCAACAAAACTCAACTATAACACAAATGATGAAAATGTTCAGTGCTGGCAACACTTTCGCAACGAAGCAGCAATAAAATTACCATAACAAGCTCATACTTAAATCAACTTATTCTTTGAATTTCGTTCTCATCGGAGGATTTCATCGAAAGTTTCAGCGGTTAAACGTTGTTTCAGGCTGCCATCCGAAAAATGTTCAAAACTCGGAAAATGTAAAAATTGGTTTCTTATTTTTATCGCAAATGCTTTGCATATGAGTATGTAATTTCAAGCATCTGTTGGTGCAATATTTATGAAAATGGCTAATACTGGTTACCCTGTGTTAGCTGCAGAGCAAAATATATACCAAATCTGCGTCACGTTAGGTTAAACCCAACCAGTAAATTTCGTTTCGATTGAATCACTGTGCTGGAAGCTTTACGGGTGAAAAGAATTTTAGGGTTGCCACCCTCAAAACTTTTCAAATTTTTAAAACGTTAATATTTGTTGTTAATTTTCATTGCAGGATTATTCCCATTTGCAAATCTAATGACATAATCGCTGTCAAGAAATTCCTCAAAATTACAAAAATGGTCATAGCTGGCAGCCCTTTCATTGTTTTTGTACGAAATTCCTACGACATTTATTTCACATTAAGGTCCATTTACTGCATGAACTTTGTTTAGATTTCTGCACTGGACCGGAAGCTATAGGGAAAAAAGCTTTATTTTGCTGAGCAAATTTGCAAGATTTATGAGACAAAAATCACCATAGCTGGTAGCCCTATTCTAATTTTTCAACCAAATTTTTATCAAATGTTACATAAAATAAGATTCAAGTACTGTGTGAAAATCTGATGGCTGAATCGGAAGTTATAGGCCAAAAAGCTGTTTTTTTTCTCAGTGATTTTTCAAGATGGCACCACTGCCACAGGGTTGCCCGCATTTCAAAATCACTTCTATCAGACCTGGTTCTAGCTAATACCAACATGTCCTGTGAATTTCATCATGATCGGATAATACGGTCGTCAGTTCTCGTGAACAGAACTTTCGAGTGCTGAAAATAGAGGTAATTTGGTGATGGGTTGCCGTTCTTGTGCAAATCGGAATTTTCAAAATTTCATTTTGACATGATGGACAAAGGTCAAAATTTATCAATGATTTGAAACTTTTGCCAAAAATCAAAAAATTTTGAGGAGGGTCAGTGATTTGAAGGATTTTTTTTTCAGGAGCCTGCCGCAGCTACAGTGTTACCCGTGCAACCTTGAAAACCCATATATGCTAAGTTTTAGTCAACATCAATAGGCTCTGCAATTTTCACGATGATCCAATGTTTTGATCACAAGTAATGACAAATCAAAATTTGAAAAAAATTCCTTGCCTACTTTTAGGCACTTAGCACCCACACACGGCTCAAAAATTTCAATTTTTTATCATAAACAAGCTAAGAACATAATTAGTTTTCATACCCAATACTTTTTTTCAACGAAAATTTACACTGCTTGGAAATATAGGAGTACCTCAAAATTCACTAAAACGCTCGCCGCCGCCAAAAGGTTTAGGATATCTGAATTTGAGAAAATTTTAGACCTACCTACTATATACATCTACGTTCTCCGAAAGTTTCAGCTTAATCGAATCGGCCACTCCAGAGATTATCTCGGAAAATCATTTTGCTGATATATATATATATATATATATATATATATATATATATATATATATATATATATATATATATATATATATGTATATATATATATATATATATATATATATATATATATATATATATATATATATATATATATATATATATATATATATATATATATATATAAAGAAATATGAATTTTCGGCGAAACGAGTTTAATACTATTGTTCTTCGAACATTAGTAAAAATGGCTCCAAGCAATATCCAATGAAGAATTTCAAGCTAAATTTAATTTTATATTAAGCTCACCTTTGTAAATTATATATTATATTTCCGAATCATTAGCATTAGTTATTATAATTATAAATGAATTATTGTATTACTAGTAAGTGTTAACACAAAAAAGACGAACTCCTAAGAGCTGAACAAGCCTCTTCACACAAGCTATGCTTATTGAGAGGCGTTTTACACAAATTTTTGTTAGTTATTCTAAGTTTTGTTACTGATGTTATGATGTGTGATTAATAAATGGAATTGAATTGAATTGAATATATATATATATATATATATATATATATATATATATATATATATATATATATATATATATATATATAAATATATATATATATTTACATATATAAATATTATATATATATATATATATATATATATATATATATATATATATATATATATATATATATATATATATACATATATATATATATATATATATATATATATATATTGTTTAAACTTCGTCTTTTGAAATTCAAACTTTTTATAATTACTAAACTGGTGTCCAACGCAGCCTCACGCTGAACTTGATTAAAAGGCTTAATTGATCCGAATGAATAACAGTCTTTATTTTAACTTCTTTTATTGTACAATTATGCTGATGAAAATGTGCGTCCACAAATTGATGTACTCGTATTGCTACATTGACCAGTACACCGGATGCGCGTGCAGGTAAACGATCGCATTGAACTGTGCAGTAGTTAGCATTAAATTGACTAAGCATTAAATTTACTTGATTAACATTAAATTGACCTGCATGCATCTGCAGGTGATGGGCGCACCGGAAACGCGTGCAATGTCGAAAGGTGATCGACCGTGTGGGGTGTTGACACGATCATACATTCTCCCGCCCGTTGAGAGCGCTTTCAAGGTGTTGTGCTCTTAACTGGTAATTTGACCTCCTTGGTGTTGGTTCTGGTGGTAGGTCTGCATCATGAACCAAATACTAGAGATCACGACAATGCGAGTTCAAAACTCGTCATGTTCTGCGCATATCCCGCCTGGCGCAGTTTACGTCACGTAGCAGAGAGCGGTGGACCAAGAAAAATGTGGTGAAAAGAAAAAATACATGCATCCGAAGATGATGGTATGGCAAATTTCAAACTCGTCTTGTTCTGCGAATGATTTAATTTAGCGTCGTTCAAGTTGTAATATATGCTGTAGCATATAGTGGCGAATAGGGAGAAATATTGTGAAAAATAGGGTTTGTTGAAAATGTAGTATGTATGGTATAATTTTAATGATGCTTTGAAAAATGTGAGTTTTGTATTTCCTTACAGTAATACGTGAATGAAAAATCTATCGATATTTTGCAGTCATAAATAATCCGTTAATGAATTCTAAAATAAAGACGATTATGTTTTCAAGTCTTTAGCCGAATGTAGCCAACCAAAAAACAATACCCTGATTCACCTACAAAACAGGTAATTTCGGAATGGTTTGTGGGCGTGCTGGCGCAGTTTACGTCACAAAAAGGGTGTTGACATGCGCATGTCGTGATCTTGTCTTCTTGGTTCATGGGTCTGCATGAGGTGAGTTTCGATGGCTGTATTTGTGTTTCAAGATGTAGATTGTAGAAAACACACAGATGGAAGCTAATGCCAGGTAGCTTATGATGTATTGATGAGCGTTAGTGGATTTAGCTTCAATTGTTCATAGCTGCTGTTGGTCTTGTATGTGCTGGAGCCTTTGTTTTATGGAGTAGATGTCATCGGTGTGGTTTCTTGTTGTTAACGTACCGAACGATCCTACGGACTGGAGTTGATTGAGATGACTTTCTACCAATGAAAGATTAAACTCTGTTGATGGAGTGAAAGAGACTTCTAGTCGATTGATGAAGTGACTGTGGACAGCTATAGTTGTAAAATCGTGCTTAATGACACATTGTGATTTGAATTTTAATAGTCCGATTCCAGATAATATTCTCTGAAATGAGTGAGTACCACAAACGATGTTGAGAACATTTTCTTGCTGTTAAACGTATATCCACTGGTTTGGATCGTGAAGCTGAATCCAAGACTTTGATGATGCAGGTTCTAGTACACATTCTTCGGACAACGTTGATTGCTGGCTGATAATTGCTAGCTCACATATTGCGGGTCCCTTCTCCTTGCTGAATAGCTGATGTTTTTTTTTGCATAACAGGGTTCCGTTTGCGGTAAATGTGCATTTTGAGAATTCTTCAGAACTTATAAGGTAGTACTGATCACGATGAAGGTTTACAGCAAGGAATTCGGATGCAGTCACGATTTGCGATAATTCTTGCTGCAAGTGATAATTGATAATTCTTGCTGCAACTGTGTTGGTGTGAGTAATAGTGGGTGAATTTTTCGGTGGTGGCATTCAGTTAAAATCTCGATAAGTGTGTCTTGAGTCCTCTGGTATCGCATCATCACTAAAGTAGTGTGAATCGATAAGGTATTACATTTTTCTTGAATTTCCTGCTCGGATATAACCTGATTCGTGATTTTTACTCGTTCTTTCAGTGCCGTTAACGTGTCATTGATTATAGAGAACTGCTTGTCTGATGATGTTTTCGGTGGAATCAATAACGGAGGTCTGATTTTTAATTAAGTTTAGAAGATGGTTCTCATTATCGGCTGTTTTCTTAATCGTGGCAGTCATGTGTTGGGCATATTCTTGGTCAAGGATCCCGAACAGTTTATTTGATACTGTCCCGATGATGTCAAATGGAGATCGTTTGTTTCTGGCGTGGTTACCATTCCTTTGCCATATGATTCTTTTGGTGACTGCTATAGTATCCAGATGCCTCCGAAATTGTCGAATAAGTGTATTGCAAGAGTTGTCGTATCTAGCAAATGTCCTCCCATCGCAAATAGTTTAGAGTTGAGCGAGTTGTTGCTGTAACATGTGCTCTTCCTTCCAGTATCCCTCTAAATTATAGTATACCATGAGATTCCACTGGTCTGTTAGCATTGACAGTCGTGCTATATCTTCGAAGTACACGATTGGTGGTCTCGTCCATGGTGTGATTTCCACAAAGTGGTTTGTTTTGTTTGCCTGCGCCAGTGAAACTAGTGTTATACAGACACATATCAAGAAACTTACAACATTCTTAATAGAGGGATTCCTCTTGGTGTCTTCCGTTCTTGGATGTTTGGCTGCAGGACCATCTGATTGTGCGCGTTATAAGTATCTTACGATTTCTGAGCGAGGTTTGAAAGAAGCCTGAAGCCATGCTGGAAATCGAGTTCCCTTTGTTCGTTTACGGATTACCTTTTTCGGATCCACTTTTGGTTGACTTGTTAGTGGTACCGCTGGTAATCGTTCTGATGATGTTGGTTGTAGCTCAGTAGATCTCTCTTCAGTTAATTTCTTCTGGCTAGCTAGTTATATCTTTTTGTAATGAAAGGTATGTATACGTATTTAAATAAAACTCGAGTTTCGACTCTATTCGTTTTTATTTCTTCGAAAATTCCAAGTAGACTCGCCTAATCGTCTACGTACATTCAAAATGTCAATTTTCTTAGCCTACTGTTTATTTAAGT
Source organism: Nemotelus pantherinus (assembly GCA_963978885.1). Classification (NCBI taxonomy): domain Eukaryota; kingdom Metazoa; phylum Arthropoda; class Insecta; order Diptera; family Stratiomyidae; genus Nemotelus; species Nemotelus pantherinus. The sequence continues at coordinate 1,078,087 of CAXBUK010000010.1, read as the reverse complement.
TTATTTAAAACATAATTCAGTGTTGAGTGTTTATAACAGTGAATTGTAGCTTGTTGCATTTCTAATACAATACAAATGTGTAGGTGCCATATACATAACTAGCTTGTTGCATTTCTAATGCAATACAATTGTGTAGGTGTCATATACATAACTTCTCCCCCCACACAATTAGAATTCTCCTGAATTCTATTTTCTACATCAAATTTTACAATTCTTAGCTGTTTTTTTAAACATACAATGTTTGTTTAAATTAAGTTCATTTAAAACATATGTTTAAACATAAATATAATTTCTTTCTTAAAATCAATTTTTTTGTAGTTCATTTTATTTTTAAAAAAAATCAGTGAAGCTAATTACAATTGTTTTTTCTAATATGAGAACTTTATCAAAATTATCAATCAGCACTCTTATCTTTTATTTCGTCAATATGGCTACGGAATATAAAATAATAGATTCCCGGTGATTTTCATCTTTTCTCTTCTCACAGCCATTTGTTTCTTACAAATTTAGGTTTTCAAGAATTAACAATCTATAAACTTTTGCTTTTTTCATAAGTAATTCTGTATTACATCGTCATTTGTTGTTAACATTCGGTCACATATTTGCAGAATTGAATTTCTTTTTTTTTCTTCATTAAAGTACGTTTTAAGCTAATTAATATATTTTACATTATGGTTCGCTCATCAATTCATACTAAAATAATGCATTTCATTCACATTTTCAATGTATATAAAAAATACTCGATTGCGTATTTTGTGAGTGCCTTCAATGTCAATCAAGCCTCTCCTAGGTCTGTCGTTCATTTTTACTAATGTTCGAAGAACATTAGTATTAAAATCGATTCGGCCAAAAATTCATATTTCTTTATATATATATATATATATATATATATATATATATATATATATATATATATATATATATATATATATATATATGTACAAAAAATTTCAGTGAGATAATCTCGGGAACGCGCCATTCGATTGAGCTGAAACTTTCAGGATACATTGGTGTATATGCAGAATAGGTCCAGGTCTCTTTAAATGTCAGTTATTGTAAACCTTTTCGCGCCGGCGGGCATTTAAGTGATATTTTTAATATACCTATTATTTCGTGCACAAATGATTTTCGCAAAAATAAAGTTAATAAAATAAATTTCTAACGTGTTTTACATATGAATCGGATAATGCTTTGGAATATTTTAACCTTATGTGTGCGCTGGGTGCCTAAAAAGAGGACGGGAAAATTTGAAAATTTTTAAATTTCGATAACTTTTGACAGAGCTATTCAATCATTACCAAATTTTCAGGACATATTGATATTATTTAGTTGTAGATTTACGTGGCTTTTAATGAGCGTGCTGGCAACCCTGTAGCTAGGGCAGGCACTGAAAGTGAAAACCTCCAAATCATCGTCTCTCTTGAAAAAATGCAGTTTCTTCAAAAATAAGCCTTTCATATGTAAATCTTGTGCTTTGTTTACATAACCAAAAAAAAAAAAAGATATGGTATAACGGGCACGCCTGGCAACCCTTGCCCAATTTACCTATATTTTTAGCATCAAAAACTTCTGTTCACGGAAACTCACGATCCGATGGGCAGAATTATTTGAAATTCACAGCATGTATTGACCTTAAATAGGACCAGGTCTGATAGAAGTGATTTTGAAATGCAGGTGATTTTGTGCCAGTGGTGCCATCTTGAAAAATCACTGAAAAAGGTAACTGCTTTTAGCCCTATAAATTCTGATTGAATCGTTCGATTTTGACGAAACTTACACAATTGCTGGACCTTACTTTAAGCCACGTTTGGTAGAAATTTGGTCGAAAAATTCGATTGGAGCTGCCAGCTACGAACCAATAATCAGATACAGCTAAAATTTACAGAATGCATTGGACTTAAGTAAGACCAGATTTGATAGAAGCGATTTTGAATTGTGGGCAACTCTGTGCCAGTGGTGCCATCATGAAAAATTACAAAGAAAAAAAACTGCTTTTTGCCCTATGAAATGTGAATAAGTTACCAGATTTTCATGAAATTGACACAGAAGCTAAACCTAACTCTAATCTCTGTTTGGTGGAAATTTGGTTGAAAAATTTGATTGGTGCTACCTGCTATGGTAATTTTTGTGTCTTTGGTTTTGAAAATTCGCTCAGGAAAATAAAACTTTTTGTACTATAACTTCCAGTGCAGTCATGAAATCAATACGAATTTCATACAATTAATGAAACCTGTCATAAACATTATTCAGGCCAAATTTGGTTGAAAAGACACGATAGGGTTGCCAGCTATTGTTGGTTTTGTGTTTAATTGCAATAACTTTATTAAGCGGTTTTATCGTAGAATTTTCAAATGGTAATGATATTGTAGTGACAATAAACAGCAAATATTAAGCTTTCGATCATTTGAAAAAACTCGCTGCAGGTAACCCTAAATTTCTTTATACTCCTATAACTTCGAATGTAATTAAACAACGTGAAGCAGATTTGATATATTCTTGGATTTGATACTGGCGAAAGGTTGCCAGCACGAGTCGGTTGTGCTACTTTTGTATCAATAAATGCTTACAGTTAGTATACATACCGGAAACATTTACAATGAAAATAAATAACCAATGTTACAATTCGCAAAGTTCTGCAAATTTTTCGGATCGCAGCCCCAAACACCAACTTCAGTTACAGTGCTGCAGGCACTGAGCATTTTCTTCATTGATGTTATATGAGATGCTGCTTTCAAAATTATGTGAAATAAGCAACTGATAACGAATATAATTAACCCGTGTTTTGCTCTCATAAACGTTGAAATTCATGCCAGTGGTAATATCTGAAACCTTGCACCATATGAGTTATAATGCATTCTTAAGACGAAAGTAAAACGTGGCATTTGAAACAGTTTGGCCGTAATAAGCAGCACATGTGGTGGAATATGCACTCAAAACCTGCACGATTCTTCTACTGTTCTTCGAACATTAGTGTTTCTAGCGGTTCAGGTGCGCTAGAGTTTTTTTATATTAGAGTCTGTACTTTTTTTTGTCGAATGTCTTAATTCCGTTTTTAGTAGATACTTGTGTTGTTGTCATCAATATGATTATTGTGTCAAAAAGATACAAATTTTAATGTAAAGTAAAGTAATATTTAAATGAAACTAACTGTTAGTATGAACACAAGTTTGTTTATATTTTTAGTTTTCCCTGAACTATTTCTAAGATCATTCTTTCCCTGAAATATGGTATATCTACTTGGGTTACAATTTCTTGTGAGGTATTCAGCTATCATACAGCAGAAAACTCCACAATCGCTCCCATTACTTTGCCTTGGAAAATTATTAGCATTTTCTTTAATGAATGCTTCTGTAACAAACGGTATTCTCTTTTTATCTAGGGATTCTTCTTTTAAATAGTTCTCTAATGTATTAAGAAGTTGTGGATTATTATTTCCTAAAGAGTCGTAATATTTTATAGTTTTGTTCCGGAAATCAATTACCGCTAGGCACCAATGCGTACCGTTGACATGAACAGGAAATAATATAAGATCATAAGCAAAAATATCTGCATTTTTCGTCCAATTTTTCACTGATTTATAGCCTAAACGTATTAAAGTTGGAACAAAGAAAGTATTCATAGTAAAAACCTTCGGGAATTCATGAATTGAATAGATGTTGATTTGCTGTTGATTGCATTCTACTAAAAGGTTTTAGTAAAAGTTTAGAATATTGTCAGTTAACCATGATGAGCCCACCAGACTATTTATATCTTGACGTGTTAGAGTTAAATTAAATTTTGATATTAAAACTTCTTCCTGTGGTTCCCCATTTGTAGCCTTATTAATTACTTTTCTTTCTTCTTTGGTAAAAGGGTCCATTGAGTTTGTAGCCTTGTCAATCACTTTTCTTTCTTCTTTCGTAATAGGGTCCATTGAGTTTCCATTGCAATCCACAGACTTACGTACCCTCTTAATATTGACTGGATGAATATTTTCTATCTTTGATTTTCGATATTTAGGTAATTGTTTGAGTCTCGTCGATTTGTAATTCTTTATAAAGCTTGTTGTACGTGTTTCCAAATATTCCTCTCGTTTTACATTTTGTTTTGCTAGCATTTTGTTTTTAGTGTCGATCAAATTTTTTTTTATTTGTTCAAGATCTACTTTTCGATTCTGCACTTCGCATGGTGTGCACTTAATAGATGAATGGTACCTCTGATTATAATTTCGTAATGCCTGTTGTAGTATTCGTTTCGGTGCGAATTTTGTCTTTCCAAAAGTAAGAATCCTAAATTTTTCAGCTATTGTGCTATGTAATTTTTCTATGTCAGCAATACCAGTGTGGCTATGAGGCTTTGTCATGTGATGAATAATACCTTCATTTTGAAAATATTCTTTGATTTGAATCGCATTAAACTCATTACCTGAAACTATTTTGTTTGGTTTTCCAAATTTTGTAAAATGTTCTTCAAGAGTTTCTATTATTGTGAGATGGTTTCTGTCAGGTAAATAATATGCTGTGCCAAATTTTGAAAACGTATCAATACAAGTGAGGAAACAATATTTCATTATAAAATACATGTCGATATGGATTATTTGATTTACATCTGTAGCTGTTTCCGTTAGCTGAAATTTCGGTTTGATAGGCCGTCGCTCGTATTTAACTTCCTGACACACATCGCACTGATTTATGACTAGTTGTATCAACTCTTGTAATTTTGGATAGAAGATTTTGTTTTTAAGCATTTGGAAGGTTTCTTGTATGCCTGAGTGAAAACTTTCTCTGACATGATAAAGCGATATCTGTTTTATTGCCTCGACTTCTGTGTGAATATCTTGTGCTTTGAATGAGCATCTTGCAAATTTAATTTGCCTGTCGTTTGAAAACATTTGTCTAATATGTTCCTGTACTACATTATATTGACTATCAGATAGCTCTGTGTATATTCCAGTTATGCCCTTCTTGATATAGCTTCTTAAGATATCACGTAAATTCCTAAAGTCGTATTCGGATATATATTATTCTTTTTCCATGCATTATCTCTATTTCTTGTGTCTTATTATTTGTTAAGATTAACTGTGTTTTATATTTGTTTACAGTTTCTGACTTTATTGGGATATAATCCAAAAGTTCTTCCTCCGCTGAATGCTTAGTCGCCATGGTAGAATTTATATCCTCTTCGACGTTGAGTAAAATTCCTAAATCTGAATATGCTTGAGTCTCTTTTTCCAATTCATCTGATACCGTTTTGTCTTCTCCCGTTTGCTTGATTCTACTTAAAAAATCTGCTACACGGTTGTCTTTTCCCTTGAGATACTCTATTTCATACTGATATTCGCCTAGTTTGGTAAGCCACGGTTGATGTCGAGGTGAGAGATCTTTACCTTGATATTTGGCGTTCAAGTATTTAATTGGCTGGTGATCCGTATATATCTTAAATTTGCTTCCGTAGAGGTATGGTCGGAAATAGTGGATCGACCACATGATGGCCAAGAACTCTTTGTCTACAGCCGAAAAGTTTCTTTCATGTTTTCTCAATGTCCTGGATGCAAAACATACCGGGTGACCATCTTGCGACAACACGGCGCCTATCGCGTAATTCGACGCATCCGTGGTTAAGTGAAACTGTTTTTTATAATCTGGAAATTTTAAAATTGGTGGCGAGATAACTAAGTTTTTCAGTTTTTCAAACGCTTCAATATAATTTGGGTCTTTGATGTTGAGCTTAGCTCCTTTCTGCAAATACTTTGTGATTGGTTACGCCACCTTTGCGTAATCTTTAATGAATTTCCGGTAATAACCAGTAAGTCCAAGAAAACTTTTTATTTGTTTTTCCGTTTTTGGTATTACCAGGGACTGAATAACACTAATTTTTTCCAGGTTTGGTTTCAATCCTTCATTTGTGACTACATGCCCAAGAAAACCAGTTTCTTTCTTTATGAAATTGCATTTGTTTATTTGCACTTTTAGTTTGTGACTCTCTAAAACTTTGACCTTTCGCCAGATCTAGGGTTGTGAAATATTGTGAATTTCCTAGTTTACCTAATATTGAATCTATGTTAGGTAAGGGAAATTTGTCATCGATTGTGACTTCGTTTAGCTTACGATAGTCGATGACTAATCTGAATTTTCTTTTCCCCGAATTATCAATTTTCTTTGGAATAATTATCAGTGGGCTTGAGTACTTCGAATTGCTCTGCCTTATTATTGCCTGTTTTTCCATATCCCTAACTTGCCTACGCACTTCTTCTTCGTGTTTAGGAGGATACCTATATAACTTAGAGTTTATTTGCCGATCTGTGGTGGTTGGGATTTCGTGTTCTATAGTGGGTGTACTTGTGAGTTGATCTCCTTCTTTGAAGAATATAGCTTCAAATCTGTTAACTATTTTTATTATATCCCGATATTCTTCGCTGTTCAAATGATCTAATTTGAGGTGGTTCATGTAATCATTTTCGATTTGTTCTAACGTATATATTTGATTAATGATGTATGGATTATTCAAAAAATTTATTGATTGACCGTTAAGAGATATTGTTTGGTTTTCGAGATCAATCACAGTGCTTAGTTTGTCCAACAAATCAACACCAATGATAAAATTATATTTCCTGTTTGCCAGGTTTCTAACTTTCCACCTTATTTTCACTTCAGCTGGTATTTTAAATTCTAATGGGGCAGGTGTATGTACTTCATAATTTACACAAATATAGAGGTTTGATTTTGATTTTTTCAAACTCTTTCAGATTCTCGTCAATGATGCTAAACGAGGATCCCGTATCTATTAATGCTGTGTATTTGATAGAGTTAATAGTGAAATTAATTAGTGGCAGGTCGTCCGAGGCTAGTTTAGAAAAAACGTTGCCTGTTCTGACTGCACTGGACTACCACTAACATGATTTGACTCTACGTGATCATTTTGTCTATCGTTCCTTTGGAACTGATCATTATTGAAATTTCGATACGAATTTCTTTTACTTTCGTACCCCATATGCTTCTGCACATTATCTACTTCCATAGGCTCTACACCCTGTTGCCTATATTGCCCAGAATTTTCCCAAAAATTTCTTTTGTGCTGATTGGGATTTTTAAGTGAATACCTAGTTGACTAGATGACTGAAACCAATATTTCCCGAATTTTTAGAACGATTAGTTTGATGTTGATTTGGTTTATTCGGTTCTGAATATTGACCTTGTTGGTGTCTGTTTTGGTCGTCACGTCTGTTTCGTTCCCAATTCCGGTCTGTTTGGTGTTTGTACTGTCTGTAATTATATCCGTTTTGTTTGTAAAATCTGTCTTGTTCTTCAAATTCTTTATGTTGGTAGTGTTTATTTCGTGAAAAACTATTTGCTTTTGAAAAACTATTTACTTTTTGTTGTCTGTATTCTTGTCTGATGCAACTGTTTTCGAATCTTCTACTACCCATAATTATCAACACTTCTTCTAATTCACAAATTTCATATATCTTATCCAAGAGAACACCTTGGGTCATTTCTTTAATCGTATTTATAAGCAAAGAATCAACATTACTTAGATCTATATGCAAATTATTCGAATAATATATAATTAATTCATCGGATTTACATTTAATTTTTTCTACTTCGACTGCAAGCTCACTCACTGTGTTGGCTTTCAAGCTGCTAATCCATTTGTAGATGTCCGATGGCTCCATATCGGGTTTAAATCTCCGTTTGAGTTTTTCTTTTATCGAATTCCAATTATCTGGCTGCTGTATGTTTATAATAACATCCTTTGCTTCTCCCTGTATTCTTTCAAAATATATATTTATCGTTGCAGTTTTTCTTAGTTCTTCGCTCTCAATCGTTTGTAGAAAAAATTCTACGCTTCGTATAAATGCGTTTATTGATACTGCTCCATTGCCCGTAAATATACTCATATGTTGTATGGTTTTTAGTACGTTATTTTGTGTTGCAGCTTGTTGGGTCGTTGCTCGTATTAACGCTTCTCCTACTACCCGTAAGTGACTTTCCCTTTCTGCTAACTCACGTTGTAATATTTCTATTTGTTGTTCCATTTCAAAATTTTTAATATCTACTTTTCTTATTATGTTATATTCTTCACTTCTCTTTTCTTTTCTATTATTCATTCATTATTTATTGGTGATAACAACAAATAAAAAAATTTTTTACTAATGTTCGAAGAAGAACATTAGTATTAAAATCACTTTGGCCAAAAATTCATATTTCTATATATATATTTATATATATACGAGTATATATATATATATATATATATATATATATATATATATATATATATATATATATATATATATATATATATATATATATATATATATATATATATATCATCAAAAAATTTCAGTGAAAAAATCTCAGGAACGCGCCATCTGATTGAACTAAAATTTTCAGGACACATTGATGCATGTGCCAAATCGTGCCAGGTCTCAGAAAAAGTTTAAAATCTTGAACCCTTTGGCGCCGGCGGCCATTTTAGTGATATTTTTAATACACCTATTATTCCGTACACAAATAAGTTTTGCAAAAATAAAGTTGACGAAATAAATTTCCAACGTGTTTTACATGTGAATCGGATGTTTTGGATTTTTTTTAACCCCATGTGTGCGCTGGGTGCCTAAAAAGAGAACGGGAAAACTTGTAAATTTTTAAATTGCGATAACTTTTGACAGAGTTCTTCAATTATTACCAAATTTTTAGGACATATTTTTAGGACATATTTGTATTATTTAGTTGTAAATTTGTGTAGCTTTTGATGAGCGTGCTAGAAACCGTGAAGCTAGGGCAAGCACTGAAAGTGAAAACCTCCAAATTATCGTCTCTCTTGAAAAAATGCCGTTTCTTCAAAAAAAAGTCACTCATATGTAAATTTTGTGCTTTTTTTACATAGACCAAAAAAAAAATTTGATATGGTATTACGGGCACGCCTGGTAACCCTTGCCCAATTTACCTATATTTTTAGCATCAAAAACTTCTGTTCACGGAAACTCACGATCCAATGAGCAGAATTAATTGAAATTTGTAGACTGTATTGATATTAAATAGGACCAGGTCTGATAGAAGTAATTTTGAAATGCGGGCGATTCTGTGCCAGTGGTGCCATCTTGAAAAATCACTAAAAAAGATAACTGCTTTTAGCCCTATAAATTCTGATTGAATCGTTCGATTCTGACGAAATTCACACAGTAGCTGGACCTTATTTTAAACCACGTTTGGTAGAAATTTGGTTGAAAAATTCGGTTGGAGCTGCCAGCTATGATAATTTTGGTGTTTTAAATTTGAAAAAATAAAAATTTGGAAGTGAAAACATTCAAATCATCGAATATCCAAAAATGTCCGTTTCTTACAATAAAACCAATATGTATACAAATCTTATGCTTTATCTACACGTTCAAAGTAAAACTTTGGAAATTTCATGTCGGACAAGAACGGTAACCCTTTCCCAGGTAACCTATATTTTTAGCATCAAAAACTTCTGTTCACGGGAATTCACGAACCAATAATCAGATACCATTGAAATTTACAAAATGCATTGGACTTAAGTAGAACCAGGTCTGATAGAAACGATTTTGAATTGTGGGCAACTCTGTGCCAGTGGTGCCATCTTGAAAAATTACAAAGAAAAAAAAACTGCTTTTTGTCCTATGAAATGTGAATAAGTAACCAGATTTTCATGAAATTGACACACAAGCTGCACTTTAGTCTGAACTCTGTTTGATAGAAATTTAGTTCAAAAGATCGATTGGTGCTGCCAGCTATGGTATTTTTTGTGTCTTTAGTTTTGAAAATTCTCTCAGGAAAATAAAACTTTTTGCCCTATAACTTCCAGTGCAGTCATGAAATCAATACGAATTTCATACAATTAATGGAACCTATTATAGAAATTATTTAGGCCAAATTTGGTTGAAAAGCCACCATAGGGTTGCCAGCTATTGTTGGTTTTGTCTTTGTTGGCAATATCTTTATTAAGCGGTTTTATCGTAGAATTTTCAATTGGTAATGATATTGTAGTGACAATAAACAGCAAATATTAAGCTTTCGATTATTTGAAAAAACTCGCTGCAGGTAACCCTAAATTTCTTTATACTCCTATAACTTCGAATGTAATATAACAACGTGAAGTAGATGTGATATATTCTTGGCTTTGATACTGGCGAAAGGTTGCCAGCACGAGTCGGTTGTGCTACTTTTGTATCAATAAATGCTTACAGTTAGTATTCATACCGCAAACATTTACAATGAAAATAAATAACCGATGTTTCAATTCCCTAAGTTCTGCCAATTTTTCCGATCGCAGCCCCAAACACCAACTTCAGTTACAGTGCTGCAGACACTGAGCATTTCCTTCATTGATGTTATATGAAATGCTGCTTTCAAACTTTAGTGAAATAAGCAACTGATAACGAATATAATTAACAAATGTTTTTCTTTCATAAGCTTTGAAACCCATGCCAGTGGTAATATCTGAAACCTTCCACCATATGAGTTATAATGCATTCTTGAGACTAAAGTAAAACGTGGCATTTGAAAGAGTTTGGCCGTAATAAGCAGCTCATGTGGTGGAATATGCACTCAAAACCTGCACGATTCTTCTACTGTTCTTCGAACATTAGTGTTTCTAGCGGTTCAGGTGCGCTAGAGTTTTTTTTTTTTTACTTTTTATTTATTTTTACTGATTATTGAATTAATTGTTCTTCGCGAACAGTTTTTTTTATTTATTCTTGTCGGTAACAACTATTAATTTTTTTTGTTTTTTAATTTCTTTTTTTCCTTTTTGTTTATTGTTTTTTGTTTAGGATCTTGTCCTCACTGTTCAGATTTTCAGCTCCGGAGGGCTTTTGTTATTATTGTTGGTAACAACAATTTTTTTTTTTTTTTCTAGGATCTTGTCCTCACTGTTCGGATTTTCAGCTCCGGAGGGCTTTTGTTATTATTGTTGGTAACAACTATTAATATTTTGTTTTTGTACATATTCAAAGTTTCTCTTGGAATCTTCGATAAATCCTGCTTCAACTATCCTAATAGTACATTCATTCCCAAATCGCATTCGCTTATAGATATATTAAAAATTCGACTCGTTACTGTAATCCAGCTGAGAAAACTTTCTGTTTACTTAACTTTCTTTTCGTGTTTCTTTTTCACTAAATCTTCATTGTCAATTTCTTGCGATTACTCGTCATCTTTTTCTCTTTTTTCCCAGTTTATAATTACAAACAAAAATACTTAATGTATGTATTTCTCAATATGAGCCTTCGAAAACGTAAATTTGCTTCTCACTCCTTGCGTAAATTATTCGCGAAAGGAAGCGAACAACGAGTTGAACTGAACTTGACAAGTCCGACCGAAAATGTTAATTTCAATTTCTAACCGGAAATCTTTTCGAGTCGCGAGATAGAGAGAGAGATCACTTCTTGTTCACTTTTTAATTAAACCACTTTTATCACAATTTGTATCTATTTCTATCTATCACTATCACAGTCTGTATATTTCTAACTACTACGTTTTGCAAATTTTCTTAATCGAAGAGTATTCGCCGCTCAAAGTTTCATTCTTCGATCACACTTCTATTTCCACCAACGACAAACGGTTTGTCGAAACTTTTCACTAATTATTATTATTTTATTTTATTTTTTTTTTATAGCAAGATAACCTAGCAGCCTCACCAGGTCTTTTAAGCCGACTTTTGGCTTCGTGTTCGGACTCTTGCATTGTTTTTATTATTATATAAAAAAATATTTGCCCGAGATTCGTATCCGACTGCGCCAATTATATCTTTTTGTAATGAAAGATATGTATACGTTTTAAATAAAACTCGAGTTTCGACTCTATTCGTTTTTATTTCTTCGAAAATTCCAAGTAGACTCGCCTAATCGTCTACGTACATTCAAAATGTCAATTTTCTTAGCCTACTGTTTAATTAAGTTTATTTAAAACATAATTCAGTGTTTAGTGTTTATAACAGTGAATTGTAGCTTGTTGCATTTCTAATACAATACAAATGTGTAGGTGTCATATATATAACTAGCTTGTTGCATTTCTAATGCAATACAATTGTGTAGGTGTCATATACATAACTAGCTTCAACTGTGAGTATGGGTAGTGTAGGTGTGCTTGGGTTAGTTGTTGCTAACAAAGTGGCTGCTGGCAATCGTTTTGGTGATGTAGACGGTAGCTCATTAGATTTTTCTTCAGCTACATTCTCTTGCACTGGAAGTATGCAAAGATTGTGTATCGCTCGTTTGATGATTCCCTTTTCTGTTTTGATTGCTGCCACTCTAACACACCCGTCAGGTCCAGTATTGACTGCTAGGATTCTTCCAAGTGGCCACTTTAAAGGTGAAATAGAATCAGTTTTGATAAGCACCATAGCTCCGACCTTCACGTCGTCTTTCTGGTTTTTTCATTTTTGTCGTTCTTGCAGCTGCTGTAGATATTCGGTGCTCCATCGATACCAAAATTCGTTTTGCTTTGCTTTGATGACCTCCCAACTTTTAAGCAAGGTTGTGTGGCGGTCTGCTTCTCGAGGGTTTGCCAGCGCTGTTAGTGGTGATCCGGTCAAGAAATGCCCTGGTGTAAGTGCCTGCAAATCGTTCGGATCGGATGATAGTGGAGTTAGTGGGCGTGAATTGAGCACTGCTTCTATCTCAATTATCAGAGTATTGAGCTCTTCGTATGCAAGTGATACACTCAGAATCGTGCGGCGAATGTGGTATTTGGCTGACTTTACTGCAGCCTCCCACAGACCTCCAAAATGTGGTGTCCTGGGAGGAATAAAATTCCATTGAATATATTCGTCTGAACAGAAACTTACTAATTCCTCTTGAAATGGTTTGTCGGTGAATAATTCACGAACATCTTTCAATTCGTTTTTTGCCCCTACAAAGTTTGTCGCGTTGTCACAAAATATTTTTGATTGCTTCCCTCTTCTCCCAATAAAGCGTTTAAGGGCTGCAATAAATGCTTCCTTAGTTAAATCAGACACCAATTCTAAATGTATTGCCTTTGTGACAAAGCAGATAAAAATAGAAATATATGCCTTTGTTGGTCTTTTGCCTCGAATCTTATAATGAATTTGAAATGGTCCACCAAAGTCGACCCCCACGTTAAGAAATGGTCTGGTGAATTGTACGCGCTCTGCTGGAAGGTTTCCCATTATCTGCTTGTAGAATCTTGGCCTAAGCCGGGAACAGCGTATGCATTGTCTGACCGCTGCTCTTGCCATTGCTTTGCCATTTATTGACCAGAATCGTTGGCGTGTTATTGCTAATAAGGCTTGAGGTCCAGCATGCAGATGTTTAACGTGAAGATGCGCTAGCAGTAATTTGACGATGTCATCTTTGTCTGGCAGTAAAATTTGATGTTTTGCTTCGTATGGTACATCGGCAGCTTGTATTCTTCCACCGACAAGTATTAACCCTTTGTCATCTAACCATGGTGTGAGCGACTTTACCCTGTCACTTAAAATGGGAATCTTCTTTGTCGTTAGTTGTTTCAATTCATACTCAAATGCACGTTGTTGTACTTGTTTGAATATGAAGATGAGTGCCTCTTCAAGTTCATATGGATGTAAACTGATTCCTTTCTCTTGCCTTTTCCTCGCAAACCGTAACACATAATCAACAATGTGTTGCAGAGTTCTGAATGAGTTTCTACGATCAATGGATGTTAAAATACTGGACGTTTGCTGAGTAGTAGTCAGAATTGTCTTTTGATTCCGCAATTCTTCATTGAATTCTGTTGGAGCTATGATTTTGTTCGGCCAGGCGGATGGTTTTTCTAGAAGAAACCTTGGTCCGGAAAACCATGTTTTCGATGACATTAACTGGGCGCTTGTGAGTCCTCGAGATATCATATCTGCCAGGTTCAAATTGGTGGGTATGTGGCGCCATTCCGCAATCTTGCTGTGCTCTTGAATATATGCTACTCGGTTGGCGACGAAGGTTTTGAATGAGGAGCTTGTGGATCGGATCCAGGACAGAGTTATAGCCGAATCGGTCCAGTAGTACGTGCTATGGATTGGAAAGTGAAAAACTTCTTCCAGCCGTTTCACCAACTTTATCATTAACTGGGCGGCACAGAGTTCTAGTTGTGGCAATGCAACTCTTTTTACGGGAGCTACCTTCGACTTAGCGGTTAGTAAGTTTGTCATTACTTTGTCTGTATAGCTGATAGTCTTAACATACACTGCTACTCCGTATGCCCTTTCGCTTGCGTCTGAAAAGGCATGAATCTCAACTTTTCTTACCTTATCGCTGGGTAGAATGTGTCTTGGCACAACAAATGTATTAAGTGTATTAAGTCCTTCCCGAAATGAGAGCCATTTTGTCAGTTGCTCCTCGGGAATAGCCTCATCCCAGTCTAATTTTGATTGCCAAAGCTCTTGCATATATATTTTTGCTAACGTCACAACTGGGTTGACTAGTCCCAGTGGATCATAGATCGACGCAATGTCCGCAAGGATGGTTCTTTTCGTGACTGTTTTGAATTCACGTAAGTTCGTCTTGATGGACAGCTTGTCCGCTTGTGGCTGCCACCTAAGCCCTAGTGTTTGGATATGGTTGTCTTTGTCACCCAAACAAGTTGTTGTTTCGACATCCTCTTGAGGAATGACTTGAAGTAATTTCTTGTGGTTCGAAGACCATTTCCTCAAATGAAAGCCTGCACTTTGGAGCATCTCTCGTAGTTCTGATTGAATGGTAAGCGCTTCTTCTATATTGTCAGCCCCAGTGATGACGTCATCCACATAAAAATCTCGGAGTAGTATGTTTGATCCGACTGGATGAGTGCTCTTATTGTCTTCGGCTAATCGATGAAGACATTTTATAGCAAGATATGGGGCACTGGCAGTTCCATAGGTAACCGTATTCAGACGGTAATATTGAAACGGTTGCGATGGTGAATATCTCCATACCAAGAGTTGAAAACTGCGATCCTCTTCAACGAGGAGTACTTGCCGGTATATCTTGGCTATATCGGCTGTAAACACATACCGATGTAATCTAAAGCGTATTAGAATCACATACAAGTCATTTTGTATTGCAGGACCAGATAATAGCAAATCATTTAGCGAAGTGTTGCTGGAGGTTTTGCAGGAAGCGTCGAAAACAACCCTTAGTTTGGTTGTTGAACTCTCCGGTTTCAAAACGCAATGGTGTGGCAGAAAATAGTTATACTTGGGAGTTTTAGTAACTACTTCCATGTGTTTTAAGTCTTCGAGTTCCTTCATAAATGCACAATACTGCGTCATGATTTCCGGATCCTTTTGCAATCGCTTCTCTAACGCAAAGAACCTGCGGATGGCAATTCCTCTAGAGTCGCCTAGTGACGTAGGAGTACTTTTAAATGGAAGCTTCACAACGAACCTACCCTGATGATTTCTATATGTATTTTCCTCAAAGTGTAAATCACATAGTCGTTCTAATTCTGTGAATGTGTCTTTAGACTCGGTCTCCTCTATACTCCAAAACTTTTCTAACTGATCTTGTATTGAAACAGTACTTATTCCACAAAATAGTTTTTCTGCGTTGT
Source organism: Nemotelus pantherinus (assembly GCA_963978885.1). Classification (NCBI taxonomy): domain Eukaryota; kingdom Metazoa; phylum Arthropoda; class Insecta; order Diptera; family Stratiomyidae; genus Nemotelus; species Nemotelus pantherinus. The sequence goes on along the minus strand of CAXBUK010000010.1, from coordinate 1,062,581 downwards.
TGGCTCTTTGCACTCGACCTAGTACAAATCAGCCCCATACTAAATTTTGCAAAGTGGGAAGGTTGTCCGAGATCTATATTTGTCCAGTAAGCATTAGCTCACTGTATATGTCTGCTCCTAGCAGCATATCCACTCGCCTCGGCGTATGAAAATCTGGATCTGCCAGTTGAATGTGCTTTGGTATGGGCCATGATGCTATATCGATCAGTTGACTCGGTTGTATGGTCGTAATTTCTGGAAGTATAAACGCTTCAATTCTTGCTGAGAAGTTATTTACCTTTGACATGATGTTAAGGTTCACTCGGCCTTGTATTCGAAGCTGTGCTTGACCGATACCATTTATTTGATGTTTTTTAAGATCCAAGTGGAATCCCAATCGTTTAACAATGCGCTCGGAGACCAAGTTCATTTGTGAACCTGAGTCTAAGATCGCTCTGCATGTTGTCAGTCCACCTCTAGAATTGCGGATGTCGGAACACGTAAATTGAAGTCTCCGACAGATCGGAACACGCAGAGAGCACTGCGTGTGTTTTCTCTGGTTGAGAAAAGTGGTTTGGATCCTGGGGCTGAGATTAGTTGCATTGTTTGGTCATGGAAACTTCTCGGTGTAGGAGCGTGTGGTGACGCCCGTTGCATTTAAAGCAACTTCTGGATTGACATTCGAAGAGCTTATGACCTGGTTTTAAGCAGTTGAAACAGCATTGAAGCTTTCTTGCGGCCCGAGCTCGTTCAACTATCGGGAGCTTTACGAAGGCTTCACTATTGCGTAGATTGAGATGTGCTTTTCCACAAAGCTGACAGTTTTCGGAATTTTTAGTTGTCAAGAACGTGGAATTCCTATTCATCTCTTTTTCCCGGAAATGAGTCTTCTCGTTCTTAATGCCCAGAGTTTCGAGCAGCTGAAACCTAGCTTCAATGAAATTGAGAAAACTTTTTATTGTCGGAATCTCCCGAGGTGTTTCCAAGCTTTGCTCAAATAAACGATGGGTTCCCCGATCGACCTTCTGCATGATTAGATGTAGGAGCAACGCATCCCAGTTGCTAGTATCTACTCCTTGACTGTTTATTCCGAGTATGGCTTCGATCACACTATCGTGAAGCCGTTTCAGTGAAGTGGCGGATTCTGTGCTTGTTTGGGCGATCGAAAACATCGTATTCAAAAATGCTGACACTATCAGCCGTCTGTTGTCGTATCTTGCCTTCAGTATTTTCCATACTGTAGTGTAGTTTGCCTCGGAAACTTGTAGATGTTGTATCAGTCCACTCGGCTCTCCTGCTAAATTCGACTTCAAATAAAACATCTTCTGGGCGTCTCCCATAGGTTGGTTGTGAATCAAATGGGAAAACAGATCGTGGAACTGTTTCCACTTAGAATAATCCCCTGAAAAAATCGGAATTGATATTTTTGCTAAATTTATTAATGTTTCCTGTAACGGTGGCCTGGAAGCTTGGTGTCCACTTATACTGCCTTCAGATAATTCCATGAACTTGATTGCCAGCGCCTGATACCGCTCACCCAACTCGATGAACCTTTCTTCCGTATATGATAGCGCCAAATCCTCCGCCACTAACTCATTATGATTGGTGCTTATAGCCTGCCAATAGCTATGTAGCGTACTAAGGTGCTGTGCATAATATGCTTTTGATTGTGGGGTTGCAGATCCATCCTCCGCAATTTGTATTGCACGTTCGAAAGAACACAACAGTGCTTGTTGTGTTTTTATCTGTCGTGCAACTATATCCTTGCGCCGTTCGAAAGAACCTTGAGAACCTTGAGACATCCATTTTCGATGCTCCATCTACCAATGCACCCTCTTCCGATCTTAGAAGACCTTCTTCAGCCTTCTGCAGACCTTCTTCCAACTCTAGCCTTAAATCCTGGCACATGGCTTCTACTTGGCCATAGAAGTCTTCTTCGAAGTATGGATGCGAAGCCATGCTTGTTTCAAATGGTCGTAGCTCCAAATAACGTGCCTCAAACTGCGCTCATTGCTCCTCTGGGCCCTTCAACTGGGGTTGAAAGTACCTTAGAGTTCTCCTGCTCCTGGGTGCCTTAAAATGATTTTCTTGACGCCGCTCGATGGCCCTGCCAAGCTTCGTTTGCTCCTTAGCAATCATCTCCATCTCACAAATGGTATACGTGTTGTAATTGGGGTCACCAAAATGTTTAAACTTCGTCTTTTGAAATTCAAACTTTTTATAATTACTAAACTGGTGTCCAACGCAGCCTCACGCTGAATTTGATTAAAAGGCTTAATTGATCCGAATGAATAACAATCTTTGTTTTAACTTCTTTTATTGTACAATTATGCTGATGAAAATGTGCGTCCACAAATTGATGTACTCGTATTGCTACATTGACCAGTACGCCGGATGCGCGTGCAGGTACATGATCGCATTGAACTGTGCAGTAGTTAGCATTAAATTGACTAAGCATTAAATTTACTTGATTAACATTAAATTGACCTGCATGCATCTGCAGGTGATGGGCGCACCGGAAACGCATGCAATGTCGATAGGTGATCGACCGTGTGGGCTGTTGACATGATCATACATATATATTTATATATATATATATATATATATATATATATATATATATATATATATACCCTAGAATACCCTAGCTGGCTCAGTGGGTAGAGAGATGGACTCCCACGCGGGAGGACCGAGTTCAAATCCCAGGGACGGCTTTTTCTTCAACAAAAAGTTTGTCTACCCAGCTAGGGTAGATGGTCCATTGGGAGATGGTAATTCTGATGGACCCTACCCCCCCCCCCCTCCCCCCTATCCCCATCCTACAAACTAACTCCACATACAAATCCCACTTACTCTTACCCCTTACCAACCCGCAACGAGACAGCGTGGTAAGGTATTGTCTCAAAAATCCCCCAACATGAAAAGAAAGAACAAGCACCAGCCCTCATTCTCCGTAGGCCAGAGTGGACCTGGGACTGGTAGCTCCCAGGAATCATCCACGAAGGCAGAGGGTGTTAAGAATCCGCGGAGGTTAAATTGCTACCAACAAAACATGACAACGCTACATATAGCGACATATAATTGCCGATCGCTATCGAGCCAGGCAAGACTAATTGAACTAGAGGAGGAATCAACAAAAATTAAATGGGACATTATTGGTCTGAGCGAAACCAGACGTAAAGAAGAAAGCTTGCTGACACTTGAATCGGGTAACATCCTATACCACCAGGGGACCCAATCAGGTAGAACGAGCGGAATAGGGTTCCTTATTAACAAAAAATGGGCAGGCAAGATAGATAATGTCATAAGCTACTCGGATCGAGTAGCCAGCCTAACTCTAAGGCTCTCCCAAAGATACACAGTGCAAATCATACAAGTCTATGCACCCACAACTAGCCACACGGACGAAGAAATTGAAAAGTTCTATAATGAAATAAACCAAGCTTGGTACAATAACAACAGCCACTTTAAATTTCTGATAGGGGACTTCAATGCTATCGTAGGAGGAAGAAAGGACCACGAAACTCTGGTAGGGAAATTCGGTTTGGGCATTAGGAATGACAGAGGAGAAAGATTGGTCCAATTCGCTCACCAACATAATCTCTACATAGCAAATTCGTTCTTCAAGAAAGGCCAAAATTGAAAATGGACTTGGCAAGCCCCCAATGGAGCCACTAGAAACGAAATCGACCTGATACTAACGGACAGGATAAGAATAATAAAAGATGTATCAGTTATCAATAATTTCAGGACAGGAAGTGATCATCGTCTGGCTAGAGCAAAAATTACTCTAGATCTAAAGACAGAAAGGCTCAGACTAATTAGGAAACCAGCAAGAGCAGGTATTAACATTGACAACGTCAGAGACAACGCCATTCTCTTCCAAGAATTGCTAAATTACAAAATGCGTAATAAGGACGCAACGCACCTCGCAGAAACCATCTTGGAGTGTGCCGAAGAAGTAGGTGGACCAAGCATAGACAGTAAACACCACAAGCTCTCAAACGAGACAAAAGCCTTACTCCGAAAACGCAGGGAAATGAAGTTATCCTCGAACATCCAAAGGATTGAATACACCGAAACCTGCAAAACGATCAGAAAGAGGATAACAGAAGATGTAAGGAAATATAATGAAAAATTAGTAGAAAGTGCGATCGAAAATAATAAGAGCCTCAAGAAGGCAAAAAGAGCATTATGGATTGGTAGAAACCAAGTGATTGCTATGCAACATGAAAATGAAAGAGTAACCGATAGGAAGAAAATACTGGAGATAATAACCAACTTCTATCAGGATCTCTACAAAGCCCCCGAAACAAGCCAAACAATAACAACGACTATACAAGAAGCGCCTGAAGAAGACGTCCCAGAAGTTCTCATTGATGAAGTGGAAGCGGCGCTGAAACAAATGAAAAATGGCAAAGCAGCTGGCAATGATGGCATCACAGCGGAACTATTGAAATACGCGGGAAGGAAAACATGGAAGATTCTGGCGAACGTATTCACAAGCTGCTTCAGAACAAGGAAAATCCCTGACCATTGGAATAGTGCCAATATAATTCTGATCCACAAGAAGGGGAACAGGGAAGACATTAGAAACTACAGGCCGATAAGTTTACTCCCCGCGTTCTACAAAGTATTCACCAAAATCATCAATAACAGAATACAGGCAACCTAAGACGCAGAACAGCCTCGAGAACAGGCAGGTTTCAGAAGTGGCTTCAGCACCATAGACCACATTCACACACTGAGAGAAATTATGAGCCGAGCGAATGAGTATGAACTTCCCCTCGCCCTGGCGTACATAGACTTTGAGAAAGCCTTTGATTCAGTATACCCCGAGGCAATAATAAGAGCACTTATAAACCAAGGTATCGAGAAACCATACATAGAAACACTGACCAACATCTACAGGAACGCCAAAGCTAAAGTCAAAGTGTTCGATGACACACCAGAGTTTCCCACACAAAGAGGTGTTAGACAGGGGGACACCATTTCGCCAAGACTCTTTAACGCCACCGTGGAAGAAATCTTTCGAGGCCTAGCATGGGACAATAAAGGCTTAATCATAGATGGAGAACGGCTAAGCCACCTACGATTTGCAGATGACATAGTCCTTCTCACCCAAAATCAGGGGGAATTACAAACGCTACTTGAGGATCTAAACTCAGCTAGTAAGACAGCAGGACTGAGAATGAACCTCAATAAAACAAAGGTTATGTACAACGAATTCATATCGAGAGGCCAGGATAGAATATCAATTAATAGCACAGATTTGGAAGTGGTAGACGAATATGTGTATCTGGGCCAAACAATAAGCAACTCAGGATCGCTACTACCCGAAATAAACAAGAGAATCAAACTAGCGTGGAGTGCGTTTGGGAAAAACTGCATAATCTTCAAATCAAAAATGAAACCCTACCTGAAGAAGAAAGCCTTTGATGGATGCATTCTGCCGGTCATGACTTATGGCTGTGAAACATGGACTCTGACAGCAGATACCACAAGAAAGCTTCAGGTTGCCCAAAGAGCAATGGAGAGATGCATGTTGGGCATCACAAGAAGAGATAGGAAAAGACTTGACTGGATAAGAGCAAAAACGCAGGTAACTGATGTGATTAATAGAATCAAAAGTCTCAAGTGGCGATGGGCCGGGCATTTGGCAAGACTATCGGACAACAGATGGACCACCAAAGTCATGAACTGGTATCCAAGGGGAGTCAAAAGACCAAGACGGCGCCCGAAACTAAGATGGGACCATGACATAAGAAAGCTAGCCGGCATACCCTGGACACGTATAGCCAAAAATAGACAAGAATGGAGGGAAATGGAAAGCCAATATTTAGGGGAGGCTACATCATGATCCGTATGCATGATTGACAAGCTGACAATGATGATGATGATGATGATGATATATATATATATATATATATATATATATATATATATATATATATATATATATATATATATATACATATTTATATATATAAATATATATATATATATATATATATATATATATATATATATATATATATATATATATATATATATATATATATATATATATTCCAAAAATTTCAGTGAAAAAATCTCGGGAATGCGCCATCTGATTGACCTGATATTTTCAGGATAAATTGGTGTATATTGACAATAGTGCCAAGTATCGCAAAAGTTAAAAATCTGTAACTTTTTGGCGCCGGCGGCCATTTAAGTGTTGTTTTGATTATACCTATTATTCTGTCCAAAAAAAACTTTTGCAAAACTTAAGCATGAAAATGAATTCTGAGCGTGTTTTAAATGTGAATATGATAATGTTTTTGGAATTGTTAACTCTTCGTGTGCACTAGGCGCCTAAAATAAGTTTGGAAAAATTTGAAAATTTTTAAATTGCGGTAACTTTTTACTAGATTATCAGATTATTATAACTAACAGAACATATTACTGTTGTTAAGTTGCACACTCGCTAGTTTTTGATATGCATGTTGGCAATCCTGTAGCTACGGCAGGAACTGAAAGTAAAAACATTCAAACCTTCGATTCTCCTAAAAAAATCCCGTTTCTGACATTCAAAATCAACTTGTGTACAAATTTAATGCTTTATCTATGCAGTCAAAGTAAAACTTTGGAAATTTCGTGTTGGACAAGAACGGTAACCCTTTTCCAATTTACCTATATTTTTATCATCAAAAACTTCTGTAAACGGGAACTCACGAACCAATCATCAGATACATTTGAAATTTACAGAATACATTGGACTTAAATAGGACCAGGTCCGATAGAAGCGATTTTGAAGTGCGTTCAACTCTCTGCCAGTGGTGCCATCTTGAAAAATTATAAAGAAAAAAAAAATGGTTTTTACCCTAGTATTCTGATTCAGTTATCAGATTTTTATGAAATTGACACAGTAGCTGAACCTTACTTTGGTAGAAATTTGGTTGAAAAATTCGATTGGTGCTATGCTTTGATAAAGCTATGATAAATTTTAAATCTTTGGTTTTGAAAATTCGCTCAGGAAAATGAAGCTTTTTGCCCTATAACTTACAAGGCAGCCATGAAATCAATGCGAATTTCATACAATTAATGTAACCTATTATGATCATTATTCAAGCTGAATCTGGTTGAAAAGCCACTATGGGGCTGCCAGCTATTGTTAGTTTTGTGTTTATGTGCAATGTCTTTATTAAGTGATTTGATCGTAAAATTTTCAAATGGTAATGATATTGTAGTGACAATAAACGGGAAATATTAAGTTTCGATTATTTGAAAAATGTCGCGCCTGGTAACCCTAAATTTCTTTATGCTCCTATAACGTCAAATCCAGTCATCGGATCGAGAAGAAATTTGCAGGGTAGCTTAATTTCAACGTGAAGCAGATGTGATATTTTTTGGGTTTGATACTCGCAAAAGGTTGCCAGCACGAGTCAGTAGTGCCATTTTTGAATCAATAAATGCTTACAGTTAGTATTCATACCGGAAATATTTACAACGAAACTAAATAACTAATGTTTCAATTCCCAAAGCTCTGCAAATTTTTCGGATCGCAGCCCCAAACACCACTACTAGGTATATCCTTGGTTCATAGTCTTTCACTGTTCCAATATCGTATTTGTCCTTGGCAAAAACCGTTTTATATTTTTCTATTTAATGCTCTATCTTAGTCTTTTGTGCGTCATGTAAGTGTTCTTAGTTTGTCATGAAATCGTTTTCTTTAATATTTTCGTTGAAGTTTACTTTAACTTTTATCGTATTTTAGAGATACATTTAAATTTTTGTCTCGCATCAATTTAAACATCTTTATCACATCCAAGCCAATCAAAAAATCTTCAAGGTTTACATTTTCTATTATAAATACATCTACTTTTTATCTATTTCAAATATCTTAATTTTTATTGTTATCAATCCATTTGTTTTTGTCACACCATTGACAGTTTTTAATGTTATTTGATATATATCATGGGATGTAACTAGATCGCCTCCTCGCGGTGCATCCTGAGTAACGCTAAATGATCTTGACTGTCTTTACGACTGCTTTCGTCCTCGGACCTCTCTTGATATGCAAAACGTTTTTTGCACATGGGCTGGTGATCGTAGCATTCCGGACCTAGTGGTCTTCAGGCGCGGTAGCGACGGAGTGAAATCCGCTTCGTGAACGGCTCCGGGTTAATACGATCATCTCCGTCTTGTTAAAACCCTGGCAGGCCTCAGAGTACGTTCTCAGTCTCGTCGCCATTAAGTTGGTGGTGTAGGTTCAGTTGAGGTGGACTCCTGATTAACACCGATCCGGCTCTGACTACTTGTCCCCATAAGGGCTTGTGGCAACCCTCGCATGGCCTCCCTGCTTGCAGTAGATAACAATGGGATCATTAAGGTGACTACACATTCGGACTTGAGATAGCGGCTCTGAGTGGGGACCCATATTACATGAAGAAAAATAATAACAAAAACAAACTCGTCAGGCAAAAGCCTGGCAACGAATCAAACTCACCTTCTAATGTAGAGGGGGGGGGGCGGTGGGCTAAAAAAGCTGCGCCGTTGGCTGCAGCTGAAGCCTCAGGAAGTGGAGACATGGTGAATAAGCCAGCTCTGCGGACTGAGGCTAAGGCTGCAGGGGTTCGTGGAGACATGGCGATGGAGTCAGCTCCACTGACTACTGGCACAGCGGCTAAGCAGGGTTCTGGAGACATGACGAGTGGGCCAGCTCCAGTGCCTGGCACAGCGCCTAAGCAAGGTAGTGTAGACATGACGAGTGGGTCAGCTCGAGTGCCTTCAAAATCTTCCTCAACCCCTGTCTCAGGCGGTTCCGGGGCCGAGGTCACCAAGCCTGGCCTTGCGAGTGCCATGAAGTACAACCTCGTACTGTTGCTTGGCTTTACACTGCTGTGGTTGAGCCAATTCTATTGTTTGGGGTGATGTTCTGGTGGCAGAGTGCTATTAAGGCTACCTGCAAATGGCAGATTGAAAAAGTGCGGAGAATGCCTGCACTACTTGTAACTGGTGCGCTCCGCTCCACTCCAACTAAGGCACTCCTCGTGTTACTTCATTGGCTGCTAACCAATCTACTTATCTTACAGCAAGCTAATCTTCCCGCTGTGAAACTAAATTGTATCTCGGCTTGGAATAGAACAGATTTCGGCCATGCGAGGATTTTGGTCGAGGGAGTTCCCGCTCCAGCGGGTGTTGACTACGTCGCTCCGCAGTGCCTACTAGATTTGGAGTTCACAACTCGCATTCCTGGCAGGGATGAATGGCGTGATGGTGTCACCCTCGAAAGTGGGCTTATCCATGTGTACACTGACGGCTCAAAGCTAAACAATAGTGTATACTCAGATGAGCTGAATCTCAAGCTGTCTTTCCGTCTACCAGACCATTGTAGTGTCTTTCAGGCGGAGGTTGCGGCTATCTTACAGGCAATCGACTGGCTTCTGTGAAATCGAATATTCGGGGCTAATATTGGCATTAACACAGATAGCCAGGACGCTTTTAAATCCCTTGCTGGTCCTTGTACAGTTTCCATGATTGTTGCTGAATGCCGTGCATCTCTCAGGGAGATGTCGAGATATTCAGTGGTTCAATTGATTTATGTACCGGAACACAGGGGTTTTCAGGGCAACTGTGAGGCCGATGAGCTAGCAAGGCTAGGAACCTTGTTACCGGAGGTCACCTGTTCCCTCTCAATAGGTATACCAATGTCATCGGTCAAACTGGCCATTAGGCAAAAATATCTCGAGGATGCTAAGACGTCCTGGGCAGATGAATCAACCTGTGTAATAGATAGGCAGTCCTGGGTATCCATGGATGCACATCGCACCAGGCAGCTTTTAGGCTTAACTCGAAGCGCTCTACGCTGCACAGTGGGGGTTCTTACGGGCCATTGCCTCATAGGACGGCATGCACAACGATTGGGAGTGCAGTTTAACGATTTCTGTCGGAGTTGCGGCTCTGAGGATGAGGAGGAGTCCGTCCTCCACCTCTTGTGTCAGTGCCCGGAGTTGGTAAGGAGAAGGCTGGCGGCAATTGGCGCTCCTTTCTCTCAAACTTGACCGAGTTATCCCTGGTTGATTTAAAAGGGATAACGCGATTTGTCAAGGGAAGCGGATGGTTTTCCGATTTTAGTGAGTAGGAGAGAGTCACTAATTAGTGTGGCATCACAACGGGCCTCTTTTGTGCCTACGTGTGTCGGACGACAGACCTCTGTAGACCTGCAAACACTTTAACTTAACCTAACCTAACTTGATTCATATATATTTTTACCTAAAAAAGCTGCGCCGTTGGCTGCAGCTGAAGCCTCAGGAAGTGGAGACATGGTGAATAAGCCAGCTCTGCGGACTGAGGTTAAGGCTGCAGGGGTTCGTGGAGACATGGCGATGGAGTCAGCTCCACTGACTACTGGCACAGCGGCTAAGCAGGGTTCTGGAGACATGACGAATGGGCCAGCTCCAGTGCCTGGCACAGCGCCTAAGCAAGGTAGTGTAGACATGACGAGTGGGTCAGCTCGAGTGCCTTCAAAATCTTCCTCAACCCCTGTCTCAGGCGGTTCCGGGGCCGAGGTCACCAAGCCTGGCCTTGCGAGTGCCATGAAGTCCGTTTGTGGCCAGTGTGATGAAAAGGTTTCGGTGAATGAGCCAGCCCGACCATCAACTAGTGCTACCTCCGGTGCCGCTTCCTCCTCTTCAGGCACACAAAGCTCCTCCGCCAAAAAATCTCGGGCTTATGGAACTAGAAGGGCAGCCTTCAAAGTTCTGAGGAAGTTTGAAAATGTCCCCCCCCCCACACTATGCCCGACAAGGACAAAAAGTCCCTTCAGTGGGCAAAATCATTTGTTGGGGATTACCCTTATCCACTCCCCCTACACCCTGGAGCTTCAGCTCAGAAATAACAAAGGTCGGCTGAGCAGGTTAATCAGGGCATGCAAGACTGCAAAAAGCAGAAAACAGTGACGGCTCCTACAGGGATAACTCAGCCATTCAGCGAAACGGCGAATGCCTGGTTTGGGCCGTGATTAATGCCAGCAAGGGAGATGGAACCACCTCCCCTGAAAACTGGCTTAAGATAAGGCAGGCTTTGTTTGGAATCTGCTGTAGGCTACAGAAGGCCAGCTCGGGTCCACCACCTACGGTGAACGATGCGGGCTGGCACAGAGGACTTCGGCTGGTTGTGTGTGGAGACCAACGACCAACCGATTTCTATAAGCAGGCTATCTCCGAGCTGGGGGAACTCTGGCCAGGCGCTAAGATCAAAGTGGTGCACAAGGAAGAGATTTGCTCGAGGAAGAGCGGGCCTAGAGGCGGGACTTGGATTCCAAGTTTCCACTCGGATCCAGTTGAAGTCCTGGAAATAGTCCGGCTTTTCAATCCAGATCTCCCAACGGAAAATTGGAGGGTTGCGAATATTGGAGAGCCGGTAGACAATCGGCGGGAGGCTCTCTTCATCATAAATGAGGAGGCACTCCCGATCTTAGATGCCCGAAAGGGCATTATCAGATATGGGGTCGAAAAACTAGTCCTACGGATCTACCGAAGCAACAGGCCAAAGAGCTCTGCTGCGGGAGATCCAACACCCGAGAAACCTCACCCTTAACAGATGACTCAAAGAACGGAGGACCCACCTAAAGAGGGGTTGGACACATTTTTGAGGGTGACATCTGAGGATGAATCTGAGGTGGAATCCCTGCATGCAAACGGAGCTAGTGTCGGGACTACCTCCGAGTTGGGTGGCTGCCTGGACCTCATGACTCCGGAAGCAGAGGAAGAGGCTGGGCAGACATCTATGTCAGACGGGGAGGTCCTGGATCTACCTATCGTCGAAAATAAATGATGGTGAAGGAATTGCAGATCAACCTTCACCATTCCAAAGTAGCATCAGCTACCCTGCTCTTCCGACTGTCTAGGACAGAGGAGGAGCTGATTCTAATCCAAGAACCATGGGTTGTCGAAAATTCGGGTTTGCGGGCTACGCACCGATGGATACAGACTAGTGGTATCCGACGGCTTACATAAGCCACGTGTCTGCATTCTTGTCAAGAAAACCATAAACGTCCTTGTACTACACAATTTCAGTGACAGGGATAACATGGCTATTGCAGTGGAAATCGACCAGAGATCATACTGGTTTGTTTCTTGCTACATGGCACATGATCATGGCGACAGTCCAACTTGCGACACTGTCAAGGGTGTTGTGGCTGAAGCCACAAAGATTGGTGTTTTGCTTATTCTACGGGCTGACTCCAATGCTCATAATGAAGTATGGGGTAGCTCCAACACTAATGGCCGAGGTGAGGAACTTTTTGACTTTATCTTGGCCCACGACCTTTTCATCGCCAACACTGGTAGCGATCCAAACTTCCTTACCTCAAACCGCAGGGAGGTTCTTGATGTGACCTTGATTAGTGGGTGGCACTCGCATCTTCTCCGTGGCTGGAGGGTTCTACAAGAGTGCTCATTCTCTGATCATAGGTACATATCGTACAACGTGGCTGGCCACAGCTCTACTGTGCAGGTAGCCTTTATCAACAGAAAGAGGAAAGACTGGAAACTATTTCATTCCCTGGTACGATCCTCACTGGAAACTGCTCCTAGGAGCATTGACTGCTACCATGAATTGGATCGGGCGGTTGACACCCTTACTAATTCTCTCAAATCCGCGTCTAGGGAAGCATGTAAGCCACCCACGGCCAGGGGCAATCCTAAGCCTCCCTGGTGGAGTGTGGAAATAAGCATCCTGCGGAGAAAGTGTAGGAAGGAGTTTAATAGCTCGAAAAGATCTAATGACTGGTCGGCGTATAAAATGAAGCTGAAGGCGTTTAAGTATGCCATACGCAAGACTAAGAGGTCCTCATGGAGATCTTTCTGTGGAAACGTAGAGAGTCTCAGCGAGGCAAATTGCCTTCGCAAGGTATTAAGCACGACACCAGAGGCTATGGGGTGCATCATGAACCCTGAGGGCATTTGGACTAGTTCGAGCGCAGATACTCTAAACGTTCTCATGGACGCACATTTCCCGGCAATTATTGCCCTATAGGGACAGTGCACCAAACGGAACTAAATTACGTTAGAGCCCCGCCGTTCAGAATATCAGACTCTCAGCTGAGGTGGGCTATTAACTCTTTTGAGCCGTTTAAATCCCCGGGCCCTGATGGCGTGCTTGCGGCTGACGTTCAGCAGTCCATGGCAGTATCGCTACGATGGCTCAGAGAGATTCATAACGCTTGCCTACGCTTCTCGTATGTTCCCACCAGCTGGCGGGAAACTAGAGTTGTGTTTATCCCCAAAGCAGGAAAAGTATCTCATGTTTGGCTAAAGGACTACCGTCCAATAAGTCTTAACTCAGTCCTGCTTAAGATTTCGGAAGGGATCATTGATTACCATATTAAAAGATCAATTGATCCTATGTTGATCTCGCAGTCACAACATGCTTATACCAAAGGTAAATCTGATGAGACTGCTCTTCACGTCCTTATTGGGCAAGTTGAAAAATCTCTTGTGCTTAAGGAATATACGCTTGCCGCCTTCTTGGACATCGAGGGGGCCTTCAACAACGTAAATTCTAACGCTATTGTTGAGGCTCTATCGGTGCTTCATGTGGGCGAACGGCTGATTGCTTTTATTGTGCAGCTTCTCAAAAGTAGAGTGGTTATCTCTTCCCTGGGGAATGCCAGCGTAAGACGAGGAGTCAGTACGGGCACACCCCAGAGTGGAGTCCTCTCTCCCCTGCTGTGGAACATCACGGTGAATATTCTTTTTATGAGATTGAACCGCGCTGGCTGCAAAGTGATTGCTTATGCAGACGACATAGCTGTGGCAGTGTCGGGAAAGTATTTATCTACGCTATTGGAGAGGATTAATCACTCTCTTGACTTACTTTCACGTTGGAGTCGTGAGTGCGGCTTGAATGTGAATCCTTACAAAACGGAACTAGTGCTGTTTACAAGAAAGTACAAAGTTCCGTCTTTTGAGTTACCCAAGTTGAATGGGGTCTCCATTAACTTGAGCCAGAGGGTCAGGTACTTAGGGCTGATCCTTGACTCGAAGTAACTATGGACCTACAATGTAGCAGAAAGAGCTCGGAAGGCTTTCAATGCACTTTACTGCTGTAAAAGGGCCATAGGAGCGAATTGGGGATTACAACCTCGTACTGTTGCTTGGCTTTACACTGCTGTGGTTGAGCCAATTCTATTGTTTGGGGTGATGTTCTGGTGGCAGAGTGCTATTAAGGCTACCTGCAAATGGCAGATTGAAAAAGTGCGGAGAATGCCTGCACTACTTGTAACTGGTGCGCTCCGCTCCACTCCAACTAAGGCACTCCTCGTGTTACTTCATTGGCTGCTAACCAATCTACTTATCTTACAGCAAGCTAATCTTCCCGCTGTGAAACTAAATTGTATCTCGGCTTGGAATAGAACAGATTTCGGCCATGCGAGGATTTTGGTCGAGGGAGTTCCCGCTCCAGCGGGTGTTGACTACGTCGCTCCGCAGTGCCTACTAGATTTGGAGTTCACAACTGGCATTCCTGGCAGGGATGAATGGCGTGATGGTGTCACCCTCGAAAGTGGGCTTATCCATGTGTACACTGACGGCTCAAAGCTAAACAATAGTGTATACTCAGATGAGCTGAATCTCAAGCTGTCTTTCCGTCTACCAGACCATTGTAGTGTCTTTCAGGCGGAGGTTGCGGCTATCTTACAGGCAATCGACTGGCTTCTGTGAAATCGAATATTCGGGGCTAATATTGGCATTAACACAGATAGCCAGGACGCTTTTAAATCCCTTGCTGGTCCTTGTACAGTTTCCATGATTGTTGCTGAATGCCGTGCATCTCTCAGGGAGATGTCGAGATATTCAGTGGTTCAATTGATTTATGTACCGGAACACAGGGGTTTTCAGGGCAACTGTGAGGCCGATGAGCTAGCAAGGCTAGGAACCTTGTTACCGGAGGTCACCTGTTCCCTCTCAATAGGTATACCAATGTCATCGGTCAAACTGGCCATTAGGCAAAAATATCTCGAGGATGCTAAGACGTCCTGGGCAGATGAATCAACCCGTGTAATAGCAAGGCAGTCCTGGGTATCCATGGATGCACATCGCACCAGGCAGCTTTTAGGCTTAACTCGAAGCGCTCTACGCTGCACAGTGGGGGTTCTTACGGGCCATTGCCTCATAGGACGGCATGCACAACGATTGGGAGTGCAGTTTAACGATTTCTGTCGGAGTTGCGGCTCTGAGGATGAGGAGGAGTCCGTCCTCCACCTCTTGTGTCAGTGCCCGGAGTTGGTAAGGAGAAGGCTGGCGGCAATTGGCGCTCCTTTCTCTCAAACTTGACCGAGTTATCCCTGGTTGATTTAAAAGGGATAACGCGATTTGTCAAGGGAAGCGGATGGTTTTCCGATTTTAGTGAGTAGGAGAGAGTCACTAATTAGTGTGGCATCACAACGGGCCTCTTTTGTGCCTACGTGTGTCGGACGACAGACCTCTGTAGACCGGCAACCACTTTAACCTAACCTAACCTAACTTGATTCATATATATTTTTTCTTCTTTAATTTTATAAATTTTGAATTTATTATTGATGTATGTGATCTTGGATCATTAATTCCATTTATTGTAAGTCTATCTTCTATCCACATTTGAACTTTTATCAATGGTGTGAATATTCGTTTTCTATCTTATCCTGTAAATCTGCTTCTATGATTGCATTATTGCTTGTTATATTTTGTTTTTTACTTATGTCCGAAAACATTAGTATTAAACTCGTTGCGTCGAAAATTCATATTTCTTTATGTATGTATATATATATATATTTATATATATATATATATATATATATATATATATATATATATATATATATATATATATATATATATAAATATATATATATATATATAGATATATATATATATATATATATATATATATATATATATATATATATATATATATATATATATATATATATATATATATGTGGCGGCAATGTATCGTTACATTGTCCACAACTAAACGACCGCGCCAGCATGAGTGCGAGCGTGGCATTCCTCCCGTCGCGATAGCTTTGCACGTAATCTGATACGCATAGCTATCGTCTCGGTCGGAATGTCATACTCCATCCCATGTTTACAATGTGCGACTCGAGCTCATATGTACGATTCGAGCTCTGTACATGTACACAAGTGCCGACGAGGCATTTGTGTTTATGTTTCTGCTTCGAGCTCTGTACAGACGCACAAATGCTGACGAGGCATTTGTGCACGTCTGGACAGAAAATCGAGCTTCGTCCGGACACACAATTGCTGACGAGGCATTTATGTGTCTGGATGATGAAGAGCTTACGCCTGCGTGGTCAGCACTTATGACCTTAATAAGTGGCCCGCAGGCGGCGATCTTTCTCATTCCTCATTCTATCGAAGACGTTCCGGATCGATCTTACAGTGTAATACGATATTAATTGTTGAATAAAGTTTTTGTTAAAAAAGATCATAGAGGCGTATCAATTGCGACACAAGGACTATAATTGGCGATCCTGCTAAACCGACGACGAACATCGCTCGTCCGAGCCGAGGAATAAACGATCATCCGATCCGACGAACATCGCTCATCCGAGCCAACGACCAACCCGCATCCACGCTTTTTCGAGCGGATAAAACGACCGACGACAGGACCTCCCACGAATGGGAAACACCGAGACGAAACCGCTTCAGGGAGACGTCACAAACACGCTCATTGTCAATTCGGCATTGACAGTCGAGAGCCAGCGACTCGAGTATCTGCTGGTCTGCATCCTGGTCATAAACACCGCGTCCCTGCTGTACATATTGTACAGGGACCACGTCCGAGGCGTAAAAAGGCGAGCCCAAACACCAACCAGCCCATCGGTGTAAACACCACGATGACGGACAACGAGCCACCGAAGCAGAACCCAACGATGGACGAGTCTGCGAGCACTGCCCACGACGCCGAGCAGCCCGCAGACGTTCAGACACCAGAGGTCAGCCGCATAGCACTTCGAGTTCCGCCTTTTTGGGAAGAAGACGTGGAACTTTGGTTCGAGCAAGTCGAGGCTTACTTTGCGTCAAGCCGCATCACCAGCGACTTGACCAAGTTCCAAAACATCATCGCCAGCCTCGAGATCCGCATCATCCAACAAGTTAGAAGCGCTATAACCAACCCGCCGGCCGAAGGCAAGTATGATAATCTCAAGCGAGAGATTATCACTGCCTTCACGGAATCGGCACAACAGCGAATCCAGAAGCTCCTATCAGAAGTCGAGCTTGGCGACCAAAGACCTTCACAGCTGCTCAACCAAATGAGAGCACTTGCGGGGACGAGCATCAACGAAACGATGCTAAAACAGATGTGGCTCAATCGACTTGATCTCACGCTGAGGACCATTCTCTCCGCAAACGATGCCACACTTTCGGACTTAGCCACGATCGCAGACCGAGTCCACGAAGTGACACGAGGATCCAGGCCATATACCATCGCTACTGTTACCGAGCAAGTTGCACCAGAAGCCTTTCCACCGGCACTTAGGATCTCTTCCGAGCTAAGCAAACTCACGGGAGAAGTACTGAGACTTGGAAAACGAATTGACGAGCTTCAGTTACAACAAGCAACGCAAAATTGTTCCTGTTCGTGCCACGACTATGGGCACACGAGCCGACGAACTCCACCAAGGTCACCACAACGAGCGAGGACCCCATCAAGAACGCGTACTTCGACCAAGGAGAGCACCGGACTTTGCTGGTACCACGAACACTACGGTCCAGGCGCCAAGAACTGCAGGCCACCGTGCACTCTTGGCAAACAGCAAAAAAATTAATTTCGTCCTCTCCACAAGTGACGACAAAGGCGCGCACCATCCAGCGCCTCAACATCCGCGACGGCAGAACATCATGCGCATTTTTAATCGACACCGGCGCCGATATTTCCGTTATACCGCCAACCATCCGAGAACGCTACAGCCCCGATCCTGGCACGCAGCTACTTGCAGCCAACGGCTCGGCTATACGAACGTTTGGTAAACGGAAATTAACTCTCGATCTTGGACTGCCGAAGTCAATCACTTGGACATTTTTCATCGCAGACGTCAGCTCACCCATCATTGGAGCTGACTTGCTTGAGCACTACGGACTGCTCGTAGACGTAAGAGGACGTAAAATCATCGAACGTACGACTAACGTCTCAGCCGTGGCGAAAGCCCTGAACAAGGACCAGCCACTAAGAGTCAAGACCGAGTACGCTGCCTTACTGAACGAATACCAGGACATTACAGTAGCAGCCCCACGCCGTAAATTCGATTGCACGACGACGCACCACATCGAAACGAAAGGTCCTCCAGTTTGCGCGAAAGTACGACGACTACCACCCGACAAGCTCACGGCTGCCAAAGCTGAATTCGACTACTTACAGCAACTAGGAATCTGTCGACCATCCAAAAGTCCGTGGAGCAGTCCCTTGCACATGGTACGAAAGGCCAATGGCGATTGGCGACCATGCGGGGATTACCGAGCGCTCAACGCCTGCACCGTCCCAGACCGATATCCTATTGGATTTCTCCAGGATTGCACAGCAGCACTGCATGGCATGACAGTCTTCTCTGTCATCGATCTTCAACGAGCGTTCCACCACATCCCAGTCGAACCTACAGACATTCCGAAGACAGCCATTATTACACCATTCGGCTTGTACGAGTTCGTATACATGACGTTTGGATTATGTAACGCTGGACAAACCTTCCAACGGTTTATGCACGAGGTACTACGAGGACTAGACCACGTATTCGTCTATATCGACGACATCCTGGTATTTTCGCCAGACGAACGAACACATAGACAGCACCTCGCAGAAACATTCGATCGACTCCGGAAGTACGCCCTTACAATCAACACAGACAAATGCCAGTTCGGCCAATCCGAAGTACGCTTTTTGGGACACACGATAACATCGCACGGATTGAAACCTCTTCCAGAAAAAACGGAAGGCATATCCGCGACTCCAAAGCCCAGCACGGTCTCCCAACTGAAATCTTTTCTTGGCATGCTCAACTTTTACCGGCGGTTCCTGCCAAATGCTGCACAGAACCAACGCCCGCTGCAAAAACTTATAATCGGAAATCGGAAGCGAGATAAGACAGCGCTGGAATGGACTGACGAAGCAGTAACAGCATTCGAGAAGTGCAAAGCAGATCTAAGCAATGCATCATCGCTAGCGCATCCAGATCCATCAGCAACTTGGTCACTTTCCGTGGACGCTTCAGACGAAGGAATCGGAGCCGTACTACATCAGACTACGAAGTCTGGTACATCACCTCTAGGATTTTTTTCACGCAAGCTGACCGACACCCAGCGACGATACAGTACCTACGATAGGGAACTACTGGCTATCCACGAAGCGATCAAGCACTTCCGACACATGCTCGAAGGTAGAGTTTTTACCGTATTTTTGGACCACAAACCACTACAATTCGCCTTCCAACAACGGCCGGAGAAAGCACCACCGAGGCAACAACGTCAACTGGACTTCATCTCCCAGTTCACGGTTGACATCCGTCACATCCCAGGCCGGGATAACACTATTGCGGATTATTTGTCTCGGGTAAGTGCCATCAACACCATCGACTTCTTTTCTCTCGCTTCAGCTCAACAACACGATCAGGAACTTCAGCACTTGGTTGAAGATCAAACGCAACAGTTTGAGTGGAAGAAACAGGAGTTGACAGGCTCAAACGCACCGCTACACTGCATCGTCACGAACAACAAGGTTCGACCATATGCACCGCAACAGTTCAGGAGAACGATCATGCACATGATCCATGGCCTCGCGCATCCCGGCATCCGCGCGACGAGAAGACTCATCACCGACCGTTTTTTCTGGCCAGCCATGAACGTCGACATAAACAACTTCGTCCGAAGTTGTATCGCCTGCCAACGAAACAAGGTTGGACGCCACGTGAAGTCTACACTTCAACGCTACACGCTTCCAGATGCCAGGTTCGAGCACATCAACGTCGACCTCATCGGACCACTATCACCAAATGAGGGATACCGATACTGCTTGACCATCATCGACAGGTTCACGCGTTGGCCTGAAGCTGTCCCACTCCAGAACATCACCGCAACATCAGTCGCCGAGGCGCTAGTCAATGCATGGATTAGCCGCTTCGGAGTACCAGCGAACAGTCAAAGCCGCCATCCGCTGCCATGACACGCTTGAATGGACGAAAGCTCTCCCACTCGTCCTATTAGGCCTGCGCACTGCATTGAAGGAAGACATCAATGCCACGCCCGCTGACATGGTATATGGCACCAGCTTACGACTTCCCGGAGAATTCTTCACCTCATCACCACCAGGCACGAACGACACCGACTTCCTGCGCGATTTAAGGTCACGCATGGCAAAACTGCGACCACACGATACAGCGCACCACGCACCAACCTCAACCTTCGTCCACAAAGATTTACGCACCAGCACTCACGTCTTTGTACGGAACGACAAGGTGAAACCATCCCTAACGCCACCTTACGACGGTCCGTTCCCTGTTCTAAGCAGGAAGGAAAAATATTTCAAGGTGGACATCAATGGACGCCCAGCCTCCATCTCCATTGACAGACTGAAGCCCGCATTTTTACTGTCGGAATCAGTTACCACAATGGGAACCGACAACAACGATTCCACGACATACACAACAACCCGCACAGGACGCAGAGTTCGACCACCCGTACGTTTCAACGTGTAGTAAAATTATCGTGGTCAAACCCACTGCGGGGGGAGTACTGTGGCGGCAATGTATCGTTACATTGTCCACAACTAAACGACCGCGCCAGCATGAGTGCGAGCGTGGCATTCCTCCCGTCGCGATAGCTTTGCACGTAATCTGATACGCATAGCTATCGTCTCGGTCGGAATGTCATACTCCATCCCATGTTTACAATGTGCGACTCGAGCTCATATGTACGATTCGAGCTCTGTACATGTACACAAGTGCCGACGAGGCATTTGTGTTTATGTTTCTGCTTCGAGCTCTGTACAGACGCACAAATGCTGACGAGGCATTTGTGCACGTCTGGACAGAAAATCGAGCTTCGTCCGGACACACAATTGCTGACGAGGCATTTATGTGTCTGGATGATGAAGAGCTTACGCCTGCCTGGTCAGCACTTATGACCTTCATAAGTGGCCCGCAGGCGGCGATCTTTCTCATTCCTCATTCTATCGAAGACGTTCCGGATCGATCTTACAGTGTAATACGATATTAATTGTTGAATAAAGTTTTTGTTAAAAAAGATCATAGAGGCGTATCAATTGCGACACAAGGACTTTATATATATAAATTTAAATTCATATTTCTTTATGTATGTATATATATATATTTATATATATATATATATATATATATATATATATATATATATATATATATATATATATATATATATATATATATATATATATATATATACATATAAATATATTTATGTATATATATATATATATATATATACACATATATATATATATATATATATATATATATATATATATATATATATATATATATATATATATATTTATATATATCTATATATATATATATATATATATATATATATATATATATATATATATATATATATATATATATATCAGCTAAGTGATTAAGGGAGATAGTCTCTGGAGTGGCCAATCCCATTGAGCTGAAGTTTTCGGCGAACGTAGATGTATATAAAAGGTAGGTCAATGACTTTCTTAAATTCAGATATCCTTAACCTTTTGGCGGCGGCGAGCATTACAGTGAATTTTGAGGTACTCCTATATTTCCAAGCAGTGTAAATATTTGTTGAAGAAAAGTGTTGGGAATGAAAACTTATTACGTTTAAAGCTTGTCTATGATAAAGAATTGAAAAAGTTGAGCCGTGTTTGGGTGCTAAGTACCTAAAACTAGGCAAGAATTTTTTTTCAAATTTTGATTTGTGTTTCTTCTGACAAAAACATTGGATTATCGTAAAATTCGCAGAGCGTATTGATGTTAGCTAAAACAAAGCACACATAAGTTTTCAAGATAGTGCAGGTAATCCTGTAGCTACGGCAGGATCCTGAAAAAAATGCTTCAAATCATTTACCCTCCTCAAAAATTTTACATTTTTGACAAAAACTTCATATCATTGATAAATCTAAACCTTTTTCCATCATGTAAAATCAAAATTTTTAAATTCCGATTTGCACAAGAACGGCAGCCCATCACCAAATAACCTCTTTTTTCAGCACTCGAAAGTTGTGTTGACGAGAACTGACGACCGGATTATCCGATCATAATGAAATTTACAGGACATGTTGGTATTAGCTAGGTCTATTTCTGATTATAGTGATTTTGGAATGCGGAGAACCCAGTGGCAGTGGTACCATCTTGAAAAATCATTGAGAAAAAAAAACAGCTTTTTGGCTTATAACTTCCGATTCAGCCATCAGATTTTAACAAAACACACAGTACTTGGATCTTACTCTATGTAACATTTGGTGAAAATTTGGTTGGAAAATTAGTACAGGGCTGGCAGCTGTGGTGATTTATGTCTCATAAATCTTGCAAATTTGCTCAGCAAAATAAAGCTTTTTTCCATATAACTTCCGGTTTAGTGTAGAAATCAAAACGAAGTTCTTGCAGTAAATGGACCTTAATGTGAAGTAAATGTCGTAGGAATTTCATACAAAAATCATGAAAGGGCTGCCAGCTATTACCAATTTTGTAATTTTGTGGAATTTCTTTACTGAGCGATTATATTGTTAGATTTGCAAATGAGAATGAACCTGCAATAAAAATTAACAACAAATACTCACGTTTTGAAAATTTGAAGAGTTTTGAGAGTGGTAATCCTATAATTCTGTTCACCCGTAAACCTTTCAGCGCAGTGATTCAATGGAAACGAAATTTGTTGGTTGTGTTTAACTTGACGTGAAGCAAATTTGGTATATATTTTGCTCTGCTGCTGATACAGGGTAAACAGCACTAGCCATTTTCGTAAATATTGCACCAAGAGATGCTTCAAATAACAAACTCATATGCAAAGCATTTGCGATAAAAATAAGAAACATATTTTTAAATTTTCCGAGCTTTGAACATTTTTCAGATGGCAGCATCAAACAACGTTTAACCGCTGAAACTTTCGATGAAATCCTCCGATGAGAATGAAATTCAGAGTATAAGTTGGGTGTTAAGTACCTAAAACTAGGCAAGAATTTTTTTTCAAGCAATTATCAGCATATTCACAATTTTTTATTACCTCCCACTGAGTAATCTGTGTAATGTTGAGAAAGTGCTGCCAGCACTGAACATTTTCATCATTTGTGTTATTGTTGAGTTTTGTTGCTTGGGATAAGGAATGGTTGTGCAAAAAAGTGTATTACGTCTTCCCAAATCTTTTTGTCACTCAGAGAATATATCTTCGAAAATTAGTCTTCTACCAGTTCTGAAGCACTAAACTTTTTCTTGCCTCATCTTGTTTTGTGTTATACCAACATTTATCTTCTGGGTGATACCTTTCTTTTTGACTCAAGTTCTCACATATTTTACAAGGTATCTTTTCAATAAATTTATTCTTCAAATATTGTTTATTATCTTTTATTTTAGGATTATTCTTCTTTGTTAACTTTCTATATTGTTTTTTTAAGTCATTAAATAAATCTGTAATATTTTTCAAACCTTCTCTATCAATTTGCTCTCTAACATATTCTGGTAGGCCAAAAGCTATTCTATTTAGAACAGTATCCATATCCATTTTTTAATGATTTCTAATAGCAGTTTTTCTTTTTTTAGTGCATAATCTAACACCGAGCCTTCCTTGTACTTTTAATAATGAGCATATTCTCTTCTGCTCCATACTTTATTTTCAAATGTCTGTTAGAACTTTTCTTTCCATGTTGCTTATTGGCTTTCTCTTTCTTTGATCATTATTAAATTATACCAATTCTGACTTGTATCGTCTAGAAAAAATCTGAATATTTCAATTTTACTTTCTTCTATATCTATTTGCAGTCGTGCACATTCTTTTTCAAACGTATCGATCCATTGATAGACATTTGCGGTTTTGTGATAAAATTTTAAATTATTATTGTGTCGGCAATGCGCTTGAGATTTTTTTCTTTTTTTTTTTTTGTGTATTTTCTACTAGTTTTTCTAGTATCTTAGTCAATTCTGTTTTTTCTATATTGCTGTTACTGCTTCCTGCTTCTTTCAAAATCATCTCTTTAAACATCAAATTCCCTGCTTCATCCATATAAATTTTCTGAAGATCCTCTGTTAATCTGAACCATGCACTTATTCTGTCATGCCTTTTTTTAAGGTGGGGTTTAACTTAACTATAAGTGTTAGTTTTTATTAGCTCCTGGTGTGCACCTACAAACATGTTGTCATCCAGCAAAACATATTTTCCACCGTCTTCTGTTTCTTTCAAGGTTATGGCTATCACGTTGGTCTTACCATCTTTCGCAGATCTCTAAATGTAAATTGTAGCTTCATATTTCTAATCATCAAAAAATTGTCGCTTTGTTAGTGTATTGATTCTCGTGTTTAATAATTAACAGTTTAGTTTCTCTGTAAATCGAAGATATGATAATTTAAGTTTATTATTATTAACACTTGATTCACAAATTAAATTCGTTTACAATTATCAAACATCTATCTATTAAATCTATTAAATCTTTTATATAATTCACTTATAGTTGAGAGCAATCACTTCAATGCTCGTCTTGTGTCTTTACTTCAATGGTCTGTCTTTATGGTCAGCTGTCATTCTATACTCATATACTCTAGTTGAATGAGTTGTATACTCTAGTTGAATGAGTTGTATACTCTATTGAATGAGGAGATGAGTTTTGCGCGGTCGATTTAAAAGAAAAAAGTTAACTTCCTTTACATTAGACTTTTTTTTCGGAAGCCTGCCGTAGCTACAGGGTTATCCGCACTATCTCAAAAATCCACATGTGCTTAATTTAAGTCTACATTAATACGCTCTGCAAATTTCACGATGATCCATTGTTTTTCTTAGAAGTAATGACAAATTAAAATTTGAAAAAAATCCTTCTTGGAAAATCATTTTGTTGATCTATATATATATATATATATATATATATATATATATATATATATATATATATATATATATATATATATATATATATATATATATATATATATATATATATATATATATATATATATATATATATATATATATATATATATATATATATATATATATAGATGCGCTTTTGTGACACAGGAGATGAAAAATAAATTTGAAGATAGTGACAGCATAAATTATATACGGGCTTCTAAACACTTAAACTCAACTCGAGTTTTAAGTTGGCTTTTACACAGCGGAGCTCATATTGAGTTTTTAGAATACGATCATGAAGCGTAAGAGGCCAGGTGCACTGATTCCTGTATTATCATATTTTTAAGGATTATTTTTTGCTCTTTTTCTCATATATGGCGTCAAAAGCCGGAAATAAGTGATACATTTTGAATATGTTAGGAAAATTTTAATGGATTGTGCAGCTGTATGTTGAAAACTCTTCAATTTCATACAGTTTCCAAAGTACAATGGAAGTATTATCAAAGTACAATAGAAAGATGGGATGGGCCTTAGCACAACCTAGAACCAGACCGAAGTCCTGAACCAAGAGTGCTAAGGTCCAAAAGTGGAAATGGCTGATGCCATTCAAGAGGCAAAACAAAAAAAAAGAATTGCCCCGAGAGCAGGGTGCCCTAGAAATGGCCGTGAAGGCCCCTCGTCCGCATTAGCGGAGCACCCTTTAACCAACCCCGACGGATGCTGGGGTGCCGCTTTGCTAGCTCGCTGCGGCTGGGGTGGGTTCTTGACAAAATGGGGATGGTTTGCTCTCACAGAAACGGGATGCTACGTATTATTTCATCCGTCATAATACTGTAGCCGCAAACTGGTATATAAAATACCCAGGGACCAAAAGGGGGCATAGCTCCGTAAAGGAAACCACCCAGGCTCTGCAACATGGGCTGACTAAGCAGACCCAGTGCTCGTGACAACGCACGGAGCCAGAACATTGAAAATCTAAAACGGGAAAATAGGAAAAAAGGCTACCTCTCTTTACAAGGAACCCGGGTGAGGCAGACAGCCCCGGGCCCCCGATGGCAGTGGAGCCCTGACCCCGATGGTCTGTTATCATTATGTTTTAATCATTAATCATTATGGCTATTCAGTTAACTTTTTTTTTTCTTAGCACTATCATTATGGCTATTCAGTTAACCTAAGAAAAAAACCAAGTTCGGAGCTTGCCTGTGCAAGTGTATTATTCTGTTGTGGTGGTGGCCCTCTTCATTCTTATAGCCACACTACCTGTTCTCGTTACTATTTTTACTTTAACTACATGTATTTTTAACCTCAGAAAAACTCCCATTAAATGGCTGAGGGTGATTTATAACATTTAAATTATATAAGTCTTTTTCTTTTCTTTTTCGTTGTTTTAAAACTCAACCCCTTCAAACATGTATGGTCTCGCGTTCTAAGTTCACGGTTTTATCCATTGTCATTTCCCGATATAAACAAAAGCCATGTGTTACTATATAAAAATGGCTAAGTAGGTTATCAACCCATAAGTATGTTTCGAATAATACGTCATATCTCAGATTTTCGGTTAAAGTATAACTATACATTGGCACTCAAGACCATAAATCTTTGATTTGGGATTTTACTATCCAGAAGCATTGAATAAAATCGAGTGAATTTCTGTTCAAATAGACAAGATGCATTAGTTTACTTTAAATTAATTCAAGGGCAACGAGTTTGTAAGTTTATAGCAATTCAGAACAGATTTACCAATTCATCACAAGTAACTTAAATTGAATTATTTTTCCTCAAATTTCCTTCTAATTTTTCCGAAAGTTTTGTTGAAAAGAAAATTTTTTTTAGTTATCGTTAGCTTTTCAAACCTGGAAGTACCGTTCACCGGATATCTAGTGGAAGCCTGAAGGATCGTATTGCTGATCACTCCGTTGATATTCACTGCGTTCGCTTCTTACATGACCATTGATGTTCAAACGTTGACAAAAGTTGACCATATTTATATACGTAATGAGGTTCATCTATGTGCTTTATCGCCTGTGTTCCCTAGCATGATCCTGCAAACGATCGCAGGTTGTGTCGAACAATTGACATGCGCATTCGACAGTGACGTATCCACAACTGTACCCTGGTTATTACACCGCAAGAAACAAGCACGAAAGCCAGTTGCGATGGGAGAGTTTTTTTTCCTTTCGGATTGGGCGACTTGCCGACTAGGTAGACCGAGCATTCGAATATTACACTAATTTGAACGGGTGGCGGTTCCCACGATGAATGCGCACCATCTGGTGACTTAGATACTTCAATTGCTGACGGTACACCCGGTTACTAACGTTATTTGAGCTCTTATGCGTACGTCACTTCACACCACCTTATCTTTAGAATAACCGAATCACTCACGTTATTGGTATCGATTTATTAGAACATGTGCTCACAGTCAACTTGTTCACTGGAATCGAACTAAAGAATCACTTTAATAAAGATCGAGTTACTTTATACGGATCTTTTCTAATTCTGTATTATTCCACCCTTGATTCGATTAATCCTTCAATTTAATTTAAATTGAACGCGGATCGGTACTTTTACTATACAACGATTAGAGAACAACTTTTCTCTATTGCTCACTGAGAGCTCGCTATCGACTCCGATCGCTACAGCGACACCCGAACGCCTTTCCGCCACAGCGACACTCCAAAGACTGCCACGAGCTTATCAGCTCCAGCTCGCAAATGCGCGTTCGAGCCGCAAAACAAGATCCCGTTAGAACTTGTTGCTGCTCGAATTCAATAACAAGGTCGCCGGGGACGTACGGGACTTATTATTGACTCAAATTGAAATGTGTTCAATTTGAAAAGAAAATATGTAGCCATTTCGAGCACATACAGTGTGTGGCGAAATTTCGGGTCCAGTAATTTCGTAAAAAAAATTACTGGATGCTACAACACAGATCTTTCCACAAGGGCAAGTGCGTGGAAAGAGCTGAAGGATGGATGTAATGTGTGAAATACAAGGGTGTGAACAAGTGATCATGTCGTTACTATCCAATCCTTTGAGAAAATCGTGAATGAGGTGAACAGAAAGAAAGGGGAATTTTTGATGAGAAGAAATATCGTGAACAACGTATACGGAATCAATAATGAAAGTATCTATGGTAGAGGAAATGGTGAACGAGGTGAACATCTCTAGATACTTTTCAGTTGGAACAGGAGTGACACCTGAAATAGGCGCAAATGGACGATCTTCCAAATAAAATTTGGAAACAGATCGTGAACTGGTGAACTAGTGGGTATATCACTTAGTGATGTCTTTCGCGTGAAAGACGCCCACTGATCGTCCATTTTGATCGGCCAGCTGGTAATAAGCACCGCCGATCTTCTTAATTACCTTACTAGGTAAAAACTTCCGGTCCAGCTTTGCATTGTAGTGCGCGGCTGCGTCACTTTGCCGGAAGTTGCGCCTGTAGACCACTTCGCCAGGCTGGTATGTAACCATCCTGGAACGAAGATTATAGGCCTTGGCATTGCGAGACTGGGCTTTGGTGGTGAGGTCGCGGATGGTCTGGCGTAGAAGGGCCAGATGGTCAGGAGGTGGCAGAGTAGTATCGGGGTCATCCAAAAGATGCAGTTGCCGCAACAGGTGGTAGGTGCGGCCATGAGTGACCATTGGTTGGCCGAAGACTGCCTGATAGGGCGAAGTTCCTATGGTTGCGAGAGGTGCTGAACGTAGCGCGCAGGTTATTTCTGAAAGTTTACCGTCCCATTCCTTTTGAACGGGATCAATGTACGAACGGATTGCCGCTAGTATGGAGCGGTTGAGACATTCCGAGGCATTGGCTTGAGGGGAATACACGGCGGTGAAGGTATGTCCGATACCGAATTCCTGTAGAAAGGTCTGAAAGATAGACGACCGAAATTGTACACCATTATCTGTTACAACACTCTCCGGGACTCCAACAAGGTGAAATACCCTTTTCCTCAGGATGTCAATGACTGCTTTCGCAGTGAACTTACGAAGCGGCTCAACGAAGGGGAAACGCGACAGATGGTCTAAGACGATGAGCGCTCCAATGTTGCCAGACTTGGACCTAGGGTAGGGGCCGATAATATCGATGTACAAGCGCTGGAATATGCGCTCGGGAACGGACTGCAGCGTCATTGGTGGACGAAGGGTGTGTGAAGGGGCTTTGGTGGTTTTGCATGTAAGGCATGATCCCACATAATCACGCACTTGAGCGGCCATTCGTGGCCAGAAAAACCATTGCCGTAATCGGCCGAGGGTTTTGGCCACGCCACCATGCGCACTCAAGGGTGGGTCATGAGCTCCCTTCACTAATTCTGCCGTCATTTCTGACGGCACCCACAACTTCCAGGCCAACTGGTCTTGAAGTCCGTTTCCGGTCGCATACTCAGTCCGCTTGTACACGAACCCGTCTACAACTTTTAGGTCCGGCAGTTGGTCTTGTTCTGCCTGGACTTTAGCCGCCAGCTCCGTATAGGAGGCACTTTTGAAGTGGGGCGACTCTAAGTCTAGCTCCATCGGAGTCTCCTCGCCTTCTGCCGGCATCAACGCCTCGGCAGAGAACATGCGCGACAAGGAGTCCGGCACTACGTTTTGGCTTCCCTTTCGGTGGACAATTTTGAAGTTGAAACCTTGAAGTTTCAAGGCCCACCGGGCTAATCGTCCATTAAGGTCTGGTTGGTTCATTAGCCATTTTAGGGAAGCATGGTCGGTCACGATTTCATATTCGTGACCTTCCACGTAGGCACGGAACTTCTTGATTGCCAACACCGCTGCCAGACATTCTTGCTCAGTGACGGTGTAGTTTCGCTGAGCGGGATTCAGTTTGTGGGACATATAGGCGATGGGGGCTTCAGCTCCGTCTTCGGTGCGTTGCACCAGCACGGCACCGACTCCATGTTGACTTGCGTCACATTGGATGGAGAAGGGCTTGTTGAAATCTGGGCTGTGCAGCACTGGGGCTGAAGCAAGGCTGTGTTTCAATTGCTTGAAAGCATTTAGCCTCTCATCGGTCCACACAAACTGACTCCGCTTAAAAAGCATGTCTGTCAGTGGTGTTGACAATGACGCATATTCCCTGACGAAGCGCCGATACCAACCGCAGATTCCTAGAAATCTTCGGAGTTGCTTCGTGGTAGAGGGAAGTGGGAAATCCATGATAGATTTCACCTTGTCAGGATCAGTCTGGATAGTGCCCCCACCAACAATGTGGCCAAGGTACTTGACGTCTCGCAAGAGGAACTTACTCTTTTCCACATTGATGGTGAGGCCAGCTTGTCTCAAATGGAAGGCGACCTGATGAAGTACCTGAAGGTGCGCGTCGAACTCGTCTGTTATCACCAACAGGTCGTCGAGGTACACAAATACCTGGTGCTTGAGTTGGGGCGGAATAACCTTATCCATCAGCCGTGACATCGTTTGGGGTGCATTACACAACCCAAACGGCATCACGACAAAATGGTAAAGGGGTCGACCGGGCACAGCGAAGGCTGTCTTCTCCTTTGACTTTTCCTCTAGAGGGATTTGCCAAAAGGCATCCTTCAAGTCAAGGCTGGAGATGAAATTTGCCTTAGGAAGTCTGCTGAGAATTCCATCAATCAGCGGCAAAGAATAGGCATCCTTCACTGTGACCGAGTTGACCTTCCGGGCATCCAGGCATAGGCGCACCTTCGAGGGCTTTACCACCAACGTTACCGGCGAAGACCATGCACTCTTCGACTCTTCGATTACGCCCAACGCTAACATCCGGTCAATTTCCTGATATAGGAGCTTTTCGACAGCTGGCGACACAGAGAAATGTCTCTGTTTTATGGGTTTCTGGTCACCAGTGTCGGTTTCATGACGGATGAGCGTAGTCTTTCCCAAGCCCTCAACAACAAACGAAGGAAAGCAAGCAATCGCAGACCGAAGTCTGCGATGCTGCTCCTGTGTGAGAGGGTGGGCGCAATCGTCGAGTGCGTCGAGGCTGTTGGTGGTGTCGACCTGTGGTGGTGGCGCAAACAGGTCTGTGGCCAGGGCGAAAAGACGGACGAAGTCCACTCCCAGATAGAGATTCTGACTGAGAGTGGGTATTATCCACAGCGTCAACGTCTTGGTGAGCCCCCGGAACGTGATGTCGGCTGATACTCGGCCTACGGCTTGATGTTGTGTGCCGTCAGCTGTTTTCAACCCGAGAGAAGCTCTTTTCCAGGGAAAAGCGTTCCTCTCGAGGAATGAGCGGGCTAGATCAGCCGCCATCACGCTCACGTTGGCTCCCGTGTCGATCAAACCCGATATTAGTTGGCCGAACAACAGAACCTGAGCGTACGGTCGAACGTCACCTGGAGGCACGTTCAACAGAGTCGCACAATCCAATTGATAACGCCAACGACGGAACTGAGCGTAGAAACGCCTCATTCTCAACGTTGAGCGTTTAGGTGTTTTAAGGTGTTTGTGAATGGTGTCAATTTCGGAGTTAAAAATTCGGTTTCGGACCGCTGTGTATTTCCGCCATCCAATGTGGTAGGGCAGAAAAGCCAAAGGTGTAGGAGGCTCTGCCTGTAAGAGTGGGATCGATAAGGTAGTAGAGTCCCCACTCGGCTGAATACTAACATCATTGGTGGTTGGGCCCACGGAATTTGGAGACAGATCATCAGTCCTGTCTACCTGCTGGAACGGGGTGGAGATTGCTTGCCCTGTGGGAGGCGTGAGATCTTGTTCCGCGCTCCCTGCGGTCCGTTTTTTGTTTGGCAGTTCACACAATTCGGTTTATATGTGTCTGCCTTTCCGCAGCCATAACAGAAAATTGTTCTGGGTTCCAAACAATCGTCGAAACGGTGCCCCACTTGCTTACAGTTCCAACAAGTAGGCAGGACCGTGACTGCCTCCACTCCAGGTTCATCGGTTGAATCCTCATATTGTTCCCTCGGGTACTCATCACGTAGTTCTTCTGTAGCGTGTCTCCATTGGGAAGATCGGCGTCGACCTCCGAGCTCCATCTCGAAGTTCTCCGCACGGATGACGGCCTGACGGAGCAGACGAACAGAGGGAAGGTGTATTTGGAGCAGACCACGACGGATTTCTGGCAATAAATTGCGTCTGAAAATGTCAGCTAAGTCCGCGTCGCCAATAGGGCGCTGTAGCCGGTCGACAATCTTGTAGACGTCCGCACTGTAATCGTCGAATGTTTCTTGAGGTCGCTGTTTCCTTCCTCGTATCTGTTCCATCAGGTCGGCATCCGTGAAGCGATCCGCGAAATGATCGCTCAGGGCCGACTCCAAATCCCTCCAACTGAAGTCACGTCTCGAATTATAGAACCTCCAATACCAATCAGCGGCAGGTCCAATCAAAAGTAAATGCATATGCTGGCATAGAACATTAAAATTTCCGCCCAAGGTGTTTCTGGTGAGAGCCGCTACCCTGTTAATAAAGACTTCCACGGGCATGGAGGATTCACGACCCGAGAATTTTAGTCCCCACCCACCAATGATGCTTGCCACCTTATCGTGGTGGAACTGGACATTATTACCACGAGGGGTGCGAGGTGAGTAGGATCGCGGCACTGGAACAAATGATTGTGCGCGAGGGTTCAGTCTTGGCGACTCTACATTCCGAGTCCGGGACGGAAGGCTTAATTGGGCCATGCGCTCCAGCATCACACGCATGCCGTTCTGCAATTCGTTAATCTGTTGTTGAAGTCCGCTTAAATCCTGGGGCACTATAGAGCGCGCTCCTGCGGCTTCTGACGTCACATCTGAGATTGGGGACGCTTTTGATGACGGGCCAGGTGGCTGAACTAAACCCTCCGCCCCCGACTCGGCCTGCAAATCGAAATCCCTAATTTCCACTTCCTCTGATCGCATGCCTCGGGTTCTTACTCCCGGCCGGTGTGTTTTGGGCCGAGCCCCTCTTGGCATAGATGCTGCAGCAGTGGGGGCCTGTCTGGCTCCTAAGGGGAGACTCAGTGGTCCACGGCACAGCGGGCAATCAGTACGATTTCTGAGCCATTGCTCCAGGCACGTTTCATGAAAAGTGTGTCCACACTTTGTGGTATATGTGTCCTGGGCAGCAGTGAATGACTGCTGGCATATGGAGCACTGAGCCTCCACTGTGGTGCCAGACAGGTCCTCACTACTGTGATGCAATGGCATTGTCTAATCTGTGAACAAGATTTCAAAAAAGTGAAAATTCAAACAAAGCTGTGTTTGCACGATAACGTGACTAACGAGTTAATTACGCTTATAACTAAGGAGTTGCTGCAAATTCAAATAAATGGCAACCCAGTGCACAACAGGGTGTGACTAACTCTTTCAAAGAGAAAGCTCTTAACAGCTAATAGGGCAAAAAAAAAAAAATTGCCAAATATTCAAAGATATATATAAAATATATATATAAGTGGGTGCACACCAGTGGTGTGACTAACTCTTCAATGAATCTTAATAAAGATCTTAAAGCCAAGTGGCTAGAATTCGAATTAGAAAAGAAATAAAAATATAAATTCCAAAAGAAAGTTTTAAACTTTCCAAGATAGGATCAAAATTTAAGGTTTGTTAAAATTTAATTTTCAAGAAATGGCCTTCTTACTAGACGGAACCCGATCCGTTCCTCTCCAATTCAGGTCCGCTGGCTGGCTGGCTTTTGATTTCAAAACGCAAGAAAGTGGTAAGTAGGTTTTTAGCTATTGATGAATTTAATTAAGTGTGAAGTTATATGAAAAATGATTGAAGGATGTGAATATTATATGAAAAATGATTGAAGGATGTGAATATTTAATGTGAAAAATATGAACGATTGACCAATGGTACAAAAGTGAAAATTACATTGGGTCGGTTCCGGAAGGGTACCGCCCAGTATGTGGGACTGTTTCTCCCACCCGAAATTCCTCAAAAAGAGAGGAGCAAGGGACCAAAAACAACTAGGTTGCTGCTTGACTCAACTTCAGCAAATGGTTCAAGTCTGGCCAAGCTGCAGGGACGTGTAGGTGGCACCACGCCAACCCCACGTAATCCACCACAGCTTGAACCAAACCCAAGCCAAAAGCCGAAGCTGGATCAAGACAGCAAGGATATTAAAATTTGGGACAGCTTCCCAACATAAAGTGGGGCAGGGGCCCTTCGGTTGACCGGGACAGGAGCGGCGGTAAACCACCACAACCTGTTATCCGCGGCCAACCTCCAGGTTGCACCCAAAGTCAAAAAAACTCAAAAAGACGACACAACAGGAAGCTGCCCAAGAGGTAAACTAACTAGGAATTGAATTTAAAAGGAAAGGATTGGGAAGGATGTTTGCGGCTAGTAAGGAAAGAGCGAGCAATGCAGGTCTTAATACAAGGGGTTTGTTCTCTCGAACGAAGTAATATGGAATCGCAAAGGAGGCGATTCTAAGACCTGCTAGTGAGAATGGAATTATTAGGATTTAAAGACGTGAAGTCTTAAGGGGAGTATGAGTCGAAACTCATAAGTATTTTCTCACTTTGGTGTGGGTTGCCCAAAAACAAGTTTCGGGCCCCACGTTGGGCGCCATTTGTAGCGAATTTTTGGATGAGAATACCTTAACACAACTTAGAACCAGACCGAAGTCCAGAACCAAGAGTGCTAAGGTCAGAAAAGTGGAATGGCTGATGCCATTCAAGAGGCAAAACAAAAAGAAAAGAATTGCCCCGAGAGCAGGGTGCCCTAGAAATGGCCGTGAAGGCCCCTTGTCCGCATTAGCGGAGCACCCTTTAACCAACCCCGACGGATGCTGGGGTGCCGCTTTGCTAGCTCGCTGCGGCTGGGGTGGGTTCATAAAAAAAATGGGGATGGTTTGCTCTCACAGAAACGGGATGCTACGTATTATTTCATCCGTCATAATACTGTAGCCGCAAACTGGTATATAAAATACCCAGGGACCAAAAGGGGGCATAGCTCCGTAAAGGAAACCACCCAGGCTCTGCAACATGGGCTGACTAAGCAGACCCAGTGCTCGTGACAACGCACGGAGCCAGAACATTGAAAATCTAAAACGGGAAAATAGGAAAAAAGGCTACCTCTCTTTACAAGGAACCCGGGTGAGGCAGACAGCCCCGGGCCCCCGATGGCAGTGGAGCCCTGACCCCGATGGTCTGGGGTCCTCCACCCTCTGATACTGGCCCCATATCAAAAATTCAAAAATCTACCACAAAAAAATGCTGAAACTAATTAGGTTTGGGCCAGTATCCCTCCCTTGTAAGCAAAAGCTGACAAAAATTCACGAAAAACTATTTAATCAATCATTTCATCATAGGCCAGCCAGGCCATGCGCGGACCCTGAAAGAGAAGAAGAATGAACTTCTTGGGCTTTCGCCCAATAAGAAGGCCAGCGATTTCAAAATTAACAAAACATTTCTACTTTATTCTTAAATAAAAAAATCATAGATACAATTCGGTTTTCCTTATTCTCCTATTTTCAACACACTAGGTCCTCATAGAGTCTTCTAGTTTAATTCAAATAGTTAAGTACATTATAAAAATTATATTTTGTTCCTTTTTTTTTTTTTTTTTTAAGTTACAAATACATATTGAATTTTCATTACTACAACAACAAAAGATATCCAGAACATTTCAATGTAGTATATAAGGAACAACGCCTGACCAAAAATGTGAATTAAGATTTTTCACTGGTTTGATTGATGACTTCTGTCTATGTGTAAATGATTATTTGTTTGTAAATTAAATGTCCACTTCTCTTTTTTTTTTCTTTTATACCAAGCAATATATTTTTTTTTTTTCAAGAAGCTTTCACAACCGATTTCCAGGTAAAAATTAGTGTACGATTAATGCAAAAATCAGAATAGTGGACCAACAATAACCAACGAGCATTTATGATTCAGTTTACATTATAAGTCGAATAAGTATTTTGGTAATCAATGTAGCTTGAAATTCGAAGATTGGGACGAATCATCTAGTAGATACCTTGATTTCTACAATCAAATACCCTGCGTAGGTGTGGGTGTACAAATTCAAAACAAAGGGAATCCCTTCAATAACAAAATTAATCCTATTAGCATATATTTTCATGCATAAATCGCTTCGGAATGTCACGAATGCTTAGAGAAAAAAATGCTTTTCTTAATGTGCAATCGTTGACTCAATTCCCATAATATGTTTGTAAGGTCGTTAGGCCGAAAGCGATCGAGACGAACGAACGACGATGACGACGACGACAAGATTACCCGAATGGATCTTGGGGCAGAGATCCAAATGTACGCGACGCAAAAACCGACGCCCACCCGAGTTTAAATTTCGCGTTTATCTCATTTTAATGTGGTTAGCTATTATTTCAAATACTTATTATCAAGTCCTTACTTATTTCACTACATACTGCTAATTCTACGTCCCTCTCCAAGAAGACTAAGCACAAATCGTTCCCAATCAATTACATACCGAAATGACCTGAGGCTAGGCTATTCCAAGCCAATACCCAAAGAGTTGTTTCCAACACTGACTGAGTTTGTATATTTCCTATCGACTGTAGCACGATTTGAGGAACATCACTAAACGCAATGGAAACACTATTGAAGACTTCAGTTTCTTCGTTGCTTTGTTTTTCAAGCTACAGATTTAATAGTATAAATTTCCTAAGAATAGCTTTGAATCTTATCAAATCAATTGAATAATTGTCCCAAAACAAAACTCATTGCAAATTTTCCGCGGGGATTCAAAAGATAGCCGTAAACCTCATCATCAAAGAACCCAAGATGAAAACAAGCAAAATTATTAAGTGGAAAACAACTTTCCATGCGATTCATCTGGGAAGCAATATACAATACCTACAGAATAATGTAATAATAAACTCTCAATTAGAATGTATCATAATAGTGAGAGGACGAAATATACTAAAATGGTAAGTGCGTAAAAGCGTGTATCTTCTTGCTTCCACGTTTCGTTGATCCTTTTACACATACACCAAAACTTTGGTTCTCGATCGTCTGCTTACTACACTCTTCATTTTTCTTTATTTCTTAATTTTCTCAATAAATTCAAAATCTTCTATTGTAAATAATACAAAACAGAGTCTCAAGTCTGACTTATGGCTATTCAGTTAACCTAAGAAAAAAACCAAGTTCGGAGCTTGCCTGTGCAAGTGTATTATTCTGTTGTGGTGGTGGCCCTCTTCATTCTTATAGCCACACTACCTGTTCTCGTTACTATTTTTACTTTAACTACATGTATTTTTAACCTCAGAAAAACTCCCATTCAATGGCTGAGGGTGATTTATAACATTTAAATTATATAAGTCTTTTTCTTTTCTTTTTCGTTGTTTTAAAACTCAACCCCTTCAAAAATGTATGGTCTCGCGTTCTAAGTTCACGGTTTTATCCATTGTCATTTCCCGATATAAACAAAAGCCATGTGTTACTATATAAAAATGGCTAAATAGGTTATCAACCCATAAGTATGTTTCGAATAATACGTCATATCTCAGATTTTCGGTTGACTATAAATGTAACTATACATTGGCACTCAAGACTATAAATCTTTGATTTGGGATTTTACTATCCAGAAGCATTGAATAAAATCGAGTGAATTTCTGTTCAAATAGACAAGATGCATTAGTTTACTTTAAATTAATTCAAGGGCAACGAGTTTGTAAGTTTATAGCAATTCAGAACAGATTTACCAATTCATCACAAGTAACTTAAATTGAATTATTTTTCCTCAAATTTCCTTCTAATTTTTCCGAAAGTTTTGTTGAAAAGAAAATTTTTTTTAGTTATCGTTAGCTTTTCAAACCTGGAAGTACCGTTCACCGAATATCTAGTGGAAGCCTGAAGGATCGTATTGCTGATCACTCCGTTGATATTCACTGCGTTCGCTTCTTACATGACCATTGATGTTCAAACGTTGACAAAAGTTGACCATATTTATATACGTAATGAGGTTCATCTATGTGCTTTATCGCCTGTGTTCCCTAGCATGATCCTGCAAATGATCGCAGGTTGTGTCGAACAATTGACATGCGCATTCGACAGTGACGTATCCACAACTGTACCCTGGTTATTACACCGCAAGAAACAAGCACGAAAGCCAGTTGCGATGGGAGAGTTTTTTTTCCTTTCGGATTGGGCGACTTGCCGGCTAGGTAGACCGAGCATTCGAATATTACACTAATTTGAACGGGTGGCGGTTCCCACGATGAATGCGCACCATCTGGTGACTTAGATACTTCAATTGCTGACGGTACACCCGGTTACTAACGTTATTTGAGCTCTTATGCGTACGTCACTTCACACCACCTTATCTTTAGAATAACCGAATCACTCACGTTATTGGTATCGATTTATTAGAACATGTGCTCACAGTCAACTTGTTCACTGGAATCGAACTAAAGAATCACTTTAATAAAGATCGAGTTACTTTATACGGATCTTTTCTAATTCTGTATTATTCCACCCTTGATTCGATTAATCCTTCAATTTAATTTAAATTGAACGCGGATCGGTATTTTTACTATACAACGATTAGAGAACAACTTTTCTCTATTGCTCACTGAGAGCTAAAGTGTTCAATTTGAAAAGAAAATATGTAGCCATTTCGAGCACATACAGTGTGTGGCGAAATTTCGGGTCCAGTAATTTCGTAAAAAAATTACTGGATGCTACATATTGAACTGATCCAGGAAAATGCAAAAATTACAATTAAAAAATTGAGACAAAATTATTTTTAAATTTCCTGTGTAAAAGCTGACCTTCGTAGCAGCTCTTGGCTGTCCAATATCCATAGCTGCTTCACCTAGCTACTGCGAATTTTGACACTTGCTAAAGTGATGCTATGCTATGCTTTTGGAGCAGCTATAGCAAGCACATTGAACACACCCTTGATTATCATAGTATTATGAAGCTAACAGAACATATTACTGTTGTTAAGTTGCACATTTGCTAGTTTTTTGATATGCATGTTGGTAATCCTGTAGCTACGGCAGGCACTGAAAGTGAAAACACTCAAACCTTTGATTCTCCTAAAAAATCTCCGTTTCTTACAATAAAAATCAATTTGTGTACAAATCTTATGCTTTATCTATGCAGTCAAAGTAAAACTTTGGAAATTTCGTGTTGGACAAGAACGGTAACCCTTTTCCAATTTACCTTTATTTATATCATCAAAAACTTCTGTGCACGAGAACTCTCGAACCAATCATCGGATACATTTGAAATTTACAGAATAGATTGGACTTAAATAGGACCAAGTCTGATAGAAATGATTTTGAATTGCGTTCAACTCTCCACCAGTGGTGCCATCTTGAAAAATTATAAAGAAAAGAAATAATTTTTACCCTTTTATTCTGATTCAGTTACCAGATTTTTATGAAATTGACACAGTAGCTGAACCTTACTTTGGTAGAAATTTGGTTGAAAAACTCGATTAGTGCTGCCAGCTATGGCAAATTTTATATCTTTGGTTTTGAAAATTCGCTCAGGAAAATAAAGCTTTTTGCCCTATAACTTACATGGCAGTAATTTCATACAATTAATGTAACCTATTATGATCATTATTCAAGCTGAATCTGGTTGAAAAGCCACGATGGTGCTGCCAGCTATTGTTGGTTTTGTGTTTATTTGCAATGTCTTCATTAAGCGATTTGATCATAAAATTTTCAAATTGTAATGATATTGTAGTGACAATTAACAGGAAATATTAAGTTTTCGATTATTTGAAAAATGTCGCGGCTGGTAACTCTAAATTTCTTTATGCTCCTATAACGTCGAATCCAGTCACCGAATCGAGAAGAAATTTACAGGGTAGGTTAATTTAAACGTGAAGCAGATGTGATATATTTTGTGTTTGATACTCGCAAAAGGTTGCCAGCACGAGTCAGTAGTGTCATTTTTGTATCAATAAATGCTTACAGTTAGTATTCATACCGGAAATATTTACAACGAAAATAAATAACTAATGTTTCAATTCCCAAAGTTCTGCAAATTTTTCGGATCGCAGCCCCAAACACAACTACTAGGTCTACCCTTGCTTCATAGTCTTTCACTGTTCCAATATCGTATTTGCCCTTGGCAAAAACCGTTTTATATTTTTCTATTAAATGCTCTATCTTAGTCTTTTGTGCGTCATCTAGGTGTTCTTAGTTTGTCTTGAAATCGTTTTCTTTAATATTTTCGTTGAAGTTTACTTTAACTTTTATCGTATTCTTTTCTGTGTCTTCTTGTGTTTTATTTTCTATTAATTTTGGAGATACATTTAAATTGTTGTCTTGCAGCAATTTGAACATCTTTATCATTAGTAAAGGTAATTGAATTTGACCACGGTTCCCTTCTTGCCTATAAATCAGCATAGACAACGTATATCATTTCTACAGCATCGAAGCCGAGCATGTTGAAACGGGAAACTCGATCGTTTTGCGGAATCAGCCTCCGAAAGCAGAATCAAATTGGAATTGTTTTTGCGGGATGATTAAAATTGAACAACTTTTTATTAACATTAAACATTTTAATCTACATTGAAAATTCAATTTTGACAAAGTGGTTTCGAAAGTATGCACTGCTTCTCATCAGACAGCAGCACACAGTGCATACTTGACTGGCGCGACCACTTGCAGGTGGAAATCATTACATTTTTATTTATGCTAGTTGTGACAAATTTTAACATCTCCGACTTATATCCATGGATATAATTTAACTTAGTAAAGGTAATTGAATTTGATCACTGTTCCCTTCTTGTCTATAAATCAGCATAGACAACGTGTTGCATGCGGCTTCAACAACCTGAAAATAAAATAAAATTAGCAATAATTTACGATAATATTTACTTACCGATCGATCCGTCCAGCTGACAGGTGTCAGTAAGACTCGTCCAGTCGTTCCCGTGGAATTAACGAAATTCCAGTCAGCTGATGTTGGATATTAATGCTGTAGTCTATTATGAAATTTCGACTAAGTTAATAGTAGTTTAGTAAACAGTTAAAAAATGTACCGAAATTTTCATCGCTATAAAAGAAAGTACCAGTTAGTTGTTCGCTCTCTTTTGTTACATAAAATTTGGATTTCATTCGCATATCTTTCGCATATCTTTC
Organism: Nemotelus pantherinus; assembly: GCA_963978885.1. Taxonomy (NCBI): domain Eukaryota; kingdom Metazoa; phylum Arthropoda; class Insecta; order Diptera; family Stratiomyidae; genus Nemotelus; species Nemotelus pantherinus. Next base: position 1,021,476 of record CAXBUK010000010.1, on the reverse strand, counting down.
GATTTTTTCGTATTTCTTTCGATTCGTTTGCATTGTATTTTCTAATTTTCGTACGTTTGGATTGTTTCGCATAAGTAAATTGCAAATAAACGATTGAATTGTTATCTCCGCGTTTTTTTTCTTAAATTACAAGTGGAACATAAAACATTTTGGTCCTTCGAACCGGATAGTGTGATAAGTTGAAAAATAAAAGGTTTTTGTGGAAAAATAAAAGAACAAAGTAAATCAGTGCAAGTGGTGTGTTAACAAAGACAATTTAATTCGTGGCGCGATTCGGTTATAACCGGATGGTGAAAATTTACATTTGTGAAAATTGTATGCAGTAAGCCGGGGTAAGTCCTATTCCTTTTTGTATATCCTATTACTATAAAAATCCCTAGATTTTCCTCCTTACCAATTGATATATGATATTTATTGAAACATTTGATATACTATACATACATACAAATATATTCTATTGGGCAAAACCAGACCATTTGAATTAGAAAGTCTGGTTTAATACATTCGGGCTTGAGTGAATTAGTTGACACTGAAAATTGATACTGAAATCGTAATTCATTGATTCTTATAATAACTAATTCGCTTTTGAATCAACTTCGTGTTGCTTGGATATTTTGAATTGAGAAGCCACATTCAAGTGTTTTGACTTCGTTTATAAATCGTCATAGTCAATCGTCATAAAAAAGCTGCGCCGTTGGCTGCAGCTGAAGCCTCAGGAAGTGGAGACATGGTGAATAAGCCAGCTCTGCGGACTGAGGTTAAGGCTGCAGGGGTTCGTGGAGACATGGCGATGGAGTCAGCTCCACTGACTACTGGCACAGCGGCTAAGCAGGGTTCTGGAGACATGACGAGTGGGCCAGCTCCAGTGCCTGGCACAGCGCCTAAGCAAGGTAGTGTAGACATGACGAGTGGGTCAGCTCGAGTGCCTTCAAAATCTTCCTCAACCCCTGTCTCAGGCGGTTCCGGGGCCGAGGTCACCAAGCCTGGCCTTGCGAGTGCCATGAAGTACAACCTCGTACTGTTGCTTGGCTTTACACTGCTGTGGTTGAGCCAATTCTATTGTTTGGGGTGATGTTCTGGTGGCAGAGTGCTATTAAGGCTACCTGCAAATGGCAGATTGAAAAAGTGCGGAGAATGCCTGCACTACTTGTAACTGGTGCGCTCCGCTCCACTCCAACTAAGGCACTCCTCGTGTTACTTCATTGGCTGCTAACCAATCTACTTATCTTACAGCAAGCTAATCTTCCCGCTGTGAAACTAAATTGTATCTCGGCTTGGAATAGAACAGATTTCGGCCATGCGAGGATTTTGGTCGAGGGAGTTCCCGCTCCAGCGGGTGTTGACTACGTCGCTCCGCAGTGCCTACTAGATTTGGAGTTCACAACTCGCATTCCTGGCAGGGATGAATGGCGTGATGGTGTCACCCTCGAAAGTGGGCTTATCCATGTGTACACTGACTTCTCAAAGCTAAACAATAGTGTATACTCAGATGAGCTGAATCTCAAGCTGTCTTTCCGTCTACCAGACCATTGTAGTGTCTTTCAGGCGGAGGTTGCGGCTATCTTACAGGCAATCGACTGGCTTCTGTGAAATCGAATATTCGGGGCTAATATTGGCATTAAAACAGATAGCCAGGACGCTTTTAAATCCCTTGCTGGTCCTTGTACAGTTTCCATGATTGTTGCTGAATGCCGTGCATCTCTCAGGGAGATGTCGAGATATTCAGTGGTTCAATTGATTTATGTACCGGAACACAGGGGTTTTCAGGGCAACTGTGAGGTCGATGAGCTAGCAAGGCTAGGAACCTTGTTACCGGAGGTCACCTGTTCCCTCTCAATAGGTATACCAATGTCATCGGTAAACTGGCCATTAGGCAAAAATATCTCGAGGATGCTAAGACGTCCTGGGCAGATGAAGCAACCTGTGTAATAGCAAGGCAGTCCTGGGTATCCATGGATGCACATCGCACCAGGCAGCTTTTAGGCTTAACTCGAAGCGCTCTACGCTGCACAGTGGGGGTTCTTACGGGCCATTGCCTCATAGGACGGCATGCACAACGATTGGGAGTGCAGTTTAACGATTTCTGTCGGAGTTGCGGCTCTGAGGATGAGGAGGAGTCCGTCCTCCACCTCTTGTGTCAGTGCCCGGAGTTGGTAAGGAGAAGGCTGGCGGCAATTGGCACTCCTTTCTCTCAAACTTGACCGAGTTATCCCTGGTTGATTTAAAAGGGATAACGCGATTTGTCAAGGGAAGCGGATGGTTTTCCGATTTTAGTGAGTAGGAGAGAGTCACTAATTAGTGTGGCATCACAACGGGCCTCTTTTGTGCCTACGTATGTCGGACGACAGACCTCTGTAGACCGGCAACCACTTTAACCTAACCTAACCTAACTTGATTCATATATATTTTTTCTTCTTCAATTTTATAAATTTTGAATTTATTATTGATGTATGTGATCTTGGATCATTAATTCCATTTATTGTAAGTCTATCTTCTATCCACATTTGAACTTTTATCAATGGTGTGAATATTCGTTTTCTATCTTATCCTGTAAATCTGCTTCTATGATTGCATTATTGCTTGTTATATTTTGTTTTTTACTTATGTCCGAAAACATTAGTATTAAACTCGTTGCGTCGAAAATTCATATTTCTTTATGTATGTATATATATATATATATTTATATATATATATATATATATATATATATATATATATATATATATATATATATATATATATATATATATATATATATGTGGCGGCAATGTATCGTTACATTGTCCACAACTAAACGACCGCGCCAGCATGAGTGCGAGCGTGGCATTCCTCCCGTCGCGATAGCTTTGCACGTAATCTGATACGCATAGCTATCGTCTGGGTCGGAATGTCATACTCCATCCCATGTTTACAATGTGCGACTCGAGCTCATATGTACGATTCGAGCTCTGTACATGTACACAAGTGCCGACGAGGCATTTGTGTTTATGTTTCTGCTTCGAGCTCTGTACAGACGCACAAATGCTGACGAGGCATTTGTGCACGTCTGGACAGAAAATCGAGCTTCGTCCGGACACACAATTGCTGACGAGGCATTTATGTGTCTGGATGATGAAGAGCTTACGCCTGCGTGGTCAGCACTTATGACCTTAATAAGTGGCCCGCAGGCGGCGATCTTTCTCATTCCTCATTCTATCGAAGACGTTCCGGATCGATCTTACAGTGTAATACGATATTAATTGTTGAATAAAGTTTTTGTTAAAAAAGATCATAGAGGCGTATCAATTGCGACACAAGGACTATAATTGGCGATCCTGCTAAACCGACGACGAACATCGCTCGTCCGAGCCGAGGAATAAACGATCATCCGATCCGACGAACATCGCTCATCCGAGCCAACGACCAACCCGCATCCACGCTTTTTCGAGCGGATAAAACGACCGACGACAGGACCTCCCACGAATGGGAAACACCGAGACGAAACCGCTTCAGGGAGACGTCACAAACACGCTCATTGTCAATTCGGCATTGACAGTCGAGAGCCAGCGACTCGAGTATCTGCTGGTCTGCATCCTGGTCATAAACACCGCGTCCCTGCTGTACATATTGTACAGGGACCACGTCCGAGGCGTAAAAAGGCGAGCCCAAACACCAACCAGCCCATCGGTGTAAACACCACGATGACGGACAACGAGCCACCGAAGCAGAACCCAACGATGGACGAGTCTGCGAGCACTGCCCACGACGCCGAGCAGCCCGCAGACGTTCAGACACCAGAGGTCAGCCGCATAGCACTTCGAGTTCCGCCTTTTTGGGAAGAAGACGTGGAACTTTGGTTCGAGCAAGTCGAGGCTTACTTTGCGTCAAGCCGCATCACCAGCGACTTGACCAAGTTCCAAAACATCATCGCCAGCCTCGAGATCCGCATCATCCAACAAGTTAGAAGCGCTATAACCAACCCGCCGGCCGAAGGCAAGTATGATAATCTCAAGCGAGAGATTATCACTGCCTTCACGGAATCGGCACAACAGCGAATCCAGAAGCTCCTATCAGAAGTCGAGCTTGGCGACCAAAGACCTTCACAGCTGCTCAACCAAATGCGAGCACTTGCGGGGACGAGCATCAACGAAACGATGCTAAAACAGATGTGGCTCAATCGACTTGATCTCACGCTGAGGACCATTCTCTCCGCAAACGATGCCACACTTTCGGACTTAGCCACGATCGCAGACCGAGTCCACGAAGTGACACGAGGATCCAGGCCATATACCATCGCTACTGTTACCGAGCAAGTTGCACCAGAAGCCTTTCCACCGGCACTTAGGATCTCTTCCGAGCTAAGCAAACTCACGGGAGAAGTACTGAGACTTGGAAAACGAATTGACGAGCTTCAGTTACAACAAGCAACGCAAAATTGTTCCTGTTCGTGCCACGACTATGGGCACACGAGCCGACGAACTCCACCAAGGTCACCACAACGAGCGAGGACCCCATCAAGAACGCGTACTCCGACCAAGGAGAGCACCGGACTTTGCTGGTACCACGAACACTACGGTCCAGGCGCCAAGAACTGCAGGCCACCGTGCACTCTTGGCAAACAGCAAAAAAATTAATTTCGTCCTCTCCACAAGTGACGACAAAGGCGCGCACCATCCAGCGCCTCAACATCCGCGACGGCAGAACATCATGCGCATTTTTAATCGACACCGGCGCCGATATTTCCGTTATACCGCCAACCATCCGAGAACGCTACAGCCCCGATCCTGGCACGCAGCTACTTGCAGCCAACGGCTCGGCTATACGAACGTTTGGTAAACGGAAATTAACTCTCGATCTTGGACTGCCGAAGTCAATCACTTGGACATTTTTCATCGCAGACGTCAGCTCACCCATCATTGGAGCTGACTTGCTTGAGCACTACGGACTGCTCGTAGACGTAAGAGGACGTAAAATCATCGAACGTACGACTAACGTCTCAGCCGTGGCGAAAGCCCTGAACAAGGACCAGCCACTAAGAGTCAAGACCGAGTACGCTGCCTTACTGAACGAATACCAGGACATTACAGTAGCAGCCCCACGCCGTAAATTCGATTGCACGACGACGCACCACATCGAAACGAAAGGTCCTCCAGTTTGCGCGAAAGCAAGCTCACGGCTGCCAAAGCTGAATTCGACTACTTACAGCAACTAGGAATCTGTCGACCATCCAAAAGTCCGTGGAGCAGTCCCTTGCACATGGTACGAAAGGCCAATGGCGATTGGCGACCATGCGGGGATTACCGAGCGCTCAACGCCTGCACCGTCCCAGACCGATATCCTATTGGATTTCTCCAGGATTGCACAGCAGCACTGCATGGCATGACAGTCTTCTCTGTCATCGATCTTCAACGAGCGTTCCACCACATCCCAGTCGAACCTACAGACATTCCGAAGACAGCCATTATTACACCATTCGGCTTGTACGAGTTCGTATACATGACGTTTGGATTATGTAACGCTGGACAAACCTTCCAACGGTTTATGCACGAGGTACTACGAGGACTAGACCACGTATTCGTCTATATCGACGACATCCTGGTATTTTCGCCAGACGAACGAACACATAGACAGCACCTCGCAGAAACATTCGATCGACTCCGGAAGTACGCCCTTACAATCAACACAGACAAATGCCAGTTCGGCCAATCCGAAGTACGCTTTTTGGGACACACGATAACATCGCACGGATTGAAACCTCTTCCAGAAAAAACGGAAGGCATATCCGCGACTCCAAAGCCCAGCACGGTCTCCCAACTGAAATCTTTTCTTGGCATGCTCAACTTTTACCGGCGGTTCCTGCCAAATGCTGCACAGAACCAACGCCCGCTGCAAAAACTTATAATCGGAAATCGGAAGCGAGATAAGACAGCGCTGGAATGGACTGACGAAGCAGTAACAGCATTCGAGAAGTGCAAAGCAGATCTAAGCAATGCATCATCGCTAGCGCATCCAGATCCATCAGCAACTTGGTCACTTTCCGTGGACGCTTCAGACGAAGGAATCGGAGCCGTACTACATCAGACTACGAAGTCTGGTACATCACCTCTAGGATTTTTTTCACGCAAGCTGACCGACACCCAGCGACGATACAGTACCTACGATAGGGAACTACTGGCTATCCACGAAGCGATCAAGCACTTCCGACACATGCTCGAAGGTAGAGTTTTTACCGTATTTTTGGACCACAAACCACTACAATTCGCCTTCCAACAACGGCCGGAGAAAGCACCACCGAGGCAACAACGTCAACTGGACTTCATCTCCCAGTTCACGGTTGACATCCGTCACATCCCAGGCCGGGATAACACTATTGCGGATTATTTGTCTCGGGTAAGTGCCATCAACACCATCGACTTCTTTTCTCTCGCTTCAGCTCAACAACACGATCAGGAACTTCAGCACTTGGTTGAAGATCAAACGCAACAGTTTGAGTGGAAGAAACAGGAGTTGACAGGCTCAAACGCACCGCTACACTGCATCGTCACGAACAACAAGGTTCGACCATATGCACCGCAACAGTTCAGGAGAACGATCATGCACATGATCCATGGCCTCGCGCATCCCGGCATCCGCGCGACGAGAAGACTCATCACCGACCGTTTTTTCTGGCCAGCCATGAACGTCGACATAAACAACTTCGTCCGAAGTTGTATCGCCTGCCAACGAAACAAGGTTGGACGCCACGTGAAGTCTACACTTCAACGCTACACGCTTCCAGATGCCAGGTTCGAGCACATCAACGTCGACCTCATCGGACCACTATCACCAAATGAGGGATACCGATACTGCTTGACCATCATCGACAGGTTCACGCGTTGGCCTGAAGCTGTCCCACTCCAGAACATCACCGCAACATCAGTCGCCGAGGCGCTAGTCAATGCATGGATTAGCCGCTTCGGAGTACCAGCGAACAGTCAAAGCCGCCATCCGCTGCCATGACACGCTTGAATGGACGAAAGCTCTCCCACTCGTCCTATTAGGCCTGCGCACTGCATTGAAGGAAGACATCAATGCCACGCCCGCTGACATGGTATATGGCACCAGCTTACGACTTCCCGGAGAATTCTTCACCTCATCACCACCAGGCACGAACGACACCGACTTCTTGCGCGATTTAAGGTCACGCATGGCAAAACTGCGACCACACGATACAGCGCACCACGCACCAACCTCAACCTTCGTCCACAAAGATTTACGCACCAGCACTCACGTCTTTGTACGGAACGACAAGGTGAAACCATCCCTAACGCCACCTTACGACGGTCCGTTCCCTGTTCTAAGCAGGAAGGAAAAATATTTCAAGGTGGACATCAATGGACGCCCAGCCTCCATCTCCATTGACAGACTGAAGCCCGCATTTTTACTGTCGGAATCAGTTACCACAATGGGAACCGACAACAACGATTCCACGACATACACAACAACCCGCACAGGACGCAGAGTTCGACCACCCGTACGTTTCAACGTGTAGTAAAATTATCGTGGTCAAACCCACTGCGGGGGGAGTACTGTGGCGGCAATGTATCGTTACATTGTCCACAACTAAACGACCGCGCCAGCATGAGTGCGAGCGTGGCATTCCTCCCGTCGCGATAGCTTTGCACGTAATCTGATACGCATAGCTATCGTCTCGGTCGGAATGTCATACTCCATCCCATGTTTACAATGTGCGACTCGAGCTCATATGTACGATTCGAGCTCTGTACATGTACACAAGTGCCGACGAGGCATTTGTGTTTATGTTTCTGCTTCGAGCTCTGTACAGACGCACAAATGCTGACGAGGCATTTGTGCACGTCTGGACAGAAAATCGAGCTTCGTCCGGACACACAATTGCTGACGAGGCATTTATGTGTCTGGATGATGAAGAGCTTACGCCTGCCTGGTCAGCACTTATGACCTTCATAAGTGGCCCGCAGGCGGCGATCTTTCTCATTCCTCATTCTATCGAAGACGTTCCGGATCGATCTTACAGTGTAATACGATATTAATTGTTGAATAAAGTTTTTGTTAAAAAAGATCATAGAGGCGTATCAATTGCGACACAAGGACTTTATATATATAAATTTAAATTCATATTTCTTTATGTATGTATATATATATATTTATATATATATATATATATATATATATATATATATATATATATATATATATATATATATATATATATATATATATATATATATATATATATATACATATAAATATATTTATGTATATATATATATATATATATATATATATATATATATATATACACATATATATATATATATATATATATATATATATATATATATATATATATATATATATATATTTATATATATCTATATATAAGTAAACGAGGCCAACTGTAGGTGACATGTGACCCATTGGTGGAGAAACTCAGTTTTACTCAAATTCAATGATTGTTCATTTTTAAAACAGCAACCTGTTAAAAGCTGTCGAAAATAGTTTTTTTATTGTAATAAATCAGTTTCATTTGTACTTCGCTACAAACCGGATCTTTTTCTTTAAATCAACAAAGCTAACACTTTGTTTACTGGCGCCCGAGCATTTAGGGAATCGTTGCGTACATAAAATACCGTGAATCGAAAAAATTGCGTTTCTAGCTAAGGCAAAAAGTAGTTTCGGGTACATAAGTGTGTATGTGAGCGAGCCGCGTACCGCGAGTAGGTTGTGCAAATACGTGTGAATCAGTGAAAAAACCGTGAACGCTACAACCAAAAGGGAAGAATACGCCTTGTCCTACACCACCAACGACGGAAGTATTGAATCCAATACAGAACCCCCTTATCTGGCATCCGGTGTGAAAGGAAGAGTGGAACTCAGAAGCAATTGCACAAGAAAGATGCTAGCCTCTTGTTTAATGTAAGTACACGATTTTACTTACCTTGAAAACATTTTTACTTGCCTTGTCAATATTTTTTGGCATTAATTGAATGAAATTTCAATGAATAAATGATATAAATAAAATATTTGAATAAAATAAATGGTCAAATTCACACAAGTGATCTAAAGTGAAGTGATCCCAACAAGTGATCCCAATATAGTAGTTCTTATAGTGTTCTATAGAGAAAAAAGCGCAGAAGCATTTATTATTAGTGAACCGAGATTCCAGGAATACACTCGCGACTATTATTCGACATGGAACAACTACAGGATGTATTGACACAATTAGTTGGTGCCGTAAATGCTCAAATCGAGCTCAGTAAAAGAATGGAGAGGAAGCTCGACAGTCTTGGGAGTACGGAAGAGACTCGGGTACAGCCTACCACCAACAGAATGACTGACATTCAGGAAGCTCCACTTCAAGCACCACAAAACGCGGAGGAGTTGAAAGAGATTGGAAGACTGCCAGATTGTGTGAAGGAGTTACAAGTCTTCGATGGAGATCCCTCGAAATACGTTTCCTGGATCCACAACGTAGAGAGTATTCTTAGAGATTACGGAGTGGTTCGCGACAAGCCGATATACCGCGCTATTTTATAGAGTATACGACAAAAGGTGAGAGGGCCCGCAGACGTTGCTTTAATATCCTACAACATATTCGACGGTAATTGGAGTGCCATCAAAAAGTGCTTATCTCTTCACTACGCCGACAAGAGAGACATTCGGACGCTGGAACACCAACTCAGCACCATGACGCAGGGAGCTATGAGTGTAGATGAATTCTATGCCAATGTCAATCATCAATTCTCGCTTATTCTCAACAAATTGAAAACTGAGGATTACTCATTGGAAACTATGAATGTGTTAACAGAGACATATAGGCATCGAACTCTCGATGTTTTCATTAGAGGATTGAGAGGTGACTTATCGAGAATGTTGATCATCCAGAGGCCTTCAACACTACCTGAAGCATACGCATCGTGCCTGGAGTTCCAGAATTTAAATTTTCGTAATGCTAATATACGAAATACTTCTACGCCAAATTCTGTAACTGCACCAATGAATCAGTTCTTTTCGCGTAACCTAAATCAACAACCACCTAAACCAGGCTTGCGAGCCCTACCCAGGGCACTACCAATTAATCAACAAAACGAGATTTATCGCGTCCAACATGAGCAGCGCCCACAACCACCCCCAAGGCCGCAGGCGCAGAAGCCACCTACCCCAATGGAGGTGGACCAATCGATTCAAACTAGGCAACTTGATTACATGAACCGGCCAGGATTTGGTAAACTTCCGAAGAGATACAATGAATCCGATAATTACCCCCGCAAGCAACAAAGAGTTAACGCTCTGGAAGAAAATGACGAACTGGATCAAAACGACCAACAGGAAGAGGAATACGAGCAGGAAGATGAAGTAAATTTTATGACACAAGCCTCTCTAGCGTTCCATACCTAGAGTACAGAACTAGAGACGGCAAAATTTTAAAATTTCTTATCGACACCGGTGCTAATAAGAACTTCGTGAAGCCTGACTTAGCACCAAAAACCCATCCAGTCGATAAAGTCTTCAATATTCAGTCAGCAGGAGGAGACATAGAAATCAAAGAAAAAGTGTCAGGAAAATTTTTCAAAAGTATAGGGATTGATCTTATAATACATTTTTTCGTACTTCCGGGTCTTAAGTCCTTCGATGGCATCATCGGAGATGATACTCTTAAACAACTCGAAGCCATAATCAATAGAAAAAACAATTTACTCAAGTTAAAACCAGATGTAGAAATTCCTCTAAAAGGGAAAGAATCTATTCAGGTCAACAACATCCAAATCCGGGATAGTCACCTTAAACCAGAAGTAAAGCAAAAGCTTAGCAGAATAATTGAGGCACCTAAAAGACTCTTTGGTCCCGTCAATGACCACGAAATAGTTAACACCAGCGTTGAAGCAGAAATTAAGACAACAACCGACGCACCAATATATGCGAAATCTTATCCGTATCCTGCCAACATGAGGGAGGAAGTGGAAAAACAGATATCACAATTGTTAGAAGACGGAATAATAAGACCCTCAAAGAGCCCTTTCAATTCACCTATCTGGGTTGTTGCGAAGAAAGCAGATGCATCAGGTGAGAAGAAATATAGAATGGTCGTGGACTTTAAGAAACTAAACAACGTCACCATAGCAGACACTTACCCAATTCCTGACATTTCAAGCACACTAGCTAGTATTGGTAGCTCAAAATACTTTACAACTATCGATCTTACATCGGGCTTCCATCAGATAAAGATGAAGAAGAGAGACATACCTAAGACGGCATTTTCCACCATGAACGGCAAGTATGAATTTACTCGACTTCCTTTCGGCTTGAAAAACGCTCCTGCGATATTTCAAAGGATGATCGACGATGTCCTCAAGGAATACATCGGGAAGATATGCTATGTTTATGTTGATGATATCATCATACTCGGAGCAACGGAACAAGAGCATTTAGAAAACATAGCCAAAATATTCTCTAAATTAGAAAACGCCAATCTTCGAGTCAATATAAACAAAACCGAGTTTCTGAAAACCGAAACCGAATTTTTAGGGTATGTTATTACTCCTGAAGGCATAAAGCCAGACGCGAAGAAAGTCGCCGCAATTCAAAAAATAAAGCCACCTGAAAATTTAAAAGATTTAAAAAGCTTTTTAGGCCTAGCGTCGTACTATCGACGTTTTATAAAAGATTTCGCCAAAATCGCGAAACCATTGACAAATCTGACAAGAGGCGACAAAGGACAAATTAAATCCAGTCAATCGAAAAAGGTGAAAATATGCATGGGTGAAGATGAATTAAAAGCATTTAATACCGTAAAACAGCTTCTAATCTCGCCAGAAATACTTATCTTCCCTGATTTCTTCAAACCGTTCATTCTGACCACGGATGCTTCCAACCAAGCGATTGGAGCAGTCCTTTCTCAGGGAGAAATTGGCAAAGATAGACCCATCACATATATATCCAGGTCCCTCAAACCATCTGAGGAAAACTACGCCGCCAATGAGAAGGAGATGTTGGCGATAGTTTGGGCTCTGGACAACTTGAGAAATTACTTGTATGGGGCAAAAAAAATTAAAATACTCACGGATCATCAGCCCTTAACATTCAGTTTGAGCAATAAGAACCATAATGCCAAATTGAAAAGATGGAAGGCTCGAATTGAGGAATACAATTACGAGCTGATCTACAAACCAGGAAAAACCAACCATGTTGCAGATGCTTTATCGAGATTGCAAGTGGAGGCTAACGTTCTCACTTCTTCGTCACAAACTATGCATAGTGCCGAAGAAGACAGCACCGATCTTATACCTCACACCGAGGCTCCAATAAACGTATTCAAAAATCAATTGATTATAACAGAGGGCAAAACGGTTTATGCTTACGAGGAACCACATCCGGGATATCGCAGACACTACATCAGAATTCAAAGCATAAACCGAGAGAATCTCATAAGGGTATTGAAAGAAAGACTGAACCCAAACATCGTTAATGGCTTGAAAATTTCTGAGAATAACATACAACTATTACAGGAAGTTTATAAGGAGAATTTCGGTAAATTTAAAATTCGCCTGACGCAGAGAGTGGTCGAAGATATCACCAATGTTGAAAACCGCATGCGTATTATAGAAACAGAGCACCGAAGAGCACACCGAAACTTTGAAGAGAACAAGACGCAAATCTTGGAAAAATATTATTTTCCACACATGTCCAAGGAGATCAAGGACTACGTCAGAAATTGCGACACATGTAACAGCAACAAGTATGACCGACACCCTTCGAAGCCGCAACTACAAGAAACACCAACACCGACATACCCAACGGAGATACTACACATGGATATATTCCAGTTCCAAGGCGAAAAATTCATTTCTTGCGTAGATAAATTCTCGAAGTTCACCAAATTTTTCCGAATTAAAGACAAGTCCGTGCTCCATCTACGAGAAAAATTGATAAAAATATTACATTACTTCTCTGTGCCCAAAATGTTAGTGATCGATAACGAAAAAGGGCTTACCAGTCCAATCATATCCAATTACATCAAGAATTTGGGAGTTCAATTGTACCTAACTCCAACTCAAAGAAGTGAGGTAAACGGTACAATCGAAAGGGTCCATTCAACTATCATTGAAATCGCTCGGTGCCTACAAAAGGAATTACCGGATCTGTCTACAAGAGAACTTATAGAAATATCCGTTGATAGATACAACAATTCAGTACATTCGGTGATAAAAAGGAAACCCAGCGACATATATTTTGGCAGAGAGCAACGAATAAACTACCAGAACCTATTGAATTTCAGAGAGAAAATTAATATCGACCTTGCGGAGCAAATTAAAAATATTCAGAAGAAAAGATTAAAAATAGAAAATAAGAAGAGACAAAACGTTAAAACCTACAAACCCGGAGAAGCAATATTCACCGCTATTAAACAAATTAAAGGAAAAAATAAACCATTGTACAAAAAAGAAACTGTAGGAGAAGATAATAAAGTAACGGTTACTACGATGAGTGGAAGGCGAATCCACAAAGCTCACGTAAAAAACACCCTGAAATAAATCATCTCATCACTGAAGTCGAAACACTCCCATACGCAAACGAAGTCGAAGCTTTGGAATATGCAGAACCAGCGATAGTCATGAAAGGAGCTACGCTGTTATATACCCTCTCATTACCCAAAATGAGTAAGGACGTGTACAGTCACATCAACATCAAGGCAACAACAAGAAATCAAAAACGAGTGTATCTGGAATTTGACGAGTTGCTAACCAACCATACAGAATACTTCAGGATCAAAGGCAAGTGCAATATAATAAACAATGTCACAATATGTAAAGAACACCAACTACAAATACTACCACGAGACCACTGCATTAGCCAATTGATAAGGGGGATGAAAGCCGAGTGCCAATACGAGTACAATCGGGACGAGATAGTAGACTTGATCAACGACAACACTATCTTCCTCGATAATTTCCATGGGGAACTTCTCGAAACTAACTCCACGAAACAACTAAACGGGAGTTTTATCATTCATTTTGCTAATGAGACCATCCAGATCAACAATAGGACATTCGAAAACAAGCAGTTGACATCGGTCCAGGTCTTACCAACAGCACTTCAAATATCACCATCCGACGAGAAGATAAAACTAAATATACCTTATCTTCATAGCCTGCACTTGAAGAACAGAGAGCAGTTAAAGGAAATACTTACCAAACGTTCATATTCGACCATAACCAATATAAGTTTAACCACAGTTCTAATTCTAATTCTCGCTATACTTACAGTCTTAAGATGCAAAAAACATAGGTCATCATTGCAAATACTTCATCCGACGATAACATCAACTTCCGCAAGCCCCAGCATGCGCGACATTCAACCTATTAAGTTCCACCCATGACACACATTTAATCATTCGAATTCTGCGGGACGCAGAAATTTAAGGAGGGAGGAGTAAACGAGGCCAACTGTAGGTGACATGTGACCCATTGGTGGAGAAACTCAGTTTTACTCAAATTCAATTATTGTTCATTTTTAAAACAGCAACCTGTTAAAAGCTGTCGAAAATAGTTTTTTTATTGTAATAAATCAGTTTCATTTGTACTTCGCTACAAACCGGATCTTTTTCTTTAAATCAACAAAGCTAACACTTTGTTTACTTATATATATATATATATATATATATATATATATATATATATATATATATATATATATATATATATATATATATATATATATATATATATATATATATATATATATATATATATATATATATATATATCAGCTAAGTGATTAAGGGAGATAGTCTCTGGAGTGGCCAATCCCATTGAGCTGAAGTTTTCGGCGAACGTAGATGTATATAAAAGGTAGGTCAATGACTTTCTTAAATTCAGATATCCTTAACCTTTTGGCGGCGGCGAGCATTACAGTGAATTTTGAGGTACTCCTATATTTCCAAGCAGTGTAAATATTTGTTGAAGAAAAGTGTTGGGAATGAAAACTTATTACGTTTAAAGCTTGTCTATGATAAAGAATTGAAAAAGTTGAGCCGTGTTTGGGTGCTAAGTACCTAAAACTAGGCAAGAATTTTTTTTCAAATTTTGATTTGTGTTTCTTCTGACAAAAACATTGGATTATCGTAAAATTCGCAGAGCGTATTGATGTTAGCTAAAACAAAGCACACATAAGTTTTCAAGATAGTGCAGGTAATCCTGTAGCTACGGCAGGATCCTGAAAAAAATGCTTCAAATCATTTACCCTCCTCAAAAATTTTACATTTTTGACAAAAACTTCATATCATTGATAAATCTAAACCTTTTTCCATCATGTAAAATCAAAATTTTTAAATTCCGATTTGCACAAGAACGGCAGCCCATCACCAAATAACCTCTTTTTTCAGCACTCGAAAGTTGTGTTGACGAGAACTGACGACCGGATTATCCGATCATAATGAAATTTACAGGACATGTTGGTATTAGCTAGGTCTATTTCTGATTATAGTGATTTTGGAATGCGGGGAACCCAGTGGCAGTGGTACCATCTTGAAAAATCATTGAGAAAAAAAAACAGCTTTTTGGCTTATAACTTCCGATTCAGCCATCAGATTTTAACAAAACACACAGTACTTGGATCTTACTCTATGTAACATTTGGTGAAAATTTGGTTGGAAAATTAGTACAGGGCTGGCAGCTGTGGTGATTTATGTCTCATAAATCTTGCAAATTTGCTCAGCAAAATAAAGCTTTTTTCCATATAACTTCCGGTTTAGTGTAGAAATCAAAACGAAGTTCTTGCAGTAAATGGACCTTAATGTGAAGTAAATGTCGTAGGAATTTCATACAAAAATCATGAAAGGGCTGCCAGCTATTACCAATTTTGTAATTTTGTGGAATTTCTTTACTGAGCGATTATATTGTTAGATTTGCAAATGAGAATGAACCTGCAATAAAAATTAACAACAAATACTCACGTTTTGAAAATTTGAAGAGTTTTGAGAGTGGTAATCCTATAATTCTGTTCACCCGTAAACCTTTCAGCGCAGTGATTCAATGGAAACGAAATTTGTTGGTTGTGTTTAACTTAACGTGAAGCAAATTTGGTATATATTTTGCTCTGCTGCTGATACAGCGTAAACAGCACTAGCCATTTTCGTAAATATTGCACCAAGAGATGCTTCAAATAACAAACTCATATGCAAAGCATTTGCGATAAAAATAAGAAACATATTTTTAAATTTTCCGAGCTTTGAACATTTTTCAGATGGCAGCCTCAAACAACGTTTAACCGCTGAAACTTTCGATGAAATCCTCCGATGAGAATGAAATTCAGAGTATAAGTTGGGTGTTAAGTACCTAAAACTAGGCAAGAATTTTTTTTCAAGCAATTATCAGCATATTCACAATTTTTTATTACCTCCCACTGAGTAATCTGTGTAATGTTGAGAAAGTGCTGCCAGCACTGAACATTTTCATCATTTGTGTTATTGTTGAGTTTTGTTGCTTGGGATAAGGAATGGTTGTGCAAAAAAGTGTATTACGTCTTCCCAAATCTTTTTGTCACTCAGAGAATATATCTTCGAAAATTAGTCTTCTACCAGTTCTGAAGCACTAGACTTTTTCTTGCCTCATCTTGTTTTGTGTTATACCAACATTTATCTTCTGGGTGATACCTTTCTTTTTGACTCAAGTTCTCACGTATTTTACAAGGTATCTTTTCAATAAATTTATTCTTCAAATATTGTTTATTATCTTTTATTTTAGGATTATTCTTCTTTGTTAACTTTCTATATTGTTTTTTTAAGTCATTAAATAAATCTGTAATATTTTTCAAACCTTCTCTATCAATTTGCTCTCTAACATATTCTGGTAGGCCAAAAGCTATTCTATTTAGAACAGTATCCATATCCATTTTTTAATGATTTCTAATAGCAGTTTTTCTTTTTTTAGTGCATAATCTAACACCGAGCCTTCCTTGTACTTTTAATAATGAGCATATTCTCTTCTGCTCCATACTTTATTTTCAAATGTCTGTTAGAACTTTTCTTTCCATGTTGCTTATTGGCTTTCTCTTTCTTTGATCATTATTAAATTATACCAATTCTGACTTGTATCGTCTAGAAAAAATCTGAATATTTCAATTTTACTTTCTTCTATATCTATTTGCAGTCGTGCACATTCTTTTTCAAACGTATCGATCCATTGATAGACATTTGCGGTTTTGTGATAAAATTTTAAATTATTATTGTGTCGGCAATGCGCTTGAGATTTTTTTCTTTTTTTTTTTTTGTGTATTTTCTACTAGTTTTTCTAGTATCTTAGTCAATTCTGTTTTTTCTATATTGCTGTTACTGCTTCCTGCTTCTTTCAAAATCATCTCTTTAAACATCAAATTCCCTGCTTCATCCATATAAATTTTCTGAAGATCCTCTGTTAATCTGAACCATGCACTTATTCTGTCATGCCTTTTTTTAAGGTGGGGTTTAACTTAACTATAAGTGTTAGTTTTTATTAGCTCCTGGTGTGCACCTACAAACATGTTGTCATCCAGCAAAACATATTTTCCACCGTCTTCTGTTTCTTTCAAGGTTATGGCTATCACGTTGGTCTTACCATCTTTCGCAGATCTCTAAATGTAAATTGTAGCTTCATATTTCTAATCATCAAAAAATTGTCGCTTTGTTAGTGTATTGATTCTCGTGTTTAATAATTAACAGTTTAGTTTCTCTGTAAATCGAAGATATGATAATTTAAGTTTATTATTATTAACACTTGATTCACAAATTAAATTCGTTTACAATTATCAAACATCTATCTATTAAATCTATTAAATCTTTTATATAATTCACTTATAGTTGAGAGCAATCACTTCAATGCTCGTCTTGTGTCTTTACTTCAATGGTCTGTCTTTATGGTCAGCTGTCATTCTATACTCATATACTCTAGTTGAATGAGTTGTATACTCTAGTTGAATGAGTTGTATACTCTATTGAATGAGGAGATGAGTTTTGCGCGGTCGATTTAAAAGAAAAAAGTTAACTTCCTTTACATTAGACTTTTTTTTCGGAAGCCTGCCGTAGCTACAGGGTTATCCGCACTATCTCAAAAATCCACATGTGCTGAATTTAAGTCTACATTAATACGCTCTGCAAATTTCACGATGATCCATTGTTTTTCTTAGAAGTAATGACAAATTAAAATTTGAAATCCTTCTTCAAAAAAATCCTTCTTGGAAAATCATTTTGTTGTTCTATATATATATATATATATATATATATATATATATATATATATATATATATATATATATATATATATATATATATATATATATATATATATATATATATATATATATATATATATATATATATATATATATATATATAGATGCGCTTTTGTGACACAGGAGATGAAAAATAAATTTGAAGATAGTGACAGCATAAATTATATACGGGCTTCTAAACACTTAAACTCAACTCGAGTTTTAAGTTGGCTTTTACACAGCGGAGCTCATATTGAGTTTTTAGAATACGATCATGAAGCGTAAGAGGCCAGGTGCACTGATTCCTGTATTATCATATTTTTAAGGATTATTTTTTGCTCTTTTTCTCATATATGGCGTCAAAAGCCGGAAATAAGTGATACATTTTGAATATGTTAGGAAAATTTTAATGGATTGTGCAGCTGTATGTTGAAAACTCTTCAATTTCATACAGTTTCCAAAGTACAATGGAAGTATTGAACTGATCCAGGAAAATGCAAAAATTACAATTAAAAAATTGAGACAAAATTATTTTTAAATTTCCTGTGTAAAAGCTGACCTTCGTAGCAGCTCTTGGCTGTCCAATATCCATAGCTGCTTCACCTAGCTACTGCGAATTTTGACACTTGCTAAAGTGATGCTATGCTATGCTTTTGGAGCAGCTATAGCAAGCACATTGAACACACCCTTGATTATCATAGTATTATGAAGCTAACAGAACATATTACTGTTGTTAAGTTGCACATTTGCTAGTTTTTTGATATGCATGTTGGTAATCCTGTAGCTACGGCAGGCACTGAAAGTGAAAACACTCAAACCTTTGATTCTCCTAAAAAATCTCCGTTTCTTACAATAAAAATCAATTTGTGTACAAATCTTATGCTTTATCTATGCAGTCAAAGTAAAACTTTGGAAATTTCGTGTTGGACAAGAACGGTAGCCCTTTTCCAATTTACCTTTATTTATATCATCAAAAACTTCTGTGCACGAGAACTCTCGAACCAATCATCGGATACATTTGAAATTTACAGAATAGATTGGACTTAAATAGGACCAAGTCTGATAGAAATGATTTTGAATTGCGTTCAACTCTCCACCAGTGGTGCCATCTTGAAAAATTATAAAGAAAAGAAATAATTTTTACCCTTTTATTCTGATTCAGTTACCAGATTTTTATGAAATTGACACAGTAGCTGAACCTTACTTTGGTAGAAATTTGGTTGAAAAACTCGATTAGTGCTGCCAGCTATGGCAAATTTTATATCTTTGGTTTTGAAAATTCGCTCAGGAAAATAAAGCTTTTTGCCCTATAACTTACATGGCAGTAATTTCATACAATTAATGTAACCTATTATGATCATTATTCAAGCTGAATCTGGTTGAAAAGCCACGATGGTGCTGCCAGCTATTGTTGGTTTTGTGTTTATTTGCAATGTCTTCATTAAGCGATTTGATCATAAAATTTTCAAATTGTAATGATATTGTAGTGACAATTAACAGGAAATATTAAGTTTTCGATTATTTGAAAAATGTCGCGGCTGGTAACTCTAAATTTCTTTATGCTCCTATAACGTCGAATCCAGTCATCGAATCGAGAAGAAATTTACAGGGTAGGTTAATTTAAACGTGAAGCAGATGTGATATATTTTGTGTTTGATACTCGCAAAAGGTTGCCAGCACGAGTCAGTAGTGTCATTTTTGTATCAATAAATGCTTACAGTTAGTATTCATACCGGAAACATTTACAACGAAAATAAATAACTAATGTTTCAATTCCCAAAGTTCTGCAAATTTTTCGGATCGCAGCCCCAAACACAACTACTAGGTCTACCCTTGCTTCATAGTCTTTCACTGTTCCAATATCGTATTTGTCCTTGGCAAAAACCGTTTTATATTTTTCTATTAAATGCTCTATCTTAGTCTTTTGTGCGTCATCTAGGTGTTCTTAGTTTGTCTTGAAATCGTTTTCTTTAATATTTTCGTTGAAGTTTACTTTAACTTTTATCGTATTCTTTTCTGTGTCTTCTTGTGTTTTATTTTCTATTAATTTTGGAGATACATTTAAATTGTTGTCTTGCAGCAATTTGAACATCTTTATCATTAGTAAAGGTAATTGAATTTGACCACGGTTCCCTTCTTGCCTATAAATCAGCATAGACAACGTATATCATTTCTACAGCATCGAAGCCGAGCATGTTGAAACGGGAAACTCGATCGTTTTGCGGAATCAGCCTCCGAAAGCAGAATCAAATTGGAATTGTTTTTGCGGGATGATTAAAATTGAACAACTTTTTATTAACATTAAACATTTTAATCTACATTGAAAATTCAATTTTGACAAAGTGGTTTCGAAAGTATGCACTGCTTCTCATCAGACAGCAGCACACAGTGCATACTTGACTGGCGCGACCACTTGCAGGTGGAAATCATTATTACTAATGTTCGAAGAAGAACATTAGTATTAAAATCACTTTGGCCAAAAATTCATATTTCTATATATATATATATATATATATATATATATATATCATCAAAAAATTTCAGTGAAAAAATCTCAGGAACGCGCCATCCGATTGAGCTGAAATTTTCAGGACACATTGGTGTATATGCAGAATAGTGCCAGGTCTCAGAAAAAGTTAAAAATCTTTAACCCTTTGGCGCCGGCGGCCATTTTAGTGATATTTTTAATATACCTATTATTCCGTACACAAATAAGTTTTGCAAAAATAAAGTTGGCGAAATAAATTTTGAACGTGTTTTACATGTGAATCGGATAATGTTTTGGAATTTTTTAACACTATGTGTGCGCTGGGTGCCTAAAAAGAGAACGGGAAAATTTGAAAATTTTTAAATTGCGATAACTTTTGACAGAGCTATTCAATCATTACGAAATTTTTAGAACATATTGGTATTATTTAGTTGTAGATTTGTGTAGCTTTTGATGACCGTGCTGGCAACCCTGTAGCTAGAGCAGGCACTGAAAGTGAAAACTTTCAAATCATCGTCTCTCTTGAAAAACTGCTGCTTCTTCAAAAAAAAGCCACTCATATGTAAATCTTGTGCTTTGTTTACATAAACAAAAAAAAAAATTTGATATGGTATAACGGGCACGCCTGGTAACCCTTGCCCAATTTACCTATATTTTTAGCATCAAAAACTTCTGTTCACGGAAACTCACGATCCAATGAGCAGAATTGATTGAAATTTGCAGAATGTATTGGTCCTATATAGGACCAGGTCTGATAGAAGTGATTTTGAAATGCGGGTGATTCTGTGCCAGTGGTGCCATCTTGAAAAATCACTAAAAGAGATAACTGCTTTTAGCCCTATAAATTCTGATTGAATCGTTCGATTTTGACGAAATTTACACAGTAGCTGAACCTTATTTAATACCACGTTTGGTAGAAATTTGGTCGAAAAATTCGGTTGGAGCTGCCAGCTATGATAATTTTGGTGTCTTAAATTTGAAAAAATAATAATTTGGAAGTGAAAACATTAAACCATCGAATTTCCAAAAACTGTCCGTTTCTTACAATAAAACCAATCTGTATACAAATCTTGTGCTTTATCTACACGTTCAAAGTAAAACTTTGGAAATTTCATGTCGGACAAGAACGGTAACCCTTTCCCAGTCAACCTATATTTTTAGCATCAAAAACTTCTGTTCACGGGAACTCACGAATCAATAATCAGATACCATTGAAATTTACAGAATGCATTGGACTTAAGTAGGACCAGGTCTGATAGAAGCGATTTTGAATTGTGGGCAACTCTGTGCCAGTGGTGCCATCTTGAAAAATTACAAAGAAAAAAAACTGCTTTTTGCCCTATGAAATGTGAATAAGTTATCAGATTTTCATGAAATTGACACAGTAGCTGAACCTTACTTTAAACCCTGTTTGATAGAAATTTGGTTGAAAAATTCGATTGGTGCTGCCAGCTATGGTAATTTTTGTGTCTTTGGATTTGAAAATTCGCTCAGGAAAATAAAACTTTTTGCCCTATAACTTCCAGTGCAGTCATGAAATCAATACGAATTTCATACAATTAATGGAACCTACTATAAACATTATTCAGGCCAAATTTGGTTGAAAAGCTACGATAGGGTTGCCAGCTATTGTTGGTTTTGTGTTTGTTTGCAATATCTTTATTAAGCGGTTTTATCGTAGAATTTTCAATTGGTAATGATATTGTAGTGACAATAAACAGGAAATATTAAGTTTTCCATTATTTGAAAAAACTCGCTGCAGGTAATCCTAAATTTCTTTATACTCCTATAACTTCGAATGTAATATAACAACGTGAAGCAGATGTGATATATTTTTGGCTTTGATACTGGCGAAAGGTTGCCAGCACGAGTCGGTTGTGCTACTTTTGTATCAATAAATGCTTACAGTTAGTATTCATACCGGAAACATTTACAATGAAAATAAATAAATAAAAAATAAAATAAATAACCAATGTTTCAATTCCCAAAGTTCTGCAAATTTTTCGGATCGCAGCCTCAAACACCAACTTCAGTTACAGTGCTGCAGGCACTGAGCATTTTCTTCATTGATGTTATATGAGATGCTGCTTTCAAAATTTTGTGAAATAAGCAACTGATAACGAATATAATTAACCCGTGTTTTGCTCTCATAAACGTTGAAATTCATACCAGTGGTAATATCTGAAACCTTCCACCATATGAGTTATAATGCATTCTTGAGACCAAAGTAGAACGTGGCGTTTGAAACAGTTTGGCCGTAATACGCAGCTCATGTGGTGGATTATGCACTCAAAACCTGCACGGTTCTTCTACTGTTCTTCGAACATTAGTGTTTCTAGCGGTTCAGGTGCGCTAGAGTTTTTTTATTTATGCTAGTTGTGACAAATTTTAACATCTCCGACTTATATCCATGGATATAATTTAACTTAGTAAAGGTAATTGAATTTGATCACTGTTCCCTTCTTGTCTATAAATCAGCATAGACAACGTGTTGCATGCGGCTTCAACAACCTGAAAATAAAATAAAATTAGCAATAATTTACGATAATATTTACTTACCGATCGATCCGTCCAGCTGACAGGTGTCAGTAAGACTCGTCCAGTCGTTCCCGTGGAATTCACGAAATTCCAGTCAGCTGATGTTGGATATTAATGCTGTAGTCTATTATGAAATTTCGACTAAGTTAATAGTAGTTTAGTAAACAGTTAAAAAATGTACCGAAATTTTCATCGCTATAAAAGAAAGTACCAGTTAGTTGTTCGCTCTCTTTTGTTACATAAAATTTGGATTTCATTCGCATATCTTTCGCATATCTTTCGATTTTTACTAATGTTCGAAGAACATTAGTATTAAAATCGATTCGGCCAAAAATTCATATTTCTTTATATATATATATATATATGTACAAAAAATTTCAGTGAGATAATCTCGGGAACGCGCCATTCGATTGAGCTGAAACTTTCAGGATACATTGGTGTATATGCAGAATAGGTCCAGGTCTCTTTAAATGTCAGTTATTGTAAACCTTTTCGCGCCGGCGGGCATTTAAGTGATATTTTTAATATACCTATTATTTCGTGCACAAATGATTTTCGCAAAAATAAAGTTAATAAAATAAATTTCTAACGTGTTTTACATATGAATCGGATAATGCTTTGGAATATTTTAACCCTATGTGTGCGCTGGGTGCCTAAAAAGAGGACGAAAAAATTTGAAAATTTTTAAATTTCGATAACTTTTGACAGAGCTATTCAATCATTACCAAATTTTCAGGACGTATTGATATTATTTAGTTGTAGATTTATGTGGCTTTTAATGAGCGTGCTGGCAACCCTGTAGCTAGGGCAGGCACTGAAAGTGAAAACCTCCAAATCATCGTCTCTCTTGAAAAAATGCAGTTTCTTCAAAAATAAGCCTTTCATATGTAAATCTTGTGCTTTGTTTACATAACCAAAAAAAAAAAAAGATATGGTATAACGGGCACGCCTGGCCACCCTTGCCCAATTTACCTATATTTTTAGCATCAAAAACTTCTGTTCACGGAAACTCACGATCCGATGGGCAGAATTATTTGAAATTCACAGCATGTATTGACCTTAAATAGGACCAGGTCTGATAGAAGTGATTTTGAAATGCGGGCAATTCTGTGCCAGTGGTGCCATCTTGAAAAACCACTAAAAAAGATAACTGTTTTTAGCCCTATAAATTCTGATTGAATCGTTCGATTTTGACGAAACTTACACAATTGCTGGACCTTACTTTAAGCCACGTTTGGTAGAAATTTGGTCGAAAAATTCGATTGGAGCTGCCAGCTATGATAATTTTGGTGTCTTCATTTTGAAAAAAAAAATTTGGAAGTAAAAACATTCAAACCATCGAATCTTCAAAAAAATGTCCGTTTCTTACAATAAAACCAATCTGTATATAAATCTTATGTTTTATCTACACGTTCAAAATAAAACTTTGGAAATTTCATGTCGGACAAGAACGGTAACCCTCTCCCAGTTAACCTATATTTTTAGCATCAAAAACTTCTGTTCACGGAAACTCACGAACCAATAATCAGATACAGCTAAAATTTACAGAATGCATTGGACTTAAGTAAGACCAGATTTGATAGAAGCGATTTTGAATTGTGGGCAACTCTGTGCCAGTGGTGCCATCTTGAAAAATTACAAAGAAAAAAAACTGCTTTTTGCCCTATGAAATGTGAATAAGTTACCAGATTTTCATGAAATTGACACAGAAGCTAAACCTAACTCTAATCTCTGTTTGGTGGAAATTTGGTTGAAAAATTTGATTGGTGCTACCTGCTATGGTAATTTTTGTGTCTTTGGTTTTGAAAATTCGCTCAGGAAAATAAAACTTTTTGTACTATAACTTCCAGTGCAGTCATGAAATCAATACGAATTTCATACAATTAATGAAACCTGTCATAAACATTATTCAGGCCAAATTTGGTTGAAAAGACACGATAGGGTTGCCAGCTATTATTGGTTTTGTGTTTAATTGCAATATCTTTATTAAGCGGTTTTATCGTAGAATTTTCAAATGGTAATGATATTGTAGTGACAATAAACAGCAAATATTAAGCTTTCGATCATTTGAAAAAACTCGCTGCAGGTAACCCTAAATTTCTTTATACTCCTATAACTTCGAATGTAATTAAACAACGTGAAGCAGATTTGATATATTCTTGGATTTGATACTGGCGAAAGGTTGCCAGCACGAGTCGGTTGTGCTACTTTTGTATCAATAAATGCTTACAGTTAGTATACATACCGGAAACATTTACAATGAAAATAAATAACCGATGTTACAATTCGCAAAGTTCTGCAAATTTTTCGGATCGCAGCCCCAAACACCAACTTCAGTTACAGTGCTGCAGGCACTGAGCATTTTCTTCATTGATGTTATATGAGATGCTGCTTTCAAAATTATGTGAAATAAGCAACTGATAACGAATATAATTAACCCGTGTTTTGCTCTCATAAACGTTGAAATTCATGCCAGTGGTAATATCTGAAACCTTGCACCATATGAGTTATAATGCATTCTTAAGACGAAAGTAAAACGTGGCATTTGAAACAGTTTGGCCGTAATAAGCAGCACATGTGGTGGAATATGCACTCAAAACCTGCACGATTCTTCTACTGTTCTTCGAACATTAGAGTTTCTAGCGGTTCAGGTGCGCTAGAGTTTTTTCGTATTTCTTTCGATTCGTTTGCATTGTATTTTCTAATTTTCGTACGTTTGGATTGTTTCGCATAAGTAAATTGCAAATAAACGATTGAATTGTTATCTTCGCGTTTTTTTTCTTAAATTACAAGTGGAACATAAAACATTTTGGTCCTTCGAACCGGATAGTGTGATAAGTTGAAAAATAAAAGGTTTTTGTGGAAAAATAAAAGAACAAAGTAAATCAGTGCAAGTGGTGTGTTAACAAAGACAATTTAATTCGTGGCGCGATTCGGTTATAACCGGATGGTGAAAATTTACATTTGTGAAAATTGTATGCAGTAAGCCGGGGTAAGTCCTATTCCTTTTTGTATATCCTATTACTATAAAAATCCCTAGATTTTCCTCCTTACCAATTGATATATGATATTTATTGAAACATTTGATATACTATACATACATACAAATATATTCTATTGGGCAAAACCAGACCATTTGAATTAGAAAGTCTGGTTTAATACATTCGGGCTTGAGTGAATTAGTTGACACTGAAAATTGATACTGAAATCGTAATTCATTGTTTCTTATAATAACTAATTCGCTTTTGAATCAACTTCGTGCTGCTTGGATATTTTGAATTGAGAAGCCACATTCAAGTGTTTTGACTTCGTTTATAAATCGTCATAGTCAATCGTCATAAAAAAGCTGCGCCGTTGGCTGCAGCTGAAGCCTCAGGAAGTGGAGACATGGTGAATAAGCCAGCTCTGCGGACTGAGGTTAAGGCTGCAGGGGTTCGTGGAGACATGGCGATGGAGTCAGCTCCACTGACTACTGGCACAGCGGCTAAGCAGGGTTCTGGAGACATGACGAGTGGGCCAGCTCCAGTGCCTGGCACAGCGCCTAAGCAAGGTAGTGTAGACATGACGAGTGGGTCAGCTCGAGTGCCTTCAAAATCTTCCTCAACCCCTGTCTCAGGCGGTTCCGGGGCCGAGGTCACCAAGCCTGGCCTTGCGAGTGCCATGAAGTACAACCTCGTACTGTTGCTTGGCTTTACACTGCTGTGGTTGAGCCAATTCTATTGTTTGGGGTGATGTTCTGGTGGCAGAGTGCTATTAAGGCTACCTGCAAATGGCAGATTGAAAAAGTGCGGAGAATGCCTGCACTACTTGTAACTGGTGCGTTCCGCTCCACTCCAACTAAGGCACTCCTCGTGTTACTTCATTGGCTGCTAACCAATCTACTTATCTTACAGCAAGCTAATCTTCCCGCTGTGAAACTAAATTGTATCTCGGCTTGGAATAGAACAGATTTCGGCCATGCGAGGATTTTGGTCGAGGGAGTTCCCGCTCCAGCGGGTGTTGACTACGTCGCTCCGCAGTGCCTACTAGATTTGGAGTTCACAACTCGCATTCCTGGCAGGGATGAATGGCGTGATGGTGTCACCCTCGAAAGTGGGCTTATCCATGTGTACACTGACGGCTCAAAGCTAAACAATAGTGTATACTCAGATGAGCTGAATCTCAAGCTGTCTTTCCGTCTACCAGACCATTGTAGTGTCTTTCAGGTGGAGGTTGCGGCTTCTGTGAAATCGAATATTCGGGGCTAATATTGGCATTAACACAGATAGCCAGGACGCTTTTAAATCCCTTGCTGGTCCTTGTACAGTTTCCATGATTGTTGCTGAATGCCGTGCATCTCTCAGGGAGATGTCGAGATATTCAGTGGTTCAATTGATTTATGTACCGGAACACAGGGGTTTTCAGGGCAACTGTGAGGCCGATGAGCTAGCAAGGCTAGGAACCTTGTTACCGGAGGTCACCTGTTCCCTCTCAATAGGTATACCAATGTCATCGGTCAAACTGGCCATTAGGCAAAAATATCTCGAGGATGCTAAGACGTCCTGGGCAGATGAATCAACCTGTGTAATAGCAAGGCAGTCCTGGGTATCCATGGATGCACATCGCAGCAGGCAGCTTTTAGGCTTAACTCGAAGCGCTCTACGCTGCACAGTGGTGGTTCTTACGGGCCATTGCCTCATAGGACGGCATGCACAACGATTGGGAGTGCAGTTTAACGATTTCTGTCGGAGTTGCGGCTCTGAGGATGAGGAGGAGTCCGTCCTCCACCTCTTGTGTCAGTGCCCGGAGTTGGTAAGGAGAAGGCTGGCGGCAATTGGCGCTCCTTTCTCTCAAACTTGACCGAGTTATCCCTGGTTGATTTAAAAGGGATAACGCGATTTGTCAAGGGAAGCGGATGGTTTTCCGATTTTAGTGAGTAGGAGAGAGTCACTAATTAGTGTGGCATCACAACGGGCCTCTTTTGTGCCTACGTGTGTCGGACGACAGACCTCTGTAGACCGGCAACCACTTTAACCTAACCTAACCTAACTTGATTCATATATATTTTTACCTAAAAAAGCTGCGCCGTTGGCTGCAGCTGAAGCCTCAGGAAGTGGAGACATGGTGAATAAGCCAGCTCTGCGGACTGAGGTTAAGGCTGCAGGGGTTCGTGGAGACATGGCGATGGAGTCAGCTCCACTGACTACTGGCACAGCGGCTAAGCAGGGTTCTGGAGACATGACGAGTGGGCCAGCTCCAGTGCCTGGCACAGCGCCTAAGCAAGGTAGTGTAGACATGACGAGTGGGTCAGCTCGAGTGCCTTCAAAATCTTCCTCAACCCCTGTCTCAGGCGGTTCCGGGGCCGAGGTCACCAAGCCTGGCCTTGTGAGTGCCATGAAGTCCGTTTGTGGCCAGTGTGATGAAAAGGTTTCGGTGAATGAGCCAGCCCGACCATCAACTAGTGCTACCTCCGGTGCCGCTTCCTCCTCTTCAGGCACCCAAAGCTCCTCCGCCAAAAAATCTCGGGCTTATGGAACTAGAAGGGCAGCCTTCAAAGTTCTGAGGAAGTTTGAAAATGTCCCCCCCCCACACTATGCCCGACAAGGACAAAAAGTCCCTTCAGTGGGCAAAGTCATTTGTTGGGGATTACCCTTATCCACTCCCCCTACACCCTGGAGCTTCAGCTCAGAAATGACAAAGGTCGGCTGAGCAGATTAATCAGGGCATGCAAGACTGCAAAAAGCAGAAAACAGTGACGGCTCCTACAGGGATAACTCAGCCATTCAGCGAAACGGCGAATGCCTGGTTTGGGCCGTGATTAATGCCAGCAAGGGAGATGGAACCACCTCCCCTGAAAACTGGCTTAAGATAAGGCAGGCTTTGTTTGGAATCTGCTGTAGGCTGCAGAAGGCCAGCTCGGGTCCACCACCTACGGTGAACGATGCGGGCTGGCACAGAGGACTTCGGCTGGTTGTGTGTGGAGACCAACGACCAACCGATTTCTATAAGCAGGCTATCTCCGAGCTGGGGGAACTCTGGCCAGGCGCCAAGATCAAAGTGGTGCACAAGGAAGAGATTTGCTCGAGGAAGAGCGGGCCTAGAGGCGGGACTTGGATTCCAAGTTTCCACTCGGATCCAGTTGAAGTCCTGGAAATAGTCCGGCTTTTCAATCCAGATCTCCCAACGGAAAATTGGAGGGTTGCGAATATTGGAGAGCCGGTAGACAATCGGCGGGAGGCTCTCTTCATCATAAATGAGGAGGCACTCCCGATCTTAGATGCCCGAAAGGGCATTATCAGATATGGGGTCGAAAAACTAGTCCTACGGATCTACCGAAGCAACAGGCCAAAGAGCTCTGCTGCGGGAGATCCAACACCCGAGAAACCTCACCCTTAACAGATGACTCAAAGAACGGAGGACCCACCTAAAGAGGGGTTGGACACATTTTCGAGGGTGACATCTGAGGATGAATCTGAGGTGGAATCCCTGCATGCAAACGGGGTTAGTGTCGGGACTACCTCCGAGTTGGGTGGCTGCCTGGACCTCATGACTCCGGAAGCAGAGGAAGAGGCTGGGCAGACATCTATGTCAGACGGGGGGGTCCTGGATCTACCTATCGTCGAAAATAAATGATGGTGAAGGAATTGCAGATCAACCTTCACCATTCCAAAATAGCATCAGCTACCCTGCTCTTCCGACTGTCTAGGACAGAGGAGGAGCTGATTCTAATCCAAGAACCATGGGTTGTCGAAAATTCGGGTTTGCGGGCTACGCACCGATGGATACAGACTAGTGGTATCCGACGGCTTACATAAGCCACGTGTCTGCATTCTTGTCAAGAAAACCATAAACGTCCTTGTACTACACAATTTCAGTGACAGGGATAACATGGCTATTGCAGTGGAAATCGACCAGAGATCATACTGGTTTGTTTCTTGCTACATGGCACATGATCATGGCGACAGTCCAACTTGCGACACTGTCAAGGGTGTTGTGGCTGAAGCCACAAAGATTGGTGTTTTGCTTATTCTACGGGCTGACTCCAATGCTCATAATGAAGTATGGGGTAGCTCCAACACTAATGGCCGAGGTGAGGAACTTTTTGACTTTATCTTGGCCCACGACCTTTTCATCGCCAACACTGGTAGCGATCCAAACTTCCTTACCTCAAACCGCAGGGAGGTTCTTGATGTGACCTTGATTAGTGGGTGGCAATCGCATCTTCTCCGTGGCTGGAGGGTTCTACAAGAGTGCTCATTCTCTGATCATAGGTACATATCGTACAACGTGGCTTACTGCTCCTAGGAGCATTGACTGCTACCATGAATTGGATCGGGCGGTTGACACCCTTACTAATTCTCTCAAATCCGAGTCTAGGGAAGCATGTAAGCCACCCACGGCCAGGGGCAATCCTAAGCCTCCCTGGTGGAGTGTGGAAATAAGCATCCTGCGGAGAGAGTGTAGGAAGGAGTTTAATAGCTCGAAAAGATCTAATGACTGGTCGGCGTATAAAATGAAGCTGAAGGCGTTTAAGTATGCCATACGCAAGACTAAGAGGTCCTCATGGAGATCTTTCTGTGGAAACGTAGAGAGTCTCAGTGAGGCGAATCGCCTTCGCAAGGTATTAAGCACGACACCAGAGGCTATGGGGTGCATCATGAACCCTGAGGGCATTTGGACTAGTTCGAGCGCAGATACTCTAAACGTTCTCATGGACGCACATTTCCCGGCAATTATTGCCCTATAGGGACAGTGCACCAAACGGAACTAAATTACGTTAGAGCCCCGCCGTTCAGAATATCAGACTCTCAGCTGAGGTGGGCTATTAACTCTTTTGAGCCGTTTAAATCCCCGGGCCCTGATGGCGTGCTTGCGGCTGACGTTCAGCAGTCCATGGAAGTATCGCTACGATGGCTCAGAGAGATTCATAACGCTTGCCTACGCTTCTCGTATGTTCCCACCAGCTGGTGGGAAACTAGAGTTGTGCTTATCCCCAAAGCAGGAAAAGTATCTCATGTTTGGCTAAAGGACTACCGTCCAATAAGTCTTAACTCAGTCCTGCTTAAGATTTCGGAAGGGATCATTGATTACCATATTAAAAGATCAATTGATCCTATGTTGATCTCGCAGTCACAACATGCTTATACCAAAGGTAAATCTGATGAGACTGCTCTTCACGTCCTTATTGGGCAAGTTGAAAAATCTCTTGTGCTTAAGGAATATACGCTTGCCGCCTTCTTGGACATCGAGGGGGCCTTCAACAACGTAAATTCTGACGCTATTGTTGAGGCTCTATCGGTGCTTCATGTGGGCGAACGGCTGATTGCTTTTATTGTGCAGCTTCTCAAAAGTAGAGTGGTTATCTCTTCCCTGGGGAATGCCAGCGTAAGACGAGGAGTCAGTACGGGCACACCCCAGAGTGGAGTCCTCTCTCCCCTGCTGTGGAACATCACGGTGAATATTCTTTTAATGAGATTGAACCGCGCTGGCTGCAAAGTGATTGCTTATGCAGACGACATAGCTGTGGCAGTGTCGGGAAAGTATTTATCTACGCTATTGGAGAGGATTAATCACTCTCTTGA
Organism: Nemotelus pantherinus; assembly: GCA_963978885.1. Lineage (NCBI taxonomy): Eukaryota > Metazoa > Arthropoda > Insecta > Diptera > Stratiomyidae > Nemotelus > Nemotelus pantherinus. The sequence goes on along the minus strand of CAXBUK010000010.1, from coordinate 989,646 downwards.
CTTACTTTCACGTTGGAGTCGTGAGTGCGGCTTGAATGTGAATCCTTACAAAACGGAACTAGTGCTGTTTACAAGAAAGTACAAAGTTCCGTCTTTTGAGTTACCCAAGTTGAATGGGGTCTCCATTAACTTGAGCCAGAGGGTCAGGTACTTAGGGCTGATCCTTGACTCGAAGTAACTATGGACCTACAATGTAGCAGAAAGAGCTCGGAAGGCTTTCAATGCACTTTACTGCTGTAAAAGGGCCATAGGAGCGAATTGGGGATTACAACCTCGTACTGTTGCTTGGCTTTACACTGCTGTGGTTGAGCCAATTCTATTGTTTGGGGTGATGTTCTGGTGGCAGAGTGCTATTAAGGCTACCTGCAAATGGCAGATTGAAAAAGTGCGGAGAATGCCTGCACTACTTGTAACTGGTGCGCTCCGCTCCACTCCAACTAAGGCACTCCTCGTGTTACTTCATTGGCTGCTAACCAATCTACTTATCTTACAGCAAGCTAATCTTCCCGCTGTGAAACTAAATTGTATCTCGGCTTGGAATAGAACAGATTTCGGCCATGCGAGGATTTTGGTCGAGGGAGTTCCCGCTCCAGCGGGTGTTGACTACGTCGCTCCGCAGTGCCTACTAGATTTGGAGTTCACAACTCGCATTCCTGGCAGGGATGAATGGCGTGATGGTGTCACCCTCGAAAGTGGGCTTATCCATGTGTACACTGACGGCTCAAAGCTAAACAATAGTGTATACTCAGATGAGCTGAATCTCAAGCTGTCTTTCCGTCTACCAGACCATTGTAGTGTCTTTCAGGTGGAGGTTGCGGCTATCTTACAGGCAATCGACTGGCTTCTGTGAAATCGAATATTCGGGGCTAATATTGGCATTAACACAGATAGCCAGGACGCTTTTAAATCCCTTGCTGGTCCTTGTACAGTTTCCATGATTGTTGCTGAATGCCGTGCATCTCTCAGGGAGATGTCGAGATATTCAGTGGTTCAATTGATTTATGTACCGGAACACAGGGGTTTTCAGGGCAACTGTGAGGCCGATGAGCTAGCAAGGCTAGGAACCTTGTTACCGGAGGTCACCTGTTCCCTCTCAATAGGTATACCAATGTCATCGGTCAAACTGGCCATTAGGCAAAAATATCTCGAGGATGCTAAGACGTCCTGGGCAGATGAATCAACCTGTGTAATAGCAAGGCAGTCCTGGGTATCCATGGATGCACATCGCACTAGGCAGCTTTTAGGCTTAACTCGAAGCGCTCTACGCTGCACAGTGGGGGTTCTTACGGGTCATTGCCTCATAGGACGGCATGCACAACGATTGGGAGTGCAGTTTAACGATTTCTGTCGGAGTTGCGGCTCTGAGGATGAGGAGGAGTCCGTCCTCCACCTCTTGTGTCAGTGCCCGGAGTTGGTAAGGAGAAGGCTGGTGGCAATTAGCGCTCCTTTCTCTCAAACTTGACCGAGTTATCCCTGGTTGATTTAAAAGGGATAACGCGATTTGTCAAGGGAAGCAGATGGTTTTCCGATTTTAGTGAGTAGGAGAGAGTCACTAATTAGTGTGGCATCACAACGGGCATCTTTTGTGCCTACGTGTGTCGGACGACAGACCTCTGTAGACCGGCAACCACTTTAACCTAACCTAACCTAACTTGATTCATATATATTTTTTCTTCTTTAATTTTATAAATTTTGAATTTATTATTGATGTATGTGATCTTGGATCATTAATTCCATTTATTGTAAGTCTATCTTCTATCCACATTTGAACTTTTATCAATGGTGTGAATATTCGTTTTCTATCTTATCCTGTAAATCTGCTTCTATGATTGCATTATTGCTTGTTATATTTTGTTTTTTACTTATGTCCGAAAACATTAGTATTAAACTCGTTGCGTCGAAAATTCATATTTCTTTATGTATGTATATATATATATATATTTATATATATATATATATATATATATATATATATATATGTGGCGGCAATGTATCGTTACATTGTCCACAACTAAACGACCGCGCCAGCATGAGTGCGAGCGTGGCATTCCTCCCGTCGCGATAGCTTTGCACGTAATCTGATACGCATAGCTATCGTCTCGGTTGGAATGTCATACTGCATCCCATGTTTACAATGTGCGACTCGAGCTCATATGTACGATTCGAGCTCTGTACATGTACACAAGTGCCGACGAGGCATTTGTGTTTATGTTTCTGCTTCGAGCTCTGTACAGACGCACAAATGCTGACGAGGCATTTGTGTACGTCTGGACAGAAAATCGAGCTTCGTCCGGACACACAATTGCTGACGAGGCATTTATGTGTCTGGATGATGAAGAGCTTACGCCTGCGTGGTCAGCACTTATGACCTTCATAAGTGGCCCGCAGGCGGCGATCTTTCTCATTCCTCATTCTATCGAAGACGTTCCGGATCGATCTTACAGTGTAATACGATATTAATTGTTGAATAAAGTTTTTGTTAAAAAAGATCATAGAGGCGTATCAATTGCGACACAAGGACTATAATTGGCGATCCTGCTAAACCGACGACGAACATCGCTCGTCCGAGCCGAGGAATAAACGATCATCCGATCCGACGAACATCGCTCATCCGAGCCAACGACCAACCCGCATCCACGCTTTTTCGAGCGGATAAAACGACCGACGACAGGACCTCCCACGAATGGGAAACACCGAGACGAAACCGCTTCAGGGAGACGTCACAAACACGCTCATTGTCAATTCGGCATTGACAGTCGAGAGCCAGCGACTCGAGTATCTGCTGGTCTGCATCCTGATCATAAACACCGCGTCCCTGCTGTACATATTGTACAGGGACCACGTCCGAGGCGTAAAAAGGCGAGCCCAAACACCAACCAGCCCATCGGTGTAAACACCACGATGACGGACAACGAGCCACCGAAGCAGAACCCAACGATGGACGAGTCTGCGAGCACTGCCCACGACGCCGAGCAGCCCGCAGACGTTCAGACACCAGAGGTCAGCCGCATAGCACTTCGAGTTCCGCCTTTTTGGGAAGAAGACGTGGAACTTTGGTTCGAGCAAGTCGAGGCTTACTTTGCGTCAAGCCGCATCACCAGCGACTTGACCAAGTTCCAAAACATCATCGCCAGCCTCGAGATCCGCATCATCCAACAAGTTAGAAGCGCTATAACCAACCCGCCGGCCGAAGGCAAGTATGATAATCTCAAGCGAGAGATTATCACTGCCTTCACGGAATCGGCACAACAGCGAATCCAGAAGCTCCTATCAGAAGTCGAGCTTGGTGACCAAAGACCTTCACAGCTGCTCAACCAAATGCGAGCACTTGCGGGGACGAGCATCAACGAAACGATGCTAAAACAGATGTGGCTCAATCGACTTGATCTCACGCTGAGGACCATTCTCTCCGCAAACGATGCCACACTTTCGGACTTAGCCACGATCGCAGACCGAGTCCACGAAGTGACACGAGGATCCAGGCCATATACCATCGCTACTGTTACCGAGCAAGTTGCACCAGAAGCCTTTCCACCGGCACTTAGGATCTCTTCCGAGCTAAGCAAACTCACGGGAGAAGTACTGAGACTTGGAAAACGAATTGACGAGCTTCAGTTACAACAAGCAACGCAAAATTGTTCCTGTTCGTGCCACGACTATGGGCACACGAGCCGACGAACTCCACCAAGGTCACCACAACGAGCGAGGACCCCATCAAGAACGCGTACTCCGACCAAGGAGAGCACCGGACTTTGCTGGTACCACGAACACTACGGTCCAGGCGCCAAGAACTGCAGGCCACCGTGCACTCTTGGCAAACAGCAAAAAAATTAATTTCGTCCTCTCCACAAGTGACGACAAAGGCGCGCACCATCCAGCGCCTCAACATCCGCGACGGCAGAACATCATGCGCATTTTTAATCGACACCGGCGCCGATATTTCCGTTATACCGCCAACCATCCGAGAACGCTACAGCCCCGATCCTGGCACGCAGCTACTTGCAGCCAACGGCTCGGCTATACGAACGTTTGGTAAACGGAAATTAACTCTCGATCTTGGACTGCCGAAGTCAATCACTTGGACATTTTTCATCGCAGACGTCAGCTCACCCATCATTGGAGCTGACTTGCTTGAGCACTACGGACTGCTCGTAGACGTAAGAGGACGTAAAATCATCGAACGTACGACTAACGTCTCAGCCGTGGCGAAAGCCCTGAACAAGGACCAGCCACTAAGAGTCAACACCGAGTACGCTGCCTTACTGAACGAATACCAGGACATTACAGTAGCAGCCCCACGCCGTAAATTCGATTGCACGACGACGCACCACATCGAAACGAAAGGTCCTCCAGTTTGCGCGAAAGTACGACGACTACCACCCGACAAGCTCACGGCTGCCAAAGCTGAATTCGACTACTTACAGCAACTAGGAATCTGTCGACCATCCAAAAGTCCGTGGAGCAGTCCCTTGCACATGGTACGAAAGGCCAATGGCGATTGGCGACCATGCGGGGATTACCGAGCGCTCAACGCCTGCACCGTTCCAGACCGATATCCTATTGGATTTCTCCAGGATTGCACAGCAGCACTGCATGGCATGACAGTCTTCTCTGTCATCGATCTTCAACGAGCGTTCCACCACATCCCAGTCGAACCTACAGACATTCCGAAGACAGCCATTATTACACCATTCGGCTTGTACGAGTTCGTATACATGACGTTTGGATTATGTAACGCTGGACAAACCTTCCAACGGTTTATGCACGAGGTACTACGAGGACTAGACCACGTATTCGTCTATATCGACGACATCCTGGTATTTTCGCCAGACGAACGAACACATAGACAGCACCTCGCAGAAACATTCGATCGACTCCGGAAGTACGCCCTTACAATCAACACAGACAAATGCCAGTTCGGCCTATCCGAAGTACGCTTTTTGGGACACACGATAACATCGCACGGATTGAAACCTCTTCCAGAAAAAACGGAAGGCATATCCGCGACTCCAAAGCCCAGCACGGTCCATCAACTGAAATCTTTTCTTGGCATGCTCAACTTTTACCGGCGGTTCCTGCCAAACGCTGCACAGAACCAACGCCCGCTGCAAAAACTTATAATCGGAAATCGGAAGCGAGATAAGACAGCGCTGGAATGGACTGACGAAGCAGTAACAGCATTCGAGAAGTGCAAAGCAGATCTAAGCAATGCATCATCGCTAGCGCATCCAGATCCATCAGCAACTTGGTCACTTTCCGTGGACGCTTCAGACGAAGGAATCGGAGCCGTACTACATCAGACTACGAAGTCTGGTACATCACCTCTAGGATTCTTTTCACGCAAGCTGACCGACACCCAGCGACGATACAGTACCTACGATAGGGAACTACTGGCTATCCACGAAGCGATCAAGCACTTCCGACACATGCTCGAAGGTAGAGTTTTTACCGTATTTTTGGACCACAAACCACTACAATTCGCCTTCCAACAACGGCCGGAGAAAGCACCACCGAGGCAACAACGTCAACTGGACTTCATCTCCCAGTTCACGGTTGACATCCGTCACATCCCAGGCCGGGATAACACTATTGCGGATTATTTGTCTCGGGTAAGTGCCATCAACACCATCGACTTCTTTTCTCTCGCTTCAGCTCAACAACACGATCAGGAACTTCAGCACTTGGTTGAAGATCAAACGCAACAGTTTGAGTGGAAGAAACAGGAGTTGACAGGCTCAAACGCACCGCTACACTGCATCGTCACGAACAACAAGGTTCGACCATATGCACCGCAACAGTTCAGGAGAACGATCATGCACATGATCCATGGCCTCGCGCATCCCGGCATCCGCGCGACGAGAAGACTCATCACCGACCGTTTTTTCTGGCCAGCCATGAACGTCGACATAAACAACTTCGTCCGAAGTTGTATCGCCTGCCAACGAAACAAGGTTGGACGCCACGTGAAGTCTACACTTCAACGCTACACGCTTCCAGATGCCAGGTTCGAGCACATCAACGTCGACCTCATCGGACCACTATCACCAAATGAGGGATACCGATACTGCTTGACCATCATCGACAGGTTCACGCGTTGGCCTGAAGCTGTCCCACTCCAGAACATCACCGCAACATCAGTCGCCGAGGCGCTAGTCAATGCATGGATTAGCCGCTTCGGAGTACCAGCGAACAGTCAAAGCCGCCATCCGCTGCCATGACACGCTTGAATGGACGAAAGCTCTCCCACTCGTCCTATTAGGCCTGCGCACTGCATTGAAGGAAGACATCAATGCCACGCCCGCTGACATGGTATATGGCACCAGCTTACGACTTCCCGGAGAATTCTTCACCTCATCACCACCAGGCACGAACGACACCGACTTCCTGCGCGATTTAAGGTCACGCATGGCGAAACTGCGACCACACGATACAGCGCACCACGCACCAACCTCAACCTTCGTCCACAAAGATTTACGCACCAGCACTCACGTCTTTGTACGGAACGACAAGGTGAAACCATCCCTAACGCCACCTTACGACGGTCCGTTCCCTGTTCTAAGCAGGAAGGAAAAATATTTCAAGGTGGACATCAATGGACGCCCAGCCTCCATCTCCATTGACAGACTGAAGCCCGCATTTTTACTGTCGGAATCAGTTACCACAATGGGAACCGACGACAACGATTCCACGACATACACAACAACCCGCACAGGACGCAGAGTTCGACCACCCGTACGTTTCAACGTGTAGTAAAATTATCGTGGTCAAACCCACTGCGGGGGGAGTACTGTGGCGGCAATGTATCGTTACATTGTCCACAACTAAACGACCGCGCCAGCATGAGTGCGAGCGTGGCATTCCTCCCGTCACGATAGCTTTGCACGTAATCTGATACGCATAGCTATCGTCTCGGTCGGAATGTCATACTCCATCCCATGTTTACAATGTGCGACTCGAGCTCATATGTACGATTCGAGCTCTGTACATGTACACAAGTGCCGACGAGGCATTTGTGTTTATGTTTCTGCTTCGAGCTCTGTACAGACGCACAAATGCTGACGAGGCATTTGTGCACGTCTGGACAGAAAATCGAGCTTCGTCCGGACACACAATTGCTGACGAGGCATTTATGTGTCTGGATGATGAAGAGCTTACGCCTGCGTGGTCAGCACTTATGACCTTCATAAGTGGCCCGCAGGCGGCGATCTTTCTCATTCCTCATTCTATCGAAGACGTTCCGGATCGATCTTACAGTGTAATACGATATTAATTGTTGAATAAAGTTTTTGTTAAAAAAGATCATAGAGGCGTATCAATTGCGACACAAGGACTATATATATATAAATTTAAATTCATATTTCTTTATGTATGTATATATATATATTTATATATATTTATATATATATATATATATATATATATATATATATATATATATATATATATATATATATATATATATATATATATATATATATATATATATATATATATATATATATATATATATATATATATATACATATAAATATATTTATGTATATATATATATATATATATATATATATATATATATATATATATATATATATATATATATATCAGCTAAGTGATTAAGGGAGATAGTCTCTGGAGTGGCCAATCCCATTGAGCTGAAGTTTTCGGCGAACGTAGATGTATATAAAAGGTAGGTCAATGACTTTCTTAAATTCAGATATCCTTAACCTTTTGGCGGCGGCGAGCATTACAGTGAATTTTGAGGTACTCCTATATTTCCAAGCAGTGTAAATATTTGTTGAAGAAAAGTGTTGGGAATGAAAACTTATTACGTTTAAAGCTTGTCTATGATAAAGAATTGAAAAAGTTGAGCCGTGTTTGGGTGCTAAGTACCTAAAACTAGGCAAGAATTTTTTTTCAAATTTTGATTTGTCATTTCTTCTGACAAAAACATTGGATTATCGTAAAATTCGCAGAGCGTATTGATGTTAGCTAAAACAAAGCACACATAAGTTTTCAAGATAGTGCAGGTAATCCTGTAGCTACGGCAGGATCCTGAAAAAAATGCTTCAAATCATTTACCCTCCTCAAAAATTTTACATTTTTGACAAAAACTTCATATCATTGATAAATCTAAACCTTTTTCCATCATGTAAAATCAAAATTTTTAAATTCCGATTTGCACAAGAACGGCAGCCCATCACCAAATAACCTCTTTTTTCAGCACTCGAAAGTTGTGTTGACGAGAACTGACGACCGGATTATCCGATCATAATGAAATTTACAGGACATGTTGGTATTAGCTAGGTCTATTTCTGATTATAGTGATTTTGGAATGCGGGGAACCCAGTGGCAGTGGTACCATCTTGAAAAATCATTGAGAAAAAAAAACAGCTTTTTGGCTTATAACTTCCGATTCAGCCATCAGATTTTAACAAAACACACAGTACTTGGATCTTACTCTATGTAACATTTGGTGAAAATTTGGTTGGAAAATTAGTACAGGGCTGGCAGCTGTGGTGATTTATGTCTCATAAATCTTGCAAATTTGCTCAGCAAAATAAAGCTTTTTTCCATATAACTTCCGGTTTAGTGTAGAAATCAAAACGAAGTTCTTGCAGTAAATGGACCTTAATGTGAAGTAAATGTCGTAGGAATTTCATACAAAAATCATGAAAGGGCTGCCAGCTATTACCAATTTTGTAATTTTGTGGAATTTCTTTACTGAGCGATTATATTGTTAGATTTGCAAATGAGAATGAACCTGCAATAAAAATTAACAACAAATACTCACGTTTTGAAAATTTGAAGAGTTTTGAGAGTGGTAATCCTATAATTCTGTTCACCCGTAAACCTTTCAGCGCAGTGATTCAATGGAAACGAAATTTGTTGGTTGTGTTTAACTTAACGTGAAGCAAATTTGGTATATATTGTGCTCTGCTGCTGATACAGCGTAAACAGCACTAGCCATTTTCGTAAATATTGCACCAAGAGATGCTTCAAATAACAAACTCATATGCAAAGCATTTGCGATAAAAATAAGAAACATATTTTTAAATTTTCCGAGCTTTGAAAATTTTTCAGATGGCAGCCTCAAACAACGTTTAACCGCTGAAACTTTCGATGAAATCCTCCGATGAGAATGAAATTCAGAGTATAAGTTGGGTGTTAAGTACCTAAAACTAGGCAAGAATTTTTTTTCAAGCAATTATCAGCATATTCACAATTTTTTATTACCTCCCACTGAGTAATCTGTGTAATGTTGAGAAAGTGCTGCCAGCACTGAACATTTTCATCATTTGTGTTATTGTTGAGTTTTGTTGCTTGGGATAAGGAATGGTTGTGCAAAAAAGTGTATTACGTCTTCCCAAATCTTTTTGTCACTCAGAGAATATATCTTCGAAAATTAGTCTTCTACCAGTTCTGAAGCACTAGACTTTTTCTTGCCTCATCTTGTTTTGTGTTATACCAACATTTATCTTCTGGGTGATACCTTTCTTTTTGACTCAAGTTCTCACATATTTTACAAGGTATCTTTTCAATAAATTTATTCTTCAAATATTGTTTATTATCTTTTATTTTAGGATTATTCTTCTTTGTTAACTTTCTATATTGTTTTTTTAAGTCATTAAATAAATCTGTAATATTTTTCAAACCTTCTCTATCAATTTGCTCTCTAACATATTCTGGTAGGCCAAAAGCTATTCTATTTAGAACAGTATCCATATCCATTTTTTAATGATTTCTAATAGCAGTTTTTCTTTTTTTAGTGCATAATCTAACACCGAGCCTTCCTTGTACTTTTAATAATGAGCATATTCTCTTCTGCTCCATACTTTATTTTCAAATGTCTGTTAGAACTTTTCTTTCCATGTTGCTTATTGGCTTTCTCTTTCTTTGATCATTATTAAATTATACCAATTCTGACTTGTATCGTCTAGAAAAAATCTGAATATTTCAATTTTACTTTCTTCTATATCTATTTGCAGTCGTGCACATTCTTTTTCAAACGTATCGATCCATTGATAGACATTTGCGGTTTTGTGATAAAATTTTAAATTATTATTGTGTCGGCAATGCGCTTGAGATTTTTTTCTTTTTTTTTTTGTGTATTTTCTACTAGTTTTTCTAGTATCTTAGTCAATTCTGTTTTTTCTATATTGCTGTTACTGCTTCCTGCTTCTTTCAAAATCATCTCTTTAAACATCAAATTCCCTGCTTCATCCATATAAATTTTCTGAAGATCCTCTGTTAATCTGAACCATGCACTTATTCTGTCATGCCTTTTTTTAAGGTGGGGTTTAACTTAACTATAAGTGTTAGTTTTTATTAGCTCCTGGTGTGCACCTACAAACATGTTGTCATCCAGCAAAACATATTTTCCACCGTCTTCTGTTTCTTTCAAGGTTATGGCTATCACGTTGGTCTTACCATCTTTCGCAGATCTCTAAATGTAAATTGTAGCTTCATATTTCTAATCATCAAAAAATTGTCGCTTTGTTAGTGTATTGATTCTCGTGTTTAATAATTAACAGTTTAGTTTCTCTGTAAATCGAAGATATGATAATTTAAGTTTATTATTATTAACACTTGATTCACAAATTAAATTCGTTTACAATTATCAAACATCTATCTATTAAATCTATTAAATCTTTTATATAATTCACTTATAGTTGAGAGCAATCACTTCAATGCTCGTCTTGTGTCTTTACTTCAATGGTCTGTCTTTATGGTCAGCTGTCATTCTATACTCATATACTCTAGTTGAATGAGTTGTATACTCTAGTTGAATGAGTTGTATACTCTATTGAATGAGGAGATGAGTTTTGCGCGGTCGATTTAAAAGAAAAAAGTTAACTTCCTTTACATTAGACTTTTTTTTCGGAAGCCTGCCGTAGCTACAGGGTTATCCGCACTATCTCAAAAATCCACATGTGCTGAATTTAAGTCTACATTAATACGCTCTGCAAATTTCACGATGATCCATTGTTTTTCTTAGAAGTAATGACAAATTAAAATTTGAAAAAAATCCTTCTTGGAAAATCATTTTGTTGTTCTATATATATATATATATATATATATATATATATATATATATATATATATATATATATATATATATATATATATATATATATATATATATATATATATATATATATATATATATATATATATATATATATATATATATATATATAGATGCGCTTTTGTGACACAGGAGATGAAAAATAAGATAGTGACAGCATAAATTATATACGGGCTTCTAAACACTTAAACTCAACTCGAGTTTTAAGTTGGCTTTTACACAGCGGAGCTCATATTGAGTTTTTAGAATACGATCATGAAGCGTAAGAGGCCAGGTGCACCGATTCCTGTATTATCATATTTTTAAGGATTATTTTTTGCTCTTTTTCTCATATATGGCGTCAAAAGCCGGAAATAAGTGATACATTTTGAATATGTTAGGAAAATTTTAATGGATTGTGCAGCTGTATGTTGAAAACTCTTCAATTTCATACAGTTTCCAAAGTACAATGGAAGTATTGAACTGATCCAGGAAAATGCAAAAATTACAATTAAAAAATTGAGACAAAATTATTTTTAAATTTCCTGTGTAAAAGCTGACCTTCGTAGCAGCTCTTGGCTGTCCAATATCCATAGCTGCTTCACCTAGCTACTGCGAATTTTGACACTTGCTAAAGTGATGCTATGCTATGCTTTTGGAGCAGCTATAGCAAGCACATTGAACACACCCTTGATTATCATAGTATTATGAAGCTAACAGAACATATTACTGTTGTTAAGTTGCACATTTGCTAGTTTTTTGATATGCATGTTGGTAATCCTGTAGCTACGGCAGGCACTGAAAGTGAAAACACTCAAACCTTTGATTCTCCTAAAAAATCTCCGTTTCTTACAATAAAAATCAATTTGTGTACAAATCTTATGCTTTATCTATGCAGTTAAAGTAAAACTTTGGAAATTTCGTGTTGGACAAGAACGGTAGCCCTTTTCCAATTTACCTTTATTTATATCATCAAAAACTTCTGTGCACGAGAACTCTCGAACCAATCATCGGATACATTTGAAATTTACAGAATAGATTGGACTTAAATAGGACCAAGTCTGATAGAAATGATTTTGAATTGCGTTCAACTCTCCACCAGTGGTGCCATCTTGAAAAATTATAAAGAAAAGAAATAATTTTTACCCTTTTATTCTGATTCAGTTACCAGATTTTTATGAAATTGACACAGTAGCTGAACCTTACTTTGGTAGAAATTTGGTTGAAAAACTCGATTAGTGCTGCCAGCTATGGCAAATTTTATATCTTTGGTTTTGAAAATTCGCTCAGGAAAATAAAGCTTTTTGCCCTATAACTTACATGGCAGTAATTTCATACAATTAATGTAACCTATTATGATCATTATTCAAGCTGAATCTGGTTGAAAAGCCACGATGGTGCTGCCAGCTATTGTTGGTTTTGTGTTTATTTGCAATGTCTTCATTAAGCGATTTGATCATAAAATTTTCAAATTGTAATGATATTGTAGTGACAATTAACAGGAAATATTAAGTTTTCGATTATTTGAAAAATGTCGCGGCTGGTAACTCTAAATTTCTTTATGCTCCTATAACGTCGAATCCAGTCATCGAATCGAGAAGAAATTTACAGGGTAGGTTAATTTAAACGTGAAGCAGATGTGATATATTTTGTGTTCAGTAGTGTCATTTTTGTATCAATAAATGCTTACAGTTAGTATTCATACCGGAAACATTTACAACGAAAATAAATAACTAATGTTTCAATTCCCAAAGTTCTGCAAATTTTTCGGATCGCAGCCCCAAACACAACTACTAGGTCTACCCTTGCTTCATAGTCTTTCACTGTTCCAATATCGTATTTGTCCTTGGCAAAAACCGTTTTATATTTTTCTATTAAATGCTCTATCTTAGTCTTTTGTGCGTCATCTAGGTGTTCTTAGTTTGTCTTGAAATCGTTTTCTTTAATATTTTCGTTGAAGTTTACTTTAACTTTTATCGTATTCTTTTCTGTGTCTTCTTGTGTTTTATTTTCTATTAATTTTGGAGATACATTTAAATTGTTGTCTTGCAGCAATTTGAACATCTTTATCATTAGTAAAGGTAATTGAATTTGACCACGGTTCCCTTCTTGCCTATAAATCAGCATAGACAACGTATATCATTTCTACAGCATCGAAGCCGAGCATGTTGAAACGGGAAACTCGATCGTTTTGCGGAATCAGCCTCCGAAAGCAGAATCAAATTGGAATTGTTTTTGCGGGATGATTAAAATTGAACAACTTTTTATTAACATTAAACATTTTAATCTACATTGAAAATTCAATTTTGACAAAGTGGTTTCGAAAGTATGCACTGCTTCTCATCAGACAGCAGCACACAGTGCATACTTGACTGGCGCGACCACTTGCAGGTGGAAATCATTATTACTAATGTTCGAAGAAGAACATTAGTATTAAAATCACTTTGGCCAAAAATTCATATTTCTATATATATATATATATATATATCATCAAAAAATTTCAGTGAAAAAATCTCAGGAACGCGCCATCCGATTGAGCTGAAATTTTCAGGACACATTGGTGTATATGCAGAATAGTGCCAGGTCTCAGAAAAAGTTAAAAATCTTTAACCCTTTGGCGCCGGCGGCCATTTTAGTGATATTTTTAATATACCTATTATTCCGTACACAAATAAATTTTGCAAAAATAAAGTTGGCGAAATAAATTTTGAACGTGTTTTACATGTGAATCGGATAATGTTTTGGAATTTTTTAACACTATGTGTGCGCTGGGTGCCTAAAAAGAGAACGGGAAAATTTGAAAATTTTTAAATTGCGATAACTTTTGACAGAGCTATTCAATCATTACGAAATTTTTAGAACATATTGGTATTATTTAGTTGTAGATTTGTGTAGCTTTTGATGACCGTGCTGGCAACCCTGTAGCTAGAGCAGGCACGGAAAGGGAAAACCTTCAAATCATCGTCTCTCTTGAAAAACTGCTGCTTCTTCAAAAAAAAGCCACTCATATGTAAATCTTGTGCTTTGTTTACATAAACAAAAAAAAAATTTGATATGGTATAACGGGCACGCCTGGTAACCCTTGCCCAATTTACCTATATTTTTAGCATCAAAAACTTCTGTTCACGGAAACTCACGATCCAATGAGCAGAATTGATTGAAATTTGCAGAATGTATTGGTCCTATATAGGACCAGGTCTGATAGAAGTGATTTTGAAATGCGGGTGATTCTGTGCCAGTGGTGCCATCTTGAAAAATCACTAAAAGAGATAACTGCTTTTAGCCCTATAAATTCTGATTGAATCGTTCGATTTTGACGAAATTTACACAGTAGCTGAACCTTATTTAATACCACGTTTGGTAGAAATTTGGTCGAAAAATTCGGTTGGAGCTGCCAGCTATGATAATTTTGGTGTCTTAAATTTGAAAAAATAATAATTTGGAAGTGAAAACATTAAACCATCGAATTTCCAAAAACTGTCCGTTTCTTACAATAAAACCAATCTGTATACAAATCTTGTGCTTTATCTACACGTTCAAAGTAAAACTTTGGAAATTTCATGTCGGACAAGAACGGTAACCCTTTCCCAGTCAACCTATATTTTTAGCATCAAAAACTTCTGTTCACGGGAACTCACGAATCAATAATCAGATACCATTGAAATTTACAGAATGCATTGGACTTAAGTAGGACCAGGTCTGATAGAAGCGATTTTGAATTGTGGGCAACTCTGTGCCAGTGGTGCCATCTTGAAAAATTACAAAGAAAAAAAACTGCTTTTTGCCCTATGAAATGTGAATAAGTTATCAGATTTTCATGAAATTGACACAGTAGCTGAACCTTACTTTAAACCCTGTTTGATAGAAATTTGGTTGAAAAATTCGATTGGTGCTGCCAGCTATGGTAATTTTTGTGTCTTTGGATTTGAAAATTCGCTCAGGAAAATAAAACTTTTTGCCCTATAACTTCCAGTGCAGTCATGAAATCAATACGAATTTCATACAATTAATGGAACCTACTATAAACATTATTCAGGCCAAATTTGGTTGAAAAGCTACGATAGGGTTGCCAGCTATTGTTGGTTTTGTGTTTGTTTGCAATATCTTTATTAAGCGGTTTTATCGTAGAATTTTCAATTGGTAATGATATTGTAGTGACAATAAACAGGAAATATTAAGTTTTCCATTATTTGAAAAAACTCGCTGCAGGTAATCCTAAATTTCTTTATACTCCTATAACTTCGAATGTAATATAACAACGTGAAGCAGATGTGATATATTTTTGGCTTTGATACTGGCGAAAGGTTGCCAGCACGAGTCGGTTGTGCTACTTTTGTATCAATAAATGCTTACAGTTAGTATTCATACCGGAAACATTTACAATGAAAATAAATAACCAATGTTTCAATTCCCAAAGTTCTGCAAATTTTTCGGATCGCAGCCTCAAACACCAACTTCAGTTACAGTGCTGCAGGCACTGAGCATTTTCTTCATTGATGTTTTATGAGATGCTGCTTTCAAAATTTTGTGAAATAAGCAACTGATAACGAATATAATTAACCCGTGTTTTGCTCTCATAAACGTTGAAATTCATGCCAGTGGTAATATCTGAAACCTTCCACCATATGAGTTATAATGCATTCTTGAGACCAAAGTAGAACGTGGCGTTTGAAACAGTTTGGCCGTAATACGCAGCTCATGTGGTGGATTATGCACTCAAAACCTGCACGGTTCTTCTACTGTTCTTCGAACATTAGTGTTTCTAGCGGTTCAGGTGCGCTAGAGTTTTTTTATTTATGCTAGTTGTGACAAATTTTAACATCTCCGACTTATATCCATGGATATAATTTAACTTAGTAAAGGTAATTGAATTTGATCACTGTTCCCTTCTTGTCTATAAATCAGCATAGACAACGTGTTGCATGCGGCTTCAACAACCTGAAAATAAAATAAAATTAGCAATAATTTACGATAATATTTACTTACCGATCGATCCGTCCAGCTGACAGGTGTCAGTAAGACTCGTCCAGTCGTTCCCGTGGAATTAACGAAATTCCAGTCAGCTGATGTTGGATATTAATGCTGTAGTCTATTATGAAATTTCGACTAAGTTAATAGTAGTTTAGTAAACAGTTAAAAAATGTACCGAAATTTTCATCGCTATAAAAGAAAGTACCAGTTAGTTGTTCGCTCTCTTTTGTTACATAAAATTTGGATTTCATTCGCATATCTTTCGCATATCTTTCGATTTTTACTAATGTTCGAAGAACATTAGTATTAAAATCGATTCGGCCAAAAATTCATATATCTTTATATATATATATATATATATGTACAAAAAATTTCAGTGAGATAATCTCGGGAACGCGCCATTCGATTGAGCTGAAACTTTCAAGATACATTGGTGTATATGCAGAATAGGTCCAGGTCTCTTTAAATGTCAGTTATTGTAAACCTTTTCGCGCCGGCGGGCATTTAAGGGATATTTTTAATATACCTATTATTTCGTGCACAAATGATTTTCGCAAAAATAAAGTTAATAAAATAAATTTCTAACGTGTTTTACATATGAATCGGATAATGCTTTGGAATATTTTAACCCTATGTGTGCGCTGGGTGCCTAAAAAGAGGACGGGAAAATTTGAAAATTTTTAAATTTCGATAACTTTTGACAGAGCTATTCAATCATTACCACATTTTCAGGACGTATTGATATTATTTAGTTGTAGATTTATGTGGCTTTTAATGAGCGTGCTGGCAACCCTGTAGCTAGGGCAGGCACTGAAAGTGAAAACCTCCAAATCATCGTCTCTCTTGAAAAAATGCAGTTTCTTCAAAAATAAGCCTTTCATATGTAAATCTTGTGCTTTGTTTACATAACCAAAAAAAAAAAAGATATGGTATAACGGGCACGCCTGGCAACCCTTGCCCAATTTACCTATATTTTTAGCATCAAAAACTTCTGTTCACGGAAACTCACGATCCGATGGGCAGAATTATTTGAAATTCACAGCATGTATTGACCTTAAATAGGACCAGGTCTGATAGAAGTGATTTTGAAATGCGGGCAATTCTGTGCCAGTGGTGCCATCTTGAAAAACCACTAAAAAAGATAACTGTTTTTAGCCCTATAAATTCTGATTGAATCGTTCGATTTTGACGAAACTTACACAATTGCTGGACCTTACTTTAAGCCACGTTTGGTAGAAATTTGGTCGAAAAATTCGATTGGAGCTGCCAGCTATGATAATTTTGGTGTCTTCATTTTGAAAAACAAAATTTGGAAGTAAAAACATTCAAACCATCGAATATTCAAAAAAATGTCCGTTTCTTACAATAAAACCAATCTGTATATAAATCTTATGTTTTATCTACACGTTCAAAATAAAACTTTGGAAATTTCATGTCGGAAAAGAACGGTAACCCTCTCCCAGTTAACCTATATTTTTAGCATCAAAAACTTCTGTTCACGGAAACTCACGAACCAATAATCAGATACAGCTAAAATTTACAGAATGCATTGGACTTAAGTAAGACCAGATTTGATAGAAGCGATTTTGAATTGTGGGCAACTCTGTGCCAGTGGTGCCATCTTGAAAAATTACAAAGAAAAAAAACTGCTTTTTGCCCTATGAAATGTGAATAAGTTACCAGATTTTCATGAAATTGACACAGAAGCTAAACCTTACTCTAATCTCTGTTTGGTGGAAATTTGGTTGAAAAATTTGATTGGTGCTACCTGCTATGGTAATTTTTGTGTCTTTGGTTTTGAAAATTCGCTCAGGAAAATAAAACTTTTTGTACTATAACTTCCAGTGCAGTCATGAAATCAATACGAATTTCATACAATTAATGAAACCTGTCATAAACATTATTCAGGCCAAATTTGGTTGAAAAGACACGATAGGGTTGCCAGCTATTATTGGTTTTGTGTTTAATTGCAATATCTTTATTAAGCGGTTTTATCGTAGAATTTTCAAATGGTAATGATATTGTAGTGACAATAAACAGCAAATATTAAGCTTTCGATCATTTGAAAAAACTCGCTGCAGGTAACCCTAAATTTCTTTATACTCCTATAACTTCGAATGTAATTAAACAACGTGAAGCAGATTTGATATATTCTTGGATTTGATACTGGCGAAAGGTTGCCAGCACGAGTCGGTTGTGCTACTTTTGTATCAATAAATGCTTACAGTTAGTATACATACCGGAAACATTTACAATGAAAATAAATAACCGATGTTACAATTCGCAAAGTTCTGCAAATTTTTCGGATCGCAGCCCCAAACACCAACTTCAGTTACAGTGCTGCAGGCACTGAGCATTTTCTTCATTGATGTTATATGAGATGCTGCTTTCAAAATTATGTGAAATAAGCAACTGATAACGAATATAATTAACCCGTGTTTTGCTCTCATAAACGTTGAAATTCATGCCAGTGGTAATATCTGAAACCTTGCACCATATGAGTTATAATGCATTCTTAAGACGAAAGTAAAACGTGGCATTTGAAACAGTTTGGCCGTAATAAGCAGCACATGTGGTGGAATATGCACTCAAAACCTGCACGATTCTTCTACTGTTCTTCGAACATTAGAGTTTCTAGCGGTTCAGGTGCGCTAGAGTTTTTTCGTATTTCTTTCGATTCGTTTGCATTGTATTTTCTAATTTTCGTACGTTTGGATTGTTTCGCATAAGTAAATTGCAAATAAACGATTGAATTGTTATCTTCGCGTTTTTTTTCTTAAATTACAAGTGGAACATAAAACATTT
Source organism: Nemotelus pantherinus (assembly GCA_963978885.1). Lineage (NCBI taxonomy): Eukaryota > Metazoa > Arthropoda > Insecta > Diptera > Stratiomyidae > Nemotelus > Nemotelus pantherinus. The sequence continues at coordinate 970,805 of CAXBUK010000010.1, read as the reverse complement.
TGGTCCTTCGAACCGGATAGTGTGATAAGTTGAAAAATAAAAGGTTTTTGTGGAAAAATAAAAGAACAAAGTAAATCAGTGCAAGTGGTGTGTTAACAAAGACAATTTAATTCGTGGCGCGATTCGGTTATAACCGGATGGTGAAAATTTACATTTGTGAAAATTGTATGCAGTAAGCCGGGGTAAGTCCTATTCCTTTTTGTATATCCTATTACTATAAAAATCCCTAGATTTTCCTCCTTACCAATTGATATATGATATTTATTGAAACATTTGATATACTATACATACATACAAATATATTCTATTGGGCAAAACCAGACCATTTGAATTAGAAAGTCTGGTTTAATACATTCGGGCTTGAGTGAATTAGTTGACACTGAAAATTGATACTGAAATCGTAATTCATTGTTTCTTATAATAACTAATTCGCTTTTGAATCAACTTCGTGTTGCTTGGATATTTTGAATTGAGAAGCCACATTCAAGTGTTTTGACTTCGTTTATAAATCGTCATAGTCAATGGTCATAAAAAAGCTGCGCCGTTGGCTGCAGCTGAAGCCTCAGGAAGTGGAGACATGGTGAATAAGCCAGCTCTGCGGACTGAGGTTAAGGCTGCAGGGGTTCGTGGAGACATGGCGATGGAGTCAGCTCCACTGACTACTGGCACAGCGGCTAAGCAGGGTTCTGGAGACATGACGAGTGGGCCAGCTCCAGTGCCTGGCACAGCGCCTAAGCAAGGTAGTGTAGACATGACGAGTGGGTCAGCTCGAGTGCCTTCAAAATCTTCCTCAACCCCTGTCTCAGGCGGTTCCGGGGCCGAGGTCACCAAGCCTGGCCTTGCGAGTGCCATGAAGTACAACCTCGTACTGTTGCTTGGCTTTACACTGCTGTGGTTGAGCCAATTCTATTGTTTGGGGTGATGTTCTGGTGGCAGAGTGCTATTAAGGCTACCTGCAAATGGCAGATTGAAAAAGTGCGGAGAATGCCTGCACTACTTGTAACTGGTGCGCTCCGCTCCACTCCAACTAAGGCACTCCTCGTGTTACTTCATTGGCTGCTAACCAATCTACTTATCTTACAGCAAGCTAATCTTCCCGCTGTGAAACTAAATTGTATCTCGGCTTGGAATAGAACAGATTTCGGCCATGCGAGGATTTTGGTCGAGGGAGTTCCCGCTCCAGCGGGTGTTGACTACGTCGCTCCGCAGTGCCTACTAGATTTGGAGTTCACAACTCGCATTCCTGGCAGGGATGAATGGCGTGATGGTGTCACCCTCGAAAGTGGGCTTATCCATGTGTACACTGACGGCTCAAAGCTAAACAATAGTGTATACTCAGATGAGCTGAATCTCAAGCTGTCTTTCCGTCTACCAGACCATTGTAGTGTCTTTCAGGCGGAGGTGGCGGCTATCTTACAGGCAATCGACTGGCTTCTGTGAAATCGAATATTCGGGGCTAATATTGGCATTAACACAGATAGCCAGGACGCTTTTAAATCCCTTGCTGGTCCTTGTACAGTTTCCATGATTGTTGCTGAATGCCGTGCATCTCTCAGGGAGATGTCGAGATATTCAGTGGTTCAATTGATTTATGTACCGGAACACAGGGGTTTTCAGGGCAACTGTGAGGCCGATGAGCTAGCAAGGCTAGGAACCTTGTTACCGGAGGTCACCTGTTCCCTCTCAATAGGTATACCAATGTCATCGGTCAAACTGGCCATTAGGCAAAAATATCTCGAGGATGCTAAGACGTCCTGGGCAGATGAATCATCCTGTGTAATAGCAAGGCAGTCCTGGGTATCCATGGATGCACATCGCACCAGGCAGCTTTTAGGCTTAACTCGAAGCGCTCTACGCTGCACAGTGGTGGTTCTTACGGGCCATTGCCTCATAGGACGGCATGCACAACGATTGGGAGTGCAGTTTAACGATTTCTGTCGGAGTTGCGGCTCTGAGGATGAGGAGGAGTCCGTCCTCCACCTCTTGTGTCAGTGCCCGGAGTTGGTAAGGAGAAGGCTGGCGGCAATTGGCGCTCCTTTCTCTCAAACTTGACCGAGTTATCCCTGGTTGATTTAACAGGGATAACGCGATTTTTCAAGGGAAGCGGATGGTTTTCCGATTTTAGTGAGTAGGAGAGAGTCACTAATTAGTGTGGCATCACAACGGGCCTCTTTTGTGCCTACGTGTGTCGGACGACAGACCTCTGTAGACCGGCAACCACTTTAACCTAACCTAACCTAACTTGATTCATATATATTTTTACCTAAAAAAGCTGCGTCGTTGGCTGCAGCTGAAGCCTCAGGAAGTGGAGACATGGTGAATAAGCCAGCTCTGCGGACTGAGGTTAAGGCTGCAGGGGTTCGTGGAGACATGGCGATGGAGTCAGCTCCACTGACTACTGGCACAGCGGCTAAGCGGGGTTCTGGAGACATGACGAGTGGGCCAGCTCCAGTGCCTGGCACAGCGCCTAAGCAAGGTAGTGTAGACATGACGAGTGGATCAGCTCGAGTGCCTTCAAAATCTTCCTCAACCCCTGTCTCAGGCGGTTCCGGGGCCGAGGTCACCAAGCCTGGCCTTGCGAGTGCCATGAAGTCCGTTTGTGGCCAGTGTGATGAAAAGGTTTCGGTGAATGAGCCAGCCCGACCATCAACTAGTGCTACCTCCGGTGCCGCTTCCTCCTCTTCAGGCACACAAAGCTCCTCCGCCAAAAAATCTCGGGCTTATGGAACTAGAAGGGCAGCCTTCAAAGTTCTGAGGAAGTTTGAAAATGTCCCCCCCCCACACTATGCCCGACAAGGACAAAAAGTCCCTTCAGTGGGCAAAGTCATTTGTTGGGGATTACCCTTATCCACTGTTACCCACCCCGCCTAATTGAGGGGGTATTGACCTTCGGCTTGGTCCGTGTGGGTCCCGGGTTCGCTCAGGAGACTGGGCGTGGGCGCCACTCACTCACCCCAATAATGGACCACGAGCCGCCGAGTGAGCTTACGGCTCACCGAGGTCAGAATTTCTAGGAATGGGGGTCGCTATTACGTGTAGCACAACCCCTCTACTTCACTGTCGCCGAACCCTCAAACCTGCGAAACGGTTATTACCTCCTTTCGAACTGACTTTTAAAAAAAAAAATACGATCTCGTAAAAACATTAACAACTTCTTTATTCTCTCAACGCGATTCCGCGATATTACTAACACCGATTTCCAGTTCTACCGTCTACGCTACGTTAGCTTGTTTCATATAACGAAGACCACCACTCCACTATAACAATCCTTTTATACACAAAAATGCTGATTGCGTGAAAAGTTTTGAAATTTTTCTCCTATCTCTATACCAAATTACTTAGATCTAAATGTAATATTTCAAATATTCTAAAACAGTAAGGAAAATTAAACAAACAGGAACTAACCTTCGATTCGTCGATTTGAAGTGAAACCTGGCCAAAAATATTCCAACCCTGACTCCAGCCGAGTCCCAGTTCAGTGATGGGTGAATTTCCTCACGACCAGATATGATGAATGCTCGTTTCCACTGTCGCACACAGAATCTTCCTAAGCGCCCAATCTCATCAGCGCGGGTGGGGCTCTGAACTCCAGACCGCCCGGTTCCCGGCCAGACGTGCTAGCCTCCGCACTACAGGGCCGGTACGAGATGTGTGTCTTTATGCCCAACTGATCGTCTCGCCGCCTGTCTCGGACGTCACGGGGTTCACGGGTTCGAATCCCGCCGGAACCCAATTTCGAATTTGTCAATTTTTCTCCGCGGAAGTCCTTTTTTTCCTCCTCCACCGTCACACCGAGGATGTTCCTCAAGGTGCCTGCTGGTTTTCCGGTGATTTTTCCAATCAACTGATAGTTTTTCCGGACTTTCTCGATCTGCTCGTTACCACTGTTAGCTTTTGCCAGTAAGTTTTCGATCTGTCCGTTTCTATTAGTTGCTTCCAGTAAATTTTCGATCTGCTAGGGTTTTCCAATAAATTTTCGATCGGCTCGTTTCCACTGTCGCACACCGAATTCCGATTTTCCGTACCTGATTATTTTCAATAAATTACTGATCCGCTCGCTTCCACTGCTGCACACAGAATTTTCGTACCTGATTATTTTCAATAAATTACTGATCCGCTCGCTTCTACTGCTGCACACAGAATTTTCGTACCTGATTATTTTCAATAAATTACTGATCCGCTCGCTTCCACTGCTGCACACAGAATCTTCGTACCTGATTATTTTCAATAAATTACTGATCCGCTCGCTTCTACTGCTGCACACAGAATTTTCGTACCTGATTATTTTCAATAAATTACTGATCCGCTCGCTTCCACTGCTGCACACAGAATTTTCGTACCTGATTATTTTCAATAAATTACTGATCCGCTCGCTTCCACTGCTGCACACAGAATGGAAAATTTTTCCTTCATCGGGTACCGCTGCTTTCTCCAGTCTCACTCGAGTCCCGTACTTTCTTCTTTTTCCGTACGACCGAGTGAATGTACTTTCTCCACGTGCCGGTCGAGGATTTCCACCAATCCAAAAATTTACCGGGGTCGTCGTTTAACCACCCCTGGATTTCATTGACTTTTCGATTGTGTCGGTTTCCGATGTTTGTTTATGTTCTCGTCTGTCATTTGATCTATCGGTTTCGTGAAAAGTGAATCTGTGGTAGCCGTAAAGTACGCGAAATATAAGTTTACATGGTTTTCGCGAGCATGTTCGTGGAGCCGGTGGATGCTGCGCGCCTGCCTGAAGTAGCTGTGGTGGTGGCATCGAGGGTTATACGGCAGTTCCGACGCCTGCTGAGCCATCCGGCTTCATTGGGATTGGCGGTCGCTGGTGGCAGATTTTGTGTGAAAGATCAGATAAGTATCCGCGATTTTTATTCTAGAATGCGTTACTTTGTGTGAAATTCCTTTCATTTCCAGGTGGCGGTTGGTGCAGTGGGTACAGGAGAGTCCCATTTACTAGGACATCTAGAACTTGTTCAGCGCTATTGCAAGTTTCCCGCGGATATCAACGACGGCATCGAGCTTGATCCCGAAGCGTAGCCCGTGGCCTCAAATCTATCTTCCATAGATACAGTCTAATATATCTGGACACAGTCTAATATATCTGGATGTCATTATCAGGTGAGCTGTTAGTGTATGTTTATTGTGGTGTCGCGATTCGTCTCCGTTCGATGGGGAAGGTTGGCTCCGATGCTGCTCCCATTTACTTATCTAACTTATCGATCTATGTTAACAATCTATCTTAACGATTTATCTATGCCGTGAGCATCCGACGGGTACAGTACACGGGTCGGATGCTACGACCGTACCTTCCCTATGAGTGGTGGTCACAGGCACTCTACTTAGTGGAGTGGTGGTTATCCCGCGGTTGTTCAGCCTTCCCCGGGGAAGGCTGTATTTTTTTTTTTCAAAGTGAACGCGCCCCTTGTTACAACGTAACAACTCCCCTCTTACCACAAGAGGATTTCCCGAAATCCGAATTCTAGCTCGTGGTTACAGATCGTTTGAGTCAATTTTTTTTTTTTTTTGCTGGTTTATACCTTTTTTTTTCTATGGCAATTACTTTCTAATAGCTAAGTTCTATCTTTACTTCCTAGCAATGACTCTCTATTCACTGAATTTCTGTCTTTATTCAATTGCAATTCATCGTTAATCGCTACTTCCTATACTTATTCTATCGCAATTACTTTCTAATAGCTAATTTCTATCTTTACTTCCTAGCAATGACTCTCTATTCACTGAATTTCTGCCTTTATTCAATTGCAATTCATCGTTAATCGCTAATTCCTCTACTAATTCTATCGCAATTACTCCCATTCCGATAAATTCTATCTTTGTTTTCAAGACATTCTTTTCATACCTCCTTATGCTATCAGTGACTGCTCTTGTGAGCTAATTCTTATCTAATTTCATGTGATGTTTCTGGTACGCTTTAATTTGTTAAATTGAGTTTGCTCGAAATTCATATTTAACTATTGGGTTGACTTCTATCTGAACGTGTTTCACTAATCTTTCATCAAATCTTTGTTTTAGTTCAAAATTTCACGGTTTCTGCTAGCTACTGACTAATATTTACCTAAACTAACTTTTAATTCATTCTCACTAATGCACTATGTTTCTACCACGTTCCTCTGTGCTTCTATCTAAAGCTACCTAGGACACTATAACTTTTCTAAATTCTACCTAAATCTATGTGGTTATGGCTAATTTTCTTTTCCTTTTACTTAGAGCTCTCTAATCCCGCTGATTCCCATCTAGCTATCCTTAATTCCATCTGATTGAGTCTCTCCAACCTATTGCTATTTCATAAATTCGCCTACTAAATCGCACTTTCACGGTTTCTTTTAGGTTCCTCGACGTGACGTCAATAACGGGTGCCTATATCCCATGATAGGTAGGCAGCGGGACGTTAATGATCCCGGACTGCCAGCGCCCCCCCCCCGGTCAGAAAAGGAATTTCCAAGCGACATCGGCAACAGGCAGCGAGAAGAAAAACGAGACAGCGGCGACTTAGCGTTTAAGACTTATAACATTAGGTTTAACTTCTTATAACTAATAACTTAAGTTAAGATTTAGTTGTTTAAGGGCAAATATTCGTACTTAGAATTAAAATCTAGATCCTAAGGATTAGATTGTAAGTTTAGTTTTTAAGGATTAGGTGCTTCGTCTCATCCCGAATCCTAACTGATTCTTCCTCAAGACCTCTTAATTGATATATTCTTTTAAATCCTTGACGTGCCATGATCCGGCATTCTGGCCTTTTCCATCTGCCAGTAGGTAGACTCCCCTTGATACCCGTTTCTTGACCCAAAAGGGCCCCACATATTCAGGCGCTAACTTTGCCGAATAGAATTTGGTTGCGTCCGAGAGGGTATAGTTTTTCCGCCACACTGCCTTTCCTTCCGCGAACGTTACTTCACGCCTACGCAAATTGTATCTATGAGCACTCTGCGTAGTTGCGTGTTTCATGCGCTCCAACACATCTGAGCGTACTCTGGCGAGCTCTTCGGCCCTAGCCTCGGGCTCTACTGCCGCCTGCCCCTCTCCTGGCCGTTCTTGGCCGTCATGGTACGTCACCATCTCCCTGCCGAAGTTACAGAAATATGGAGTGATTTGCGTCACTTCATGTTTGTAAGTACGGAGTGCGCATGCGATCTTCGCCAGATTCTGGTCCCATGCTCGATGGTTCTCCGCAACGTAAGATCGTAGCATCCGCTTTATGTCTTGGTTCCTTCGTTCGGCTGGATTGGCTTGTGGGTGATAGAGCGCGGTATACTTGATTTGAGTCCCATAGTTGGTGACCATTTGTTGCAGTTGCTTTCCCCGGAACTGAACACCATTGTCACATACTAACCACTTAGGTGCCCCAAATAGTAAGAATACTTGATCCTCCAAGACTTTAGTTACCGCCGAAGCCGTCGCCTGCCGTAAAGGAAACAACAAGGTAAATTTGGAGACATAATCTAGGACGGTCAGAATAAACGTATGCCCGTGACTAGAACGTGGGAATGGCCCCACTAAATCCACGCAAACCATCTCCCAAGGCTGCTGTGGCTCCCCTTGTCGAGAGGACATGAGCCCCGCTGGAGCTTTCCTCTCCACCTTATTAGCTTGACAGGTTTTGCATCTACGAACATAGATTGCCACATCCGTCGACATCTTTGGCCAGTAATATCGAGCTGCTACCCTACCCAGCGTGCGACTAATCCCCATGTGTCCCGCCCTGGGATCATCATGACACCTCTGTAAAATTTATTTTCTCTCCGTTTTAGATATTACCCTTTTCCACGCCTCGGCTCCCTCCAATTCCGGATAACGTCCGGGCAGATGTTTCCATATCTGTCCATTCGTTACTCTCCAATCCGCGTACTGCGCTGGGGCCTTAGCTATTTTCTCCTTCAATCCTAAATACCAACGGTCTTCTTGGGTTTCTACCACGGCCACTTTATTCTCTGGCAACAGTCGAGACAGTGCATCAGGCACCAGATGCTCCTTTCCCTTCCTATGAATGATTTCGAACGGGTATTGTTGAAGTCGCACAGCCCACCTGGCCAGACGTCCCATCGGATCCTTGAGGTTATTCAACCACACTAGTGAGTAATGATCCGTGATTACTGAAAACTTGGCTCCTTCCACGTATGGCCGCAATTTCTCCACTGCCCAAATTACCGCCAGACATTCCTTCTCCGTAGTTGAATACCGTCTTTCCGCTTTCGACAAGGACCGACTCAAATAGCATATTACCCTCTCGCCATCGGCGTACTTCTGCGACAACACCGCCCCCAAGCCCAAGTCCGATGCGTCCGTCTGGATCACGAAAGGCAGACTGTAATCCGGGCAAGTGAGGATGGGTGCTGTTGACAGTTTCACCTTTGCCTGTGTAAAAGCCGTCTCGCAGTCTTGGGTCCACTCGAACTTCTGATTTTTCTTGAGAAGATTCGTCAGTGGTGCCGTCATCGTGGCAAAGTCGGGTATAAACCTCCTATACCACGAGACCATTCCCATAAACTGGCGTACCCCCTTCACATTGGTAGGCGCAGGGATCTCCATCAGACACTTCACCTTGTCGGGATCCACATTCAGGCCTTTCTCATCCACAACGTAGCCCAAGTACTTCAGTTGTGGGCGGCAGAATTCACACTTCTCCTTGGAGACTTTAAGGCCGGCTTCCTTTAAGCGACTAAATACCTCCTTCAAAATTTCCACATGTTTCCCGAAGTCTTGCGTTACCACTATTATGTCGTCGAGATATGTGAATACGTACGGTTCCAAATCTGGACCTAGGACTTGGTCTATCAGACGTTGCCATGTCGCCGGTGCATTCTGAAGCCCGAAAGGCATCCGCCGAAATTGAAACAAACCACGATGTGGTACCGTGAAGGCTGTGTATTTCCGGGACTGTTCTGCCATGGGCACCTGCCAGTACGCGGACTTAACATCAAGCGATGACAGGTACTTTGCATCCCGTAATTTATCCAGCGTAGCCGACACATATGGTATTGGATAGGCATCATGCTCCGTGACTGCATTCAGTTTGCGGTAGTCTACGCAAAAACGATACTTGCCATCTTTCTTCTTGACTAGGATTATGGGCGAAGCCCAGGGACTAGAGGATGGCTCGACTATACCTTGGGTTAGCATTTCGTTCAGCTCTGAATCAACATGTTGCTGAACCGCAGGCGAAACAGGGTAATATCGCTGTTTTATCGGTGGGGCCGAAGTCCGGATGACATGTTCAACTCTGTCTGTACAGCCACTACCCTCCCCCATGTCTTCAAACTCCTTCTGCACCAACTGACTGAGTATGCTTTCTTCCTTCTCGGTCAAGTGGCTTCTCGGTTTCAGCTGTTCTGTCCCTCCTCCCTCTAACGTTCCAACGAACTCCCAGTGCTCTTTCCTCAGAGTCATAACCAGTCCAAACTGTCGCAAGAAATCTACCCCGAGTATTAAAGGATGTGGGAGTTCGGGGACCACCAGCACTTTTAACCAATCCACCTTCCCCTCCAGCTTCACCGGTATGGCCACTGTTCCCGCGATTGAGCACCCCTGATTATTTGCCATTCTGATGGACTGTTGCTCGGATTTCAACAGCTCCACTCCCAGCTGTTCCAAAACCCGCCATCCTTCTCCACCCATCACCGAATGGGAAGCCCCCGAGTCCACAAGCCCAAGGAACTTGTGACCTAAAATTTCCACCTCAATATATGGCCTATTATCCCCTTGCTTCCTGTTTAATAGATAACTAACCTGTGCGACCACCGCGGCTTCGTTTTCTCCCGGTTAAGTGCTCAGGTTGCCGCCTACTGAGCACACCGCTCGTTTCCCGACTGTTGGCGTGTTGAGGCTACTGGCCCGATTCTGCCGGTACTACTTTGGGAGTTGACTCTACCCTGGTTGGTATCGGAACGACCTCTGAAATTTCGCCCTGGGTTTTGCGCTCCTCGACAATTAGGGCAGGTTGCCTTCCTCACCCCCACTCGGCCACAACCAAAGCACTTCTGTGGCTCTGAACAAGTTCTGGTCGTATGCCCGAGACCTTGGCAGTTCCAACAGCGTATTTCGTCTCTCTGTAAGGAGGCAAGGTTTGGTCCAGGGTTAACTCCCACGTACGCCAGATCCGGTTCTAGGAGTCGTTGGGATTTCCGCGTAGGGGGTGGCATATATGCTTCCACCGCGACTCGTGTTGCCTCCAACGAACGTCCAACTTTGACGAGATCTGCAATGGTCTTCACGGATGTCAGCGCCAATTGGGTTTGATAGAACGGGGTTATGTTCTTGCGGAGGATCTTCAATTTTTCTTCCTCTGTGCAAGGAGTGGCACGGCGTCGGAACAACCCCTCCATTGCTGACACGTATACGCCAATTGATTCATCCGGCCCTTGAGTGCGTCTCCCTATTTCCAGAAGAAGCCGGTCGTCGTAGTCTGGAGGCAGGAACTCGGCGCGCATCTCCGCGACCAACTCTTGCCACGAGTTGACGCGCGTCCGATTTGCCCGATACCAAATCAACGCTTTCCCTTCGAATAATTCGACTGCTGACTGGAATAACTGCCTTGATGATATTCCTCTGGCTTCCCGCAACTCTTCGGCTCTCTCCAGAAAGGCACTCAAGGACCCGGAGTCGCCATTATAACGAAGGCCCCATTTTGCCACATCCTGTCCCTTGGACGCCCCAACAGTCGCTCTGGGTGTGGAAAATAAAGGGTTCCCCGGTCCATTCCCATCCTGGATTGGCTCTCGGATCCTGACGGCTTCCCTCGCAGGCTCGTCACCCTGGTCCTGTTCATCGCGACCGCCAATACTTCCATGGTCTGGTTCCGGTTCCGCTTCTAATTCCTCATCTTCTCCTTCCGCTTTAACCAGAAGTTCCCCCATAGCCATGATCAATCGAGCTCTCAGTTTGTGGGCTTCTTCTCCCATCTCCTCAGCCTCGTGATGTGCGTTTTGCAATCGCCGCATTCCAAATTCAACTTTCGACTTGATTTTGATAAATTCCGACGTTTGTGGGGTGCCCGTAAAGGTTGCAGTCAGGGTTTGGATTTCCTCCAGCTTCTCTTTGACGGCCTCCAAGTCCTCTTCCAATGTAAAAGGATAGACTCGAGTTGTAATCAGCGACGTATCCATCGAAGTCTCAGCCCGGAGCGCCACCCGAAGCGTCTTTCTCATGGCCTCCACAGTCCCGGTAGGTTGCCCTCGGATTTCGAGTTCATAGGCCAACTCCTCCTTGCTGAGTCGGTCAATTAAAATCTTGGTTTTCGACGCCATACTGGATTTTCCCCCACCGCTAGATGCTTATGTTAAAAATGCTAAGTTCGTTTGTTACTTAAGAGTAGAATAAAACACGAATTTTTATTTCAAAGTGAATCTTGATTAAAATTACAAGTCAAAAAGAAATCAGCCACTTTTATTCTGTCTCGCAATCCTCGCCGCCTAGCTGTCGCTCCTTGCACACTCTGCTTGGAATCTGTAATTTGATCTAAGGTCCCAGGTCTTCAACTTGTCAACTGCTTTTCCTGTTCCAACTAATTTTTGACACTAATTTTCCGATTTTTACACTTTCACTGTTTTCACCACGAAATTTTCAAAGGAATTACCCCGCGATAATTTCCTTTTAGGCCCCACGTTGGGCGCCAATTTGTTACCCACCCCGCCTAATTGAGGGGGTATTGACCTTCGGCTTGGTCCGTGTGGGTCCCGGGTTCGCTCAGGAGACTGGGCGTGGGCGCCACTCACTCACCCCAATAATGGACCACGAGCCGCCGAGTGAGCTTACGGCTCACCGAGGTCAGAATTTCTAGGAATGGGGGTCGCTATTACGTGTAGCACAACCCCTCTACTTCACTGTCGCCGAACCCTCAAACCTGCGAAACGGTTATTACCTCCTTTCGAACTGACTTTTAAAAAAAAAAATACGATCTCGTAAAAACATTAACAACTTCTTTATTCTCTCAACGCGATTCCGCGATATTACTAACACCGATTTCCAGTTCTACCGTCTACGCTACGTTAGCTTGTTTCATATAACGAAGACCACCACTCCACTATAACAATCCTTTTATACACAAAAATGCTGATTGCGTGAAAAGTTTTGAAATTTTTCTCCTATCTCTATACCAAATTACTTAGATCTAAATGTAATATTTCAAATATTCTAAAACAGTAAGGAAAATTAAACAAACAGGAACTAACCTTCGATTCGTCGATTTGAAGTGAAACCTGCCCAAAAATATTCCAACCCTGACTCCAGCCGAGTCCCAGTTCAGTGATGGGTGAATTTCCTCACGACCAGATATGATGAATGCTCGTTTCCACTGTCGCACACAGAATCTTCCTAAGCGCCCAATCTCATCAGCGCGGGTGGGGTTCTGAACTCCAGACCGCCCGGTTCCCGGCCAGACGTGCTAGCCTCCGCACTACAGGGCCGGTACGAGATGTGTGTCTTTATGCCCAACTGATCGTCTCGCCGCCTGTCTCGGACGTCACGGGGTTCACGGGTTCGAATCCCGCCGGAACCCAATTTCGAATTTGTCAATTTTTCTCCGCGGAAGTCCTTTTTTTCCTCCTCCACCGTCACACCGAGGATGTTCCTCAAGGTGCCTGCTGGTTTTCCGGTGATTTTTCCAATCAACTGATAGTTTTTCCGGACTTTCTCGATCTGCTCGTTACCACTGTTAGCTTTTGCCAGTAAGTTTTCGATCTGTCCGTTTCTATTAGTTGCTTCCAGTAAATTTTCGATCTGCTAGGGTTTTCCAATAAATTTTCGATCGGCTCGTTTCCACTGTCGCACACCGAATTCCGATTTTCCGTACCTGATTATTTTCAATAAATTACTGATCCGCTCGCTTCCACTGCTGCACACAGAATTTTCGTACCTGATTATTTTCAATAAATTACTGATCCGCTCGCTTCTACTGCTGCACACAGAATTTTCGTACCTGATTATTTTCAATAAATTACTGATCCGCTCGCTTCCACTGCTGCACACAGAATCTTCGTACCTGATTATTTTCAATAAATTACTGATCCGCTCGCTTCTACTGCTGCACACAGAATTTTCGTACCTGATTATTTTCAATAAATTACTGATCCGCTCGCTTCCACTGCTGCACACAGAATTTTCGTACCTGATTATTTTCAATAAATTACTGATCCGCTCGCTTCCACTGCTGCACACAGAATGGAAAATTTTTCCTTCATCGGGTACCGCTGCTTTCTCCAGTCTCACTCGAGTCCCGTACTTTCTTCTTTTTCCGTACGACCGGGTGAATGTACTTTCTCCACGTGCCGGTCGAGGATTTCCACCAATCCAAAAATTTACCGGGGTCGTCGTTTAACCACCCCTGGATTTCATTGACTTTTCGATTGTGTCGGTTTCCGATGTTTGTTTATGTTCTCGTCTGTCATTTGATCTATCGGTTTCGTGAAAAGTGAATCTGTGGTAGCCGTAAAGTACGCGAAATATAAGTTTACATGGTTTTCGCGAGCATGTTCGTGGAGCCGGTGGATGCTGCGCGCCTGCCTGAAGTAGCTGTGGTGGTGGCATCGAGGGTTATACGGCAGTTCCGACGCCTGCTGAGCCATCCGGCTTCATTGGGATTGGCGGTCGCTGGTGGCAGATTTTGTGTGAAAGATCAGATAAGTATCCGCGATTTTTATTCTAGAATGCGTTACTTTGTGTGAAATTCCTTTCATTTCCAGGTGGCGGTTGGTGCAGTGGGTACAGGAGAGTCCCATTTACTAGGACATCTAGAACTTGTTCAGCGCTATTGCAAGTTTCCCGCGGATATCAACGACGGCATCGAGCTTGATCCCGAAGCGTAGCCCGTGGCCTCAAATCTATCTTCCATAGATACAGTCTAATATATCTGGACACAGTCTAATATATCTGGATGTCATTATCAGGTGAGCTGTTAGTGTATGTTTATTGTGGTGTCGCGATTCATCTCCGTTCGATGGGGAAGGTTGGCTCCGATGCTGCTCCCATTTACTTATCTAACTTATCGATCTATGTTAACAATCTATCTTAACGATTTATCTATGCCGTGAGCATCCGACGGGTACAGTACACGGGTCGGATGCTACGACCGTACCTTCCCTATGAGTGGTGGTCACAGGCACTCTACTTAGTGGAGTGGTGGTTATCCCGCGGTTGTTCAGCCTTCCCCGGGGAAGGCTGTATTTTTTTTTTTCAAAGTGAACGCGCCCCTTGTTACAACGTAACACCACTCCCCCTACACCCTGGAGCTTCAGCTCAGAAATGACAAAGGTCGGCTGAGCAGATTAATCAGGGCATGCAAGACTGCAAAAAGCAGAAAACAGTGACGGCTCCTACAGGGATAACTCAGCCATTCAGCGAAACGGCGAATGCCTGGTTTGGGCCGTGATTAATGCCAGCAAGGGAGATGGAACCACCTCCCCTGAAAACTGGCTTAAGATAAGGCAGGCTTTGTTTGGAATCTGCTGTAGGCTGCAGAAGGCCAGCTCGGGTCCACCACCTACGGTGAACGATGCGGGCTGGCACAGAGGACTTCGGCTGGTTGTGTGTGGAGACCAACGACCAACCGATTTCTATAAGCAGGCTATCTCCGAGCTGGGGGAACTCTGGCCAGGCGCCAAGATCAAAGTGGTGCACAAGGAAGAGATTTGCTCGAGGAAGAGCGGGCCTAGAGGCGGGACTTGGATTCCAAGTTTCCACTCGGATCCAGTTGAAGTCCTGGAAATAGTCCGGCTTTTCAATCCAGATCTCCCAACGGAAAATTGGAGGGTTGCGAATATTGGAGAGCCGGTAGACAATCGGCGGGAGGCTCTCTTCATCATAAATGAGGAGGCACTCCCGATCTTAGATGCCCGAAAGGGCATTATCAGATATGGGGTCGAAAAACTAGTCCTACGGATCTACCGAAGCAACAGGCCAAAGAGCTCTGCTGCGGGAGATCCAACACCCGAGAAACCTCACCCTTAACAGATGACTCAAAGAACGGAGGACCCACCTAAAGAGGGGTTGGACACATTTTCGAGGGTGACATCTGAGGATGAATCTGAGGTGGAATCCCTGCATGCAAACGGGGTTAGTGTCGGGACTACCTCCGAGTTGGGTGGCTGCCTGGACCTCATGACTCCGGAAGCAGAGGAAGAGGCTGGGCAGACATCTATGTCAGACGGGGGGGTCCTGGATCTACCTATCGTCGAAAATAAATGATGGTGAAGGAATTGCAGATCAACCTTCACCATTCCAAAATAGCATCAGCTACCCTGCTCTTCCGACTGTCTAGGACAGAGGAGGAGCTGATTCTAATCCAAGAACCATGGGTTGTCGAAAATTCGGGTTTGCGGGCTACGCACCGATGGATACAGACTAGTGGTATCCGACGGCTTACATAAGCCACGTGTCTGCATTCTTGTCAAGAAAACCATAAACGTCCTTGTACTACACAATTTCAGTGACAGGGATAACATGGCTATTGCAGTGGAAATCGACCAGAGATCATACTGGTTTGTTTCATGCTACATGGCACATGATCATGGCGACAGTCCAACTTGCGACACTGTCAAGGGTGTTGTGGCTGAAGCCACAAAGATTGGTGTTTTGCTTATTCTACGGGCTGACTCCAATGCTCATAATGAAGTATGGGGTAGCTCCAACACTAATGGCCGAGGTGAGGAACTTTTTGACTTTATCTTGGCCCACGACCTTTTCATCGCCAACACTGGCAGCGATCCAAACTTCCTTACCTCAAACCGCAGGGAGGTTCTTGATGTGACCTTGATTAGTGGGTGGCAATCGCATCTTCTCCGTGGCTGGAGGGTTCTACAAGAGTGCTCATTCTCTGATCATAGGTACATATCGTACAACGTGGCTTACTGCTCCTAGGAGCATTGACTGCTACCATGAATTGGATCGGGCGGTTGACACCCTTACTAATTCTCTCAAATCCGCGTCTAGGGAAGCATGTAAGCCACCCACGGCCAGGGGCAATCCTAAGCCTCCCTGGTGGAGTGTGGAAATAAGCATCCTGCGGAGAGAGTGTAGGAAGGAGTTTAATAGCTCGAAAAGATCTAATGACTGGTCGGCGTATAAAATGAAGCTGAAGGCGTTTAAGTATGCCATACGCAAGACTAAGAGGTCCTCATGGAGATCTTTCTGTGGAAACGTAGAGAGTCTCAGTTCGTTCTCATGGACGCACATTTCCCGGCAATTATTGCCCTATAGGGACAGTGCACCAAACGGAACTAAATTACGTTAGAGCCCCGCCGTTCAGAATATCAGACTCTCAGCTGAGGTGGGCTATTAACTCTTTTGAGCCGTTTAAATCCCCGGGCCCTGATGGCGTGCTTGCGGCTGACGTTCAGCAGTCCATGGAAGTATCGCTACGATGGCTCAGAGAGATTCATAACGCTTGCCTACGCTTCTCGTATGTTCCCACCAGCTGGTGGGAAACTAGAGTTGTGCTTATCCCCAAAGCAGGAAAAGTATCTCATGTTTGGCTAAAGGACTACCGTCCAATAAGTCTTAACTCAGTCCTGCTTAAGATTTCGGAAGGGATCATTGATTACCATATTAAAAGATCAATTGATCCTATGTTGATCTCGCAGTCACAACATGCTTATACCAAAGGTAAATCTGATGAGACTGCTCTTCACGTCCTTATTGGGCAAGTTGAAAAATCTCTTGTGCTTAAGGAATATACGCTTGCCGCCTTCTTGGACATCGAGGGGGCCTTCAACAACGTAAATTCTAACGCTATTGTTGAGGCTCTATCGGTGCTTCATGTGGGCGAACGGCTGATTGCTTTTATTGTGCAGCTTCTCAAAAGTAGAGTGGTTATCTCTTCCCTGGGGAATGCCAGCGTAAGACGAGGAGTCAGTACGGGCACACCCCAGAGTGGAGTCCTCTCTCCCCTGCTGTGGAACATCACGGTGAATATTCTTTTAATGAGATTGAACCGCGCTGGCTGC
Source organism: Nemotelus pantherinus (assembly GCA_963978885.1). Lineage (NCBI taxonomy): Eukaryota > Metazoa > Arthropoda > Insecta > Diptera > Stratiomyidae > Nemotelus > Nemotelus pantherinus. Next base: position 953,853 of record CAXBUK010000010.1, on the reverse strand, counting down.
AAAGTGATTGCTTATGCAGACGACATAGCTGTGGCAGTGTCGGGAAAGTATTTATCTACGCTATTGGAGAGGATTAATCACTCTCTTGACTTACTTTCACGTTGGAGTCGTGAGTGCGGCTTGAATGTGAATCCTTACAAAACGGAACTAGTGCTGTTTACAAGAAAGTACAAAGTTCCGTCTTTTGAGTTACCCAAGTTGAATGGGGTCTCCATTAACTTGAGCCAGAGGGTCAGGTACTTAGGGCTGATCCTTGACTCGAAGTAACTATGGACCTACAATGTAGCAGAAAGAGCTCGGAAGGCTTTCAATGCACTTTACTGCTGTAAAAGGGCCATAGGAGCGAATTGGGGATTACAACCTCGTACTGTTGCTTGGCTTTACACTGCTGTGGTTGAGCCAATTCTATTGTTTGGGGTGATGTTCTGGTGGCAGAGTGCTATTAAGGCTACCTGCAAATGGCAGATTGAAAAAGTGCGGAGAATGCCTGCACTACTTGTAACTGGTGCGCTCCGCTCCACTCCAACTAAGGCACTCCTCGTGTTACTTCATTGGCTGCTAACCAATCTACTTATCTTACAGCAAGCTAATCTTCCCGCTGTGAAACTAAATTGTATCTCGGCTTGGAATAGAACAGATTTCGGCCATGCGAGGATTTTGGTCGAGGGAGTTCCCGCTCCAGCGGGTGTTGACTACGTCGCTCCGCAGTGCCTACTAGATTTGGAGTTCACAACTCGCATTCCTGGCAGGGATGAATGGCGTGATGGTGTCACCCTCGAAAGTGGGCTTATCCATGTGTACACTGACGGCTCAAAGCTAAACAATAGTGTATACTCAGATGAGCTGAATCTCAAGCTGTCTTTCCGTCTACCAGACCATTGTAGTGTCTTTCAGGCGGAGGTTGCGGCTATCTTACAGGCAATCGACTGGCTTCTGTGAAATCGAATATTCGGGGCTAATATTGGCATTAACACAGATAGCCAGGACGCTTTTAAATCCCTTGCTGGTCCTTGTACAGTTTCCATGATTGTTGCTGAATGCCGTGCATCTCTCAGGGAGATGTCGAGATATTCAGTGGTTCAATTGATTTATGTACCGGAACACAGGGGTTTTCAGGGCAACTGTGAGGCCGATGAGCTAGCAAGGCTAGGAACCTTGTTACCGGAGGTCACCTGTTCCCTCTCAATAGGTATACCAATGTCATCGGTCAAACTGGCCATTAGGCAAAAATATCTCGAGGATGCTAAGACGTCCTGGGCAGATGAATCAACCTGTGTAATAGCAAGGCAGTCCTGGGTATCCATGGATGCACATCGCACCAGGCAGGTTTTAGGCTTAACTCGAAGCGCTCTACGCTGCACAGTGGGGGTTCTTACGGGTCATTGCCTCATAGGACGGCATGCACAACGATTGGGAGTGCAGTTTAACGATTTCTGTCGGAGTTGCGGCTCTGAGGATGAGGAGGAGTCCGTCCTCCACCTCTTGTGTCAGTGCCCGGAGTTGGTAAGGAGAAGGCTGGCGGCAATTAGCGCTCCTTTCTCTCAAACTTGACCGAGTTATCCCTGGTTGATTTAAAAGGGATAACGCGATTTGTCAAGGGAAGCGGATGGTTTTCCGATTTTAGTGAGTAGGAGAGAGTCACTAATTAGTGTGGCATCACAACGGGCATCTTTTGTGCCTACGTGTGTCGGACGACAGACCTCTGTAGACCGGCAACCACTTTAACCTAACCTAACCTAACTTGATTCATATATATTTTTTCTTCTTTAATTTTATAAATTTTGATTTTATTATTGATGTATGTGATCTTGGATCATTAATTCCATTTATTGTAAGTCTATCTTCTATCCACATTTGAACTTTTATCAATGGTGTGAATATTCGTTTTCTATCTTATCCTGTAAATCTGCTTCTATGATTGCATTATTGCTTGTTATATTTTGTTTTTTACTTATGTCCGAAAACATTAGTATTAAACTCGTTGCGTCGAAAATTCATATTTCTTTATGTATATATATATATATATATATATATATATATATATATATATATATATATATATATATATATATATATATATATATATATATATATATATGTGGCGGCAATGTATCGTTACATTGTCCACAACTAAACGACCGCGCCAGCATGAGTGCGAGCGTGGCATTCCTCCCGTCGCGATAGCTTTGCACGTAATCTGATACGCATAGCTATCGTCTCGGTTGGAATGTCATACTCCATCCCATGTTTACAATGTGCGACTCGAGCTCATATGTACGATTCGAGCTCTGTACATGTACACAAGTGCCGACGAGGCATTTGTGTTTATGTTTCTGCTTCGAGCTCTGTACAGACGCACAAATGCTGACGAGGCATTTGTGCACGTCTGGACAGAAAATCGAGCTTCGTCCGGACACACAATTGCTGACGAGGCATTTATGTGTCTGGATGATGAAAAGCTTACGCCTGCGTGGTCAGCACTTATGACCTTCATAAGTGGCCCGCAGGCGGCGATCTTTCTCATTCCTCATTCTATCGAAGACGTTCCGGATCGATCTTACAGTGTAATACGATATTAATTGTTGAATAAAGTTTTTGTTAAAAAAGATCATAGAGGCGTATCAATTGCGACACAAGGACTATAATTGGCGATCCTGCTAAACCGACGACGAACATCGCTCGTCCGAGCCGAGGAATAAACGATCATCCGATCCGACGAACATCGCTCATCCGAGCCAACGACCAACCCGCATCCACGCTTTTTCGAGCGGATAAAACGACCGACGACAGGACCTCCCACGAATGGGAAACACCGAGACGAAACCGCTTCAGGGAGACGTCACAAACACGCTCATTGTCAATTCGGCATTGACAGTCGAGAGCCAGCGACTCGAGTATCTGCTGGTCTGCATCCTGATCATAAACACCGCGTCCCTGCTGTACATATTGTACAGGGACCACGTCCGAGGCGTAAAAAGGCGAGCCCAAACACCAACCAGCCCATCGGTGTAAACACCACGATGACGGACAACGAGCCACCGAAGCAGAACCCAACGATGGACGAGTCTGCGAGCACTGCCCACGACGCCAAGCAGCCCGCAGACGTTCAGACACCAGAGGTCAGCCGCATAGCACTTCGAGTTCCGCCTTTTTGGGAAGAAGACGTGGAACTTTGGTTCGAGCAAGTCGAGGCTTACTTTGCGTCAAGCCGCATCACCAGCGACTTGACCAAGTTCCAAAACATCATCGCCAGCCTCGAGATCCGCATCATCCGACAAGTTAGAAGCGCTATAACCAACCCGCCGGCCGAAGGCAAGTACGATAATCTCAAGCGAGAGATTATCACTGCCTTCACGGAATCGGCACAACAGCGAATCCAGAAGCTCCTATCAGAAGTCGAGCTTGGCGACCAAAGACCTTCACAGCTGCTCAACCAAATGCGAGCACTTGCGGGGACGAGCATCAACGAAACGATGCTAAAACAGATGTGGCTCAATCGACTTGATCTCACGCTGAGGACCATTCTCTCCGCAAACGATGCCACACTTTCGGACTTAGCCACGATCGCAGACCGAGTCCACGAAGTGACACGAGGATCCAGGCCATATACCATCGCTACTGTTACCGAGCAAGTTGCACCAGAAGCCTTTCCACCGGCACTTAGGATCTCTTCCGAGCTAAGCAAACTCACGGGAGAAGTACTGAGACTTGGAAAACGAATTGACGAGCTTCAGTTACAACAAGCAACGCAAAATTGTTCCTGTTCGTGCCACGACTATGGGCACACGAGCCGACGAACTCCACCAAGGTCACCACAACGAGCGAGGACCCCATCAAGAACGCGTACTCCGACCAAGGAGAGCACCGGACTTTGCTGGTACCACGAACACTACGGTCCAGGCGCCAAGAACTGCAGGCCACCGTGCACTCTTGGCAAACAGCAAAAAAATTAATTTCGTCCTCTCCACAAGTGACGACAAAGGCGCGCACCATCCAGCGCCTCAACATCCGCGATGGCAGAACATCATGCGCATTTTTAATCGACACCGGCGCCGATATTTCCGTTATACCGCCAACCATCCGAGAACGCTACAGCCCCGATCCTGGCACGCAGCTACTTGCAGCCAACGGCTCGGCTATACGAACGTTTGGTAAACGGAAATTAACTCTCGATCTTGGACTGCCGAAGTCAATCACTTGGACATTTTTCATCGCAGACGTCAGCTCACCCATCATTGGAGCTGACTTGCTTGAGCACTACGGACTGCTCGTAGACGTAAGAGGACGTAAAATCATCGAACGTACGACTAACGTCTCAGCCGTGGCGAAAGCCCTGAACAAGGACCAGCCACTAAGAGTCAACACCGAGTACGCTGCCTTACTGAACGAATACCAGGACATTACAGTAGCAGCCCCACGCCGTAAATTCGATTGCACGACGACGCACCACATCGAAACGAAAGGTCCTCCAGTTTGCGCGAAAGTACGACGACTACCACCCGACAAGATCACGGCTGCCAAAGCTGAATTCGACTACTTACAGCAACTAGGAATCTGTCGACCATCCAAAAGTCCGTGGAGCAGTCCCTTGCACATGGTACGAAAGGCCAATGGCGATTGGCGACCATGCGGGGATTACCGAGCGCTCAACGCCTGCACCGTCCCAGACCGATATCCTATTGGATTTCTCCAGGATTGCACAGCAGCACTGCATGGCATGACAGTCTTCTCTGTCATCGATCTTCAACGAGCGTTCCACCACATCCCAGTCGAACCTACAGACATTCCGAAGACAGCCATTATTACACCATTCGGCTTGTACGAGTTCGTATACATGACGTTTGGATTATGTAACGCTGGACAAACCTTCCAACGGTTTATGAACGAGGTACTACGAGGACTAGACCACGTATTCGTCTATATCGACGACATCCTGGTATTTTCGCCAGACGAACGAACACATAGACAGCACCTCGCAGAAACATTCGATCGACTCCGGAAGTACGCCCTTACAATCAACACAGACAAATGCCAGTTCGGCCTATCCGAAGTACGCTTTTTGGGACACACGATAACATCGCACGGATTGAAACCTCTTCCAGAAAAAACGGAAGGCATATCCGCGACTCCAAAGCCCAGCACGGTCCATCAACTGAAATCTTTTCTTGGCATGCTCAACTTTTACCGGCGGTTCCTGCCAAACGCTGCACAGAACCAACGCCCGCTGCAAAAACTTATAATCGGAAATCGGAAGCGAGATAAGACAGCGCTGGAATGGACTGACGAAGCAGTAACAGCATTCGAGAAGTGCAAAGCAGATCTAAGCAATGCATCATCGCTAGCGCATCCAGATCCATCAGCAACTTGGTCACTTTCCGTGGACGCTTCAGACGAAGGAATCGGAGCCGTACTACATCAGACTACGAAGTCTGGTACATCACCTCTAGGATTCTTTTCACGCAAGCTGACCGACACCCAGCGACGATACAGTACCTACGATAGGGAACTACTGGCTATCCACGAAGCGATCAAGCACTTCCGACACATGCTCGAAGGTAGAGTTTTTACCGTATTTTCGGACCACAAACCACTACAATTCGCCTTCCAACAACGGCCGGAGAAAGCACCACCGAGGCAACAACGTCAACTGGACTTCATCTCCCAGTTCACGGTTGACATCCGTCACATCCCAGGCCGGGATAACACTATTGCGGATTATTTGTCTCGGGTAAGTGCCATCAACACCATCGACTTCTTTTCTCTCGCTTCAGCTCAACAACACGATCAGGAACTTCAGCACTTGGTTGAAGATCAAACGCAACAGTTTGAGTGGAAGAAACAGGAGTTGACAGGCTCAAACGCACCGCTACACTGCATCGTCACGAACAACAAGGTTCGACCATATGCACCGCAACAGTTCAGGAGAACGATCATGCACATGATCCATGGCCTCGCGCATCCCGGCATCCGCGCGACGAGAAGACTCATCACCGACCGTTTTTTCTGGCCAGCCATGAACGTCGACATAAACAACTTCGTCCGAAGTTGTATCGCCTGCCAACGAAACAAGGTTGGACGCCACGTGAAGTCTACACTTCAACGCTACACGCTTCCAGATGCCAGGTTCGAGCACATCAACGTCGACCTCATCGGACCACTATCACCAAATGAGGGATACCGATACTGCTTGACCATCATCGACAGGTTCACGCGTTGGCCTGAAGCTGTCCCACTCCAGAACATCACCGCAACATCAGTCGCCGAGGCGCTAGTCAATGCATGGATTAGCCGCTTCGGAGTACCAGCGAACAGTCAAAGCCGCCATCCGCTGCCATGACACGCTTGAATGGACGAAAGCTCTCCCACTCGTCCTATTAGGCCTGCGCACTGCATTGAAGGAAGACATCAATGCCACGCCCGCTGACATGGTATATGGCACCAGCTTACGACTTCCCGGAGAATTCTTCACCTCATCACCACCAGGCACGAACGACACCGACTTCCTGCGCGATTTAAGGTCACGCATGGCGAAACTGCGACCACACGATACAGCGCACCACGCACCAACCTCAACCTTCGTCCACAAAGATTTACGCACCAGCACTCACGTCTTTGTACGGAACGACAAGGTGAAACCATCCCTAACGCCACCTTACGACGGTCCGTTCCCTGTTCTAAGCAGGAAGGAAAAATATTTCAAGGTGGACATCAATGGACGCCCAGCCTCCATCTCCATTGACAGACTGAAGCCCGTATTTTTACTGTCGGAATCAGTTACCACAATGGGAACCGACAACAACGATTCCACGACATACACAACAACCCGCACAGGACGCAGAGTTCGACCACCCGTACGTTTCAACGTGTAGTAAAATTATCGTGGTCAAACCCACTGCGGGGGGAGTACTGTGGCGGCAATGTATCGTTACATTGTCCACAACTAAACGACCGCGCCAGCATGAGTGCGAGCGTGGCATTCCTCCCGTCGCGATAGCTTTGCACGTAATCTGATACGCATAGCTATCGTCTCGGTCGGAATGTCATACTCCATCCCATGTTTACAATGTGCGACTCGAGCTCATATGTACGATTCGAGCTCTGTACATGTACACAAGTGCCGACGAGGCATTTGTGTTTATGTTTCTGCTTCGAGCTCTGTACAGACGCACAAATGCTGACGAGGCATTTGTGCACGTCTGGACAGAAAATCGAGCTTCGTCCGGACACACAATTGCTGACGAGGCATTTATGTGTCTGGATGATGAAGAGCTTACGCCTGCGTGGTCAGCACTTATGACCTTCATAAGTGGCCCGCAGGCGGCGATCTTTCTCATTCCTCATTCTATCGAAGACGTTCCGGATCGATCTTACAGTGTAATACGATATTAATTGTTGAATAAAGTTTTTGTTAAAAAAGATCATAGAGGCGTATCAATTGCGACACAAGGACTTTATATATATAAATTTAAATTCATATTTCTTTATGTATGTATATATATATATATTTATATATATTTCTATATATATATATATATATATATATATATATATATATATATATATATATATATATATATATATATATATATATATATATATATATATATATATATAGATATATATATATATATATATATATATATATATATACATATAAATATATTTATGTATATATATATATATATATATATATATATATATATATATATATATATATATATATATATATATATATATATATATATATATATATATATATATATCAGCTAAGTGATTAAGGGAGATAGTCTCTGGAGTGGCCAATCCCATTGAGCTGAAGTTTTCGGCGAACGTAGATGTATATAAAAGGTAGGTCAATGACTTTCTTAAATTCAGATATCCTTAACCTTTTGGCGGCGGCGAGCATTACAGTGAATTTTGAGGTACTCCTATATTTCCAAGCAGTGTAAATATTTGTTGAAGAAAAGTGTTGGGAATGAAAACTTATTACGTTTAAAGCTTGTCTATGATAAAGAATTGAAAAAGTTGAGCCGTGTTTGGGTGCTAAGTACCTAAAACTAGGCAAGAATTTTTTTTCAAATTTTGATTTGTCATTTCTTCTGACAAAAACATTGGATTATCGTAAAATTCGCAGAGCGTATTGATGTTAGCTAAAACAAAGCACACATAAGTTTTCAAGATAGTGCAGGTAATCCTGTAGCTACGGCAGGATCCTGAAAAAAATGCTTCAAATCATTTACCCTCCTCAAAAATTTTACATTTTTGACAAAAACTTCATATCATTGATAAATCTAAACCTTTTTCCATCATGTAAAATCAAAATTTTTAAATTCCGATTTGCACAAGAACGGCAGCCCATCACCAAATAACCTCTTTTTTCAGCACTCGAAAGTTGTGTTGACGAGAACTGACGACCGGATTATCCGATCATAATGAAATTTACAGGACATGTTGGTATTAGCTAGGTCTATTTCTGATTATAGTGATTTTGGAATGCGGGGAACCCAGTGGCAGTGGTACCATCTTGAAAAATCATTGAGAAAAAAAAACAGCTTTTTGGCTTATAACTTCCGATTCAGCCATCAGATTTTAACAAAACACACAGTACTTGGATCTTACTCTATGTAACATTTGGTGAAAATTTGGTTGGAAAATTAGTACAGGGCTGGCAGCTGTGGTGATTTATGTCTCATAAATCTTGCAAATTTGCTCAGCAAAATAAAGCTTTTTTCCATATAACTTCCGGTTTAGTGTAGAAATCAAAACGAAGTTCTTGCAGTAAATGGACCTTAATGTGAAGTAAATGTCGTAGGAATTTCATACAAAAATCATGAAAGGGCTGCCAGCTATTACCAATTTTGTAATTTTGTGGAATTTCTTTACTGAGCGATTATATTGTTAGATTTGCAAATGAGAATGAACCTGCAATAAAAATTAACAACAAATACTCACGTTTTGAAAATTTGAAGAGTTTTGAGAGTGGTAATCCTATAATTCTGTTCACCCGTAAACCTTTCAGCGCAGTGATTCAATGGAAACGAAATTTGTTGGTTGTGTTTAACTTAACGTGAAGCAAATTTGGTATATATTTTGCTCTGCTGCTGATACAGCGTAAACAGCACTAGCCATTTTCGTAAATATTGCACCAAGAGATGCTTCAAATAACAAACTCATATGCAAAGCATTTGCGATAAAAATAAGAAACATATTTTTAAATTTTCCGAGCTTTGAACATTTTTCAGATGGCAGCCTCAAACAACGTTTAACCGCTGAAACTTTCGATGAAATCCTCCGATGAGAATGAAATTCAGAGTATAAGTTGGGTGTTAAGTACCTAAAACTAGGCAAGAATTTTTTTTCAAGCAATTATCAGCATATTCACAATTTTTTATTACCTCCCACTGAGTAATCTGTGTAATGTTGAGAAAGTGCTGCCAGCACTGAACATTTTCATCATTTGTGTTATTGTTGAGTTTTGTTGCTTGGGATAAGGAATGGTTGTGCAAAAAAGTGTATTACGTCTTCCCAAATCTTTTTGTCACTCAGAGAATATATCTTCGAAAATTAGTCTTCTACCAGTTCTGAAGCACTAGACTTTTTCTTGCCTCATCTTGTTTTGTGTTATACCAACATTTATCTTCTGGGTGATACCTTTCTTTTTGACTCAAGTTCTCACATATTTTACAAGGTATCTTTTCAATAAATTTATTCTTCAAATATTGTTTATTATCTTTTATTTTAGGATTATTCTTCTTTGTTAACTTTCTATATTGTTTTTTTAAGTCATTAAATAAATCTGTAATATTTTTCAAACCTTCTCTATCAATTTGCTCTCTAACATATTCTGGTAGGCCAAAAGCTATTCTATTTAGAACAGTATCCATATCCATTTTTTAATGATTTCTAATAGCAGTTTTTCTTTTTTTAGTGCATAATCTAACACCGAGCCTTCCTTGTACTTTTAATAATGAGCATATTCTCTTCTGCTCCATACTTTATTTTCAAATGTCTGTTAGAACTTTTCTTTCCATGTTGCTTATTGGCTTTCTCTTTCTTTGATCATTATTAAATTATACCAATTCTGACTTGTATCGTCTAGAAAAAATCTGAATATTTCAATTTTACTTTCTTCTATATCTATTTGCAGTCGTGCACATTCTTTTTCAAACGTATCGATCCATTGATAGACATTTGCGGTTTTGTGATAAAATTTTAAATTATTATTGTGTCGGCAATGCGCTTGAGATTTTTTTCTTTTTTTTTTTGTGTATTTTCTACTAGTTTTTCTAGTATCTTAGTCAATTATGTTTTTTCTATATTGCTGTTACTGCTTCCTGCTTCTTTCAAAATCATCTCTTTAAACATCAAATTGCTTCATCCATATAAATTTTCTGAAGATCCTCTGTTAATCTGAACCATGCACTTATTCTGTCATGCCTTTTTTTAAGGTGGGGTTTAACTTAACTATAAGTGTTAGTTTTTATTAGCTCCTGGTGTGCACCTACAAACATGTTGTCATCCAGCAAAACATATTTTCCACCGTCTTCTGTTTCTTTCAAGGTTATGGCTATCACGTTGGTCTTACCATCTTTCGCAGATCTCTAAATGTAAATTGTAGCTTCATATATCTAATCATCAAAAAATTGTCGCTTTGTTAGTGTATTGATTCTCGTGTTTAATAATTAACAGTTTAGTTTCTCTGTAAATCGAAGATATGATAATTTAAGTTTATTATTATTAACACTTGATTCACAAATTAAATTCGTTTACAATTATCAAACATCTATCTATTAAATCTATTAAATCTTTTATATAATTCACTTATAGTTGAGAGCAATCACTTCAATGCTCGTCTTGTGTCTTTACTTCAATGGTCTGTCTTTATGGTCAGCTGTCATTCTATACTCATATACTCTAGTTGAATGAGTTGTATACTCTAGTTGAATGAGTTGTATACTCTAGGTCTGTTCCCGGACTTTCAGTCACTGAATTTTCCTGAATTTTCCTGAATCATGTGGTGGGGGAAATTCATGGAAAGTACGGGAACGCTCTCATTGCATTTCCTGAAAATTGACAAACAAAAGTGTCAGTTTTCGGTTTTTGGAAGAACAATAGTGATTGTACGGTTATCCTGAGCGGTGATAAATTATCGCCACAAAAATATTCGACCTTCATAGCAAAACTACGCAAAAAATATGTTGCTTGCCGCGCACATTTGAAACTATTTACTCGCACCACACCATTTGACACTTTTCAGTATTTTTCAGTAGCTCAGACCCTACTGAATTTTACTGAGAGAGGGGAAATTTTCAGTTTTCAGTAAAACGGAGTACGGGAACAGCTTCATTGCAATTAATCGCGATTAATTGTAATTAATGGTGGTACTGGAACAGACCTTCTATTGAATGAGGAGATGAGTTTTGCGCGGTCGATTTAAAAGAAAAAAGTTAACTTCCTTTACATTAGACTTTTTTTTCGGAAGCCTGCCGTAGCTACAGGGTTATCCGCACTATCTCAAAAATCCACATGTGCTGAATTTAAGTCTACATTAATACGCTCTGCAAATTTCACGATGATCCATTGTTTTTCTTAGAAGTAATGACAAATTAAAATTTGAAAAAAATCCTTCTTGGAAAATCATTTTGTTGTTCTATATATATATATATATATATATATATATATATATATATATATATATATATATATATATATATATATATATATATATATATATATATATATATATATATATATATATATATATATATATATATATATATATATATAGATGCGCTTTTGTGACACAGGAGATGAAAAATAAATTTGAAGATAGTGACAGCATAAATTATATACGGGCTTCTAAACACTTAAACTCAACTCGAGTTTTAAGTTGGCTTTTACACAGCGGAGCTCATATTGAGTTTTTAGAATACGATCATGAAGCGTAAGAGGCCAGGTGCACTGATTCCTGTATTATCATATTTTTAAGGATTATTTTTTGCTCTTTTTCTCATATATGGCGTCAAAAGCCGGAAATAAGTGATACATTTTGAATATGTTAGGAAAATTTTAATGGATTGTGCAGCTGTATGTTGAAAACTCTTCAATTTCATACAGTTTCCAAAGTACAATGGAAGTATTGAACTGATCCAGGAAAATGCAAAAATTACAATTAAAAAATTGAGACAAAATTATTTTTAAATTTCCTGTGTAAAAGCTGACCTTCGTAGCAGCTCTTGGCTGTCCAATATCCATAGCTGCTTCACCTAGCTACTGCGAATTTTGACACTTGCTAAAGTGATGCTATGCTATGCTTTTGGAGCAGCTATAGCAAGCACATTGAACACACCCTTGATTATCATAGTATTATGAAGCTAACAGAACATATTACTGTTGTTAAGTTGCACATTTGCTAGTTTTTTGATATGCATGTTGGTAATCCTGTAGCTACGGCAGGCACTGAAAGTGAAAACACTCAAACCTTTGATTCTCCTAAAAAATCTCCGTTTCTTAAAATAAAAATCAATTTGTGTACAAATCTTATGCTTTATCTATGCAGTCAAAGTAAAACTTTGGAAATTTCGTGTTGGACAAGAACGGTAGCCCTTTTCCAATTTACCTTTATTTATATCATCAAAAACTTCTGTGCACGAGAACTCTCGAACCAATCATCGGATACATTTGAAATTTACAGAATAGATTGGACTTAAATAGGACCAAGTCTGATAGAAATGATTTTGAATTGCGTTCAACTCTCCACCAGTGGTGCCATCTTGAAAAATTATAAAGAAAAGAAATAATTTTTACCCTTTTATTCTGATTCAGTTACCAGATTTTTATGAAATTGACACAGTAGCTGAACCTTACTTTGGTAGAAATTTGGTTGAAAAACTCGATTAGTGCTGCCAGCTATGGCAAATTTTATATCTTTGGTTTTGAAAATTCGCTCAGGAAAATAAAGCTTTTTGCCCTATAACTTACATGGCAGTAATTTCATACAATTAATGTAACCTATTATGATCATTATTCAAGCTGAATCTGGTTGAAAAGCCACGATGGTGCTGCCAGCTATTGTTGGTTTTGTGTTTATTTGCAATGTCTTCATTAAGCGATTTGATCATAAAATTTTCAAATTGTAATGATATTGTAGTGACAATTAACAGGAAATATTAAGTTTTCGATTATTTGAAAAATGTCGCGGCTGGTAACTCTAAATTTCTTTATGCTCCTATAACGTCGAATCCAGTCATCGAATCGAGAAGAAATTTACAGGGTAGGTTAATTTAAACGTGAAGCAGATGTGATATATTTTGTGTTTGATACTCGCAAAAGGTTGCCAGCACGAGTCAGTAGTGTCATTTTTGTATCAATAAATGCTTACAGTTAGTATTCATACCGGAAACATTTACAACGAAAATAAATAACTAATGTTTCAATTCCCAAAGTTCTGCAAATTTTTCGGATCGCAGCCCCAAACACAACTACTAGGTCTACCCTTGCTTCATAGTCTTTCACTGTTCCAATATCGTATTTGTCCTTGGCAAAAACCGTTTTATATTTTTCTATTAAATGCTCTATCTTAGTCTTTTGTGCGTCATCTAGGTGTTCTTAGTTTGTCTTGAAATCGTTTTCTTTAATATTTTCGTTGAAGTTTACTTTAACTTTTATCGTATTCTTTTCTGTGTCTTCTTGTGTTTTATTTTCTATTAATTTTGGAGATACATTTAAATTGTTGTCTTGCAGCAATTTGAACATCTTTATCATTAGTAAAGGTAATTGAATTTGACCACGGTTCCCTTCTTGCCTATAAATCAGCATAGGCAACGTATATCATTTCTACAGCATCGAAGCCGAGCATGTTGAAACGGGAAACTCGATCGTTTTGCGGAATCAGCCTCCGAAAGCAGAATCAAATTGGAATTGTTTTTGCGGGATGATTAAAATTGAACAACTTTTTATTAACATTAAACATTTTAATCTACATTGAAAATTCAATTTTGACAAAGTGGTTTCGAAAGTATGCACTGCTTCTCATCAGACAGCAGCACACAGTGCATACTTGACTGGCGCGACCACTTGCAGGTGGAAATCATTATTACTAATGTTCGAAGAAGAACATTAGTATTAAAATCACTTTGGCCAAAAATTCATATTTCTATATATATATATATATATATATATATATATATATATATATATATCATCAAAAAATTTCAGTGAAAAAATCTCAGGAACGCGCCATCCGATTGAGCTGAAATTTTCAGGACACATTGGTGTATATGCAGAATAGTGCCAGGTCTCAGAAAAAGTTAAAAATCTTTAACCCTTTGGCGCCGGCGGCCATTTTAGTGATATTTTTAATATACCTATTATTCCGTACACAAATAAGTTTTGCAAAAATAAAGTTGGCGAAATAAATTTTGAACGTGTTTTACATGTGAATCGGATAATGTTTTGGAATTTTTTAACACTATGTGTGCGCTGGGTGCCTAAAAAGAGAACGGGAAAATTTGAAAATTTTTAAATTGCGATAACTTTTGACAGAGCTATTCAATCATTACGAAATTTTTAGAACATATTGGTATTATTTAGTTGTAGATTTGTGTAGCTTTTGATGACCGTGCTGGCAACCCTGTAGCTAGAGTGCACTGAAAGTGAAAACCTTCAAATCATCGTCTCTCTTGAAAAACTGCTGCTTCTTCAAAAAAAAGCCACTCATATGTAAATCTTGTGCTTTGTTTACATAAAAAAAAAAAAAATTTGATATGGTATAACGGGCACGCCTGGTAACCCTTGCCCAATTTACCTATATTTTTAGCATCAAAAACTTCTGTTCACGGAAACTCACGATCCAATGAGCAGAATTGATTGAAATTTGCAGAATGTATTGGTCCTATATAGGACCAGGTCTGATAGAAGTGATTTTGAAATGCGGGTGATTCTGTGCCAGTGGTGCCATCTTGAAAAATCACTAAAAGAGATAACTGCTTTTAGCCCTATAAATTCTGATTGAATCGTTCGATTTTGACGAAATTTACACAGTAGCTGAACCTTATTTAATACCACGTTTGGTAGAAATTTGGTCGAAAAATTCGGTTGGAGCTGCCAGCTATGATAATTTTGGTGTCTTAAATTTGAAAAAATAATAATTTGGAAGTGAAAACATTAAACCATCGGATTTCCAAAAACTGTCCGTTTCTTACAATAAAACCAATCTGTATACAAATCTTGTGCTTTATCTACACGTTCAAAGTAAAACTTTGGAAATTTCATGTCGGACAAGAACGGTAACCCTTTCCCAGTCAACCTATATTTTTAGCATCAAAAACTTCTGTTCACGGGAACTCACGAATCAATAATCAGATACCATTGAAATTTACAGAATGCATTGGACTTAAGTAGGACCAGGTCTGATAGAAGCGATTTTGAATTGTGGGCAACTCTGTGCCAGTGGTGCCATCTTGAAAAATTACAAAGAAAAAAAACTGCTTTTTGCCCTATGAAATGTGAATAAGTTATCAGATTTTCATGAAATTGACACAGTAGCTGAACCTTACTTTAAACCCTGTTTGATAGAAATTTGGTTGAAAAATTCGATTGGTGCTGCCAGCTATGGTAATTTTTGTGTCTTTGGATTTGAAAATTCGCTCAGGATAATAAAACTTTTTGCCCTATAACTTCCAGTGCAGTCATGAAATCAATACGAATTTCATACAATTAATGGAACCTACTATAAACATTATTCAGGCCAAATTTGGTTGAAAAGCTACGATAGGGTTGCCAGCTATTGTTGGTTTTGTGTTTGTTTGCAATATCTTTATTAAGCGGTTTTATCGTAGAATTTTCAATTGGTAATGATATTGTAGTGACAATAAACAGGAAATATTAAGTTTTCCATTATTTGAAAAAACTCGCTGCAGGTAATCCTAAATTTCTTTATACTCCTATAACTTCGAATGTAATATAACAACGTGAAGCAGATGTGATATATTTTTGGCTTTGATACTGGCGAAAGGTTGCCAGCACGAGTCGGTTGTGCTACTTTTGTATCAATAAATGCTTACAGTTAGTATTCATACCGGAAACATTTACAATGAAAATAAATAACCAATGTTTCAATTCCCAAAGTTCTGCAAATTTTTCGGATCGCAGCCTCAAACACCAACTTCAGTTACAGTGCTGCAGGCACTGAGCATTTTCTTCATTGATGTTATATGAGATGCTGCTTTCAAAATTTTGTGAAATAAGCAACTGATAACGAATATAATTAACCCGTGTTTTGCTCTCATAAACGTTGAAATTCATGCCAGTGGTAATATCTGAAACCTTCCACCATATGAGTTATTACCACGCTAATTCGAGCAACGTTGCCTCCGCCTCCCGATGGAGGGCGAAGGGGACAGTTCCGGTTGGCTAACTCCCGTGGAAACGGGTGTGGGTCGTTTACAGGCGCCACTCGCTTTACAAATTCGTAACCGGAACCGTCTCTTATACCACCGTCTCTAAGCGAGAAATCGACGGCGGGTACTTATTTTTACGATTTTAAATCTTCGCGGTAGCCACTTGATAATCAATGATTCGTCCTGCCAGAAGGGCACAAGGTAACACCAGCACTTGACAATATTAACAACGTTTTATTGATCGCAAATTATCTTCCAAGTCTATATCTGTCGACGGCGCCGCGTTATCTACTCTACTTCCTCTTAATACAATCACAGTAAGGAAACTTAGCCTACCTTGAATCTTATACGCTCTAACTCGCTCGTACACTCTCCGCCAAATGGGTGCTTCCCCGAAGCGTCGCTCTACTGCTGCCGTGGGTTAACGTTTATCTGCGATATCGATTCCAATCACACCGGTGCTTCCCCGAACGACAAATATGGCCGTCGATGTTGGCCCAATGGTGTTCGCTGCGGCTCAAGTTGCTGTTGCACGCCGTCGCTCGCTTGCTGTGAGCCGTGTTCCTTTAGGCGCTCCGCACCACTTGAATGTTGTCGAAGCTTTTCCTCGTGCTATTTTTTCCTTTCCTCAATAATCCTTGGATTTTTCACACCACTCGCTGTCGACCAATAGCTCAGGCTAAATCCTTGTTCCTCGTCACGTCCAGACGGATTTCAATCAGAAAAGAAGAAAATCGGTTACAAAAGAAGGAGCTTGCGCCAACGCGTGCGTGTCTCACCTTGGTTACCAGAAGAAGAGAGCTCCCAAGCCCTGTCGACTCGCCACGAAACCTTTCCCTAGAGGGATTTCCAACCGCTTCTGCGGTATCTGCCAATTCCGTTGTCCACCAAGTGCTATTGGGATTGGTAATATGCTGGCGGGTGCATTGGCCCATTGCACGCGCATTCGCAAGTGCATTTTCCCGCAGTTCTCGTTGTCGGAGCGCACCCTTTCCAATTGCCGCTTGGTGGCGGTTCGATCGCTGCCAGTCACCATGTTGACATCCCAACTGTCAGTTGGTATATTTTACTTGTTTTCCCTGTCACCTTGACTAGTATATGAAGGTTGAAAAGAATGGTATTTTTGGCTGTCGTCATTTTCCGCACATTATCCACGGCCACAAAAGGGAATCTTCTCGCGGTAATTGCTTTATAGATAAGTTTCGTTTCGATTTGCTTGCTTCCTTGCAGGCAATAATCATTTGAATTTACAACAAGCAGCCCTGTTCAACGTCAACATGAATTCATCAGAAAGTCAGGGATCGCTTGATTAGTGTTGTGCTATATGTGGTGCTCGTTTGCCGAAGGCCATAACCGCGTCGGATTAGTTGGGTGGTTCCAGCCATAATTCGTTCCAGCTTAGTGGTTGAATTCATCGAAAATGGTTTGTTGTGTATTGGGTCGAGCAGTCGCCGCTCGTCTTATTTGAATCGCCGGCAATGGTGCGACCTGATAGAAGACAAACTCAGAGCTCGCCGGAGTGTTTGCGTTCCTGCATTTTCCCAAATTTCCTTACAATTCTACTTTTGTCTACAATTCTACTTTTCACAATTCTAACCGTATTAAACGTAAATTCTACCGCTCCAAATTCTACAATTCGAATATTTATGTACATTTTCTTTTCCTTTTTAAACCGATATTTGCTGGCAATATAATACAATAATAATACAATCTACTTTACTTTATTCTTTTTTTTTACCATTCTAACCGTATTAAGCTTAAATTCTACTGCTCCAAATTCTACACTTCAAATATTTCTGTACATTTTCTTTTCCTTTTTTAAAACGATATTTGCTGGCGTTACATTTCCCCCTTCCCCAGAGAATTACGAGGTGATTCTCGTCATTATTCGCGCTGATCAATCTACGTTCGTTGTGAGTTTGAGAACCTAGGTCTTGCATCGCCTATCGGATATGCGCGTTAGCCTTATGCGCGTTGGCCTTATGTTCTACCTTCGATTGTACTTCACAACCATTTCCATCGACAACACATCACACACATCACTCACACTCCTGCCATTTTTACGTACACTATTTCTTCCTCGTTTTATCTTACATGCATTCCTTTACCTGTGTTGTTCCGTTTTCTCCTTTCCTTGTCCTTTTGTTCAGACCCTGACTGATACATGCTCTTAATGTTTTAGGATCTTGTCGAAATGCAGAAGAAAAGTACAGAAAAAGGAAGAACAGAAGAAAGGAAAGAAAAAACAACCAAAAAAAAAAAAACGCACAGCTGTCTGGGAAGAACCCGTACCAACAGTCCCCAGAGGATTAGTGACATTCATCGTTCCGCTGAAATTGGATTAAATACACCTCGGTTGAAAGGTAACATTGTTCTCATACGACCTATATAAATTAGACGCTTGTTATTTTTCTAACCCTACCAATGGACTTAAATTTACCCTCCACCACGTTATGTTAGAGAATATCTACCTATTAATTCCAGATTCAATCTTATTCAATTACATTTAACCACCACCAAGTTTTAATAGAGTGTCATTACTTAATCCCGCCACCTTGGTATTTACCTAATTCAGATTATTGTCCTGTTTACCAACTCGACTACAACTAATTCCTACTATTCTATTCCTGAGTTCTGCCAGGTCGATCTCGTCTTCTGATCTCCGTGATTTAATCGAGTGTCGACCCTTTACGCCACATATCGTTTCAGGTCTTTGGAGTGCCAAACCCCCATATCTTTTCCGTCGGCGTCTTCCAATGCATAGGTCCAACCGGATACTTGTTTCCGCACAGTAAACGGTCCCACATATTCCGGTGCTAGCTTGGCCGAGAAATACCGTGCCGCATCCGAGAGTACGTAATTTCGTCGCCATACTAGATCTTTTGGTAAATATTTCTCATCTCGATGTCGCAGATCATATTTTGATTTTGACTTATCCGCGGCTTCTTTTAGACGCACGAGGACTTCTTCCCGGACCTTCTGTAATAGATTCGCCTTTCTTATTCCTTCATCCCTCCTGTCCCCTTCTCTATCCTGTGGATATTTGCGGTTTTCCGGATGGACCGTCATCTCTCTTCCGAAATTTAAGAAATATGGGGTGACCTTCATGTTTTCGTGAGTACACGTTCTTAGGGCGCAGCCAATTTGAGGTAGCACCTTGTCCCAGTCCCGATGATTTTCCGACACATAAGACCGTAACAACCGTTTAATATTTTGGTTCACCCGTTCGGCTGGATTCGCCTGAGGATGATAAAGCGCAGTGAACCTCAGCGTCATACCGTGAGTCTCGGCCATCTTTGTGAGCTCCTTTGAGCGAAATTGAACTCCGTTGTCGCATATCATCACTCGTGGAACTCCGAACAAGAACAATACCTGCTCCTCAAGGGTGCGAGCTACGGCAATCCCTGTTGCCTTCTTTAAGGGAAATAGAAGTGGGAACTTCATAGCGTAGTCTACCACTGTCAAGATGTATGCGTGTCCGTTCAAGGAACGAGGCAGTGGTCCCACCAGGTCCACACAGATCATCTCCCAGGGTGATGATGCTCCTCCAACCCTTGACACCATCTGCCCGTTTGGTTGCTTCCGTTCCACCTTCACTGACTGACATACTTTGCAACGATTAAAGTACTTTTTTACGTCCGCAGCCATCTTCGGCCAATAGAAACACTGTGCCAGCCGATCTAGAGTCTTGCGAACTCCCATATGACCTGCTGTGGGCGCATCATGGCATTGATGCAATACTGCCGACCGTTCCGCTGAGGGAACTACCGACTTCCACGCATCGTCAGCTTGAAGTTCTGGGTATCGGCCTTCCATGTGCTTCCATAACCGACCTTTTTCCAACCGCCAGTTTGGATACCGCCCTGGATTCTTTCCCACCTGCTCTTTCATCCTTACATACCACTTGTCCTCCCTGACTTCACCTCCTTGCACCTCCGCTACCTCAATGGACCGTGAGAGAGCATCTGGAACCAGATGCTCCTTACCTTTGCGGTGTACCACCTCATAGTCGTACTGCTGCAGCCTCACCGCCCATCGAGCCAGTCTACCACTCGGGTCTTTCAAGTTATGCAGCCAGACCAGAGAGTGGTGATCCGTGACTACCCTGAACCTAGTACCCTCTACGTATGGCCTCAATTTTTCAATGGCCCATACGACCGCAAGACACTCTCGTTCTGTAGCGGAGTACTTCTGTTCGGCACTAGTCAAGGCGCGGCTGAGGTAGCAGATAACTTTTTCGCCCTCGGGGTGCTCCTGTGTCAATACCGCGCCTACTCCGCTACCTGAGGCGTCTGTCTGGACGGTAAATGGCAGAGTGTAGTCCGGACAAGTAAGAATTGGTGCCGTCGCCAGCTTCGTCTTCGCTCGGATGAACGTCTCCTCGCATACTTCAGTCCATAGGAATTTCCGGTTCTTCTTGAGGAGGTTCGTGATTGGCGACATCAACGTCGCAAAATCCGGGATAAATCTCCGATACCACGATACCATCCCCAAGAATTGCCGTACCTCCTTTACTCCCTTTGGACGAGGAATGTCCATCACCGCCTTTACCTTATCCGGGTCTACACTCAGCCCGTTCTCGTCCACAACATAACCCAGATAACGAAGACGAGTGCGGCAGAACTCGCACTTCTCCCGAGAGACCCTCAATCCAGCCTGGCGCAATCTATTGAGGACTTCTTTCAGGATCCCCAGGTGTTTCGCGAAGTCCTGGGTGACCACCACAATGTCATCCAGGTACGTGAACACAAATGGCTCCAAATCGGGTCCCAAAACCTTGTCAATGAGTCGTTGCCAAGTTGCCGGGGCATTTTGTAACCCAAAAGGCATCCGACGGAACTGGAACAGCCCTCTGTGGGGGACAGTGAAAGCGGTGAGCTCCTTTGAATTTTCCGCCATCGGCACTTGCCAATACGCGGATTTAATGTCCAGAGAAGATAAATATTTCGCATCTCTTAATTTATCCAGAGTTGCCGTGACGAAGGGCAGAGGATAGGCATCTCTTTCCGACACCTTGTTGAGCTTCCGGTAGTCCACACAAAACCGGAACGACCCATCCTTTTTCTTAATCAAAACAATCGGCGAAGCCCACGGGCTGCACGACGGTTCCACTATCCCCGCCTCCAGCATTTCATTTAGTTCGGCGTCAATATGCTTTTGTACTGCCGGCGAGACGGGGTAGTAGCGCTGTTTGATCGGATTGGAATCGGTTCGTATGACGTGCTCTACCCTATCGGTGCAACCAATTCCTTCCCCCATCATCCGGAACTCTTCTTCGAGCAGTGCCTCCAGCTCCACTTCCTCCCCATGTGTCAATCGACTCCTGCCGATCAGCTGCTCGGACTTGAGCCCCTCCACCGACGCGACCATCTCCCACTGCTCCTTCGCCACATTCAACACAATCCCGAATAGCCGTAGAAAGTCTACTCCCAAAATAAGATGAGATATCGAAGGTGCCACCAATATCTCCATCCATTTTTGTCTACTCTGCACCATAATCGGGCACCAGGCCACTCCTTCTACCCCACAACTAACTCCATTAGCCAGCCGTATGTCCCTTCGGTCTCCTTTTTCCAGTTCAATCCCCAGTCGTTTAATTAGCTCCCAACTTTGTCCTCCAATCACCGATTTGGACGCTCCCGAATCGACTAGGCCAAGGAATGTCTGACCATTAACTGAAACTTCTAAGTACGGTCGGCTATCTCCCTTAAGCTGATCCAGCACATAACTTATTTGGTTCTCCCTTGCGACTTCCGGCATTGACACTGGGCCTAGTTCGTCGCTAACTATGCCCGACTGCCGTTTCCCTGGCGACGATCTCCCAACGACCCATTTTGGCTGCTATTCTGGTTACCCATTGGGGCATTACTCCTTCGTCCTCCGCCTCGACAGTTCGGACAATCCGCTCTCCTAGCTCCTACCCTACCACACCCGAAACATCTTCTAGCCTGGTCGCACTCCCTAGAAGTATGGCCCAACTTCCGGCAATTCCAGCATGTGATGCTTCTCGATCCGCCCGGTACTTCCACTGCGGCTAAGTTTTGCGTCTCCAAATACGCCAGGTCCGGTTCTAGTACCCTCGTTCTTCTTGGAGTAGGTGGCACGAATGACTCAACGGACACTCGCGTCGCCTCCAATGAACGCCCCAGCGTCACCAGTTCTCCAATCGATTCGAATTTCACCAGAGCCAGCTGAGTCTGGTAAAAGGAGCAATATTTTTCCGGAGTATCTTCAACTTCTCCGCTTCGCTCGGTTGGTCACTCAATCGACGGAACAAACCCTCCATCACCGCCACAAATACACCGATTGACTCCGTGTTGCCCTGCGTACGGCGTCTAATTTCATCCAGCAGCCTATCATCGTAGTCTGCGGGAAGGAACTGGGCTCGTAATTCCTTCACCAGGCCCTCCCAACTCTGGCAGATTGCGCGGTTTGCTCGAAACCAAATTAGAGCTTTTCCTTCAAAAAGGTCTACGGCCGACCGGAACAGCTGCGCTTTTGTTAGACCCTTTGCCTCCCTAAGCTCTTCCACCCGTTCGAGGAACGCACTCACCGAATATGGCGATTCCCCACTAAATTTCAACCCCCACTTGTGGAGATCTAACGGCTTTTGAGGCTGGAACACCGGCGTACTCGGGGCTGACAATGTTGGACTGTCCAGAGTCCATACCTCCTCAGACTCCTCGCTTTCTGCGCCGCCTGCCTTGAAGAGCAGGTCACCCATAGCTAACATTCGTTGGCCCTTGGCCTGCCTCAAGAAGTCTCTTTCTTCCCCCGTTTCCCCTTTCATTCTACCCAACCGTCGCAGGGCGAAGCATATTTTACCCTTGACTTTACTAAATTCCGGCGAATTAAAATCGCCCACAAATGGGTCCACTAACATTTTGATCTCCGCTAATTTTGCGGTTAACACCTCTCGGTCCTCTGAGAATGAAAACGGATACGTTGCCATTGCAACAGACTCAGCCAAGGCTACTTCGCTTCTTAAAGCCCCCCTCAGCACTTTCCGCATGGTCTCCACCGTGTCACCAGCCATACCCCGGATTGATAATTCATACGCGAGTTCGTCTTTACTCAGCCGATCGACCGAGATCTTTCCAACACCGCTTCCGCTAGCCATTTCCTAATGTACGCCCTTAATAAAATCTATCTAGTACAACTAAATGACGAACTGTCCAGTCGCCAACGCCCTACTGAACACCACCAGAAAATTCAAGCACCTCTCGTACTGCTTTAATATATGCTGCCTTTGCTGTGGGGAACCGCAAGAATCACGATTCGGACACAATCTCCCCCCTAGCACAACCCGAATAACGATTTTCGACGAGAAACAGATTGAGTTTCACCAAATGCAGATGGGCTGATGGAATGCTTCAGTTAACTGAAAACGAAATGAACAGAGAATAATAGGTTTGTTTTTACGATGCGTTCCGCATTCGAATGCAATAACGAAGGATTCTTAAAGAATTATATGATATTAGATTTATAATTTTTTTTCCAAAATTTAATAAGCTGTGAAATCCTCCTTGATATACAAAACTCAATGAAGTTTCAATGTTTGTCTGCTATCTTCTTTTGCACGATAGTTGAATGGATTATTAAGTATCCAGGGCTATGGTATTTGTAGTTTTTCCTTTCCCGATCTTCGCGCACACGTTATATACACCGCACTGAACAGGCGGCCGTAAATTCTTCCAACCTTGACGTTACCGATATGGAAATATTGACGCAATTTTCTTAGCCTCTACCGCTACAGACCCTCGCCAATACGGAATTCAAAAACCAACTGTCTAATGTTCGTTACACTACGTCTAACGCAGTACTAGGTCTTCCGAACCAGTCAACTAAATCCACACACACTAAAAACCACACCGCAAGATGTCTTTTCCCACCAATGTCACACTTGATAATATATTTTGTACCCTGCAGATCATGCAAATCTTACACTCTTATAGTATCATCATTACGCTTCGATGGTAGAACCCAAAACCAAACTCACAAAATGCGTATCATCCAGGTATTAAATACCGGATAAAATTAGATATAATAAATGTATTCTACGTTAGATGTTTGTAAAAATGATATTCAAACAATTTCATATGCGATAATATGTAAATTTGTCATGCAATAATCTACTCCCGTTCTTAATCAACATTCACGGTTTCAAAATAACTTCCAATTTTTCAAAGTTCCGATTCGCGTACTTATTCAAAATAGTTAATTCTTCACAACCCCGTAGACGTTGGGCGCCAATTTATTACCACGCTAATTCGAGCAACGTTGCCTCCGCCTCCCGATGGAGGGCGAAGGGGACAGTTCCGGTTGGCTAACTCCCGTGGAAACGGGTGTGGGTCGTTTACAGGCGCCACTCGCTTTACAAATTCGTAACCGGAACCGTCTCTTATACCACCGTCTCTAAGCGAGAAATCGACGGCGGGTACTTATTTTTACGATTTTAAATCTTCGCGGTAGCCACTTGATAATCAACGATTCGTCCTGCCAGAAGGGCACAAGGTAACACCAGCACTTGACAATATTAACAACGTTTTATTGATCGCAAATTATCTTCCAAGTCTATATCTATCGACGGCGCCGCGTTATCTACTCTACTTCCTCTTAATACAATCACAGTAAGGAAACTTAGCCTACCTTGAATCTTATACGCTCTAACTCGCTCGTACACTCTCCGCCAAATGGGTGCTTCCCCGAAGCGTCGCTCTACTGCTGCCGTGGGTTAACGTTTATCTGCGATATCGATTCCAATCACACCGGTGCTTCCCCGAACGACAAATATGGCCGTCGATGTTGGCCCAATGGTGTTCGCTGCGGCTCAAGTTGCTGTTGCACGCCGTCGCTCGCTTGCTGTGAGCCGTGTTCCTTTAGGCGCTCCGCACCACTTGAATGTTGTCGAAGCTTTTCCTCGTGCTATTTTTTCCTTTCCTCAATAATCCTTGGATTTTTCACACCACTCGCTGTCGACCAATAGCTCAGGCTAAATCCTTGTTCCTCGTCACGTCCAGACGGATTTCAATCAGAAAAGAAGAAAATCGGTTACAAAAGAAGGAGCTTGCGCCAACGCGTGCGTGTCTCACCTTGGTTACCAGAAGAAGAGAGCTCCCAAGCCCTGTCGACTCGCCACGAAACCTTTCCCTAGAGGGATTTCCAACCGCTTCTGCGGTATCTGCCAATTCCGTTGTCCACCAAGTGCTATTGGGATTGGTAATATGCTGGCGGGTGCATTGGCCCATTGCACGCGCATTCGCAAGTGCATTTTCCCGCAGTTCTCGTTGTCGGAGCGCACCCTTTCCAATTGCCGCTTGGTGGCGGTTCGATCGCTGCCAGTCACCATGTTGACATCCCAACTGTCAGTTGGTATATTTTACTTGTTTTCCCTGTCACCTTGACTAGTATATGAAGGTTGAAAAGAATGGTATTTTTGGCTGTCGTCATTTTCCGCACATTATCCACGGCCACAAAAGGGAATCTTCTCGCGGTAATTGCTTTATAGATAAGTTTCGTTTCGATTTGCTTGCTTCCTTGCAGGCAATAATCATTTGAATTTACAACAAGCAGCCCTGTTCAACGTCAACATGAATTCATCAGAAAGTCAGGGATCGCTTGATTAGTGTTGTGCTATATGTGGTGCTCGTTTGCCGAAGGCCATAACCGCGTCGGATTAGTTGGGTGGTTCCAGCCATAATTCGTTCCAGCTTAGTGGTTGAATTCATCGAAAATGGTTTGTTGTGTATTGGGTCGAGCCGTCGCCGCTCGTCTTATTTGAATCGCCGGCAATGGTGCGACCTGATAGAAGACAAACTCAGAGCTCGCCGGAGTGTTTGCGTTCCTGCATTTTCCCAAATTTCCTTACAATTCTACTTTTGTCTACAATTCTACTTTTCACAATTCTAACCGTACTAAACGTAAATTCTACCGCTCCAAATTCTACAATTCGAATATTTATGTACATTTTCTTTTCCTTTTTAAACCGATATTTGCTGGCAATATAATACAATAATAATACAATCTACTTTACTTTATTCTTTTTTTTTACCATTCTAACCGTATTAAGCTTAAATTCTACTGCTCCAAATTCTACACTTCAAATATTTCTGTACATTTTCTTTTCCTTTTTTAAAACGATATTTGCTGGCGTTACAGAGTTATAATGCATTCTTGAGACCAAAGTAGAACGTGGCGTTTGAAACAGTTTGGCCGTAATACGCAGCTCATGTGGTGGATTATGCACTCAAAACCTGCACGGTTCTTCTACTGTTCTTCGAACATTAGTGTTTCTAGCGGTTCAGGTGCGCTAGAGTTTTTTTATTTATGCTAGTTGTGACAAATTTTAACATCTCCGACTTATATCCATGGATATAATTTAACTTAGTAAAGGTAATTGAATTTGATCACTGTTCCCTTCTTGTCTATAAATCAGCATAGACAACGTGTTGCATGCGGCTTCAACAACCTGAAAATAAAATAAAATTAGCAATAATTTACGATAATATTTACTTACCGATCGATCCGTCCAGCTGACAGGTGTCAGTAAGACTCGTCCAGTCGTTCCCGTGGAATTAACGAAATTCCAGTCAGCTGATGTTGGATATTAATGCTGTAGTCTATTATGAAATTTCGACTAAGTTAATAGTAGTTTAGTAAACAGTTAAAAAATGTACCGAAATTTTCATCGCTATAAAAGAAAGTACCAGTTAGTTGTTCGCTCTCTTTTGTTACATAAAATTTGGATTTCATTCGCATATCTTTCGCATATCTTTCGATTTTTTCGTATTTCTTTCGATTCGTTTGCATTGTATTTTCTAATTTTCGTACGTTTGGATTGTTTCGCATAAGTAAATTGCAAATAAACGATTGAATTGTTATCTTTGCGTTTTTATTCTTAAATTACAAGTGGAACATAAAACACAACGTATATCATTTCTACAGCATCGAAGCCGAGCATATTGAAACGGGAAACTCGATCGTTTTGCGGAATCAAGTCAAGTATGCACTGTGTGCTGGTGTCTGATGGGAAGCAGTGCAAACTTTCGAAACCACTTTCTCAAAATAGAATTTTCAATGTAGATTAAAATTTTTAATGTTAATAAAAAGTTGTTCAATTTTAATCATCCCGCAAAAACAATTCCTGACTGTGTGCTGGTGTCTGATGAGAAGCAGTGCATACTTTCGAAACCACTTTGTCAAAATAGAATTTTCAATGTAGATTAAAATTTTTAATGTTAATAAAAAGTCGTTCAATTTTAATCATCCCGCAAAAACAATTCCAATTTGATTCTGCTTTCGAAGGCTGATTCCGCAAAACGATCGAGTTTCCCGTTTCAATATGCTCGGCTTCGATTCTGTAGAAATGATATACGTTGTCTATGCTGATTTATAGACAAGAAGGGAACTGTGATCAAATTCAATTACCTTTACTAAGTAAAATTATATCCATGGATATAAGTCGGAGATGTTAAAATTTGTCACAACTAACATAAATAAAAATGTAATTATTCCCACCTGCAAGTGGTCGCGCCAGTCAAGTATGCACTGTGTGCTGGTGTCTGATGAGAAGCAGTGCATACTTTTGAAACCACTTTGTCAAAATAGAATTTTCAATGTAGATTAAAATTTTTAATGTTAATAAAAAGTTGTTCAATTTTAATCATCCCGCAAAAACAATTCCAATTTGATTCTGCTTTCGGAGGCTGATTCCGCAAAACGATCGAGTTTCCCCTTCCAATATGCTCGGCTTCGATGCTGTAGAAATGATATACGTTGTCTATGCTGATTTATAGACAAGAAGGGAACCGTGATCACATTCAATTACCTTTACTAAGTAAAATTATATCCATGGATATAAGTCGAAGATGTTAAAATTTGTCACAACTCAAATAAATAAAAATGTAATGATTCCCACCTGCAAGTGGTCGCGCCAGTCAAGTATGCACTGTGTGCTGGTGTCTGATGAGAAGCAGTGCATACTTTTGAAACCACTTTGTCAAAATAGAATTTTCAATAATGATTAAAATTTTCAATGTAAATAAAAAGTTGTTCAATTTTAATCATCCCGCAAAAACAATTCCAATTTGATTCTGCTTTCGGAGGCTGATTCCGCAAAACGATCGAGTTTCCCGTTTCAATATGCTCGGCTTCGATGCTGTAGAAATGATATACGTTGTCTATGCTGATTTATAGACAAGAAGGGAACCGTGATCAAATTCAATTACCTTTACTTAGTTAAATTATATCCATGGATATAAGTCGGAGATGTTAAAATTTGTCACAACTAGCATAAATAAAAATGTAATGATTTCCACCTGCAAGTGGTCACGTCAGTCAAGTATGCACTGTGTGCTGGTGTCTGATGAAAAGCAGTGCATACTTTCGAAACCACTTTGTCAAAATAGAATTTTCAATGTAGATTAAAATTTTTATTGTTAATAAAAAGTTGTTCAATTTTAATCATCCCGCAAAAACAATTCCAATTTGATTCTGCTTTCAGAGGCTGTATTTCGCCAGTGCGTAGGGCAGATCAATTTGTACAATGGACAAGTTTTTTTAATGGTAATAGAAATTGAAATTGAATTGAATGTAACTATATGAATGAATTGTGAATATAATTGTAGGGAATGAATTGTAATAAGATTGTAGGAAAATTGTAATTATAAGGGTGTTGGTGTCGCGACGGACTTGGACTCCCCGGTGATGAAGCCGAGCACTCCCCGCCAAGCCAAGCCCTCGCCGTCGATGTATAGGAGACGATCGGCGAGCACCTGACCCGGAAGCGAGCAACCCACAGCGCAGCTAAGGGGCCAAGCGGAAATCACGGCAGCCGACAGCCATCCCCAGTCGAATATCACTGAGCGATCTAACTTACCTACATGTCTTGTTATAAAATAAAACTATGCGCGAATGTAGCAGCCTTTTGATTCTGACAGGAATACGGGATACGCTCGTAGCGATTCGGCTCGCTGCTGCTAGTAATCTATTTTCAAGGTTGGTTCGGAGTGGAGCCGGGCGCTACAATGTCCAGGTGGAAGCAGCTTAACCGAAACCTTTGCTCGTAAATGATTTTCAATGTTCAGTTGACGAAATTGGAAAAGAAATTGAGAAAACCGAAGAGGACTCACCGAACTATGATCCTCCCGGGTTTGGCATTGGACACCAAGCATGAAACCAATTCGAATGCTAAATCGCCTTGACCTACAGACAATACCGACGACAATGTTAGCTGCTCTTCATTGAGTAACTTGATAAGCGAACATCAGAAGCTACCAAAATTGAAATTAAATGTCTCTTTGGCGAAGATTTTCTCTATTATGACGTCAACAATCATCATAATAGAGAAAATCTCAAGTGGCGAAGCACCTACAAAATTAATAAAACTGGAATGACAAATCGAGTCATATCGCTTGTCAACGAAATGTCAGAGGGCGATCGAACCGCCACCAAGCGGCGAAAAAAAAGTACTAAAAGTACTAAGGGCGCGTTCCGATCGCTGCCACTGCGGGAAAATGCACTTTCGGATGCGCGTGCAATGGGCCAATGCACCCGCCAGCATATACCCAATAGCGCTTGGCCGCCAACGGAATTTGAAATACCGGAGAAGCGGTACGTAGATTGCGAAGCGAGGCCCTGTGGAACTTGGCCGGGGTTGAGTCTTTCTATTTCGTTGGCGACGACGGTAAGGAAAAGATCACAGCAATATACGAGCAGCAATTAATTGGAGATTTTTGTTACATGTTGCGAACGGCCACGACACGGCGCCGGTGATAGGAATTCAAAGTATACGAGACTGTCGATTTAAACTATTCGAGGCTGTCGATTTAGAATAGTCGAGACCGTCGATTTAAAATATTCGAGACTGGATTGAGCTGGAAGGCGACCTGTGGCAGAAAGGAAAATAAAACCTGGAGAATCCACGTACGACGAAATTGGGCAAGCTTCTCCTGAACCCGCGTATGTTACATCGAGTACGAGCGGTTGCCGGTAATCGAGAACGACCACGACGAACAACGCGCGCAAGGGCGAGACAGACATCCAGGCGGCCACACGGGGAGTCCCCATTTTGGTGAAGCACGACGACGAGGCAGATTCGACGTAATAGTACGAGCCAGGTATTTAGTTATTAGTCCAGGTATTTAGTTATTATACTGTAGTTGTAAGGTCGGTAGTCTCTCGATAATTTGTGAAAACTTAAGATTAGCGAATCGCGGCGCCGGTGATAGGGATTTTTAGTTGTTAATGTGTAAGATTGAATCAATACAAGTGTAAAATTGTGTAACACTGGTGTGATTTTCCTTCATTCGCGAGTTGAAGTGGCAGTCGTCGCGGCCTTCTCGCTTCGAAGCGACGACACTGAGGCAGATTCCGATAACGAAGCGAGTGGTGCCCACTCACGACCCGTCTCGTGAGCTAAAGCCGCCGGAATCTGCCGCCCTTGCATCCCAGTTGGGGAATGAAGAGTTTCGACCGGGTCGGAAAAGACTCGTGTAATAAATTGGCGCCCAACGTCTACGGGGTTTTGAAGAATTAACTATTTTGAATAAGTACGTGAATCGGAATTTTGAAAATTGGAAGATATTTTGGAAACCATGAATGTTAATTAAGAACGGGAATAGATTATTGCATGACAAATTTACATATTATCGCATATGAAATTGTTTGAATATCATTTTTACAAACATCTAACATAGAATACATTTATTATATCTAATTTTATCCGGTATATAATACCTGGATGATACGCATTTTGTGAGTTTGTTTTTGGTTCTACCATCGATGATGATATTAATACCTGTTGATACCTGTTGATACTGAATAATCCAGTCAACTATCGTGCAAAAGAAGATAACAGACAAACATTGAAACTTCATTGAGTTTTGTATATCAAGGAGGATTATTTTTTTTGTTGTATCAAGGAGCTTATTAAATTGGGGGAAAAAATTATAAATCTAATCTCATATCATTCTTTAAGAATCCTTCGTTATTGAATTTCAACGCGGAACGCATCGTAAAAACAAACCTATTATTCTCTGTTCATTTCGTTTTCAGTTAACTGAAGCATTCCATCAGCCCATCTGCATTTGTTGAAACTCAATCTATTTCTCGTCGAAAATCGTTATTCGGGTTGTGATAGGTGGCAGATGGTGTCCGAATCGTGATTCTTGTGGATTCATTATAGCCAAAACCAAATTTTCGTAATTAAGATTGTGCTGGGTGAATTTGGGTGAAACAGAGCGGGGTGTGAAAAGAGAATTGCTAGCGTGCTTTGTTTTTAAAGTTAAAGGGGAGAAGTAAAGAAATGTCGACCGTGAGTGCGGTGAAGAAAATCTCCGTGGACCGTCTCAGTAAAGACGAGCTCTCTTATGAGCTCGCGATTCGAGGCCTAGAGGCGGACACGTTAGATTCGATGCGGAAGGTGCTGCGGGGGGCTTTAAGAAGTGAGTTGTTGTTGGGGGAGTCTTTTGCGTCGATCTCGTACCCTTTCACTTTTGTCGAAGATAAGGAGGTACTGGTGGCGAAATTAGAAGAAGTCGGATCGTTAGTAGGTTCCTTTCCGGGAGATTTAAAGTTAAAGGGGAAAATATGTTTTGGGCTACGACGTCTAGGCTATATGAAAGGGGTAACGGCCGAGGAAATTGATTTTCTGAGGCAGATAAAGGGCCAACTTCTAATCGCCATGGGGGACCTTTTGTATAAAGCTGGTGGAGAATTGGCAGAGGAATCGGACGAGGATTGGTCCTTGAATACTCCAAGCTCACCAGCCCCGAGTACGCTGGTGTTCCAGCCTCAAAAGCCGTTAGATCTCCACAAGTGGGGGTTGAAATTTAGTGGGGAATCGCCATATTCGGTGAGCGCGTTCCTCGAACGGGTGGAAGAGCTTAGGGAGGCAAAGGGTCTAACAAAAGCGCAGCTGTTCCGGTCGGCCGTGGCCTTTTTTGAAGGAAAAGCTCTAATTTGGTTTCGAGCGAACCGCGCAATCTGCCAGAGTTGGGAGGGCCTGGTGAAGGAATTACGAGCCCAATTCCTTCCCGCAGACTACGATGATAGGCTGCTGGATGAAATTAGACGTCGTACGCAGGGCAACACGGAGTCAATCGGTGTATTTGTGGCGGTGATGGAGGGTTTGTTCCGTCGGTTGAGTGACCAACCGAGCGAAGCGGAGAAGTTGAAAATACTCCGTAAAAATATTGCTCCCTTTTATCAGACTCAGCTGGCTCTGGTGAAATTCGAATCGATTGGAGAACTGGTGACGGTGGGGCGTTCATTGGAGGCGACGAGAGTGTCCGTGGAGTCATTCGTGCCACCTACTCCAAGAAGAACTCCGAGGGTACTAGAACCGGACCTGGCGTATTTGGAGACGCAAAACTTAGCCGCAGTGGAAGTACCGGGCGTATCGAGAAGCATCACATGCTGGAATTGCCGGAAGTTGGGCCATACTTCTAGGGAGTGCGACCAGGCTAGAAGATGTTTCGGGTGTGGTAGGGTAGGAGCTAGGAGAGCGGATTGTCCGAACTGTCGAGGCGGAGGACGAAGGAGTAATGCCCCAATGGGTAACCAGAATAGCAGCCAAAATGGGTCGTTGGGAGATCGTCGCCAGGGAAACGGCAGTCGGGCATAGTTAGCGACGAACTAGGCCCAGTGTCAACGCCGGAAGTCGCGAGGGAGAACCAAATAAGTTTTGTGCTGGATCAGCGTGAGGGAGATAGCCGACCGTACTTAGAAGTTTCAGTTAATGGTCAGACATTCCTTGGCCTAGTCTATTCGGGAGCGTCCAAATCGGTGATTGGAGGACAAAGTTGGGAACTAATTAAACGACTGGGGATTGAACTGGAAAAAGGAAACCGGTGGGACATACGGCTGGCTAATGGAGTTAGTTGTAGGGTAGAAGGAGTGGCCTGGTGCCCGATTATGGTGCAGAGTAGGCAAAAATGGATGGAGATATTGGTGGCACCTTCGATATCTCATCTTATTTTGGGAGTAGACTTTCTGCGGCTATTCGGGATTGTGCTGAATGTGGCGAAGGAGCAGTGGGAGATGGTCGCGTCGTTGGAGGGGCTCAAGTCCGAGCAACTGATCGGCAGGAGCCGATTGACACATGGGGAGGAAGTGGAGTTGGAGGCAATGCTCGAAGAAGAGTTCCGGATGATGGGGGAAGGAATTGGTTGCACCGATAGGGTGGAACACGTCATACGAACCGATTCCAATCCGATCAAACAGCGCTACTATCCCGTCTAACCGGCAGTACAAAAGCATATTGACGCCGAACTAAATGAAATGCTTGAGGCAGGGATAGTGGAGCCTTCCAGCAGTCCGTGGGCTTCGCCGATTGTTTTGATTAAGAAAAAGGATGGGTCGTTCCGGTTTTGTGTGGACTACCGGAAGCTCAACAAGGTGTCGGAGAGAGATGCCTATCCCCTGCCCTTCGTCACTGCAACTCTGGATAAATTAAGAGATTCGAAATATTTATCTTCCCTGGACATTAAATCCGCGTATTGGCAAGTGCCGATGGCGGAAAACTCAAAGGAGCTCACCGCCTTCACTGTCTCCCACAGAGGGCTGTTCCAATTCCGTCGGATGCCTTTTGGGTTACAAAATGCCCCGGTAACTTGGCAACGACTTATTGACAAGGTTTTGGGACCCGATTTGGAGCCATTTGTGTTCACGTACCTGGATGACATTGTGGTGGTCACCCAGGACTTCGCGAAACACCTGGGGATCCTGAAAGAAGTCCTCAATAGATTGCGCCAGGCTGGATTGAGGGTCTCTCGGGAGAAGTGCGAGTTCTGCCGCACTCGCCTTCGTTATCTGGGTTATGTGGTGGACGAGAACGGGTTGAGTGTAGATCCGGATAAGGTAAAGGCGGTGATGAACATTCCTCGTCTAAAGGGGGTAAAGGAGGTACGGCAATTCTTGGGGATGGTATCGTGGTATCGGAGATTTATTCCGGATTTTGCGACGTTGATGTCGCCAATCACGAACCTCCTCAAGAAGAACCGGAAGTTCTTATGGACTGAGGAATGCGAGGAGACTTTCTTACGAGCGAAGACGAAGCTAGCGACAGCACCAATACTTACATGTCCGGACTACACTCTACCATTTATCGTCCAGACAGACGCCTCAGGTAGCGGAGTGGGGGCGGTATTGACACAGGAGCACTCCAAGGGCGAAAAAGTGATCTGCTACCTCAGTCGCGCCCTGACTAGTGCCGAACAGAAATACTCCGCCACAGAACGAGAATGCCTCGCGGTCGTATGGGCCATTGAAAAGTTGAGGCCATACGTGGAGGGTACTAAGTTCAGGGTAGTCACAGATCATCACTCTCTGGTCTGGCTCCACAATCTAAAAGACCCCAGCGGCCGTCTGGCTCGGTGGGCGGTGAGGTTGCAGCAGTACGATTACGATGTCGTCCATCGCAGAGGTAAGGAGCATCTGGTTCCAGATGCTCTCTCACGATCCATCGAGGTAGCGGAAGTGCAAGGGAACGAAATTAAGAGTGACCGATGGTATGAGCGGATGAAGAAGGAAGTAGAAGAGTATCCAGGTCGGTTCCCAAATTGGCGGATCAGCAATGGCCATCTATGGAAACATGTGGAAGGGCGATACCCAGAACTCCAGTCCAACATTGCCTGGAAGAGGGTAGTTCCGTCCGCGGAACGTTCTACAGCTTTGTTCCAGTGCCATGACGCGCCCACAGCAGGTCATCTGGGGGTACGGAAGACATTAGACCGGCTGGCTCAGAGTTACTACTGGCCGAAGATGGCCGCGGATGTACAGAAGTATGTCAGGCGTTGCAAGGTTTGCCAGTTGGTGAAAGTGGAGCGAAAGCAACCAACTGGACATATGGTATCGAGGGTTGGGGAAATAACATCGCCCTGGGAGATGATCTGTGTGGATCTAGTAGGTCCGCTACCCCGTTCGTCGCACGGATACATGTATATTTTGACGGTGGTAGATTATGCTACGAAATTTCCGCTAATATTTCCTGTGAGAAAGGCAACGGGAGCCACTGTATGGCGTATTCTTGAGGAGCATGTGCTGTTTGTGTTTGGAGTCCCACGGGTGCTGGTGTGCGACAATGGAGTTCAATTCCGCTCAAAGGAATTCTCAAGGATGTCCGAGACTCACGGGATGACGCTGCGATTCACGGCATTCTACCATCCACAGGTGAATCCCGCGGAAAGGGTGAATCAAAACATCAAGCAACTGTTACGGTCATACGTATCCGAAAACCACAGAGATTGGGATAAAGTGATCCCACAAATCGGCTGCGCTCTCAGAACATGTACCCATGAAGACATGAAAATCACGCCATACTTCTTGAACTTTGGGAAAGAAATGGTGATTCATCCGGGAACTCGAAGCAAGCCGAAGGCACACGGTAAGGGGGACACGGATGTAAATGGGGCTCAGAAGGCAGAAAGGCTGCAGGTGGTCCTGGAAGAGGTGCGAGAACGATTGAGGAAAGCGGCGGCTAAAGCGAAGTCAAGGTACGATCTCCGCCGGCGAGACGAGAAATTCCTACCAAAAGATCTGGTGTGGCGGCGTAATTTCGTTTTATCTGATGCAGCGAATTTTTTTTCAGCCAAATTAGCACCGGAATATGTGGGACCTTTTACGGTGCGAAAGCAAGTGTCTGGCTGGACCTACGAGTTGGAAGACTCTAATGGAAAAAGTGTGGGGGTATGGCACTCTAAAGACCTAAAGAGATATGTTGCATGAATAAAACCGGAGGAATTATCAATCGCATTAAAGCATGATATTGACGTTGA
The DNA here is from genome assembly GCA_963978885.1 of Nemotelus pantherinus. Taxonomy (NCBI): domain Eukaryota; kingdom Metazoa; phylum Arthropoda; class Insecta; order Diptera; family Stratiomyidae; genus Nemotelus; species Nemotelus pantherinus. The sequence continues at coordinate 917,678 of CAXBUK010000010.1, read as the reverse complement.
ATTAGTTGTGGCCATGTGAATGAGTGGGGTAACGATAAATAAGGGGATAATGGTGATGTTTTAATTATAAGTACAGGAGGCATAGCTCGATTAAGTAATGGAAGGAAGAAGAGAAGAGAATTAAGTAGCTAGTGAATTAGTAGTAAGTTACGTAGAGTAAGTGGTGGTGGTGATTGGAACTAGGCTAAGAAAAGTTAACGTGAGCAACGGGCTAAAAGTGAAATCAATTAGTTATATAATAGGAATGAATTAAGAGAAAAGGTTACCATTGTTGCCGCGTTGCCTCCGTATTGTTTTCATCCTTCCGTGGTTGAGATTAATTGTTTTGTTTTGGTGACGGGTTTTCCGTTGATTTTTTTTTTATTTTTATTATTTCTTTTTTATCCTATGTGCATTTAGTCGTATTTTTGTGACCATTGTAACCTAAAATAGAAGGAATGGAATTAACTACGAGTATATGAGGGTGGTGGAATTTTTGGTAAACTGGTTAGGTCGAAGGTAGAACCAAAAATGTATCGCGGAGCGGCCCAGGTCAAGTCCGAATAATGAGCGGGTCCTGCATTAGTAGTTATATCGAGAATCACTTCGTAATTCTCTGGGGAAGGGGGAAGTATTACGCCAGTGCGTAGGGCAGATCAATTTGTACAATGGACAAGTTTTTTTAATGGTAATAGAAATTGAAATTGAATTGAATGTAACTATATGAATGAATTGTGAATATAATTGTAGGGAATGAATTGTAATAAGATTGTAGGAAAATTGTAATTATAATGGTGTTGGTGTCGCGACGGACTTGGACTCCCCGGTGATGAAGCCGAGCACTCCCCGCCAAGCCAAGCCCTCGCCGTCGATGTATAGGAGACGATCGGCGAGCACCTGACCCGGAAGCGAGCAACCCACAGCGCAGCTAAGGGGCCAAGCGGAAATCACGGCAGCCGACAGCCATCCCCAGTCGAATATCACTGAGCGATCTAACTTACCTACATGTCTTGTTATAAAATAAAACTATGCGCGAATGTAGCAGCCTTTTGATTCTGACAGGAATACGGGATACGCTCGTAGCGATTCGGCTCGCTGCTGCTAGTAATCTATTTTCAAGGTTGGTTCGGAGTGGAGCCGGGCGCTACAATGTCCAGGTGGAAGCAGCTAAACCGAAACCTTTGCTCGTAAATGATTTTCAATGTTCAGTTGACGAAATTGGAAAAGAAATTGAGAAAACCGAAGAGGACTCACCGAACTATGATCCTCCCGGGTTTGGGATTGGACACCAAGCATGAAACCAATTCGAATGCTAAATCGCCTTGACCTACAAACAATACCGACGACAATGTTAGCTGCTCTTCATTGAGTAACTTGATAAGCGAACATCAGAAGCTACCAAAATTGAAATTAAATGTCTCTTTGGCGAAGATTTTCTCTATTATGACGTCAACAATCGTCATAATAGAGAAAATCTCAAGTGGCGAAGCACCTACAAAATTAATAAAACTGGAATGACAAATCGAGTCATATCGCTTGTCAACGAAATGTCAGAGGGCGATCGAACCGCCACCAAGCGGCGAAAGAAAAGTACTAAAAGTACTAAGGGCGCGTTCCGATCGCTGCCACTGCGGGAAAATGCACTTTCGGATGCGCGTGCAATGGGCCAATGCACCCGCCAGCATATACCCAATAGCGCTTGGCCGCCAACGGAATTTGAAATACCGGAGAAGCGGTACGTAGATTGCGAAGCAAGGCCCTGTGGAACTTGGCCGGGGTTGAGTCTTTCTATTTCGTTGGCGACGACGGTAAGGAAAAGATCACAGCAATATACGAGCAGCAATTAATTGGAGATTTTTGTTACATGTTGCGAACGGCCACGACACGGCGCCGGTGATAGGAATTCAAAGTATACGAGACTGTCGATTTAAACTATTCGAGGCTGTCGATTTAGAATAGTCGAGACCGTCGATTTAAAATATTCGAGACTGGATTGAGCTGGAAGGCGACCTGTGGCAGAAAGGAAAATAAAACCTGGAGAATCCACGTACGACGAAATTGGGCAAGCTTCTCCTGAACCCGCGTATGTTACATCGAGTACGAGCGGTTGCCGGTAATCGAGAACGACCACGACGAACAACGCGCGCAAGGGCGAGACAGACATCCAGGCGGCCACACGGGGAGTCCCCATTTTGGTGAAGCACGACGACGAGGCAGATTCAACGTAATAGTACGAGCCAGGTATTTAGTTAATAGTCCAGGTATTTAGTTATTATACTGTAGTTGTAAGGTCGGTAGTCTCTCGATAATTTGTGAAAACTTAAGATTAGCGAATCGCGGCGCCGGTGATAGGGATTTTTAGTTGTTAATGTGTAAGATTGAATCAATACAAGTGTAAAATCGTGTAACACTGGTGTGATTTTCCTTCATTCGCGAGTTGAAGTGGCAGTCGTCGCGGCCTTCTCGCTTCGAAGCGACGGCACTGAGACAGATTCCGATAACGAAGCGAGTGGCGCCCACTCACGACCCGTCTCGTGAGCTAAAGCCGCCGGAATCTGCCGCCCTTGCATCCCAGTTGGGGAATGAAGGGTTTCGACCGGGTCGGAAAAGACCCGTGTAATAGCTGATTCCGCAAAACGATCGAGTTTTCTGTTTCCCGTTTCCCGTTTCGATGCTTTAGAAATGATATACGCTGTCTATGCTGATTTATAGATTAAAATTGTTAATGTTATAATGTTAAAGTTATTCAATTTTAATCATCCCGCAAAAACAATTCCAATCTTTATCATATCCAAGCCAATCAAAAAACTCTTCAAAGTTTTTATTTTCTATTATAAATACATCTACTTTTTCTTCATTTTCAAATATCTTAATTTTTATTGCTATCAATCCATTTGTTTTTGTCACACCATTGACCGTTTTGAATGTTATTTGATTCATATCTATTTTTTCTTGTTTTAATTTTATAAAGATTGAATTTATTATTGATATTTGTGATCATGGATCATTAATTCCATTTATTGTAAGTCTATCTTCTATCAACATTTGAACTTTTATCAATGGTGTGAATATTCGTTTTCTATCTTATCCTGTAAATCTGCTTCTATGATATCATTATTGCTTGTTATATTTTGTTTTTTACTTATGTTCGAAGAGCATTAGTATTAAACTCGTTTCGTCGAAAATTTATATTTCTTTATATATATATATATATATATATATATATATATATATATATATATATATATATATTTATATATATATATATATATATATATATATATATATATATATATATATATATATATATATATATATATATATAAAAATATATATATATATATATATATATATATATATATATATATATATATATATATATATATATATATATATAGTATATATATCAGCAAAATGATTAAGGGAGATAATCTCTGGAGTGGCCAACCCGATTGAGTTGAAATTTTCGACGAACGTTAATATATTTAAAAAGTAGGTCAATGACTTTCTTAAATTCAAATATCCTAAACCTTTTGGCGGCGGCGAGCGATACAGTGAATTTTGAGGTACTCCTATATTTCTAAGCAGTGTAAATATTTGTTGAAGAAAAGTATTGGGAATGAAAACTTATTACGTTTAAAGCTTGTCTATGATAAAGAATTGAAAATGTTGAACCGTGTTTGGGTGCTAAGTACCTAAAACTAGGCAAGAATTTTTTTTCAAATTTTGATTTGTCATTTCTTCTGCCAAAAACATTGGATTATCGTAAAATTCGCAGAGCGTATTGACGTTAGCTAAAACAAAGCACACATAAGTTTTCAAGATAGTGCAGGTAATCCTGTAGCTTCGGCAGGCTCCTGAAAAAAATGCTTCAAATCATTTACCCTCCTCAAAAATTTTACATTTTTGACAAAAACTTCATATCATTGATAAATCTAAACCTTTTTCCATCAAGTCAAATCGAAATTTTTAAATTCCATTTTGCACAAGAACGGCAGTCCATCACAAAATTACCTCTATTTTCAGCACTCGAAAGTTCTGTTCACGAGAATTGACGACCGGATTATCCGATCATTATGAAATTTACAGGACATGTTGGTATTAGCTAGAACTAGGTCTGATAATAGTGATTTTGAAATGCGAGGAACCCAATGGCAGTGGTACCATCTTGACAAATCACTGAGAAAAAAAACAGCTTTTTGGGCTATAACTTCCGATTCAGCCATCAGATTTTAACAAAACACACAGTACTTGGATCTTATGCCGGGTTTCCACCAAAGAGACAAAACAAGAAACACGGACAAAAAAGGTGTTTTGTTTACTAAAACAGTTTTCAGAGACAAAAATGCTCGCGAAACTGTTCAGTTTTTACAAAACATTCGTGTTTTTGTTCAGAAAAACATGTTTTGTCCGTGTTTTCTGTTTTGTCTCTTTGGTGGAAACCCGGCATTACTTTATGTAACATTTGGTGAAAATTTGGCTGGAAAATTAGTTCAGAGCTGGCAGCTGTGGTGATTTTTGTCTCATAAATCTTGCAAATTTGCTCAGCAAAATAAAGCTTTTACCCTATAGCTTCCGGTCCAATGTAGAAATCAAAACGAAGTTCTTGCAGTAAATGGACATTAATGTGGAGTAAATGTCGTAGGAATTTCATACAGAAATCATGAAAGAGCTGTCAGCTATTACCATTTTTGTAATTTTGTGGAATTTTTTTACTGATCTATTATGTTATAAGATTTCCAAATGAGAATGAACCTGCAATAAAAATTAACAACAAATACTCACGCTTTGAAAATGTGAAAAGTTTTGAGAGTGGTAATCCTATATTTCTGTTCACCCGTAAGCCTCCCAGCGTAGTGATTCAATCGAAACGAACTTTGCTGGTTGTGTTTAACTTAACGTGAAGCAAGTTTGGTATATGTTTTGCTCTGCTCCTGATACAGGGTAACTAGCATTAGCCATGTTCGTAAATATTGCACCAACAGATGCTTCAAACAACATACTCATATGCAAAGCATTTGCGATAAAATAAGAAACCAATTTTTAAATTTTCCGAGCTTTGAACATTTTTCGGATGGCAGCCACAAACCACGTTTAGCCGCTGAAACTTTCGATGAAATCCTCCGATGAGAATGAAATTCAAAGTATAATTTGATTTAAGTATGAGCTTGTTGAGAAAGTCCTGCCAGCACTGAACATTTTCATCATTTGTGTTATTGTTGAGTTTTGTTGCTTGGAATAAGGAATGGTTGTGCAAAAAAGTGTATTAAGACGTTGAACTAAAATAGGACCAGGTCCGATAGAAGCGATTTTGAATTGCGTTCAATTCTCCGCCAGTGGTGCCATCTTGAAAAATTATAAAGAAAAAAAAATGGTTTTTACCCTAGTATTCTGATTCAGTTATCAGATTTATATGAAATCGACACAGTAGCTGAACCTCACTTTGGTAGAAATATGGTTGAAAAATTCGATTGGTGCTGCCAGCTGTAGTAAATTTTATATATGTGGTTTTGAAAATTCGCTCAGGAAAATAAAGCTTTTTGCCCTATAACTTACAAGGCAGTCATGAAATCAATGCGAATATCATACAATTAATGTAACCTATTATGAGCATTATTCAAGCTAAATCTGGTTGAAAAGCCACGATAGGGATGCCAGCTATTTTTGGTTTTGTGTTTATTTGCAATGTCTTCATTAAGTAATTTGATCGTAAAATTTTCAAATGGTAATGATATTGTAGTGAGAATAAACAGGAAATATTAAGTTTTTGATTATTTGAAAAATGTCGCGGCTGGTAACTCTAAATTTCTTTATGCTCCGATAACGTCGAATCCAGTCATCGGATGGAGAAGAAATTCGCAGGGTAGGTTAATTTCAACGTGAAGCAGATGTGATATATTTTGTGTTTGATACTGGCAAAAGGTTGCCAGCACGAGTCAGTAGTGTCATTTTTGTATCAATAAATGCTTACAGTTAGTATTCATACCGGAAACATTTATAATGAAAATAAATAACTAATGTTTCAATTCCCAAAGTTCTGCAAATTTTTCGGATCGCAGCCCCAAACACCACTACTAGGTCTACCCTTGCTTCATAGTCTTTCACTGTTCCAATATCGTATTTGTCCTTGGCCAAAACCGTTTTATATTTTTCTATTAAATGCTCTATCTTAGTCTTTTGTGCGTCATCTAGGTGTTCTAAGTTTGTCTTAAAATCGTTTTCTTTAATATGTTCGTTGAAGTTTACTTTAACTTTTATCGTATTCTTTTCTGAGTCTATTTGTGTTTTATTTTCTATTAATTTTGGAGATACATTTAATTTTTTGCCTTGCATCAATTTAAACATCTTTATCATATCCAAGCCAATCAAAAAATCTTTAAAGTTTTCATTTTCTATTATAAATACATCTACTTTTTCTTCTACCTCGAATAAAATTTATTAATAAAATTTATTTTCATTGTAAATGTTTCCGGTATGAATACTTACTGTAAACATTTATTGAAATCCCGACCCTTATTTCACGCAGAGTGTATTTAGACGAATGTCTCCTATATAAAATGATTACTGGTTCTATTACATATATCCCCAGAGCGCAGTTTTCTGTTCGTGACCCGGTACATTCTACCAGGTCTTCATTTATCCTCTTCGTACCATTTGCTTGTACTCATTCATATTTTTACTCTCCTCTTTTACGCTTGCCTAGGCAACATAATTCTTTAAATATTGGTACTCTTCCGCCTTCGTTACGCATTTTAAAAACTATGTTAAGAGGATGCGGGTTGTCGTATGAAATAAAGTAACTCTTTGAATTTTGAATGTCATATCTGTGTTGAATTATGATTAAATTTCACCGCCTCATTATACTTTGTTTAGTTTTAATTTATAGTCTCTTTTCTTTTTAGATATAAGTTTATTCCTTGTCTAATCTTTAATTGGATATGTATCTGTTGATTTAGACAATAAATAAATAAATATATAAATAAATAAATATCTTAATTTTTATTGTCATCAATCCATGTGTTTTTGTCACACCATTGACAGTTTTTAATGTTATTTGATTCATATCTATTTTTGCTTGTTTTAATTTTATAAATTTTGAATTTATTATTGATATTTGTGATCTTGGATCATTAATTCCATTTATTGTAAGTCTATCCTCTATCCAAATTTGAACTTTTATCAATGGTTTGATTATTCGTTTTCTATCTTATCCTGTAAATCTGCTTCTATGATTGCATAATTGCTTGTTATATTTTGGTTTTTTACTTATGTTCGAAGAAGATTAATATTAAACTCGTTTCATCGAAAACTCATATTTATATATATATATATATATATATATATATATATATATATATATATATATATATATATATATAAATATATATATACATATATATATATATATATATATATAAAAAATGTATATGTGAATATAAATATATATATATATATATATATATATATATATATATATATATATATATACATATATATATATATAAATATATATATAAATATATATATATATATATATATACATAAATATATATTTATATTAGCTAAATAATTAAGGGAGATAATCTCTGGAGTGGCCAATCCGATTGAACTGAAATTTTCGGCGAACGTAGATGTTTATAAAAAGTAGGTCAATGACTTTATTAAATTCAGATGTCCTTAACCTTTCTGCGGCGGCGAGCGTTAGAGTTAATTTTGAGGTACTCCTATATTTCCAAGCAGTGTAAATTCTTGTTAAAGTTAAGTATTGGGAATGAAAACTTATTACGTTCTGAGCTCTTCTATGATAAAGAATTGAAAATTTTGAGCTGTGGTTGAGTGCTAAGTACCTAAAACTAGGCAAGAATTTTTTTTCAAATTTTCATTTGTCATTTCATCTGACAAAAACATCTGATTATCGTAAAATTTGCAGAGCGTATTGACGTTGGCTAAAACTAAGCATACATGGGTTTTCAAGATAGTGTAGGTAGTCCTGTAGCTACGGCAGGCTCCTGAAAAAAATGCTTCAAATCATTGATCCTCCTCAACAATTTTTGATTTTGACAAAAACTTCATATTATTGATAAGTCTGAACCTTTTTCCATCATGTCAAATTGTAATTTTTAAAATTCCGATATGCACAAGAACGGCAGCCCATCACCAAATTACCTCTATTTTCAGCACTCGAAAGTTCTGTTCACGAGAACTGACGACTGGATTATCCGATCATTATGAAATTTACAGGACATGTTGGTATTAGCTAGGACTAGGTCTGATAATAGTGATTTTGAAATGCGGGGTACCCAGTGGCAGTGGTACCATCTTGACAAATCACAAAGAAAATAAAATTTTTTTGGCCTATAACTTCCGATTCAGCCATCAGATTTTAACAAAACACACAGTACTTGGATCTTACTTTATGTAACATTTGGTGAAAATTTGGTTGGAAAATTAGTATAGGGCTGGCAGCTTTGATGATTTTTGTTTCATAACTCTTGCAAATTTGCTCAGCAAAATTAAGGTTTTTTCCCGATAACTTCTGGTCCAGTGTAGAAATCAAAGCGAAGTTTTTGCAGTAAATGGACCTTAGTGTGAAGTAAATGTCGTAGGAATTTCATACAAAAATCATGAAAGGGCTGCCAGCTATTACCATTTTTGTAATATTGTAGAATTTTTTTACTTAGCGATTATGTTATTAGATTTGCAAATGAGAATGAACCTGCAATAAAAATTAACAACAAATACTCACGCTTTGAAAATTGGAAAAGTTTTGAGAGTGGTAATCCTATAATTCTGTTCACCTGTAAACCTTCCAGCGCAGTGATTCAATCGAAACGAAATTTACTGGTTGTGTTTAACTTAATGTGAAGCAAGTTTGGTATATATTTTGCTCTGCTGCTGATACAGGGTAACTAGCATTAGCCATGTTCGTAAATATTGCACCAACAGATGCTTCAAATAACATACTCATGCAAAGCATTTGCGATAAAAATAAGAAACCAATTTTTAAATTTTCCGAGCTATGAACATTTTTCGGATGGCAGCCACAAACAACGTTTAACCGCTGAAACTTTCAATGAAATCCTCCGATGAGAATGAAATCCAAAGTATAATTTGATTTAAGTATGAGCTTGTTGAGAAAGTCCTGCCACAACTGAACATTTTCATCATTTGTGTTATTGTTGAGTTTTGTTGCTTGGGATAAGGAATGGTTGAGCAAAAAAGTGTATTATGTCTTCCCAAATTTTTTTGTCACTCAAAGAATATTTCTTTGAAAATAAGTTTTCTAGCGGTTCTGATGCGCTAGACTTTTTTTTGTCTCATCTTGTTTTGTGTTATACTTACATTTGTGGGGGTTTACTGACCTCACCGCTAGATGTCGATTTATAATACACGAGAATCTACCGTGGGTCTAGCATCTCGCCGCCAGACGTCGTGAGATTCTACTTGGGAATCCCGGCCCTGTCAAGGCCAATGAAATAAGTATTATTTTACTTTGTATCTGTTTTGCGATGTATTTTGAGTTGAGTAGTGTTTAAGGTTGTGTACGTTAAACATCGATAGTTGGATGTTTCGATAATATCGATGTTTTTTTTCAAACTATCGATAGGCTATCGATAGACTATCGATGGTGTACATATATGTGTTTTAGCGAAAGTAGTAGATACATCCAGGATTCATGTTTTTTTTGTTGAAAAATAACTGAGAATTCAATTACTATTATAGAGAAACACAGAAACATAGAGTTTTATTCATTTCCAAAATGTTTAGCGTTTTGATTTTGGAAAAGCAATTCGTTGAGACGCTTGGAGACTTTAACTGGTTTTCGCGACCACTGAGAATTACACCAGTTTTCGAAAAAAATCTTTCACATGGAACAGAAGTCGCAAGTATACATGAACGCTATAGAGCATACATTCTCATTGTCTCAGTATTTGAATCAAACCAGTAGTCGATGGGACATTTGTCGTTTCCAATAGGAGGTTTTTCCAGGTTTTGGTATATATCTATGTATTATTGCACCATTATTTGGGCAGCTATAAGCTTTGCCTTTGAATATATCTTCAGGTATAATTATTAGCTCCTTGAATTTTTTTTGCTTTCAACTTTTCCTTCGTTAATAAATTTCCCCAGTTTCAACAGTTAAGTTGCTTGTAGATGCAATTGCCGTAAATTCATAAGTACTCTGAGTTGACTCCGGCTTTTGTGGCATCAAACAAGAAGTATATTCTATTTGAAGAGATTGCGCAGCAATGCTTCCATCGTCTTCACTTATTTTTTGAACCTTGGATCCAGAATGGTGACTAACATCATAAGGGCTATTTTCTCAAACGGTATTAATCGTTCCCGCACTGACTTGCATAAAGCATTATAAATATTCTTTCCAGCAGTGTTTTTTATGTTAATTCCCACTTTCGATAATTGTAGAGTCAACCCTCGTAATAACGGAGCTATATAAAACAGAGTAATGTAATTTGCGCCAGATATTGTTGTCGATGCCACATCAAATGGTTTTAATAGCAGAATAATATTCGGCACCACATTTGCATCTTTGGCGAGTAACGTTTCAGGTGCCATCTCACATTCGGCTAGTGCCAAAGTCAATTCTTGGCTGATACAATAGAAACATTTGACCTTGGCGTATGCGTTATTCCAACATGAACGGAACTGCTGAATCAACTTCAATTCAGGTTTGTTGAGCTGTCGTTGTACAATTATCAGTATATCTGAAACAACTGAACTCGATTGAAAATAAGTATCAATATCTTTGCACTTTTTCATGATAAAATGAAAATCAGGAGTCATAAATATCAGACAAAGTCAAATTTGAAGTATGCGCGAAGCATGGAATATGATTGAATTGAAGAAGCATTATCAATGACGATCGTATTTATATATGACCAAATGTTCCATTTGCTTAGTTTTCTCGCCAAAACAAGCAATAACAAGATAAGTAATCCCTATCTTCCAAAAAAAACCTACTCAATGAACTCTGTGGGTTAAATTCTCTGAATATTTTCGAGTCTGAAAATTTTTCTTTTCAATCACACAAACAATATATTCATCAAATAGGCATAAAATAAATACGCAACTTACTTCTGCCATTGCCTCAAATATGTGCCTTCCTTTTATGTTAAATCTCCTTAATAGTGTAGAAATTAATTTACCTCTATGAAAAAATGAGATGTGATCGCCAGTATTCTTTCTTTGTTTCGATTTGTCCACATATCAGTAATTAAAGAAATATGTTGAACTGCATTTATGGCATTTTGAATCTGCGTTTTAACGTCTTTGAAGTATTTTGGTACCAAGGATGTTTTCAATGTTGTGGTGTCAAGAATTGCATGTTTTTCGTCCAAATCAGCCGCGAAATAACGATAACTTTCATGTTCTCCTTTCCGCAAAGGCACTATGTCCAAAACAACCATAGGAACGTATAGTTCATCTAAATATTTTTTCGGGCTGAATCATCTGCTTAGAATTTTGCACTTCCAAAATAATTTTTGATGATTGTTCTAGATTTCGTTAAACTGCTCTCAAAGATGTTACTAGGACCATGGGTTTTTGCTATTGGTTCACCAGAAAATAATTACCATTATGATTTATGTTTCCGTTTTAACTGATCTGATAAAGTTTTCGTGTTTTTACTTGTTTTGTATTGATTGCTGCATATACTACACTTAGCTAAATCATTATTTGGAATTCTTTCTCTTTCAGTCTGAATTTTCTGCACTTATGATTTTCACGAGCAATTAAATTTTACATTGTTCCCTTCTTCATGTTATTTCATTTTACAATAAATAACAAGTGACAAACCTAACAAAATATAAAAGTGGTCTGTTATCTTTGGTTGGTGATGTTTTATAATAACAAGAAAAGGAAATATTATTAAATGAGAAAAACGAAGCAAACGTAAAATATTCACAGTGGATGGGATGATATCGAAATTTTACCTTACGCATTTTTTTCAGTTTTCAAAAACTATCGATTGTAAAAAAAAACATCGAGGTTTTCGATAGTTCTGAACTATCGATAGTATTGATAGTACTATCGATGTTTAACGTACACTAGTTTAAGGTAATAAATACTGTGTTGTTAATTAGGCACGTGCTATCATTTGCGACATTGGTGACCTGGACGTTTATTTGCAACAAGCAAAATGTCAAAAGAGGAAGATTTCTTAGATGCAGAAAGCAGTAATCGCGATCAAGAGGCCGTTCCGGATTCGAGGCTGCAGATGGATATTGGCAGCATTACTATCGCCAAGCTGCACCCATTTTGGCAAAGCCAAGCGGTTTTGTGGTTTGCACGAGTCGAGGTTCTATTCCGCACAAACAGGATTACGAGCGACTCCACGAAATTCGACAAGGTCCTGACTGAGCTCGACGCTGAGGTTTTAGACCAGGTGAAAGACATTATCGAGTGTCCACCTGCTGACGACACTAAATATGCGGCGTTGAAAGCACGGCTGCTGGCGGCGTACGAGCTGTCAGCTGATGAGCGAACGTGTCAATTACTCCACGGCATGGAGCTGGGCGATCAACGCCCATCGCAGTTGTTACGCTGCCTGAAGAATGCCGCAGGGAAAAATGTTTCCGAGCAGTTCGTAAAGACGATTTTACTATAACGATTGCCTGCAAATGTTCAGGCTGTGCTGGTAGCTTCAAGTGAAAGTAATTTGGAGCGTTTGGCGGAAGCTGCGGATTGCGTTATTAGTGTGCGACAGCCCGAGTTAGTGGCCATGTCAGAAACTCACGGGCCTGAAAATGCAGCGGAATCAAAAACGGACCGCAACAGTCTCGATCAGGAGATTTCGGAGCTAAGAGCGGAGGCATAGCCTAAGAACTACACATAGCTCGGAAAGTGAATTGCGAAAAAATTACGAGAAGTAAATAGCAATATCTAAGTCCAAGTTGGAAAAAGACACAAAGTACCCCGCCAAGCAACCTTGCTACGATCAAATACGTTTCTCCAACCCACAAGGCAATTTACATGTGCTTCGCCAAAGAGACTATTTTACCGAATGGCGATTTATGCAATATTGATTTTCTTAAAGTATTTTCTGAGTATTAAAATGGTAAGCGATAAGGTAGTTAACGCAGAATACTACTTTCGATACCATATGGCGAGTAAAAGGAATATCTTCGACACTTTTATGCAACCCAATACAGGGAATTTCGTTTGCTGCCAGTGAATGTTCGCTGCGCTTACTGTTTCTTGATGGGATTATTCGCACGCCAACACACTCTCACCTTTCAACTCACACGGATATACACATTCTCAACTGTCGTTTGACAGTTTATTTTCTCACTTTCGCATGTGATACAGTGAACATATTTTGGTTTTATCTCTTTTTACGTACCAGCTGATGGTAAATCCTTCACTCCCTGCCAATCTCTTCCATCAATAAATCACGTACTTTCAGCCCCCTGGCGGAGGTTAATCGATTAAAATGTCAAAAAAGGAAAGGTTAGGAGAATCCTGTGACATTTGTGGCTATTCATCGCAGAGGAAACAGGCGGATCCGACTCGCAGAAGAAGGCAGCAATCGTCAAGTGGCCCTAAAAGGACGCTATGCTACTTTCATTATAGGTTTGGTGCAGCAGCAAAAAGTTGCCGTCCGCCTTGCTCTTTTTATCGGGCGGCGGGAAACGAATGCAACCACTGACTGAACAGGCGGTGGCTAGTGGTTGTAGACAAAACCATCTGCTTGTTACGGATGAAGATACGAAGATGAAGTTCCTGGTGGACACCGGGGCCGATGTCTCTGTGATACCTCCGACTAAATCGACACCGAAGTCAAAGTCCTTAATCAAACTATTTGCAGCAAATAGTAGCATGATAGACACGTATGGCACGAAATACTTAACGTTAAAGCTGGGATTGCGTTGCTCTATCGTCGCTTAAATGCAGTCACAAGGCCGAACAGATACCCAATGCGCCACTTCCAGGATGTTACCGCCGTTCCTGCAGGGAAAAAGGTGTTTGGAAAGATCGATCTGCTAAAGGCCTACCACCAGATACCGGTGGCAATGAATGATGTACCCAAGACTACTGTAACGACACCCTTCGGGCTGCTTGAGTTTACAGCAATGACGTTCTGACTCAAAAACGCTGCACAAACCTTCCAGCGCTTCATGGACGAGGTGCTACGAGGCATGGAATTTTGCACATGTTACTTGGACGATATGTTGGTGGCGTCGGACTCCCCACAACAGCATATGCAACATCTCCGCACTGTATTTGAAAGATTGCAGAAATACGGAATTGTTATTAACCCAAGTAAATGTGTATTTGGTGTTACTCAAGTTGAATACCTCGGGCATTTGGTTTCGGAGGAAAGAATTTCACCACCATTCTCGCGAGTAGAGGCGATACGCAATTACTCAAAGCCTTCGACAGTGAAACAGCTCCGGTGATTTTTAGGAACTGTAAACTTCTACCGGCGCTTTATCCACAATGCTGCTACACTACAAGCCCCGCTGGTTAAGTACCTAACAAATCCTAAAAAGGGGGATAAAACACCGATAGCTTGGACACCGGAGGCCGAGCAAGCTTTCAACAACTGCAGACAGAGCTTGGTCGAAGCCACGCTGCTCGTTCATTTCCAGTCAGGATGCCCACTATCTTTGCTTGCGATGAGAGTTGCTTGCGATATACAGCAGTATCCGGCATTTCCGTCATCTACTGGAAGGATCAGAATTCATCATTCACACTGACCATAAACCCATCACATTCGCCTTTTAACAGAAAGCTGACAAAGCATCGCCTCGGCAAGTGCGGCAACTGAGTTTCATTTCTCAGTTTTCTATGGACATAAGGCATATTCCAGGGTCTCAGAACAATATTGCCGACGCTCTCTCACGAATCGAGACCATATCAATGCCTAGCATTACAACTCCACAGGAAATAATCTGGGAACAACGTCTAGATGGTGAACTGCAAAATTTGTTGCGAAATAATGTGACGTCGCTGTAGCTGAAACCTGTCTCAATCGAAGGGCAACGAGAGATGTTTTGTGATACTTCAACTGAAATTGTTCGTCCGTTCGTGCCAGCATCGTTAAGAAAGCACATTTTTCACATTTTTCATAGTCCTTCGCATCCAAGTGCACGGGCTACGGCCAAAGCCGTAGCAAAAAAATTCGATTGGACGAATATGCGGAGAGACATTCACCGCTAGGCTCGCTCCTGCATTCCTTGTCAACGATCGAGGGTTAGTCGACATCAGAAAAACCCAATTGAGCCCTTTGCCATGCCAGGCGGAAGATTTCACCATGTGCACTTAGATATTGTCGGGCCGTTAATGCTGTCGCAAGGTTTCAAATACTGCCTTACCATAATAGATGAGTTTTCAAGGTGGCCCGAGGCAATACCCTTAGTAGCACAAACAGCAGATATAGTGGCAAAAGCGTTCTACAATCACTGGGTTGCACGGTTCGGAGCACCGAGAACTATTACAACTGACCAGGGAAGTCAATTCGAATCGGCTTTCTTCTAGTCGCTAGCGAATTTCATCGGGGCTGAAAAGAATAGAACTTCACCTTATCACCCGGCCTTGAACGGATTAGTGGAACGTTGGCATCGCTCTTTAAAAGCGGCAATTATGTGTCACGAGCGGAATCCAGCGTGGCCGGACATACTTCCCACGGTGCTCTTGGGATTGCAAACCAGTGTTAAGGAAGATTTTAACTCGTCTAGTGCTGAGATGGTATATGGAATGACTTTAACCTTACCAGGAGAATTTTTAATAACCGAGCAAAAACCTAGTGAACCTCACATATTCTTAACAAACTTGCGGGAAGTAATGCGACAGCTACGTCCGGTTCAAATAGCTCACGGAGGACGTAAAGCTACGTTTTGCCATAAAAACCTAAGCACCTGCTCTCATGTGTTTCTGCGGGAGGACGCAGTTAAGAAGTCGCTGACACAACCGTTCAGTGGACCGCACAATGTTTATTTATTTACTTTTATTATTCAACAGATCAAATCCATTTACTGAACATAGAAAATATAAAATACAAATAATTCACTAACGAAAGAATGAAAAAATGAAGAAAATAATAATGAGATGATAATGATACAAAATAAAGAACAATAATAAACAAAATCAAAGTGCAAAAGTACAAATTCAAAATAAGAAAAATAGAGAAAAAAAAGGAAAAGGAAAAACTAAAAAAACTTCATTGAAAAAACTACATTGAATTGGTAGTAAGCAAAACATTATTTTTTAAAAAAGTTTTAAAGGCATATAATGTTGGCGGAAGAGGACCAAACCGTAAATCATTATGTTGCCTTAGTAACCGCAACAGCGGAGAATGAAAAAAGATATCAGTGCGCGCAAATGGCACACTAAACTCAAAAGTAGAGCGGGTGACATGCACTGCAACACGGACAGAAACGTGGCTGCTGATGTCGGAATCTTCCAACCTATGGAACAATTTGAAGAGTAGGTACTCATCCAGGAAAAGTCTCCGTGATTCGAGGGAAGGAAGATGAAGGAACGACAGACGATCACTGTAAGGACGGTAAGGAAGCTGAAATTTATAAAACAGGGTGCGAGTAAATCTGCGTTGAACCGAATCCAACGCAGTATTCAAGTAGACGAAACGAGGACACCAAACTTGACAGCAATATTCAAGGATACTACGTGCATAGGAGAGGAAAGGGTGTACACAGGTGGAAATGTTATTGAAAGCTTTAGAGGATCTAATAATAAAACCGGATAATTTAGAGGCCCTGGCAGTAATGTAAGAAATATGCTTATCAAATTTGAGCTTAGAATCAAACATTACGCCAAGATCTCTAAAGTTGTCAACAACATTAAGAGGATAGCCACAAACAGAGTAGGAGAACATCAAAGTTGAAATTTTCAAAGAGAATGACATTTTGTGACATTTCACGATGTTCAAAGTGAGAGCATTGGAAGCACACCAAGTCTGTAGGCTGTTGAGATCGTTTTGTAAAATCATACAGTTGTCTTGTGACTCAATCACTCGAAACATCTTGAAATCATCGGCATACAAAAGACAAGAAGATTGGATTAAAGGAGGGAGATCGTTTATGAACAAAAGAAAGAGAAAAGGACCAAGGATAGACCCTTGCGGAACACCTGATGCAGGATAAAATGGAATTGAAGAGGAGGAATTAACAGTTACAATACAGGTACGGTCGAGGATGCAAGAGTTAAACCAGGGAAGAAGAGGACCAGCAATGCCATCGTACTTTAACTTTTGAAGAAGGAGGTTATGGTTGATGGAGTCGAAGGCTTTGGAAAAGTCGGCATAAAGTACATCAATCTGCTTTTGATGGTCAAGAGAGGATGCGACCGTGTGTGTGAAGGAAAGAAGGTTGGTTAAGGTAGATTTACCTTTGACAAAACCATGCTGCTCATGCGCGAGAGTAGGCTGGATAAAGGAGTAGACTCGCTTGTAAATCACTTTTTCAAGGATCTTGCTAAAGCAAGGAAGAAGGGAAATAGGACGGTAGTTTGTGATGCAAGTACGATCACCGGCTTTATGTATAGGAAATATGTTGGCAATTTTCCAGCGAGAAGGAAAAGAGCCAGAAGATATACTTAAGTTGAACAAGATAGAAAGAGGGACGCACAGAGACGATGAAAGAGATTTAGCCAGGATATTTGGAATACCGTCGGAACCACTACCGGTATTGGCATCGATATCGTTCAATAGAAGTTCAATTTCAAGAGGGTTCGTTCGAAATGAGTGCAATTCAGGAGAGGATGTGGAGGGAAGATTTAAGGAATTAAAAGAGGATTGTTGTGAGAAAAAAGAGGAAAAGTAAGAAGCAAAAGGCTCACACACTTCTTGTGGAGTGGAGGCAGCTGTATCACCCAAGTGCATACCATTAGGGATACTAGGATACTTTTTCAAAGAACGGATGAATGACCAAAAGGATTTCGGGTGATTGGTTCTAATTGATGCTTCAACGCCATCAATGTAGGAGCGCATCGCCTGTCTGACAACTTCTTTCGCTTTAGAGCCAAGATCCTTATACAAAAAAAGGTCAACAGGTGAACCTGATCTTTTATACAAGTTACGAGCTGTATTTCGGGCTTCAAGTGCAACTGCAACTTCACTGCTGAGCCATGGAGCATTGCTCGGTTTATTAGGACGATTAGTTGGTGTGAATTGTGGAATAAGGTTTGATAGGAAATTATACAACTTGCACAAAGCATCATCAACGTCAAGGCCACGAAAAAAAGAAAACCAGTTAATTTTATTTATTTCAATCGTCATGCCGGTGAAATCAGCCCTGTGAAAGTTGTAACGTATTAAGGATGGGATTTTATTCCTCATAGAACGAATATTAGAAATTTCCAGAACAAGAGGGGGTTGATGAGAATCAGGAGGAACATAAGGATAGAGAGCAGTGCTTAACGAAAGTGATGATTTATGGAGATTGGACAAAGCAAAATCCAGAATTCTATTGCTGGCATTCGGTATATTGTTGAGCTGAGAGAGGGAACAAAGTGAGAGAAATGAAGACGTTATTAAAGAAACACTACTAGTCAAGATGATAACCGAATAGTCAACATCCCAATCTAGAGTAGGGAGATTAAAGTCACCACATAGCAGAACGTAAGCGGTGGGAAAATGGCTGTTGAGGTAAGAAGAGAGTTCCGCCAGGAATTGTTCATAAATCAACAGAGGAAGGTTACAGGGGATATATATCGAAGCGACGACTAAGGTTTTGGCAGAAGGTAAGGAGATACGCACAAAAATACATTCAATAGGAGGACAGAAAGGAAAATCACGACAGAATGTTCCGTTGAGTGCTTTATTTATACCGATGAGGACGCCTCCACCACTGGATTTACCACTAATTAAACGATCCCAGTCCTTGCGGAAAACTGTATAGTCGGGTAAGATTTCTGAACTAAAGATGTCATCCGTGAGCCAGATTTCTGTAAGGCATATTATATCGTCCGCAGCTAAAGTGGCAGAAAGCCTGAACTCGTTAGTTTTGGTCCTCAAACCTCGGACATGTTGATAATAAATCCTTAATCCTAAGTTCTGGAACTCCCTGCTCCTCTCAGACAAAAATTCCTTCGAAGAATTCTGGTGAATTCCTTAACTAGAACCCCAGGGGGCCAAAAGTCCTTTAGTAGTAGCTCATTAACGCCCGCAGATACTGTGATACGAAACGATGCTACTTCCTGGTTCTGCAAGTTATTCGGTGTCAGTTTTTTGCAGAAAAGAAGTGGTGGCATGTAACCAAGCTTAGTAGCCGCAAAATTCTTGATCGTCTCGGCTGAAGTGTTGTAGTCGATACGGGAAATGAAGACCTGCAACGGCGGGTTCACCACTTTGAAGTGTGGAAGTCCGCTACTAAGCCCACCATGCGCACTGGGTTGACTAAGAGGAGAGCCATGCGTTGCTATGACATCGGTACGAGATCCGGAAGTAGAAGGAATATCATGCGTACTGAGTCGACTACTGGGAGTTGTCGAACGACTGGAGGAATTTTTGTACGCCATCGAAGTAAAAGGCCGCATCGTTAGGGTTTGTACAGAACACCTCAAGCCAGCGTCCCTTGAGCACTACCATTCGAAATCACTTCAGAGCTCGAGGTCCGGGCCTTCTTCAACTACTGAGTCAACGGAAACGCTGCGTCGCTACTCGTCAGCCAACCAGGATGTTACTCCGCCATCTCAGATTGTCAATCAGCAAGCGGATGTTCGTAAGACTTCAGAGAAGCCCATCATTTCACCACCATGCTAAATTATCAGAACATATCCGCCAGCCAGGAAACGTTCGTGAGAACACCCTCACTTGGGGGAGAGTGCTGTGGGGGTTAACTGACCTCACCAATAGATGTCGATTTATAATACACGAGAATCTGCCGTGGGTCTAGCATCTCGCCGCCAGACGTCGTGAGATTCTGCATGGGAATCCCGGTCCTGTCAAGGCCAATGAAACAAGTATTATTTTGCTATGTATCTGTATTGCGTTGTATTTTGAAATGAGTAGTGTTTAGGGTAATAAATACTGTGTTTGCAATTAGCCGCGTGTTATCATTTGCGATACATTTATCTTCTGGGTGATACCTTTCTTTTTGACACAAGTTCTCACATATTTTAAAAGGTGTCTTTTCAATTAATTTATTCTTCAAATATTGTTTATTATCTTTTTTTAAAGATTATTCTTATTTGTTAACTTTCTTTATTGTTTTTTTAATTCATTAAGTAAATCTGTAATATTTTTCAAAACTTCTCTATCAATTTGCTCTCTAATATATTCTGGAAGTCCAAAAACAATTCTATCTATAACAGTATCCATATCCATTTTTTTAATGATTTCTAATAGCAGTTTTTCTTTCTCTATTGCATAATCTAAAAGCGAGCCTTCCTTGTACTTGTAATAATGAGCATATGCTCTACTGTTCCATCCTTTATTTTCAAATGTCTCTAAGAACTTTTCTTTCCATGTTGCTTATTGGCTTTCTCTTTCTTTGATCATCATTGAATTATACCAATTCTGATTTGTATCGTCTAGAAAAAATCTGAATATTTCAATTTTACTTTCTTCTTTATCTATTTGCAGTCGTGCACATTCTTTTTCATACGTATCGATCCATTGATAGACATTTGCGGTTTTGTTATAAAATTTTAAATTATTAATGTTTCGGCAATGCGCTTGAAATTTTTTTCTTCTCTATTTTTTTGTGTATTTTCTACTAGTTTTTCTAGTATCTTAGTTAATTCTGTTTTTTCTATATCACTGTTACTGGTTTCTGCTTCTTTCAAAATCATCTCCTTAAACATCAAATTCCCTGCTTCATCCATATAAATTTTCTGAAGATCCTCTGTTAATTTGAACCATGCACTTATTCTGTCATGCCTTTTCCTAAGGTTAGGTTTACCTTTACTATATGTGTAAGTTTTTATCAACTCCTGATGTGCACCTACAAGCATGTTGTCATCCGGCAAAATATATTTTCCAGCGTCTTCTGTTTCTTTCAAGGTTATGGCTTTCACGTTGGTCTTATCATCTTTCGGAGATATCTAAATGTAAATTGTAGCTTCATATTTCTTAACATCAAAAAATTGTCGCTTTGTTAGTGTATTGATTCTCGTGTTTAATAATTACCAGTTTAGTTTCTCTGTAAAACGAAAAAACGATTATTTAAGTTTATTATTATTATTATCACTTGATTCACAAATTAAATTCGTTTACAGTTATCAAACATCTATCTATTAAATCTATTTAATCTTTTATATAATTCACTTATAGTTGAGAGCAATCACTTCAATGCTCGTCTTGTGTCTTTATTTCAATGGTCTGTCTATATCGTCAGCTGTCATTCTATACTCATATACTCTAGTTGAATGAGTTGTATACTTTAGTTGAATGAGGAGATGAGTGTTGCGCGGTAGATTGAAAAGAAGAAAGTTAACATTCTTTACATTTTACTGTTTTTTCAGGAGCCTGCTGTAGCCACAGGGTTATCCGCACTATCTCAAAAATCCACATGTGCTGAATTTTAGTCACGATGATCCATTGTTTTTCTTAAAAGTAATTACAAATTAAAATTTGAAAAAAATCCTTGCCTACTTTTAGGCATGCTGCACAAACACACGGTTCAAATTGTCAAAACTTCCAACATCTTATAATAAACAAGCTTGAACCATAATAAGTTTTCATTCTCAAACATTTATTTTAACAAACATTTACACTGCTTGGAAATATGGGAATACCTGAAAATTCACTAAAACGCTCGCCCCCGCCAAAAGGCTTAGGATACCTGAATTTTAGCAATTCATGGACTTACCTACTATATACATCTAAGTCCTCCGAAAACTTTATTTCAATCGGATCGGCCACTCCAGAGGTTATCTTGGAAAATCATTTTGCTGATATTTATTTATTTATTTGCTAAACAAGGCATGATACAATATATATTGCAATAGAATATGCATAAAATAGAACAAGCAAGTATTTCAAGTTAATGCTTATTTGGATTTAGGCGAATAAGGATGGGAAATTAGTAGGTTAAGAAGTTAATAGGGACTTTGTCAAGTTATTTTTGAAAATAGTTTTGGTGATACCTGAAGAGTAGTGATGACTTACAGTGTTGAATGTTCTACAGCACCTATTGATGGGTTCATTATATCCATAAACTGTAAGGTGCTTGTATTCCTTAAGGAGGGTTGTATGCCTAGTCCGTCTTATTTGATTGTTGAAAGTAATTCGGTTTGAAAGAGCTGCTATACTAACTGTTCCGTTAATGACATCAAAGGCTAGGCATGCGCTAATTATGGTTCTTCTTGATGAAAGAGTCATAAGGTTTAAAAGATCAAGTCTGTATTCGTAAGAGGGAAGATTACTAAAGTCGTTTGGATTATAGAGGTGCCTCAAGGCGAATATAAAAAGTTGTTTCTGTACTGATTCGAACCTGTTGCTGTGTAGTTGAAAAGCTGGGCACCAGACTATGCAAACGTATTCCAGTAGAGGCCGCACTAGTGGTGTATATAGAGACTTAGTAACCCAAATGTTTTTGAACTCTTTAGCGCGCCTCTTAATGAAACCGAATTGTTTGCTCGCTTTCGACAAGACTTTGTCGGTCTGCAAAATAAAGCGCAATTTGGTATCTAGGGTTACACCTAGGTCTAAGATATGTTCAACCCTAATAAGTTCGTTGCTATTAAGATAGTATGAATTGGCAATTACACTATTTTTTCTGGAGAAACTTATCACTCGACACTTGTCGACGTTGAGATTTAGTTTATTCAGGAGGCACCACTGTTCGAGAGATACAAGTTTTGATTGAAGAAAATCAATGTCGGACTGCGTTTTGATAGTGTGGTACAATTTCAAGTCATCAGCGTAGAAGAAATGTGGGGTATCAAATAAAATCCTAGATACATCCGAAATGAAAATATTAAAGAGAAGAGGGCCCAAATGACTGCCTTGCGGCACCCCCGACAAAACAAAGCTGTTTTTGAAAATTTTCCTTGGAATTTGACAATCTGGGGTCTGTCACAAACATAAGATTTAAGCCAGTTAAGTAGGCAGCAAGATATACCAAAATTAAGTACTTTCTGTGTCAAAATTTGATGGTCGACTCTGTCGAAGGTCTTACTGAAATCAGTATAAATCGCATCAACTTGGTTTCCCTTTTCCATCTCACAAAGTACGTCCGAAACCAGGATCATGGGACTCGTGGTAGTTGATCTGCCTTTTCTAAACCCATGTTGCTGTTCGTTGAGAAGGGTACTTATTATGAAAGTCAGTTGATCGCAGACGAGCTTCTCGAAGAGTTTGGGGATCACTGAGAGAATAGCGATGCCTCGATAGTTGTCAATAGATCTTTTATCACAACTTTTGAAAATAGGCATAATATGGGAAGATCCAAAAAGATGGAAATACGCCTAATGACAGCGACTTTTTAAAAATTATATACAGAGGGGTTATCAATTGATTGATACACTGTATCACAAAGCAGGGAGGTATTAGTTCAGGGCCAGGTCCTTTAGTAATGTTAAGCTCTTGGATAGCGTTGGTAATTGACTCTTTTGTTAGAATGATTCCCTCAATGAGTGGTGTGGATAAAGTTTGGGTAGGGCAGACAGTTGAATTTATTGTAGGGATCGAAGGAAGACAGAACGAATCTTGAAAGTGATCTGCAAATAAATTGGATATTTCCTGTGGGAGCGAAGATATAGTGTTCCAGTCGTTTTTCGTTTCATATTAACAAAATTAAAAAACTTTCTTGGGTCATTTACAATTTTGTTACCCATTTAAGTCACGTAAAGCTCATATGCTTCCCGAGATTTTATTGAGAATTCTTTGGATAAAAGATCGTAGCATTCCTTTAGCCCTACGATGATATTGCGATCATTTTTAATTGCTTTATAAAGTTTGTTTCGTAGGTTCCTTAATTGTCTCAAATTATTGTCAAGCCATGGCTCAGAACGTTTATTGCGTTTTTTTATCTTTGGTACATAAGTGTTAATGGCTTCAAAGATTTTTTCGTAGAAAAAAGAAACAAATCCATCCAAATCTAACGTTGAGATGGACCTTGACCATTCTATGGTAACCAGATAATTTTTAATGCTTACGTTGTAATAATTGCTCAATTATTATAAATGAAAAAACTTTACTGTGATTGCTGTATATTAATGCGTTCTTTATTATAATGTTTTCGACCTTTTACATTCGTTGTTGATGCTCAACTGACACTAACACTCTACGTTGATAAATACATTAATTGGTGCGTTCACACTAAAGCCTAGAATTAGCAGTGACATCTGCTGGCTAACACAATTATTACACGCTTTTTTGTTTTAAAAGAGATTTACTTGAGATGTTCATGTTTGATTACATATCCTCAAATAATTGAACAGCAATGGTTGTTACATTAACTACATCCAACCATATCTTTGAGGTGGCCGACTGATCCGACCACTACGAGTTCTCCTAACATCTGGTTCGTTTACAATCACCGGTTCAGGTGTTTCTTGATCACTTACCGACTCTGTTTCTGAATCAGAACTACAAGCGGTTTGATATTCGTCTGATGATGCATGACTTTCGTTCAATTCTGGTAGAAACGGTTCATCCACATTACAAATAATTATTTCATTGCCATCGTTAACACTATCTTGTATGTTGCGCCCAAGTGGCGTTACAATTTCAATTGGTTTCAATTTATCAGGACTTGCTACATTACATCTAACATTTTCTTCAAATAACAACTCTCCCCCATTCACCTCGTTGTTCTTAGTCTTGGCAATGAACCGTCGGTTTCGTCTAAAATAATTCTCAAAATTATCTCTGAAAACATACGATCGATTGTTAACATTACCCACAATAGTTCCATAGTTCCACTCCCTTCCATTTTTCTTAAAAATAACGAGATCACCCAAATTTAATACTGGCAGTGCTTTTGCATTCCGGTCATAATAATACTTTTGCTTTTCTCGCTTTTCTTTAATTTTATTTTTAACCGTTTCTTCACTTAAGTTGTTTCGATACAACAATGAATCCGAAATTGGCATTTTCGTCTTGACCACCCGACCAAAAAACAGCTGAACTGGTGTCAATCGCATACTTCCCACTGGGGTTGTGTTATATTCCAAAATTCGATACTGATACCCTTCCGTGTCTCTCTCTTCAACACAACGTTTCAAAATATTTTTAGCAATCGCAACACCCTTCTCGGCTAATCCATTGCTTTGTGGGTACCGAGGGCTTGAAAATTTCATGATAATATTATAATCGTTTGCGAATTCTCCAAATTCTCGTGAGTTAAATGGTACGTTATCCGATTTAATTACCGTTGGGTATCCCAGTTTGTCAAAACTAACCTTCAACTTTGAGATAATATGACGCGCTGTTTTGTCTTTTAAATTTTCAACAATTATATAACCCGAATACGCATCAATCACAGACAAGAAGTCACGTCCCGTATACTCAAACAAATCCATTGACACTATATGAAACGGATACTTCGGTAGCTCTTCTTGAACCAGCTCTTCTTTTTGATTGTTACGCGTGAACTTTTCACAAATGGCACAAGATGTAACAATTTCTTTTATCTGGCCGTTCATGTTCGGCCAGTAATAATGCATTCTTGCACGTGCTAGTGTTTTCTCGATACCCAAATGTGGTGCATGCAACCACTTACTAAGTTTTCCTTGTAATTCTTTTGGAATTACTAGTCGATGATCACGAAATAGCAAGCCATTCTCAAAATGAAGTTCATTTTTGAATTTATGGAAGACCCGGCTCAGATCATCCAGTAGATGGTAATTTGGCCAACCCTTATCAACATATCGGCAAATTCGCAAAAAAAATTCATCACGTTCAATGATTGAACGATACAAATCATAATTTCGTTCCGATAAACACGCTGATTTAGTTACTGTATGTATTATTCCCGTTAAATCCGTGTCTTCATGACATTCTGATAATTGAGCCCGTGAAAGGCAGTCAGCTACGAGCATTTCTTTGCCCGGTTTATAAACAACAGTCATCTTTGGATATTTCAAAAGTGACATGAGCATTCGCTGAAGCCGCATTGTCACATCATCAATATCCCGCTTGACTAGGGTTTCCAACGGTTTATGATCACTTTCCACCGTAAATTGACGCCCATACAAAAAATAGTGAAATCGCTGACATGCGAAAACAATTGCCAACAACTCCTTTTCGATCTGAGCCCACTTTTGTTCACTTTTGCTTAACGTGCGGGACGCATATCCTACTGAGTGTCCGTTCTGAACGATTACGCAACCCAATCCATCCTTGGAAGCATCCGTTTGCACAATGACTGGCAACTTCGGATCATAAATCGCCAACACCGGTTCTGATGTTACGACATTACGCAATTCCCCGAATTCCCGATCCTGATTTTCCGTCCATTCGAATTTTACATCGTTTCGCGTGAGATCACGCAAATGCGCCGACTGCTTTGACAAGTTCGGAATAAATTTCGCTAAATATTTCAAAATGCCCAAAAATCTTGACACGGCTGCTTTATCCTCCGGCCTTTTCATCTTTAAAATCGCGTCCCGATACTTTAAATTTGCCTTAAATTTGCCATCAAATAAAATATGACCCATAAACTTAACTTCGTATTTACGATACTGAATTTTATCCGGGTTAAATTTAATATTGTATTTACGCGCTCTTTCCATTACTTTATCCATTATCCGATCGTGTTCTTCTTCCGTTTCCGCACAAATAGCAACATCATCGAAATAAATTATCACTCCCTCAATGTCTCCTAACATTTTGATCATTTCTCGTTGAAACAATTCCGGTACAAAATTAAGCCCAAATGGCACACGATTAAATTTATATCGACCAAACGGAGTCATAAATGTTGTTAGATCAGAGCTTACATCGTCCAATTCCATTTGCCAATAACCACTTTTCAAATCTAGAACCGAAAAAACGCGCTTATTTGCCAACCCAGACGTTAAATCATCGATTGTTGGAATCAAAAAATGTTCACGCTTGATGCATTCATTGAGTGGTTTTGGATCTAAACAAATACGAAGTTCATTCGAGTTAGGCTTTTCTACTATTTGCAAATTATTAACCCAATCCGTTGGGTACTCGACAGGTGAAATGATTCCATCCTGTACCATCTTTTCCAATTGTAACTTCAATCGATCCAACAATGAGTTTGGTATCCGTTTCTTATAATAAAGGACTGACTTTGAGTTTTCCTTCATATTTATCGAAAATTTCCCCGGAAATTTACCCAAACCTTCAAAAACTTCACGATTGCTTTTTAAAAATTCCTCCCGTGTTTGTGACAAACATGCAACAGAGCTTACATCTGTTCGTTTAACTAATCCAAATCGTTCGCTTGATTCAAGACCCAATATCGGTTCACACACATCATCGACAACAATAAAGTGAGAGACATGTTCCACTTTTAACTCAGTATCAATGCATTTTAATTTCACCGTACCAAAAACATTAACATTATTTCCATTATAATCAATGACCGAATAATTTTCATTTTCATTTTCCAATTCGATCCCCAACTTCTTGAATATTTTGGCCGGAATGCAGTCCACATCAGATCCAGTATCTAACTTAAACCTAACTAACTGATTTCCCACTTGATACTCCTTATACCACCGCTTCGTATGGTTTGGCACGTTGCTTGAATTTATTCTATAAATACGATTCACTCTTATGTCCCTATTCGCACTTCCATCAATGATTTTCACAAAATTACCTGATTTACCCCAGCTGATTGAGTGTTGTTGTTGTTGTTTTCCATTTTGATTGCTTTCCGATTTTGATCCACTGTAACCCGTTTGCTTGCTCTTCGATTTACAAAAACGCTGGAAATGGCCCTTACGACCACATGACCGGCAATGGATATCCTTGGCTTTACATGATTGTAAATGATTTGCATTGAAATCATTCCCACAATTGTAACAACGACGTGTTACAACATCAATTGTTTCCTTTGGCTGTTCAGCAACGGTGTTGATACTTAATTGGTTATTTGTGTTCAACATAACCCTATTTTCTCTCGCAGCTTCGTATGTTTTACACTTTTCAATTACTTTGCTTAATGGCTCATCCTGGCCATCCAACAGCTTCAATTGCAATTTTTTATCTTCCACGCCAACGATGATTCGATCTTTTAACATGCGCTCTTCATATTTAAATTCTTTTCCGCATTCACATTTGCTATTGAAATCGCAAAACTGAACTTGCTTGCGAAGTTCAGTTTCAAACTCAGCAAACGGTTGCTTTTCCTTTTGCAAAATTTTGTTGAATTTGAACGATTCCATAGTTGTGTTTTTCTTGGGACTACAATATTCCTCGAAAACCTTCAGAACATCATTTAACGTGCGCTGGTTGACAACTGCGATAGCAGCATTTTCACCCTCGGCTGTAGCAACAACAATATCTTCTCCAAGAATACCATTTTCCGTTCCATCATTTGGGAACAATGTGTTATAAATTTCTCGCGCTTGACGGCCAATTAACCACAAAAATCTTGCAATTTTGGTTGATTCAGTTCCATTTGCTTCACCTGTTGCTCGCATATACATCAAAAATTCACTTTTCCATGCGCGCCATTCCTTTGCCACGTTTGTGCAATCCAATTCTTTTGGTAGACGATCGTTCGACATTATTATTGCTCAGTATTTAACCAGAATTTGCAATATTGCACGCTATTTTACTACTATTTCACAACGTGACATCACCCTTGTACACTGAATTCCTTTGTTCGGTACCGAACACGATTTGTTTTGCTAAAATTCCCCGAAGAAAATCACTAATTGTTCCCTGATCCCACTTTTCTGACACCATGTAATAATTGCTCAATTATTATAAATGAAAAAACTTTACTGTGATTGCTGTATATTAATGCGTTCTTTATTATAATGTTTTCGACCTTTTACATTCGTTGTTGATGCTCAACTGACACTAACACTCTACGTTGATAAATACATTAATTGGTGCGTTCACACTAAAGCCTAGAATTAGCAGTGACATCTGCTGGCTAACACTATTATTACATACGTAGTCAGCATTATGAAAATCAAATACAATTTCATTATTGTATGATTGGTTAAAAGCAATATTGGTAGTGAAAAGTTCAACGGTAATAGCGGAGTGATGAAGAGTATTAGAGAAAAGATTCTCGGCGCCAGTAGTTGCACTAATCAACACCTCGTCATAAAAATTGGTAAATATTAAATCTAACCACTTACCATTCTGGTTAGAAGTCGACATAACTTGCTGTAAATCATTGCCATAGAATGAACTGATAAGGTTGAAATCAATGGCGTCAAGAAGGTTGATCGGGAGGAGTTGGTTATCATTTTCATCAATAGTAAATCTGATGTTTGGACGGTTGAAGTCCCCGAAAATGATTATTTTGTCTTCCTCATTCATAGAAGCAATAATGGAGGATATGGTGTAATATATATTATTGTAAGCAATTCCGCTAGAATGGGGTGGTACATAAAAAATTCCAATGTACATATAATGACAGTTAAATAGAACTCTGACGAATTGATGTTCAAATAACTTGCACTGATTAGTTACAATAGGTTCGCTAGAAAAGGAGTTGTGTGTGGCGATAAAAACACCACCTCCTCTTGTGGAACCAGTCTGAATATAATCGCAATCAGCTCTGTATATGGTCCAATTAGAGTCAAGAATTTCCTCATTAAGATGTGATTCGTTCAACCAGGTCTCAGTTATGGCCAGGATATTGAAAGGACAAGATTTAGCGTCAAGAAAAAGTTTGTTGAGTTTGCCTCTCATACCACCGCAGTTGTGGTAGAGAAATCTTGGTGATGGTGTAGAGAATTTCCGGTTGACTTTTTCATAAGGAATAATATTTCTTTTGATTTTCGCATGACTTCTGTAAAAGTGAAATATATTTTGAGCTCACATATGAATGATATGTTTTAAGATCGTTTTCGACTTGTTCTGGAGTCATTCCCAGTTCGACATGATAGCGAGTAAAGAATGAGCGAAGAGAGTCAACTTCAGTGGGAAGACCTTCTTGATGTATCAATAATTTGAGGTGCGTCTTTGTTTTACCCTCAAAACAGGTAGCATCGTTCGCATTATGCATGTATGTGAGATAAAGGCGGACAATATCATAGATCTTATGGTCTCTAAATCGTGATAACAAGAATCTATTATCCGTATCATCATTTGAATTTATCGTTAGTTTTACAAATGGTGGTACAAGTGGATCTATAAATTTTTTATTTTATATATATATATATATATATATATATATATATATATATATATATATATATATATATATATATATATATATATATATATATATATATATATATATATATATATTATATATATATATATATATATATATATATATATATATATATATATATATATATATATATATATATATATATATATATATATATCTATATATATATATATATATATATATATATATATATATATATATATATATATATATATATTTATATATATATATATAAACATTTATATATTTATAAATATCATCAAAAAATTTCAGTGAAAAAATCTGGGAATGCGCCATCTGATTGAAATTCTGTAAGTCTTTGGCACCAGCGGCCATTTAAGTGATTTTTTAAATATTCCTTTTATTCTGTCTAAACATAATTTTTCCAAATTAAAGTATTAAAATGAATTCTGAACGTGTTTTGAATGTAAACATGATAATGTTTTTGAAATTGTTAACCCTTTGTGTGCACTAGGCGCCTAAAATGAGTTTGCAAAATCCAGAATTCTATTGCTGGCATTCGGTATATTAATGAGCTGAGAGAGGGAACAAAGTGAGGGAAATGAAGACGTTATTAAAGAAACACTACTAGTCGAGATGATAACTGAATAGTCAGCATCCCAATCTAGAGTAAGGAGATTAAAGTCACCACATAGCAGAACGTAAGCGGTGGGAAAATGGCTGTTGAGGTAAGAAGAGAGTTCCGCCAGGAATTGTTCATAAATCAACAGAGGAAGGTTACAGGGGATATATATCGAAGCGACGACTAAGGTTTTGGCAGAAGGTAAGGAGATACGCACAAAAATACATTCAATAGGAGGACAGAAAGGAAAATCACGACAGAATGTTCCGTTGAGTGCTTTATTTATACCGATGAGGACGCCTCCACCACTGGATTTACCACTAATTAAACGATCCCGGTCCTTGCGGAAAACTGTAAAGTCGGGTAAGATCTCTGAACTAAAGATGTCATCAGTGAGCCAGATTTCTGTAAGGCATATTATATCGTCCGCAGCTAAAGTGGCAGAAAGCCTGAACTCGTTAGTTTTGGTCCTCAAACCTCGGACATGTTGATAATATATCCTTAATCCTAAGTTCTGGAATTCCCTGCTCCTCTCAGACGAAAATTCCTTCGAAGAATTCTGGTGAATTCCTTAACTAGAGCCCCAGGGGGCCAAAAGTCCTTTAGTAGTAGCTCATTAACGCCCGCAGATACTGTGATACGAAACGATGCTACTTCCTGGTTCTGCAAGTTATTCGGTGTCAGTTTTTTGCAGAAAAGAAGTGGTGGCATGTAACCAAGCTTAGTAGCCGCAAAATTCTTGATCGTCTCGGCTGAAGTGTTGTAGTCGATACGGGAAATGAAGACCTGCAACGGCGGGTTCACCACTTTGAAGTGTGGAAGTCCGCTACTAAGCCCACCATGCGCACTGGGTTGACTAAGAGGAGAGCCATGCGTTGCTATGACATCGGTACGAGATCCGGAAGTAGAAGGAATATCATGCGTACTGAGTCGACTACTGGGAGTTGTCGAACGACTGGAGGAATTTTTGTACGCCATCGAAGTAAAAGGCCGCATCGTTAGGGTTTCTACAGAACACCTCAAGCCAGCGTCCCTTGAGCACTACCATTCGAAATCACTTCAGAGCTCGAGGTCCGGGCCTTCTTCAACTACTGAGTCAACGGAAACGCTGCGTCGCTACTCGTCAGCCAACCAGGATGTTACTCCGCCATCTCAGATTGTCAATCAGCAAGCGGATGTTCGTAAGACTTCAGAGAAGCCCATCATTTCACCACCATGCTAAATTATCAGAACATATCCGCCAGCCAGGAAACGTTCGTGAGAACACCCTCACTTGGGGGAGAGTGCTGTGGGGGTTAACTGACCTCACCAATAGATGTCGATTTATAATACACGAGAATCTGCCGTGGGTCTAGCATCTCGCCGCCAGACGTCGTGAGATTCTGCATGGGAATCCCGGTCCTGTCAAGGCCAATGAAACAAGTATTATTTTGCTATGTATCTGTATTGCGTTGTATTTTGAAATGAGTAGTGTTTAGGGTAATAAATACTGTGTTTGCAATTAGCCGCGTGTTATCATTTGCGATACATTTATCTTCTGGGTGATACCTTTCTTTTTGACACAAGTTCTCACATATTTTAAAAGGTGTCTTTTCAATTAATTTATTCTTCAAATATTGTTTATTATCTTTTTTTAAAGATTATTCTTATTTGTTAACTTTCTTTATTGTTTTTTTAATTCATTAAGTAAATCTGTAATATTTTTCAAACCTTCTCTATCAATTTGCTCTCTAATATATACTGGAAGGCCAAAAACAATTCTATCTATAACAGTATCCATATCCATTTTTTTAATGATTTCTAATAGCAGTTTTTCTTTCTTTATTGCATAATCTAAAAGCGAGCCTTCCTTGTACTTGTAATAATGAGCATATCCTCTACTGTTCCATCCTTTTTTTCAAATGTCTCTAAGAACTTTTCTTTCCATGTTGCTTATTGGCTTTCTCTTTCTTTGATCATCATTGAATTATACCAATTCTGATTTGTATCGTCTAGAAAAAATCTGAATATTTCAATTTTACTTTCTTCTTTATCTATTTGCAGTCGTGCACATTCTTTTTCATACGTATCGATCCATTGATAGACATTTGCGGTTTTGTTATAAAATTTTAAATTATTAATGTTTCGGCAATGCGCTTGACATTTTTTTCTTTTCTATTTTTTTGTGTATTTTCTACTAGTTTTTCTAGTATCTTAGTTAATTCTGTTTTTTCTATATCACTGTTACTGGTTTCTGCTTCTTTCAAAATCATCTCCTTAAACATCAAATTCCCTGCTTCATCCATATAAATTTTCTGAAGATCCTCTGTTAATTTGAACCATGCACTTATTCTGTCATGCCTTTTCCTAAGGTTAGGTTTACCTTTACTATATGTGTTAGTTTTTATCAACTCCTGATGTGCACCTACAAGCATGTTGTCATCCGGCAAAATATATTTTCCAGCGTCTTCTGTTTCTTTCAAGGTTATGGCTTTCACGTTGGTCTTATCATCTTTCGGAGATATCTAAATGTAAATTGTAGCTTCATATTTCTTAACATCAAAAAATTGTCGCTTTGTTAGTGTATTGATTCTCGTGTTTAATAATTACCAGTTTAGTTTCTCTGTAAAACGAAAAAACGATTATTTAAGTTTATTATTATTACTATCACTTGATTCACAAATTAAATTCGGTCTGCAAAATAAAGCGCAATTTGGTATCTAGGGTTACACCTAGGTCTAAGATATGTTCAACCCTAATAAGTTCGTTGCTATTAAGATAGTATGAATTGGCAATTACACTATTTTTTCTGGAGAAACTTATCACTCGACACTTGTCGACGTTGAGATTTAGTTTATTCAGGAGGCACCACTGTTCGAGAGATACAAGTTTTGATTGAAGAAAATCAATGTCGGACTGCGTTTTGATAGTGTGGTACAATTTCAAGTCATCAGCGTAGAAGAAATGTGGGGTATCAAATAAAATCCTAGATACATCCGAAATGAAAATATTAAAGAGAAGAGGGCCCAAATGACTGCCTTGCGGCACCCCCGACAAAACAAAGCTGTTTTTGAAAATTTTCCTTGGAATTTGACAATCTGGGGTCTGTCACAAACATAAGATTTAAGCCAGTTAAGTAGGCAGCAAGATATACCAAAATTAAGTACTTTCTGTGTCAAAATTTGATGGTCGACTCTGTCGAAGGTCTTACTGAAATCAGTATAAATCGCATCAACTTGGTTTCCCTTTTCCATCTCACAAAGTACGTCCGAAACCAGGATCATGGGACTCGTGGTAGTTGATCTGCCTTTTCTAAACCCATGTTGCTTTTCGTTGAGAAGGGTACTTATTATGAAAGTCAGTTGATCGCAGACGAGCTTCTCGAAGAGTTTGGGGATCACTGAGAGAATAGCGATGCCTCGATAGTTGTCAATAGATCTTTTATCACAACTTTTGAAAATAGGCATAATATGGGAAGATCCAAAAAGATGGAAATACGCCTAATGACAGCGACTTTTTAAAAATTATATACAGAGGGGTTATCAATTGATTGATACACTGTATCACAAAGCAGGGAGGTATTAGTTCAGGGCCAGGTCCTTTAGTAATGTTAAGCTCTTGGATAGCGTTGGTAATTGACTCTTTTGTTAGAATGATTCCCTCAATGAGTGGTGTGGATAAAGTTTGGGTAGGGCAGACAGTTGAATTTATTGTAGGGATCGAAGGAAGACAGAACGAATCTTGAAAGTGATCTGCAAATAAATTGGATATTTCCTGTGGGAGCGAAGATATAGTGTTCCAGTCGTTTTTCGTTTCATATTAACAAAATTAAAAAACTTTCTTGGGTCATTTACAATTTTGTTACCCATTTAAGTCACGTAAAGCTCATATGCTTCCCGAGATTTTATTGAGAATTCTTTGGATAAAAGATCGTAGCATTCCTTTAGCCCTACGATGATATTGCGATCATTTTTAATTGCTTTATAAAGTTTGTTTCGTAGGTTCCTTAATTGTCTCAAATTATTGTCAAGCCATGGCTCAGAACGTTTATTGCGTTTTTTTATCTTTGGTACATAAGTGTTAATGGCTTCAGAGATTTTTTCGTAGAAAAAAGAAACAAGTCCATCCAAATCTAACGTTGAGATGGACCTTGACCATTCTATGGTAACCAGATAATTTTTAATGCTTACGTAGTCAGCATTATGAAAATCAAATACAATTTCATTATTGTATGATTGGTTAAAAGCAATATTGGTAGTGAAAATTTCAACGGTAATAGCGGAGTGATGAAGAGTATTAGAGAAAAGATTCTCGGCGCCAGTAGTTGCACTAACCAACACCTCGTCATAAAAATTGGTAAATATTAAATCTAACCACTTACCATTCTGGTTAGAAGTCGACATAACTTGCTGTAAATCATTGCCATAGAATGAACTGATAAGGTTGAAATCAATGGCGTCAAGAAGGTTGATCAGGAGGAGTTGGTTATCATTTTCATCAATAGTAAATCTGATGTTTGGACGGTTGAAGTCCCCGAAAATGATTATTTTGTCTTCCTCATTCATAGAAGCAATAATGGAGGATATGGTGTAATATATATTATTGTAAGCAATTCCGCTAGAATGGGGTGGTACATAAAAAATTCCAATGTACATATAATGACAGTTAAATAGAACTCTGACGAATTGATGTTCAAATAACTTGCACTGATTAGTTACAATAGGTTCGCTAGAAAAGGAGTTGTGTGTGGCGATAAAAACACCACCTCCTCTTGTGGAACCAGTCTGAATATAATCGCAATCAGCTCTGTATATGGTCCAATTAGAGTCAAGAATTTCCTCATTAAGATGTGATTCGTTCAACCAGGTCTCAGTTATGGCCAGGATATTGAAAGGACAAGATTTAGCGTCAAGAAAAAGTTTGTTGAGTTTGCCTCTCATACCACCGCAGTTGTGGTAGAGAAATCTTGGTGATGGTGTAGAGAATTTCCGGTTGACTTTTTCATAAGGAATAATATTTCTTTTGATTTTCGCATGACTTCTGTAAAAGTGAAATATATTTTGAGCTCACATATGAATGATATGTTTTAAGATCGTTTTCGACTTGTTCTGGAGTCATTCCCAGTTCGACATGATAGCGAGTAAAGAATGAGCGAAGAGAGTCAACTTCAGTAGGAAGACCTTCTTGATGTATCATTAATTTGAGGTGCGTCTTTGTTTTACCCTCAAAACAGGTAGCATCGTTCGCATTATGCATGTATGTGAGATAAAGGCGGACAATATCATAGATCTTATGGTCTCTAAATCGTGATAACAAGAATCTATTATCCGTATCATCATTTGAATTTATCGTTAGTTTTACAAATGGTGGTACAAGTGGATCTATAAATTTTTTATTTTTATATATATATATATATATATATATATATATATATATATATATATATATATATATATATATATATATATATATATATATATATATATATATATATATATATATATATATATATATATATATTTATATATACATACATATATATATATATATATATATATATATATATATATATATATATCTATATATATATATATATATATATATATATATATATATATATATATATATATATATATATATATATATATATATATATATTATATATATATATATATATATATATATATATATATATATATATATATATATATATATATATATATATATATATATATATATATATATATATATATATATATATACATATATATACATATATATATATTTCAGTGAAAAAATCTCGGGAATGCGCCATCTGATTGAAATTCTGTAACTCTTTTGCACCAGCGGCCATTTAAGTGATTTTTTAAATATTCCTTTTATTCTGTCCAAACATAATTTTTGCAAAATTAAAGTATTAAAATGAATTCTGAACGTGTTTTGAATGTAAACATGATAGTGTTTTTGAAATTGTTAACCCTTTGTGTGCACTAGGCGCCTAAAATGAGTTTGGAAAAATATGAAAATTTTTAAATTGCGGTAACTTTTTACTAGATAATCAGATTATTATGAAACGAACAGAACATATTACTGTTGTTAAGTTGCACACTTGCTAGTTTTTGATATGCATTTTGGCAATCCTGTAGCTACGGCAGGCACTGAGAGTGAAAACATTCAAACACTCGATTCTCCTAAAAAATCCCCGTTTTTTACAATAAAAATCAACTTGTGTATAAATCTTATGTTTTATCTATGCATTCAAAGTAAAACTTTGGAAATTTCGTGTTGGACAAGAACGGTAACCCTTTTCCAATTAACCTTTATTTTTATCATCAAAAATGTCTGTTCCCGGGAACTCACGAACCAATCATCGGATACGTTTGAAATTTACAGAAGACGTTGGACTAAAATAGGACCAGGTCCGATAGAAGCGATTTTGAATTGCGTTCAACTCTCCGCCAGTGGTGCCATCTTGAAACATCATAAAGAAAAAAAATGGTTTTTACCCTAGTATTTTGATTCAGTTACCAGATTTTTATGAAATTGACACAGTAGCTGAGCCTCACTTGGTAGAAATTTGGTTGAAAAATTCGATTGGTGCTGCCAGCTATGGTAAATTTTATTTCTTTGGGTTTGAAAATTCGCTCAGGAAAATAAAGCTTTTCGTCCCATAACTTACAAAGCAGTCATGAAATCAATGCGAATTTCATACAATTAATGTAACCTATTATGAGCATTATTCAAGCCGAAACTGGTGGAAAAGCCACGATAGGGCTGCCAGCTATTGTTGGTTTTGTGTTTATTTGCAATGTCTTTATTAAGCGATTTGATCGTAAAATTTTCAAATGGTAATGATATTGTTGTAACAATAAACAGGAACTATTAAGATTTCGATTATTTGAAAAATGTCGCGGCTGGTAACCCTAAATTTCTTTATGCTCCTTTAACGTCGAAACCAATCATCGGATGGCGAGGAAATTCGCAGGGTAGTTTAATTTCAACGTGAAGCAGATGTGATATATTCTTGGCTTTGATACTGGCAAAAGGTTGCCAGCACAAGTCGGTTGTGCTACTTTTGTTGCAATAAATGCTTAATGTTAGTTTTCGTACCGGAAACATTTACAATGAAAATAAATAACTAATGTTTCAATTCCCAAAGTTCTGCAAATTTTTCGGATCGCAGCCCCAAACACCAACTTCAGTTACAATGCTGCAGGCACAGAGCATTTTCTTCATTGATGTTATATCAGATGCTGCTTTCAAAGTTTTTTGAAATAAACAACTGACAACAAATATAATTAACAAATGTTTTGCTCTCATAAACTTTGAAATTCATGCCAGTGGAAATATCTGAAACCTTTTCACCATATGAGTTATAATGCATTCTTGAGACCAAAGTAAAACGTGGCGTTTGATACAGTTTGGCTGAAATAAGCAGCTCGTGTGGTACAATATGCACTCAAAATCTGCACAGTTCTTCTACTTTTCTTCGAACATTCGTGTTTCTAGCGGTTCACGTGCGCTAGAGTTTTTTACTAATGTTCGAAGAACATTAGTATTAAACTCGTTTCGCCAAAAATGCATATTTCTTTATATATATATATATATATATATATATATATATATATATATATATATATATATATATATATATATATATATATATATATATATATATATATATATAGATATATATATATATATATATATATATATATATATATATATATATATATGTATATATATATATATATATATATATATATATATATATATATATATATATATATATATATATATATATATATATCTATATTTATATATATATGTATCTATGTATATATATATATATATATATATATATATATATATATATATATATATATATATATATATATATAGATATATATATTTATATATATATATATATATATATATATATATATATATATATATATATATATATATATATATATATATATATATATATATATCAGCAAAATGAGTAAGGGAGATAATCTCTGGAGTGGCCCATCCGATTGAGCTGAAATTCAAATGAGCTCAAATTCAGATATCCTAAACCTTTTGGTGGCGGCGAGCGTTTAGGTGAATTATGAGGTACTCCTATATTTCCAAGCAGTGTAAATTTTTGTTAAAAAAAGTACTGGGAATGAAAACTTAGTATGTTTTCAGCTTGTTTATGATAAAGAATTGGAAATTTTGAGCCGTGTGTAGGTGCAGGGTGCCTAAAACTAGGCAGGGATTTTTTTTCAAATTTTGATATGTCATTACTTTTAAAAAAAAAAACAGTGGAATATCGTAAAAATTACAGAGCGTATTGATGTTGACAAAAAGTTAGCACATATAGCTTTTCAACATAAAGCGGGTAGCTCTGTAGCTGTGGCAGGCTGCTGAAAAAAAAATCCTTCAAATCATTGACCTTCCTGAAATATTTTTGATTTTTGACAAAAATTTCAAATTTTTGATAAATTTTATTCTTTGTCCTTCATGTCAAGATAAAATTTTCAAAATTCCGATTTGCGCAAGAACGGCAACCCATCACCAAATTACCTCTATTTTCAGCACTCGAAAGTTCTGTTCACGAGAACTGACGACCGGATTATCCGATCATAATTAAATTTACAAGGCATGTTGGTATTAGCTAGGACCAGGTCTGATAGAAGTGATTTTGAATGCAGGCAACCCTGTGGCAGTGGTACCATCGTGAAAAATAACTGAGAAAACTATAACTTCCGACTCAGCCATCAGATCTTTACAAACATCACAGTACTTGGATGTTACTCTATGTATCATTTGATGAAAATTTGGTTGAAAAACTAGTATAAAGCTGCCAGCTGTGGTGATTTCTGTCTCATAAATCTTGCAAATTCGCTCAGCAAAATAAAGCTTTTTTCCCTATAACTTCCGGTCCAGTGTAGAAATCAAAACAAAGTTCATGCAGTAAATGGACCTTAATGTGAAGTAAATGTCGTATGAATTTCGTACATAAATCATGAAAGGGCTGCCAGCTATTACCATTTTTGTAATTTTGTGAAGTTTCTTTTTTTTCACTTTAACCCACCACTCGCAGTTTTGGACCTCTGTCCACTCACCTAGTCGGATCTAGAAGAACCATTTTAGCTTGAGCCTCCTCGCTCCAGCCCGGCCTACAGCTCGTTCCTGCGTTAATTTTTGGGACTCCGTAGCATGCACTTGAGTGTACTGCAGCCTCTCGGCCGTTGTACTTTTCATTTCCTACAGGGCATTGGAGTTTCCATTCCAGAGTACGCTCGACTGGTAATGCCCTCCATTTTGGTTGTTCTGCCTCTGGTAGTCTGATTCCAAAATTCCAATTGTCATATTAAACGGGTTTACAGCTGACACTTTGCGAATGTTTGTTTGATCAGTAGTGTGAATTGTCGTGTTTTCTATCTGTTTCATTCTTGTAGTGAAGTTGAAAATTTTCGTGACATCTCTTCATTCTTCTGATAGTTCTTGTCCGAACGATTTGCCTACTCCAAAGTTTATTTCTGTTGATCAGCCAGAAATTTCTGTTGATCTGCGATCTGTTTACCTTGCTCCGATGATTTTCATTTGCAATTACGTAGCTCGTTGCGTAAGACAGTTAATTGATTGTTGTACATCCTCATCCCTTGCTTGATTTTACGAATACCCTTTCGTAATACCATATTGCTTTGTGGCGACGAAGACAACTGCGGTGAGCTATCTGATAAATCGGATGTTGTTTTCCGCGAATAGTTTAGTTTACTTTTAGTTGTATAATCGATAGAGCCCTTGCTACAGTATCTGATCTTGGAAAGATTCCGTTCTTTATGCTCCTTCAAATACTCCATTGCCATTGTAGAGAGGTAGAATAGTTTGTTAGTGTTGGAGCCACCAATCGTCGTGTTAAAAGGAACGCTCCTGACTAACCGTGGGGGGTTCACTCCCGGGTCACACCAGTTGTGGCTCGTGCTATTTGTGTCAGGCACACTTGTCGTGGCTAGGTGGCGCGCCCCCGCATCATCGACTGGCTCGTTGTATCCATCCATCTTACGACGTTCTGATTCAAATAGTGATTGGCATCTATGTATCTTAATCAATTTAACCGACTTATTTCTTATTACATATATCTACATTCATCTATTCCATTGCATTTACATTATATATTCTCTTTTCACTACATTGCAAACTATTCATACATTATTTTTACTAGTTTTCGAAGAAAAGTAGTATTAAACTCGTTTCGCCGAAAATTCATATTTCTTTATATATACCTATATATATATATATATATATATATATATATATATATATATATATATATATATATATATATATATATATATATATATATATATATATATATATATACATATATATATATATATAGATATATATATATATATATATCTCTTCAAAATGATTAAGGGAGATAATCTATGGAGTGGCCGATCCGATTAAGCTGAAACTTTCGGAGAACGTAGATGTATTTAGTAGGTAAGTAAGGCTAAAATTCAGATATTCTAAACGTTTTGGCGGCGGCGAGCGTTTTAGTGAATTTTGAGGTACTCCTATATTTCCAAGCAGCGTGAATTTTCGTTCAAAAAAAGTATTGGAAATAAAAACTTATTATGTTCTTAGCCTGTTTATGGTAAAGAATTGGAAATTTTGAATCGTGTGTGGGTGCAGCATGCCTAAAAGTAGGCAAGGATCTATTTTCAAATTTTGATTTGTCATTACTTCTGACAAAAACATTGGATCATCGTGAAATTTGCAGAGCGTATTGATGTTGACTAAAGTTTAATACACATGGACTTCCAAGGTTATGCGGGTAACCCTGTAGCTGCGGCAGGCTCTTGAAAAAAAATCCTTCAAATCATTGAACCTCCTGAAAAATTTTTGATTTTTGACAAAAAAATTCAAATCATTTATAAATTTTAACGTTAAAGCATCATGGAAATTTTTAAAATTCCGATTTGCACAAGAACAGCAACCCATCACTAAATTACCTCTATTTTCAGCACTCGAAAGTTCTGTTCACGAGAACTGACGACCGGATAATCAAATCATAATGAAATTCACAGAACATGTTGGGATCAACTAGGACCAGATCTGATAGAAATGACTTTGAAATGCGGGCAACCCTGTGGCAGTGGTGCCATCTTGAAAAATCACTGAGAAAAAACAGCTTTTTGGCCAATAACTTCCGATTCAGCCATCAGATTTAAATAAAATTCACACAACATTTGGATTTTACTGAGGATAATATTTGATGAAAATTTGGCTGAAAAATTAGAATAAGGCTGCCAGCTATGGTGATTTTTGTCTCCTAAATCTTGCAACTTTGCTCAGCAAAATAAAGCTTTTTTCCTATAACTTCCGGTGCATTCATGATATCAAAATGAAGTTTATGCAGTAAATAGATTTCGTACAAAAATCATGAAAGGGCTGCTAGCTATGACCATTTTTGTAATTTTTTGGAATTTCTTTACTGCGCGATTATATCATTAAATTTGCAAATGGGAACGATCCTGCAATGAAAATGAACAACAAATATTAAGGTTTTAAAACTTTGAAAAGTTTTTAGGGTGCTAACCCTAAAATTTTTTTCACCCGTATAACGTCTAGCGCAGTGATTCAATCGAAATGAAATTTATTGGTTGGGTTTAGTTTAACGTGAAGCAGATTTGTTATAAGTTTTGCTTTGCTGCTGACACAGGGTAACGAGCTTTAGCCATTTTCGTAACTATTGCATCAACAGATGCTACAAATTACATACACATATGCAAAACATTTGCAATAAAACTAAGCAACCAATTTTTAAATTTTCCGAGTTTTGAACATTTTTTGGATGGCAGCTTCAAACATCGTTAACCGCTAAAGCTTTCGACAAAATAGAAAAAGGAAAGGTTGATTTAAGTATGAGCTTGTGAAGGTTAGCTTATTGCTGCTTCGTTGGGAAAATGTTGCCAGCACCGATTATTTTCATCAATTGTGTTATAGTTGAGTTCTGTTGCTTTGAACAAGGAATGGTTGATATGATTCTACAAAAAAGTGTATTACGTCTTTCCACATTGTCACTCAAAGACAATTTCTTCCAAAATTAGTTTTCTAGCGGTTCAGGTGCGCTAGAGTTTTTTTTTTAATTAATCCTCTTTTCGTTCACCATATTTCCCCGTTTTTTTCTTATTTTTTTGGCTTCCACAATATATATTCCATATAATCTGCGACCGTGACAATGTCATCTTCGGGAAATTTTTCGGCATTCTCATAAACCAGGTTATACTAATGCAAACTTTCATATGTGGTCAAATGACTATGGATCATGGATTTGACGACAGCGCATTGTGAAAAATACTTAGGAAAACTCAATCGATCACTCAGTTGAATAGCATACGGCAATCGCAACCGCTGTACTCAACCGCTAAAGTTAGGCACATCCATTTTGAAACAGCATCACCAATATTCGCTGATAGAAATGATTGAAGACTGTTTTATAAATTTTGCATTTTTTAATATTAAAATAAGATAGACATGACATATGTATTTCGATATTATTATTTATTGAAAAATCCGTTCCAAAAAATGCATTTTTAAATTTTAGAATGCCTTAAACAAAACTCTGAATATTTTAGATCCCTGTTTCTCTCCTGAAGTTTTTAAAGTATCCCTAAATCAAGGGTTAAATTCTCTAATATGGTAGCGATGATTACGGCCCATACTTCTACAAGGCATTGACAGATAGCAATATCCGATTTTGAAAATTGAGTATTGTAAATGAGGTTAAAAAGTGTGACCTTAGCACAACTCAGAGCCAGACCGAAGTCTAGAGCCAAGATGGTTAAGGCCCAGTAAAAGTGGAATGGCGTATGCCATTCATGAAGCAAATTCAAATAAAACAAAAGGAATTGCCCCTCGTCCGCTTAAGCGGAGCACCCTTCAACCAACCCCGACGGATGCTGGGGTACCGCTTTGCTAGCTAGCTGCCGTTGGGGTGGGTTCTTGAAATAAATGGGGTTGCTTCGCTCTCAAGAAAAACGGGATGCTTCGTATGATTCATCCGTTATCATATCATTGCCGGAAACTGGTATATAAAAATACCCAAGGGACAAAGGGGCATAGTTCCGTTAAGGAAACCACCCGTAGCTTTGCAACATGGACTGACTAAGCAGACTCAGTGCTCGTGATGACACACGGAGCCACAAAAACTTTAATTGCTTTTTAAAAAAAGGGGGAAAAGTACTGCCGCTCTTTTCAAAGGAACCCGGATGAGACAGACAGCCCCGAGCCCCCCATGGTGGAGGATCCCTGACTACAATAGTCTGGGGTCCTCTACTCACTGACCATGGCCATGATATATCAATGAAACAAAAGAAATCTATAGGTGGCCAATATCCCTCCCTTAAAGAAAAGCCGGTAATCAATTAAAATCTAGTCCAGCCATGCCATCGCGAATCTTGAAAAGTTGAAATATTTTCGGGCCTGCACTCAATAAGAAGGCCAAGAGGTTTCAAAGTTATACAATCATTATTATTTCCTTTATAAGAATAATTATTCAAACTTAAGCTAGGCTTAAAGCTCTAACTTGAAAATAAGAAGCTCTAAACTTTTTTTCCCCCTTATGATTTTTTTCCCTCTTTCTTTTCTTTTAGAAAGAAAAACAGGTGATGATTTGTTTTTAAAGTGAATTCGAGTAAGGAGAAAAAAAACTTGTAGAATAATTTATTAACATTAATAATATACATAATTATTAAGGAAAAGTAATTTTCTAGAATTCATACAGTGTAAGCATAATGCCGGGTTTCCACCAAAGAAGCAAAACATGAAACACCGACAAAAAATGGTTTTTTGAACAAAAACATGAATGTTTTGCAAAAATTGAACAGTTTCGAGAACATTTTTGTCTCAGAAAACTGTTTTGGTAAACAAAACACCTTCCCATCGCGAGTCGGTAAGATCAAAGGAAAACATGTTAGTTCGCAATTTTTGTGTCTATCTTGTAGAGTAGTGTGACAGCTGTCAAGAGGAGTGGC
Source organism: Nemotelus pantherinus (assembly GCA_963978885.1). Lineage (NCBI taxonomy): Eukaryota > Metazoa > Arthropoda > Insecta > Diptera > Stratiomyidae > Nemotelus > Nemotelus pantherinus. The sequence continues at coordinate 872,838 of CAXBUK010000010.1, read as the reverse complement.
TAGTGCGTACTTATCGGAGTGCAAAAAATCCCTAAAAATTCAATAATAAGTGCTAAAATACTTCCTCAAAAGTGCTTAACCTTAAATTTGAAGCCCACGGCAGTGTTTAGCAAGTGTTTTTAACCGTTTCGTCACCCAAATTCTGCATTATACGGCTTTTTAAAGAAATCTTTGAACTTCACGGGAATCCCCTAAATAAATGTCTGTTTGCAGCCGTGAAACACTGTGTTTTCTATAACGTCTACGGATTAGCTTCAAAAATCCAACTCGGTAGTTTTGCTGCAAACATTTGACTTCCGTGCGGGCTGTGTGTGTCGCAAAATCAAGTTTTTCGTCTTGTGCGGGTACGAAAGTGCACATTCAAAGAAATTTTCAATTGCACAGTTACATTTTTCTCAATAAACCCAGTGCGTTACTTACCGGACATTTATATCCTTTCTTCCTTTAGCCCCTTTCATCGATTAACGTAGTCCAGTGGTTACAGTGCCGGCTCTCGGATACAGATGTTGCGGGTTCAATTTTGCACAGTGTGAATATTTTTTTGACTTACTCGACAATTTTTATCAATTTCATGTAAATTTCATAAAAATTTCAAATAAAATTCCAAAAAAAAAAGCTGAATAATTTCAATCAACTTTATATCCACACATCCGGACATTTATATCAACTTCTCATATTGACTTTTACGTAAATCAAAGTGGATCGGTGGGTACGGTATCGGCTTTCAAATACAGGAACTGCGGGTTCGGATCCCAATAGTGTCGAACATTTTTGACTTATATTGTTTGATTTTAATAAATCACAAGTATCAAATTCAGCTTATAAAGATAAAAAAATTGATTAATTTCAACTGGAAACACATCGACTACCGCCAAGCTTTGCTTTTGTGGGATTAAGCTACATACATTTGTTACCTCACTTAACCGGTTCGTGTCCGTGATAACATTTACGTGGAAAATTGCATACTTCTTGGCAGTTCAATAATGAGTTTCAAGTGCAGCTAAGAGAACTGTCTCGCATTCGACAACACCATGAAGTTTGTGCGTTGCAAAGCATTCTGCAACAGGAAATTAAATGGTGCATGCATGGGTGCTCCTCGGGATTGGTACCATCCATACTTAGAACGCCATTTCATATGCTCAGATTGTCAAAATGTAGACCGGCTGATGAAAAGCATGTACGACAGCATAATCAGTTACATTGGAACACTAAATGCTGAAAAAGACCATCTCATTTTGAAAAATCAAGCTCAGGCTAGAGCAAATGACGATATTCTGGCAAACATTTCGCAACATTTTGATGTCCTTTCATCTGCTCTTTCGAAGACTAACCACAACAATAATGGCGTCGAAACATCTCTTGTCTCACTGGAAGAGAGAATAGATTCTCTGAATGGAAAATTAGATACATTATCTTCAATTATCTCAGCCACTTCTGTCCCAAGTAGCTCTCGCCAAATAAACTTTACAAATATGCTCGAGAATGCTGAACAAAAACTTTCTTCAATGATCGACAATCAAAATACGTTACTAACTAATACCTTTTTGGAACAAGCACTAAAATTAAATAATATAAATAATAAGCTTGAACACTTTGAGCACAAGCGCGAAAACCCACTGGAAGATATGAATAATCGGCCATCTACTTTCGAGCATTCGCTTCTGCATGAGCTATCAATGGCCGAAATTAACAGCAACATGCCGGAATTGATCACAAAAGACATTGCTACGTCTCCTATCAAAGAATTGACTTCTACTGCAGCCAAGCCAATATATAAATTTAGTACATATTGGTCGAAAAATGAGTGGGACAGTCGAATTAAAAAAATAAAAAAACTTAATAAAAATTGCCAATACGAAGGATTACGCTTCCATTTACCAGTTGATACCGACAAAGTAGCGTTCTTCGTGAAAGAAATTCCGCCCACTGCTGATCAAAGATGGCTGAATACGTTTCTCGAAACTGGATTCCACATCAATGATTATTTGATCACAAAACTACCACAACGGAAACACAACTCACAGAAGCGTTACAAGGTTTTAATTCCAACAAAATATGCCTGGATGTTCATGAGTTTGGACGGAGGTAGCAGCAAATTCAACTCAAATGGCGTTACATTTTCTCCCTGGAAGAATCGAATGACCAACAATAGCCGTAAGAAAGTACCAAATTCTGTAAGAAAAAATTGTATTTCAAATAATGTTCCTAATACCCGTAAATCTCCATCCATTCAAAATCCTCAAATTACTAATACTCATAACATCCCATTAATACCACGTTCTACTGTTGCTTCCGTTTCTTCTCTACTAAATACAAACAATAACGTAGCCAGTATTAGCTCCTCTTTATCCTCTAGCCAGCTGGCCACCCATGTCGCCTCTACAGAAGCAACTACGAATACTACCTCTTTTGACAATTTGATGACAACTGCTTCTCGTCGAAAAGCAGTCAACTCTGTAAGGCATTTATCGTAACATAACACCTTCTTTAAATGGAATCAGACTCTTTTACCACAATTGTAGTGGTATGAGAGGGAAATTAAATATATTATTTCTTGACGCAAAATCCTGCCACTTTAATTTACTCGCCTTCACAGAAACATGGCTAAATGATTCCCATAAGAATGAAAAGATCCTTGATAGTAGTTGGACAATTTACAGAAGCGATCGTGACTATTGTTCCACAGGTCAAACGCGAGGCGGTGGGGTTTTGCTGGCGGTTAGCAACACACTTTCAAGTGAGATTATTGACACCACCCCCAATGTATTGTTTCAACACCTTGTTATTTGTGTTTCTTTGAATAACCATTTCCTTTATATTAGTTTGGCCTATATTCCACCCAGATCGGACGAATCAGTTTACAACCATTTCTGTGAATTAATATCTTCCATTACAACGTCTCTGAATGAAAAAGACAAGGGGATTTCAATCGTCTTAACTTATGTTTTATCCCCGATGAAAACGACGCATTTCTTCTCCCTGTAAGCCTCTCAGATTCTAATGATTTCAACCTTGCGAGTACTTTTTATGGCAACGATTTGCAGCAAGTCTCTCCAACTCCCAACCAAAACGGTCATTGGTTGGATCTTGTGTTTACAAACGCCTATGACGAAGTAGTGGTAAGTCCAACTAATGATGCAGAGCATCTCTTTTCAAATAGTTTACACCACACTGCACTATCATTTGAACTTCCCACTCCTGATTCTATTTACTTAAAAACGTACAATAATTCAATTGTATACGACTTTCTTAACGCTGACTACGAAAGTATTCACCATGTACTTGACTCTATAGATTGGACGAATACTCTTTCAGCGCTAGATCTTGAGGAAGCCATTTCCACTTTTTACGATAAAATATTTGACGCCGTTGAAAGATACGTACCTAAGATTAAAAAAAATAAAAAATTGTCTGAACCATGGCTTGATAGGGAAACCATAGAAACAAACTATATAAACGATTAAAGGAAAATATTGATGTTAATCCTACTATTCAGGAAGCTTATAATGAAGTAGTTAAGGAATTCTCGACAAAGTCTCGCGATGCTTATGCCAATTATATTAAGAAAACCGGTGAAAGTATAATCCATGACCCAAAAAAATTCTTTGATTTTGTAAATATGAAGCGGAAAGTCACCGGTTATTTATTGTCAATGTCCTATAATAATATCACCTCTGCTTCTCCTAAAGATATCTGCAATTTATTCGCAGACAATTTCCAGAGAATTTTCACTGTATCAGACCCATCTAACTCAAATGTTTCTCCTTCTAATTCAGCACCAACCACTTTTCTCAGCCAAATTAAAATTTCACGCGATGAAATACGTAAAGCTATCTTGGAGCTCGATTGCAACAAAGGCCCTGGTCCTGATCTTCCACTGTCCTTCCTGCGTAGGTGCGTAGAGCAGCTAATAACACCCATGCATATTTTCTTTGACAGGTCGCTTTCATCCGGTGTTTTCCCATCCTGTTGGAAACTTTCATATGTTACACCAATTTTCAAAAATGGCGATAGACACTGCGTCGAAAATTACAGGGGCATTGCCATTTTATCTTCCATTCCAAAACTTTTTGAAAAGGTTGTATACAATAAACTTTCCCCACTAGTTGACTCCCGTCTGAATGAGCAACAGCATGGCTTTAGAAAAGGTCGCTCAACTATCACAAACTTGACAATTCTAGTTTCGGACGTTTTGTGTAAAATGGAAAAAAGCTATCAAATTGACGCAGTCTACACTGACTTTAGCAGCTTTCGACAGAGTTGACCATTCTATATTGATCCTTAAGCTGCACAAATTCGGGCTTGCCGGATCTTTACTAAGCTGGCTCAGTTCCTACCTCCACAACCGAATCCAACTCGTTAAATTTCAAGGAATTTTATCAAAAAATATATTTGCTACCTCTGGTGTTCCACAAGGTAGTCATCTTGGCCCACTTCTCTTTAACATATTCATCTCGGATCTATCTGGCGTCCTGTCAAACATACCTTACCTACTTTATGCAGACGACCTCAAACTGTACCACATCATTGAATCTAAATCTGATGCACTTTTCCTGCAATCCAAGCTTGATTCTTTTGTTCAATGGTGCAATATAAACAAGCTTTCGCTGAATATTGATAAGTGCCAAATTATAAGTTTTAGCCGTAAATGCACGGTTACGCAGAACACTTACTTTCTCGGCAACTACTTATTAACTCGCGTTGATAGCGTTGTTGATCTCGGTATTGTGATGGATGTGAAACTTCGTTTCACCTTGCACTACGACAAAATTCTTTCCCGTGCGAATAAGCAGCTCGGCTTTATTAAACGACGTGCCAAGGAGTTCAAAAACTTGTGGGCCACAAGATCATTATACACTGCACTTGTACGTCCTCTTCTTGAATATGCCTGTATTATTTAGAGCCCAGCCTTCGAAATTCACAATAACAGACTCGAGTCCATTCAAAAACAATTTTTACTTTTCGCCTTAAGAGATCTGTACAACCCTTACGATTTCGAAAATTTACCCCCATATGAGTTTAGATTGGGTCATTTAAACTTAACTTCACTTGCATCCAGAAGAATGATGATATCGGCCTGCTTCACATTTGACGTAATTAGAGGCGTTATTAGAGTTGAGTTCCTCAATAGTAAATTTGTGATAAATATCCCCTTAAGGAACACCAGGTCCAATCGTTTACTAAAGGAATATCCACATTCCACCATCTATGCAGCTAATGAGCCAGTGAATAGATGCTGCAGGGTCTTCAATGGCTTTAGCAACCTTTATTCCCCAACGATTTCCAAACTATCCTTCAAGTCTTCCCTTATCCAAGCCATTTGTACACCATAATTTTTAAGCTCTTATTTAATTATCGTTTTTAATTGTGTTTCTTTTATTTCATTGTTATTTTACTTATTTTCAACCTCAAACTTATTTGTTTATTCAATTAGTTATTTATTTATGTGTTATTTATTTGTACCGTACACTTGCTTTTTTTTAAAATAATTTATTTGTATGTATTTATATGTATTTATGCCTTGTTTGGCTAATAAATAAATAAATAAATGAAACATGCATTTTGTTTCTGCGAGAACACTCAGTAAATCGATTAATGTACTTTGGTGTTTAAATTTGTTTTTAATTTGGTTTTAAATTTGTATTGCTGTGTTTTTCATATTTGTGTTAACTGAAGAATTTTTCATATTTGTGTAAACTGTTATAATGAGCTCAAAAAAAGCAGTCACGATGATCTCATTTCTCCATTTAAGCCCACGTCGTCAGTAGATAAATCTTCCAATAATTCTTCCGTGCTATAATCAACTCTCCTTTTTAAATAAGAATTGGCCCACTATATCGTTTTTTTTTCTTTTTTAATATCATTTATAAAAAAACTCACAGTTAATTATAAAATCACCGTCTTCAGACATTTCTCGGACACAGGATAAACAGAAATGAAAACAAAACCTGTCTGTTCAGTTGAAATAGTCTGTTTGCAAAAAAGTTCTGTTTTTTTTTCAAAAAACAAAACAAGTATTTTATTTTGTCTTTTGAAAACAAAACTGTTTTTCAAATTGTCTCATTGGTGGAAACCCGGCATTATGCAGGAATGTTTACAATTGCGTTGAACTTACAGCACCGTTTCTATAACGGACAAAAAAATATTATTCTACCAATTCAATCGTAGACGAGTTTTTTTCTTTTTGTTTCTTTTCTCTCAACCAAAAATGAATTGTAAAATGAATCTATGAAAATTAAATGTACGAGAAGTGGATCCAAGTGGAATAATATATATTTTTTTTAAATGAAGTATACCCTCGAGAAGACTTTTAAACTAGTCCTTACGCGCTAAAAACTACATGTCCTCCAGACATCAACAAAAATATAGCATTTTTCAGTAAGCTCCTTGACCTTTTCTTGTAATAATATTGTTAGCCAGCAGATGTCACTGCTAATTTTAGGAGTTATTGTGAATGCACAGATCCAATTATAACTGCTGTCTAACATTCCAATTGTTACTGCTGTCTAACATTCAAATCTGATTGATTTTATCAACGTTGAGTGAGTGCAGTAATTGAGCATCAACAACCAGTTTAAGAACGTCAAAAACATTGTCAATAAAGAATGCATTAATATTAGGCAATTAAAGTAACGTTTTTCATTTATAATAATTGACCACTTATTACATGGTGTCAAAAAGTTTGATCAAAGAACAATTAATGAATATTTCGTGGAATTTTGGGAAAAAAATCGTGTGTGGTACCGATCAAAGGAATTCAGCGTATAAGGGTAATGTCACGTTGTGAAATAGTTGTAAAATAGCGTGTTATATTGCAAAATGTGGTGAAATACTGAGCAATAATAATGTCGAACGTGTTGAAATTTGCAAAGCGAACGCAGTAAGTGTTATATAATTGTCATACTTTTAATGTCGGTCTAAAATAAAACTACTCGAATATTCGGACGTGTTTTATCAGAAAATATAAGCAAAACTTAACATGTTATGGGCCCAGGCCGTGTGTCTGCTTGCGCGTTCAATTGTGTGTATTAAAATATCCCAGTCAGCTTTGTGCGAAGTGTGATTTTTAGTTGAGACTATTGTTAAGAAAGAACTGAAGCGATATAGCTGTATATCGATATGGCTGCATCAATATTCAATTCGATTGAAAAACTTTATGGAAAAAACTATTTAACATGGGAAGTGCACATGAAGAGTATGCTCTTTTGTGCCGACTATTGGAGCGTAGTTTGTGGGAAAAACGTAAAACCACAAGATGCCACCGCAGCCGGCATTTAGGCAGACAAAGACGAGAAAGCCTTGGCGACAATAATTTTATATGTTAGCTCAAGCCAGCTTAACATTGTGAAGGAGTGCAAGACATCTATGGAAGCGTGGTTAAAGTTGAAAAGCACTTTTTTGCACAGTGGGCCTGCGCAGAAAGTTCATCTTTTCAAGAAGTTGATGAAAGTGTCCCTAAAAGAAGGGGGAAACATCGATAAATATCTTCAAGCGTTTTATGATATTGTAGACAAAATGAAAGCAATAGATGTCATAATCCCAGACGAGCTTTTAGCAATAATTTCACTAGCAAGTCTTCCAGAGAGCTTTGAAAATTTTGTAGTTGCAACTGAGACGCGCGACCCTCTCTTTCAGCATTAAAGATAAAATTGCTTCAGGAACGCGAAAGAAAGATCGAGAAGGATGTGCCCTCAACAATTACTCAACAAGCATTTTATGTGAACTCAAAGAAAGAGACAAAGACAAACAATAAAAAGTCAAGTAAGCCTTTGTTCAACGGGAAATGCTACAAGTGCGGAGCAAAAGAACATATGGCAGCAAAATGTACGAAAACGATTCAAAGAGGACAGCAGGATAAAGAGAAATTAAATCAATGTAATAATTGTTTTTTAACAACAGCGCAATGTGGTGTTGTAACAGACTCTTCGTGGTGTATTGATAGTGCTGCAATGGAACACATATGCTCACAAAGAAAATTGTTTCAAGATTACAAAGAGACAAAACAAAATATAGCGCTCGCTTGTGACCAATACATAAAAGCGATCGGCGTTGGTACAGTAAAACTAAAAACTCTAGCGCACCTGAACCGCTAGAACAGGAGTGGGCAAACGGTCGATGATGATCGACCGGTCGATCGCAAACAGTTCGGCAGTCGATCACAGACATTTTTGACAATTTACTAGGTTAATTTAAAATGTGAACTAAAAATTTAGTGGACGATTTATTCAGTACATTTTGGAATGGGCCTTGACTTAATGGATCCAATCGGACAGTCTCCGCAGTTTCAGTTCACGCAAAAGCTCGCAGAGCATTGGTGGCGGAGAAGCTAACGGGAAAATCCGCAATAGCCATGCTCTCGATTTGTGCAATTTATAGATTTCTATCATTTTAGTAAAATTGTTTCACTAAATCTCGTATACGTATAGGGTTGTTTAATTTCCTTAAATCTCTCTGTTTCAAAGTACACACTTTATATTTTTGCTTCCCGCTATACACCTTGACTGTATTTGCATTTGTCTCCCTGCTACCGAGGTAGTAAATTGTCGCACACAGCGCAACAAAGGTTAATCTCAATTTTAGATAAAATAAAATTTTAAATTAAAACCTTTTCACGCCAATTTAGTTTGTGCAGTTCATTCTTTCGAGCTAAAAAGTGACATTTCGTGTTTGAGTTTGAAAATTGAAATGCGCCTTTCTGCATTTTCAAAATTTTTGCTCGAAAGAATGACCAAGTAATGGAGACGTGAAAATTTAGCTTTACGATTAACTCAGTACTAGCCTAAAAAATGAACTGCACATACTAAATTGGCGTGAAATGATTGGAGACATGTGCCAAAACTATCTGCATTTTCATAGCGAAAGCATGTTCCAAGCAATTTTTCACGCTTAAAAGTGAGTACAACTCTTGCTTATTTTCAAGATAAATTTTTGCCGAAATAAATTTCACGTGAAAATTTGCATGAAAATTTAACGTTAAATCGAAAACAGTACTAAGCTTTAGATAGCTTAGCTGAGGAAGCTTTTTGCAAAGGTTTCCCTGAAATTATTGCATTTTTCGACCCATTGGGAGAAAAACATGAACAATTGGAAGTATGGGTAAAGAAATTAGCATTTCTTACGGATTTTATTTGCCGTTACAGCTTGCTAAGTTTACAATTACAAGGAAAAGGAAAATATTGTTGACTTGTTGAGTTCGGTAAATGTTTTTTGAGTAAAATTAAAACCTTTTGCTTCACAATTAAAGAGACAAAATTTTCAAATATTTTCCATATTTAGAAAAACATATTAAACTTACTGGTGAATGTAAAATGCAAAAGCTGAAAGACATCCTTCAGTTCGCAGAAAAGTCCGTGGCCTTCGATGGCCGCTTGGACTGAATTTTTTTCTCCTGGCCCATTTACCTGGTATCACTACGGACCAATAGGTCAATGTATGGCCTTGTGCCAACTGGTACAACCTAAACTAACCTACTGGTGAATGTAATCTTGAAATGTTTTGTCCTGAACTGGAAAATTTTAAACAAGAATTCGAGAGAGGATTTGCAAATCTCAAAAACCTTCAACCGATTTTTGAATATATTTCATTTCCTTTTAGAGAATTCGATAATGAAGATATTTCATCAAATCTAGCTCATACTTTACAATTGAATTCATTGGATCTAGAGTTAGAAATTTTAACAATAGCACGCGCAAATGAAAATTATTTTTGGATTTAATTACCATATAAAATATCCATTATTGAGATTCCTGGCAATGAGGATATTTGCATTTTTTTTTGCTTCCATTTATCTATGTGAAGCAACGTTTGCTCAAATAAAAACATCGAATTGCAACGAATGAGTTCTCTGACTGATGACCACTTTATGGCATATATTCGATTGTGCGTCAGTGCTTACAAGCCTAACTCTACAATACTTTTTGATGAAAACAAAATTAATCTAAAATATTTATAAATAAAGTACATTGCACAAAGTAGTAATACAATGTATTTAATATATTAATTCAATAAAGGCCTTAATTAAATTTTTATTTGTTTTTAATTAAACTCATTTTTCGAAGTAAATCGTGCATAAATTAAAAAAACTCTAGCGCACCTGAACCGCTAGAAACACTAATGTTCGAAGAACAGTAGAAGAATCGTGCAGGTTTTGAGTGCATATTCCACCACATGTGCTGCTTATTACGGCCAAACTGTTTCAAATGCCACGTTTTACTTTCGTCTTAAGAATGCATTATAACTCATATGGTGGAAGGTTTCAGATATTACCACTGGCATGAATTTCAACGTTTATGAGAGCAAAACACGGGTTAATTATATTCGTTATCAGTTACTTATTTCATATAATTTTGAAAGCAGCATCTCATATAACATCAATGAAGAAAATGCTAAGTGCTTGCAGCACTGTAACTGAAGTTGGTGTTTGGGGCTGCGATCCGAAAAATTTGCAGAACTTTGCGAATTGTAACATCGGTTATTTATTTTCATTGTAAATGTTTCCAGTATGTATACTAACTGTAAGCATTTATTGATACAAAAGTAGCACAACCGACTCGTGCTGGCAACCTTTCGCCAGTATCAAAGCCAAGAATATATAAAATCTGCTTCACGTTTTTTAATTACATTCGAAGTTATAGGAGTATAAAGAAATTTAGGGTTACCTGCAGCGAGTTTTTTCAAATGATCGAAAGCTTAATATTTGCTGTTTATTGTCACTACAATATCATTACCATTTGAAAATTCTACGATAAAACCGCTTAATAAAGATATTGCAATTAAACACAAAACCAACAATAGCTGGCAACCCTTTCGTGGTTTTTTAACCAAAATTGGCCTGAATAATGTTTATAATAAGTTTCATTAATTGTATGAAATTCGTATTGATTTAATGACTGCACTGGAAGTTATAGTGCAAAAAGTTTTATTTTCCTGAGCGAATTTTCAAAACCAAAGACACAAAAATTACCATAGCTGGCAGCACCAATCAAATTTTTCAACCAAATTTCCACCAAACAGAGATTAGAGTTAGGTTTAGCTACTGTGTCAATTTCATGAAAATCTGGTAACTTATCAACATTTCATAGGGCAAAAAGCAGTTTTTTTTCTTTGTAATTTTTCAAGATGGCACCACTGGCACAGAGTTGCCCACAATTCAAAATCGGTTCTATCAAATCTGGTCTTACTTAAGTCCAATGCATTCTGTAAATTTTAGCTGTATCTGATTATTGGTTCGTGAGTTTCCGTGAACAGAAGTTTTTGATGCTTAAAATATAGGTTAACTGGGGGAGGGTTACCGTTCTTGTCCGACATGAAATTTCCAAAGTTTTATTTTGAACGTGTAGATAAAACATAAGATTTATATACAGATTGGTTTTATTGTAAGAAACGGACATTTTTTTGAATATTCGATGGTTTGAATGTTTTCACTTCCAAATTTTTTTTTCAAAATGAAGACACCAAAATTATCATAGCTGGCAGCCCCAACCGAATTTTTCGACCAAGTTTCTACCAAACGTGGCTTAAAGTAAGGTCCAGCAATTGTGTAAGTTTCGTCAAAATCGAACGATTCAATCAGAATTTAAAGGGCTAAAAACAATTATCTTTTTTAGTGGTTTTTCAAGATGGCACCACTGGCACAGAATCGCCAGCATTTCAAAATCACTTCTATCAGACCTGGTTTTATTTAAGGCCAATACATGCTGTGAATTTCAAATAATTCTGCCCATCGGATCGTGAGTTTCCGTGAACAGAAGTTTTTGATGCTAAAAATATAGGTAAATTGGGCAAGGGTTACCAGGCGTGCCCGTTATACCATATCTTTTTTTTTTTTGGTTATGTAAACAAAGCACAAGATTTACATATGAGTGGCTTTTTTTTGAAGAAACGGCATTTTTTCAAGAGAGACGATGATTTGGAGGTTTTCACTTTCAGTGCCTGCCCTAGCTATCGGGTTGCCAGCACGCTCATTAAAAGCTACACAAATCAACAATTAAATAATATCAATATGTCCTGAAAATTTGGTAATGATTGAATAGCTCTGTCAAAAGTTATCGAAATTTAAAAATTTTCAAATTTTCCCGTCCTCTTTTTAGGCACCCAGCGCACACATAGGGTTAAAATATTCCAAAGCATTATCCGATTCATATGTAAAACACGTTAGAAATTTATTTTATTAACTTTATTTTTGCGAAAATCATTTGTGCACGAAATAATAGGTATATTAAAAATATCACTTAAACGCCCGCCGGCGCCAAAAGGTTAACAATAACTGACATTTAAAGAGACCTGGACCTATTCTGCATATACACCAATGTATCCTGAAAGTTTCAGCTCAATCGGATGGCGCGTTCCCGAGATTATCTCACTGAAATTTTTTGTACATATATATATATATATATATATATATATATATATATATATATATATATATATATATATATATATATATATATATATATATATATATATATATATATATATATATATATATATATATATATATATATATATATATATATATATATATATAGAAATATGAATTTTTGGCCGAATCGATTTTAATACTAATGTTCTTTGAACATTAGTAAAAATTAATGTCGATCATGCCAGTATTAGGTTTGCCCACCCCTGCGCTAGAAACTCCAATGTTCGAAGAACAGTAGAAGAATCGTGCAGGTTTTGAGTGCATATTCCACCACATGAGCTGCTTATTACGGCCAAACTGTTTCAAATGCCACGTTTTACTTTGGTCTCAAGAATGCATTATAACTCATATGGTAGAAGGTTTCAGATATTACCACTGGCATTAATTTTAACGTTTATGAGTATATAATTAACATAATTTTTTATGAGTATATAATTAATTTTTAATTATATTCGTTATCCGTTGCTTATTTCACAAAATTTTGAAAGCAGCAACTCATATAACATCAATGAAGAAAATGCTCAGTGCCTGCAGCACTGTAACTGAAGTTGGTGTTTGGGGCTGCGATCCGAAAAATTTGCAGAACTTTGGGAATTGAAACATTAGTTATATAGGAAGTGTTTTTGGCTTCCTAATAATAAATATACAAAAATAATAGTTTGTATGAAAAATATATTTTTTATTTAATAGAAAAGAGTAGAAGATAGTTTAAGATTAAAATAATTACTAAACTTACATTCTAAATACATTAATAAAGAAAACTTTCTTAGCCTACTTTGAATTTATAAAATTTTGATGTTTGTTTAAGTGTAAGGTGTTTGTGGATTGTGGATGTGTATTTATGTTGTGTATTTGGTGTTCCCACAGTTATTTATTTTCATTGTAAATGTTTCCGGTATGAATACTAACTGTAAGCATTTATTGCTACAAAAGTAGCACAACCGACTCGTGCTGGCAACCTTTTGCCAGTATCAAAGCCAAGAATATATCAAATCTGCTTCACGTTGTTATATTACATTCGAAGTTATAGGAGTATAAAGAAATTTAGAGCTACCTGCGGCGATTTTTTTTGAAATAATCGAAAACTTAATATTTGCTGTTTACTGTCACAACAATATCATTACCATTTGAAAATTCTACGATAAAACCGCTTAATAAAAATATTGCAAACAAACACAAGACCAACAATAGCTGGCAACCCAATCGTGGCTTCCCAACGAAATTTGGCCTGAATAGTGTTTATAATAGGTTCCATTAATTGTTTGCAATTCGTATTGATTTCATGACTACACTGGAAGTTATGAGGCAATTTTATATATATTATTTTCCTGAGCGAATTTTCAAAACCAAAGACACAAAAATTACCATAGTTGGCAGCACCAATCGAATTTTTCAACCAAATTTCTATCAAACTGAGTTTAGAGTAAGGTTCAGCTACTGTGTCAATTTCATGAAAATCTGGCAAATTATTCACATTTCATAGGGCAACAAGCAGTTTTTTTCCTTGTAATTTTTCAAGATGGCACCACTGGCACAGAGTTGTCAACAACTCAAAATTGCTTTTATTAGACATGGTCCAACTTAAGTCCAATGCATTATGTAGATTTCAATTGTATCTAATTATTGGTTCCTGAGTTCCCGTGAATAGAAATTTTTGATGCTAAAAATATAGGTTAACTAGGAGAGGGTTACCGTTCTTGTCCGACATGAAATTTCCAAAGTTTTACTTTGAACGTGTAGATAAAGCATAAAATTTGTATACAGATTGGTTTTATTGTAAGAAACGGACATTTTTTAAGATATTCGATGGTTTGAATGTTTTCACTTCCAAATTTTAATTTTTTGAAATTTAAGACACCAAAATTGTCATAGCTGGCAGTTCCAGCCAAATTTTTCGATTATGTTTCTACCAAACGTGGTTTGAAGTAAGGTTCAACTATCGTTTGAATTTCGTCAAAATCAAATTATTGAATCAGAATTTATAGGGCTAAAAGCAGTTATCTTTTTTTAGTGATTTTTCAAGATGACACCACTGGCACCGAATCGCTTGCATTTCAACATCACTTCTATCAGACCTGGTCCTATTTAAAACCAATACATTCTGCAAATTTCAATTAATTCTGCTTAGCGGATCGTGAGTTTTCGTGAACAGAAGTTTTTGATGCTAAAAATATAGGTAAATTGGCCAAGGATTACCAGGCGTTATACCATTTGAAATTTTTTTTTTGTCTATGTAGACAATGCACAAGATTTACATATGAGTGGCTTTTTGTTGAAGAAGCGGTATTTTTCCAAGAGAAACGATGATTTGGAGGTTTTCACTTTCAGTGCCTGTTTTTGCTACAGAATTGCCAGCATGCTCATTAAAAGCTACACAAATGTACAACTTAATAATATCAATATGTTCATGAAAATTTGATAATGATTGAATAGCTTTGTCAAAAGTTATCGCAATTTAAAAATTTCTAGTTTCTCTTTTCTCTTTTTAGGCACCCAGCGCACACAGGGGGTTCAAAAATTCCAAAACATTATCCGATTCACTTATAAAACACATTCGATATTTATTTCGTCAACTTCATTTTTGCAAAATTATTTGTGTACGGAATAATAGGTGTATTAAAAATATCACTAAAATGGCCGCTGGCGCGAAAGGGTTAAAGCTTATTAACTTTTTGTGAGACCTGGTACTATTCTGCATATACACCAATGTATCCTGAAAGTTTCAGTTCAATCGGATGGCACGTTCCTGAGATTTTTTCACTGAAATTTGTTGATGATATTGTTGTGTTTTACCGTTAAAACTCCTTTCCTGGGTTCGATATTCTTCACATTCGTGAAATAAAACAGTTTTCTTTTATCAACACTAATTACACTTTTATTATAAACACTATTAATTATTAACACTATACGATTTCGTACAAAATATTAGAAATTACAATTGTACATGTATATGCACATTCACCTACTTTCAGTATAATGCACTTTGTTTTTATGTTTCTGTATAGGCAGCAAAATTGTCAGCGTGGTTCATTGCGAGTCAATGTTTTGACCTAATTTAAAATCAATAGCAGGTGTATGTTGTCATGCGTAAATTACTTGCTGATCTGAATGTGCATATGCATTTTTTTTACATTGACAATATTGGATTTCATATAAAACAGTGTTAATTAGTTAGTAAGTTTAGTATCATTGATTAAATGAAACTGTAAAGTAAATGGAGTGTTTTCGGTTTTCATACATTTTGGTCCTTCGAACCTGTGAAACGGTTACTAGAATCAGTGTCTAGTAAGTGTCTTGTAGAACCAGTGTCTATAAGAAAGAATAATAAAAAAAAAAATTATTTTTTGTTTTTTCCAACTTGTAGAACCAGTGTCAACGAGACCAGACCAGCCCGAAAACTGTCTTTCTTTTTCTTGTCGATTTCAAGCGGAACATTAGTCACATTAGTCATGGATGATTTTGTAAAAACACAAAAGTCAATCTTCGCGAAGATCTAGAAGATCCAGATTAGTTTTAAAAAGGATTCGATGGAAAGAAAGACCAAGGAATACCTTGAAACTAGGCTACAGCAACTGAACACTTTGTGGTCAGCAGCAGTAGACGGAAATGATGCGATTGAAGAATATCGTACAATCAACCCTACCCATGTGTACTTCTCGAATAAATGCTTCGAGACTTTGGAAACTCTGACGGAAGAGGTACGAGAGCAGCTAGAGAATGCGTTGCGAGATGCATTACGAAAAACAAACGAATCGAATTTGATTTTCGAGCAGCATCGTTTGATTACAAAACAATTGGAGTTGATGAGCTCTTTTAAGCGAATGATCGCCAAATTCGAGGATGGTCTAGATTCAGAGCAGAATATGGCCTTCTTTGCTCAGACCATCAAACTGATCGATGATTACTGGGGTCATTTGATGCAAAATCATATGGAAATTGTTGGCATCGGAAAGCGTCGCGATTCTTACTTCGATCAAAATATGTTCAACGACATCAAAGAACAATATCATGCAATACTGATCAAGCTCCAGGAGAAATGCTTAGAGCTAGGAGCAGACGGAAAATCAAGCGATACAAATGTATCACAAATAAAAACCATTAAACTTCCTCAAGTAGAGGTACCTAAATTTGGAGGTGATTATTTGCAATGGAAGGCATTTCGAGATCTTTTTATGGATGTCATACATAGTAATGAATCCATAGGAAAAGCACAGAAGCTTTATTATTTGAAACTAAATTTGAATGGAGAGCCTTATGAGCTTATTAGACATTTACAAGTAACTTCAGAAAATTACGAAACAGCTTGGGAAATATTGGACAGAATGTTCAATAACAAACGGATACTTGTAAATGCACAACTAATGACGTTATTAGCTCAACCGGATGCCAGTAAAGAAGCCGCAAATAGTATCAAGCGATTACATGATGTTACTAACGAATGTCTTTTGGCTATAAAGAATTTGGGACTAGAGACCAAAGGCTGGGATCCAATGTCAATTCTGTTACTCACTCAAAAACTAGACAAGGAGACACATCGACTTTACGAGCAGTCACTGAAATCTCCACGAGAATTACAAACCGTTCAGGAGTTTTTCACTTTCCTTGAAAACAGGTTTCAGACGCTGGAAGCGTTAGAAGTCAAGGGAAAGCCTAATGATATAAGGCAAGTCAAGAGTGTAAAGACGTGCTATAATATGATGCAGTTGATGTGTCCAATATGTCAGCAATCACACAAAATATATCGTTGTGAAAAATTTACGAAAATGACTGTTCAGCAGAGACTGGATGCTACCAGGGCACATAAACTTTGCGATAACTGTTTGGTGGCCGGTCACTTTGCAAGTAAATGTAAATCTTGGTCAAAATGCAAAACATGTCAGAAAATACATAATACCCTTCTTCACAAAGAGGAATGCAAGCAGTATCAGGGGGAGTTATCTAAAGGAAGAGTTCCAAAGAGCGACAAATCAGTGACAAACGACGTGATGGGCCATTTTGGATCCAAGTCTAATATTACATCGGGACAAGTGTTGTTACCTACAGCAGTGGTACAGGCACAACATAGAAGTGGCAGATTTGTCGAGCTAAGAGCACTCATAGATCAATGCTCAGAGGCAACGTTTATATCAGAAGATGCTGTACAACGCCTGGAGCTATTAGAGCAGAAAACTCACGCGCTAACCTCTGGAGTGGGATATACGAACAGCGCAGTGGTGAAAACTCACACTTCGTTGACGCAAATGCCTAGGTTCCTTTCAAGTTTTGTCCTACATACAAATGCATTAATACTGTCAAAACTAACTGGGCTCTTGCCATCCGGAAGGATTACATCATTGGACAAGAAATGTTTAGCAAATTTGCAGCTAGCTGATGATGGATTTGACACACCCTCGCGAATTGACGTTATTTTGGGTGCGGATGTCATTGGTGAAATAATGTTAAACGACGTTAGGAGAATGCCGTTTGATAAGGTGATCGCTCAGAATACGGAATTTGGGTGGATCTTGTCAGGTGGGTTAAATTATCAAGTTGAGTCTGCGACTGTTCAATGTTTTGTGACGGAAATTGATATCGATAAGCAGTTGAATAAATTTTGGGAAAGTGAGGATGTGGTACCCGAGAAAGTAATGACAACAGAAGATATTGAATGCGAAATGCACTATAAAAGTAACTATAGACGTTCAAAGGGCGGGAGATATACTGTTCGCATACCACTGAGCGCTGATCCGCTGCCAATAACAGAGCTACAAGGGTCAAGGGAGTTGGCCCTGGCTAGGCTATTTCAGCTGGAAAGAAAATTTAAAGCAGATAGTCAGCTGGAAAGGATGTATAAAGACTTCATTCATGAATACATTCGCCTTGGACATATGGTTCCTGCTTTTGAAGATGCTAGCCCTAAGCATTACCTACCTCACCATGCAGTCTTCAAGCATGATAGTACAACTACAAAGTTGAGGGTTGTGTTTGATGCGTCGGTAAAGAGGAATACAACGAAAAGCTTAAACGATGTAATGATGACTGGGCCAAATTTGCAGCAAAATTTAATGGATCTTCTATTAAGATGGCAAAAGTATAAAATAGTTTTTCTGGCAGATGTAGAGAAAATGTATCGGCAGATCAAGGTTGATATAAGAGATCAAGATTTACAGCGAATTCTGTGGCAAGATACACCAAGAGAACCAATAAAGGAATACAAACTCACGACTGTCACTTACGGAGCAGCTGCCGCTACTTTTTTTGCTATACGTACCCTACGACAACTTGCGATCGATGACGGTATTAAATTTCCCGTTGCAGTGAAAGTAATTCTACGGGACACGTATATGGATGACATTGTTTCAGGAGCTGATTATTTTCAAGAAGCATATACGACATGTGACCAACTCATCCACTTGTTGAAAGGAGGGGGCTTCAATCTGAGAAAATGGAACAGTAACGATGCACGACTTTTAAGGCGGATACCTGATGAACTCAGAGATTCTGCTAATAACATTAAGTTCGATGAAGGTGAAACAATCAAAGCACTAGGTGTCCATTGGGATCCGAGAGCTGATCAGTTTAAGATAAGAGTGAATATACTTCCAGACCCTGTCAGTGTGACTAAAAGGTCTATATTATCGGAAGCAGCTAGAGTATTTGACCCGACTGGCCTTCTATCCCCAGTTACTGTGAAGATCAAGCTACTGTTCCAGCAACTTTGGTTACAGGAGATTGAATGGGATGAGTTCATTCCACATACGATACAGAACGAATGGAGAAGAGTGAAACACAATTTGCTAAAATTAGAGAGAATGGAAATACCAAGATGGATCGGGTATAGTAAGTCTAACCTGGCCTGTAAAATTCATGGATTATCAGATGCCTCGGAAAAAGCGTATAGCGCTGCGGTATATATAAGAACTATTACGCAATCCGGGGAAGTGTTCATCAGATTATTGGCTGCAAAAACAAAAGTATCTCCACTAAGAACGAAAATTACTCGGCCTAGGTTGGAATTAAATGGTGCTCTCCTATTGTCACGTCTGATAAAGGAAGTAAAGAAGAGCTTGGATATTGAAAATATAAAGTGCTACGCGTGGACAGATTCCACTGTAGTGTTAGCTTGGTTAAAGGCCAACCCACATCGATGGACAACTTATGTGGGGAATCGTGTAGCCGAAATCCAGAGTATAATCAGTTTCGAAAATTGGTTTCATGTACGATCCGAAGCTAATCCCGCAGATATTGCCTCACGCGGATGTTATCCCGAAGAATTACCAGACCACAAACTATGGTGGAATGACCCTAAATGGTTGCAATCGCAAAATATTACGTTCCCTGAAGTGAAGGTAATAGATACCGAGCTGGAAGTAAATTCAAAGGTGAAAGTGAACTCCACGATTACTGAAAAGGTGGAGTCTGCAATCTTAGAACAATTGCTGATGAAATATTCTTCGTTAACAAAGCTTTTACAAGTTACCGCATACTGCTACCGTTTCATATACAATACAAGATGCGATCCTATCAATCGTAGAAAGGGTCCTTTGACAGTATTCGAGTTAAATACCGCTTTAGTATCATTGCTGATAATCACACAATACCAGCATTTCAAGGCAGATATAAAACGATTTGCTGAAAAGAAGCCCGTAACTAATGACAGCTGTCTATTAACGCTAAGTCCCATTTTAGATGAAAATGGAATTATACGCGTAAGAGGAAGATTAGGGCAATCTTGCTTGACGTTTGATCAAAAATTTCCCATAATTCTGCCCCATAAGAGTGACTTAACAACACTGGTGATTGATCAAGCGCATCTTAAAACCCTTCATGGTGGCGCATTTAAAACATTAGAATTCATTCAACAAAAATATTGGATTTTAAACCAACTGAAGGCAGTGAAGGGACGACTACATCGTTGTGTCATTTGCCATCGATTTAGTGCCAGATTTGAAACCCAACTCATGGGTGAGTGTTTCTTAACTAACACCCACTTTAGTGGCAATATAAGCAAATTTTCTTTGCTTGGACAAATTGAACAAGTTGAACAACTAAATATAAGATATTTC
Organism: Nemotelus pantherinus; assembly: GCA_963978885.1. Taxonomy (NCBI): domain Eukaryota; kingdom Metazoa; phylum Arthropoda; class Insecta; order Diptera; family Stratiomyidae; genus Nemotelus; species Nemotelus pantherinus. The sequence continues at coordinate 852,372 of CAXBUK010000010.1, read as the reverse complement.
AATAGTACACCTTTATTTCTTTATCAAGATGAAAAAAAAGACAATTAACAATTCACGTTTTACTTTAACTGTTCCATCACTCCTCGTCTAACTGACTAACTCAACTCTGACCCGCTTCTCAAACTTCAACCAACCATACATAAAAAAAACTGGAATTTTGACTTTGAAACGAATTATTACTACTCTACAGTGCCACTGGCCACAGGCAGTGCATCCCGAAGTTGCCGACCGCCGTCCCATGCGAAGCAGGTCGAATCGCCGACAGTGAGCTACCAAGGCCGCGAGTAACAGCAACACGTCCTTTTACAAACTCAGGCGTAGATTATGCAGGACCGTTTACACTAAGACCAGCTATAGAACGTTCCGTTAAAATTTTCAAAGGTTATATAGCGCTCTTTGTATGCTTGAGCACTAAAGCCATCCATCTGGAAGTCGTTAGTGATTTAACCGCCAAAGCCTTTATTGCAGCATTGAATAGATTTGTCAGCAGAAGGGGAGCCATTGCGAACATGTGTAGTGACAACGCGACGAATTTTGTTAAAGCTAGTAAGTTATTAGCTGAAGCGCTCTGGTTACAAGACTTTCAAACAGAGGTGGCAACTGCGTTGGCATCAGAAAATATTCAGTGGCACTTTATCCCACCTTCATCCCCACATTTTGGAGGCTTGTGGGAAGCCGGAATAAAGTCCACAAAAAATCATATGAAACGTATAGTAGGTGAAACTATTTTAACATTCGAAGAGTTAACAACATTAACAGCAATGATCGAGGCCTGTTTAAACTCTCGTCCGCTTTGTCCACTAACAAATGATTTCGAAAGCCAAGAGGTGTTAACGCCTGGGCATTTTCTAATTGGGTCTCCGTTACTGAGTCTGCCACAACAAGAACATCTAGAGACGAATCCTAACTTACTTCAAAGATGGGAACTAATTGAACGTATGCACCAGCAGTTTTGGAAGCAGTGGCCATCAGAATATTTATCAAGACTGCAGCAGAGGCCGAAATGGATGAAGGAACGTCCAAATCACCAGATAGGGTGCTTGGTGCTTGTTATATTTTGTTTCCGAGAAGAAAATAATACCAGTTTAACGACAATAAACTTTATTTGGTTACTCACTTGGTTACAGCCCGGTGAAGAAGGAGGATTCACTGTTATTTTATTTCTATTTATACGTACAATATATATGACACTGAACTACAATTATTTATTATTGTGAGTACGTTCAATGCTATCCCATAATTCATTACAAACATAATTTATAATAGTATGATAAACATGCGACTATGTTTAAAATTACAACAGATCCTCCCCTCTAAAAAGGCCACAGGCGTTTTGACTGTTAGATTCATTAATTCATATCATTTTTAATAATTTCTTTCATTTTACCCTAATAATTATTTTATAACACTTCGTGTGTTTTACATAACCAAAAATTTATACATATTTCTGTATATAACTCAAAAACTTAGTCGCTAGCTTTACATGGATACAGTGTACGAATATATATAGATTTTCAAAAACTTTGACAGTTAAGTCTATCTACTAGTTTTACCGTCCTAGAACTCCTTCTTAATCCGTTTTCATTACCACGTTCATTTTCATCAGTTACATCATTTTGATTTTGCGTTAACGGAAGCAACGATTGATTGGCTTGGTCTTGGTCACTATCTACGTCTAAAAAGTCAGTCATCGTGGTGTCAGGAATCGGATCTTGTACAGTCGTTCCAGTCTTTCGGATTTGATCTGCATGTCGATGCCAAAAACGTCCGTCATCTAATTTTACATTGTAATGAAGTTTTCCAATTTTTTTACAAATGTTTCCGAATTTCCATTTATTTTTATCTGAGTAATTTCTCACGGCAACCCGGTCACCTTCATTGAAATTACGGCATGATTTCAATTCCTCGTGGTAACCTTTTTCCTTCCTGTCAATGTTGGGCAATAATAGGTTAAACCTTGTTTTGACACGATAATTGAAAATAATCTCAGCTGGAGATTTTCCCGTCGAAGGATGGGGAGTTATTCTGTAATGCATTAGAATTTCGTATAATTTATCTTGCAGTTCACCCCTGTCTCCAATCAGAGATAGCATTTTCTGCTTCAGTGTACTAACGTACCGCTCAACTTGCCTATTTGTTGACGAATGATATGGTGCTATTCTCTTATGTGTAATTCCATTTGATTTCAGGAAGTTTTGAAATGAAGCACTCGTCAATTGTGCACCGTTGTCGGAACAAATTATTTGTGGTAGTCCAAATGTATTGAAAATTGCTTTTAAAATTTTAATTGTGTTTTCTGAGCTTAAAGTCTTCATTATGTGAATTTCTGGCCACTTCGAAAATGAATCAATTAGTAAAAGAAAATAAACTCCCATAAAAGGGCCAGCAAAATCAATATGGACTCTTTGAAATGGTCGGTTTGATTGAATCCAGTGATGTGGTGCTACCTTTGGCGGGTCTTTTTACTAATGTTCGAAGAACATTAGTATTAAAATCGATTCGGCCAAAAATTCATATTTCTTTATATATATATACACATATATATATATATATATATATATATATATATATGTACAAAAAATTTCAGTGAGATAATCTCGGGAACGCGCCATTCGATTGAGCTGAAACTTTCAGGATACATTGGTGTATATGCAGAATAGGTCCAGGTCTCTTTAAATGTCAGTTATTGTAAACTTTTTCGCGCCGGCGGGCATTTAAGTGATATTTTTAATATACCTATTATTTCGTGCACAAATGATTTTCGCAAAAATAAAGTTAATAAAATAAATTTCTAACGTGTTTTACATATGAATCGGATAATGCTTTGGAATATTTTAACCCTATGTGTGCGCTGGGTGCCTAAAAAGAGGACGGGAAAATTTGAAAATTTTTAAATTTCGATAACTTTTGACAGAGCTATTCAATCATTACCAAATTTTCAGGACATATTGATATTATTTAGTTGTAGATTTATGTGGCTTTTAATGAGCGTGCTGGCAACTCTGTAGCTAGGGCAGGCACTGAAAGTGAAAACCTCCAAATCATCGTCTCTCTTGAAAAAATGCAGTTTCTTCAAAAATAAGCCTTTCATATGTAAATCTTGTGCTTTGTTTACATAACCAAAAAAAAAAAAAGATATGGTATAACGGGCACGCCTGGCCACCCTTGCCCAATTTACCTATATTTTTAGCATCAAAAACTTCTGTTCACGGAAACTCACGATCCGATGGGCAGAATTATTTGAAATTCACAGCATGTATTGACCTTAAATAGGACCAGGTCTGATAGAAGTGATTTTGAAATGCGGGCAATTCTGTGCCAGTGGTGCCATCTTGAAAAACCACTAAAAAAGATAACTGTTTTTAGCCCTATAAATTCTGATTGAATCGTTCGATTTTGACGAAACTTACACAATTGCTGGACCTTACTTTAAGCCACGTTTGGTAGAAATTTGGTCGAAAAATTCGATTGGAGCTGCCAGCTATGATAATTTTGGTGTCTTCATTTTGAAAAAAAAAATTTGGAAGTAAAAACAATCAAACCATCGAATCTTCAAGAAAATGTCCGTTTCTTACAATAAAACCAATCTGTATATAAATCTTATGTTTTATCTACACGTTCAAAATAAAACTTTGGAAATTTCATGTCGGACAAGAACGGTAACCCTCTCCCAGTTAACCTATATTTTTAGCATCAAAAACTTCTGTTCACGGAAACTCACGAACCAATAATCAGATACAGCTAAAATTTACAGAATGCATTGGACTTAAGTAAGACCAGATTTGATAGAAGCGATTTTGAATTGTGGGCAACTCTGTGCCAGTGGTGCCATCTTGAAAAATTACAAAGAAAAAAAACTGCTTTTTGCCCTATGAAATGTGAATAAGTTACCAGATTTTCATGAAATTGACACAGAAGCTAAACCTAACTCTAATCTCTGTTTGGTGGAAATTTGGTTGAAAAATTTGATTGGTGCTACCTGCTATGGTAATTTTTGTGTCTTTGGTTTTGAAAATTCGCTCAGGAAAATAAAACTTTTTGTACTATAACTTCCAGTGCAGTCATGAAATCAATACGAATTTCATACAATTAATGAAACCTGTCATAAACATTATTCAGGCCAAATTTGGTTGAAAAGACACGATAGGGTTGCCAGCTATTGTTGGTTTTGTGTTTAATTGCAATATCTTTATTAAGCGGTTTTATCGTAGAATTTTCAAATGGTAATGATATTGTAGTGACAATAAACAGCAAATATTAAGCTTTCGATCATTTGAAAAAACTCGCTGCAGGTAACCCTAAATTTCTTTATACTCCTATAACTTCGAATGTAATTAAACAACGTGAAGCAGATTTGATATATTCTTGGATTTGATACTGGCGAAAGGTTGCCAGCACGAGTCGGTTGTGCTACTTTTGTATCAATAAATGCTTACAGTTAGTATACATACCGGAAACATTTACAATGAAAATAAATAACCGATGTTACAATTCGCAAAGTTCTGCAAATTTTTCGGATCGCAGCCCCAAACACCAACTTCAGTTACAGTGCTGCAGGCACTGAGCATTTTCTTCATTGATGTTATATGAGATGCTGCTTTCACAATTATGTGAAATAAGCAACTGATAACGAATATAATTAACCCGTGTTTTGCTCTCATAAACGTTGAAATTCATGCCAGTGGTAATATCTGAAACCTTGCACCATATGAGTTATAATGCATTCTTAAGACGAAAGTAAAACGTGGCATTTGAAACAGTTTGGCCGTAATAAGCAGCACATGTGGTGGAATATGCACTCAAAACCTGCACGATTCTTCTACTGTTCTTCGAACATTAGTGTTTCTAGCGGTTCAGGTGCGCTAGAGTTTTTTATATTTAGAGCAAGGTAAGCATTCTCTTACCAGCTCTTCAATGTCGGTATCGATTCCAGGCCACCAACAAAAACTTCTAGCCATCGCTTTTAATCGGCTAATTCCAAAATGAGCCGAGTGAAGGTCATTTAAAACTACCTTCCTGTACTTCTCCGGTACTAATGCCCTTAACCCGCGCATTATGCAACCGCTCTGGATCGAAAACTCTTCTTGATTTATTCCAAATCTATCAGTTTTCGGAACATTTTTTCCTTGCTCTAAACCAGCAAACAGCACTTTTAATTGATTATCAAACCTCGTTGCTTTTGCTATTTCATTTGCTGTCAGAGACATCAATTGCATTTGATTCAATTCAAAAACATCAGCCTCTTTTATTAGCACTTCGTTGCCATTTGGTGCAATTGGTAATCTGGACAGCGCATCGGCATTGCCATTCAATATCGAAGGCTTATATTTGATAGAATATGTAAATCCTTGCAAGAAAATGGCATAGTGCTGCATTCTAGATGCAGACATGTGGGGCAAACTCTTCTGAGGATTAAAGATTTGTAGCAATGGGTTATGGTCAGTGTACAAAGTAAACTGCTGACCGTACAGAAATTGATAAAATTTCTTTACACCAAAAATTATAGCGTATGCTTCCTTACCTATCTGCGACCATTTTCTTTGCGTACTGGACAACGTCTGTGATGCGAATTGTATGGGTTTTTCCGTGCCATCTGGAAATTTGTGTGATAATACTGCCCCTACACCTATTGGCGATGCATCTGTAGCCAAAATTATAGGGAGCTCCGGCGAGTAATGCACCAGAAAAGTTTCTTTCTGGAATTCTTCTTTTAGTCGTTTGTATGTATCTTCACATTTATCTGTCCACTTACACTTTTCATTTGCTCGCAACAGCTTATGGAATGGTTCCAAAAATACACTTAAGTGCTTAAAAAAACGTCCATAGTAATTAATTAACCCTAAAAAAGAACGCAGGTCGGAGATATTTGCCGGTCTCGGTGCGTTAATTACCGCCTCTACTTTGGAAGATGCTTTATGAATACCTAATTTATCGATTCTATAACCACAATATTCTACACTCTCTTTAAATAGTTCTGTTTTTTCTAAATTAACACGAAGTTCAAACTCTAACAGTCTTGCAAACACTGTTTCTAAATTTTTGAAGTGTTCCGCATCATTTCGACCTGTGACGCAGACGTCATCGATAAAAACACAAACCCCGGGTATTCCCTACAAAATATTTTCAATTTTTCGTTGCCACTTTGCTGGCGCGCAACTCAGACCGTACAGCATACGTGTACATTTATACAACCCTTTATGAGTTGACAAAGTTAACTTGTTCTGATCGTTTTCACAGACTGGCCATTGTAAGTATGCCCGTTTTAAGTCTATTTTCGAAAACTTTTCACCACCACTCAACACTGCAAACAGCTCATCAACAGTCGGTAGTGGGTGCTCATCAGCTACTAGTTGAGGATTCACAGTAACTTTAAAATCTCCACATAACCTAACCTTTCCGTTTTGTTTTACAACAGGCACTATAGGCGTTGCCCAGTCAGAACTTTCAACTTTCACAAAAATTCCCCGGTTTACTAAATCATCAATTTCCTCTTCAATTTTAGGCTTCAATGCGAATGGAACCGGACGAGCTCTAAAAAACTTAGGCTTTACACCATCCCTCAACTCTAAACGAACGGGTTCCCCTTTTATTTTTCCACTATCATCATTAAAAAGCTTCTTATATTTCACTAGCAAATTTGAAATCGTAAAATTTTCACAGTAATCTACCTCAAGCGAATTCATTTCCTGATGTAAAACGCTCCATCCAAACAAAAGAATCCAGTCTCGTCCGAGTAATGCATGTCTGTCACTATCAACCACGTATAATAAAACATCTTTTCTTCCGACACTACCGATACAAACATTTACCGAAATCGTACCGCAAACGTTTAAAAAGGAGTTACAATAAGTCCTTAATTTTACTGTAGAAGGCATTAATGGCAAATTCGAAAATGTTCTGTTATATTCCCGGATACTTATTAGTGACACAGCAGAACCACTATCTATTTCCATTCTTACGTAACAATGATTAATATTTACTTTCAACCAAAATCTCGGTATTTCGTCTACACTACCGACGTTATTTACGTAAGAAACCGGACTTGTCAGCTGTATTGAATTAACGGCTGTACTTCAACAGGCGATTCTGATGTGCCCTTTTTTGTTGCACTCATAGCAAACACTATCTTTATGCCTACACTCATTTGCATAATGGACACCATTACACCGAAAACACTTGACATTTTTACTAATGTTCGAAGAACATTATTACTAATGTTCGAAGAACATTAGTATTAAAATCGATTCGGCTAAAAATTCATATTTCTTTATATATATATATATATATGTACAAAAAATTTCAGTGAGATAATCTCGGGAACGCGCCATTCGATTGAGCTGAAACTTTCAGGATACATTGGTGTATATGCAGAATAGGTCCAGGTCTCTTTAAATGTCAGTTATTGTAAAGCTTTTCGCGCCGGCGGGCATTTAAGTGATATTTTTAATATACCTATTATTTCGTGCACAAATGATTTTCGCAAAAATAAAGTTAATAAAATAAATTTCTAACGTGTTTTACATATGAATCGGATAATGCTTTGGAATATTTTAACCCCATGTGTGCGCTGGGTGCCAAAAAAGAGGACGGGAAAATTTGAAAATTTTTAAACTTCGATAACTTTTGACAGAGCTATTCAATCATTACCAAATTTTCAGGACATATTGATATTATTTAGTTGTAGATTTATGTGGCTTTTAATGAGCGTGCTGGCAACTCTGTAGCTAGGGCAGGCACTGAAAATGAAAACCTCCAAATCATCGTCTCTCTTGAAAAAATGCAGTTTCTTCAAAAATAAGCCTTTCATATGTAAATCTTGTGCTTTGTTTACATAACCAAAAAAAAAAAAAAAAGATATGGTATAACGGGCACGCCTGGCAACCCTTGCCCAATTTACCTATATTTTTAGCATCAAAAACTTCTGTTCACGGAAACTCACGATCCGATGGGCAGAATTATTTGAAATTCACAGCATGTATTGACCTTAAATAGGACCAGGTCTGATAGAAGTGATTTTGAAATGCGGGCAATTCTGTGCCAGTGGTGCCATCTTGAAAAACCACTAAAAAAGATAACTGTTTTTAGCCCTATAAATTCTGATTGAATCGTTCGATTTTGACGAAACTTACACAATTGCTGGACCTTACTTTAAGCCACGTTTGGTAGAAATTTGGTCGAAAAAGTCGATTGGAGCTGCCAGCTATGATAATTTTGGTGTCTTCATTTTGAAAAAAAAAATTTGGAAGTAAAAACATTCAAACCATCGAATATTCAAAAAAATGTCCGTTTCTTACAATAAAACCAATCTGTATATAAATCTTATGTTTTATCTACACGTTCAAAATAAAACTTTGGAAATTTCATGTCGGACAAGAACGGTAACCCTCTCCCAGTTAACCTATATTTTAAGCCTCAAAAACTTCTGTTCACGGAAACTCACGAACTAATAATCAGATACAGCTAAAATTTACAGAATGCATTGGACTTAAGTAAGACCAGATTTGATAGAAGCGATTTTGAATTGTGGGCAACTCTGTGCCAGTGGTGCCATCTTGAAAAATTACAAAGAAAAAAACTGCTTTTTGCCCTATGAAATGTGAATAAGTTACCAGATTTTCATGAAATTGACACAGAAGCTAAACCTAACTCTAATCTCTGTTTGGTGGAAATTTGGTTGAAAAATTTGATTGGTGCTACCTGCTATGGTAATTTTTGTGTCTTTGGTTTTGAAAATTCGCTCAGGAAAATAAAACTTTTTGTACTATAACTTCCAGTGCAGTCATGAAATCAATACGAATTTCATACAATTAATGAAACCTGTCATAAACATTATTCAGGCCAAATTTGGTTGAAAAGACACGATAGGGTTGCCAGCTATTGTTGGTTTTGTGTTTAATTGCAATATCTTTATTAAGCGGTTTTATCGTAGAATTTTCAAATGGTAATGATATTGTAGTGACAATAAACAGCAAATATTAAGCTTTCGATCATTTGAAAAAACTCGCTGCAGGTAACCCTAAATTTCTTTATACTCCTATAACTTCGAATGTAATTAAACAACGTGAAGCAGATTTGATATATTCTTGGATTTGATACTGGCGAAAGGTTGCCAGCACGAGTCGGTTGTGCTACTTTTGTATCAATAAATGCTTACAGTTAGTATACATACCGGAAACATTTACAATGAAAATAAATAACCGATGTTACAATTCGCAAAGTTCTGCAAATTTTTCGGATCGCAGCCCCAAACACCAACTTCAGTTACAGTGCTGCAGGCACTGAGCATTTTCTTCATTGATGTTATATGAGATGCTGCTTTCAAAATTATGTGAAATAAGCAACTGATAACGAATATAATTAACCCGTGTTTTGCTCTCATAAACGTTGAAATTCATGCCAGTGGTAATATCTGAAACCTTGCACCATATGAGTTATAATGCATTCTTAAGACGAAAGTAAAACGTGGCATTTGAAACAGTTTGGCCGTAATAAGCAGCACATGTGGTGGAATATGCACTCAAAACCTGCACGATTCTTCTACTGTTCTTCGAACATTAGTGTTTCTAGCGGTTCAGGTGTTTTTATTTTTAATTGTTTCTGGGACTTTTATCGGTAATGGTTTATTTTTCATTTTTCGATTCGCATGCGAGCTTTGTTTGTGTACGAAATGTACACCTTTAACCGAATTCCCGAGCAGTTGATATGCATCTTGCTGCGATTTTTCGAGACTGCAGGCTATTTCTACCGCTTTTTCGAATGTCAGGCTTTTGGATTCTAACAATCGATCAACTATACGTTTGTCACGTAACCCACAAACAAGCTGATTGCGTAGTGCGGTTTGCAAAAAAGAACCGAAATTGCAACTGACTGCCATTTTTCGCAAGGCAGCAATGTAATCTCGGATGGGCTCGCCTTCTGTCTGAACCCTATGGTGAAATTTATAATATTCCGCCACCTCCAAGGTTTTAGGATTATAATGTGCTTCAAGCACTTGAACCAATTCTTGATACGATTTCGCTTTTGGCAGCTCGGGCAAAACTTCATCGCAAACAATGTCGAATGCCTCGACGTCAATATAATGTAATAAAAGGTCTCGTTTCATACCTGGATCCGTAATACGAAAAATGGAAAATGCTCCTTCTAGCCGCTGTAACCACCTCGCAAACTTAATTGGGTTGAATGGCTCTATCGAAAAACTATTCGGGACTGCATTCACTCCTCCCAATTCCACGTTGCTTGTTGTCATCTTCCCGATGTCTAATTATTAATTTCTTCCCGATGTCTAATTATTAATCCTTGAAAGTCTTTTGCATCACCCTTCGCTGGTGTATCTCAATATCCAATTAATGATGTAGTTAGAATCTCATCCTCGTCGCCAATGTTATATTTTGTTTCCGAGAAGAAAATAATACCAGTTTAACGACAATAAACTTTATTTGGTTACTCACTTGGTTACAGCCCGATGAAGAAGGAGGATTCACTGTTTTTTTATTTCTATTTATACGTACAATATATATGACACTGAACTACAATAATTACAACAGTACTCATAAAAGAAGATAATTTACCTCCAACGAGATGGCTGCTTGGTCGCATAATTGCGGTCCATCCTGGCACCGATGGTCTTATACGCGTAGTGACAGTGAAAACAAAAACATCTGTGATGAAACATCCGATAAGAAAGATGTCGCTGCTACCGCTTCAGGACAACGACAATTTGGTAAGAGGTGAGGTGAATGAGAGCGCAACTTCCAGTAATGACGAATTGAAGGCAAATAAAGAGGAAAATAGCAAATAAGTGAATTGTACTCGCCAAAATAAGAAAGGAGATACATATTCGAGGAAAAGGAAACTATACAGCAATCACGGGAAAGCAGAAATATATCGTCAAGGAAAAAGATATTCACCAAATAGATCCTGTCAAGTAAACTTCGGTCCAAGTTGGTGTTTAAGCTCTATGTTGCTATTGATGCTGAGTTTTTTGCTTGTGTTAGTTTGCGGAAACCCTTCACAGAAGGCCTATTTGATAACGCCGTTCAAAAGCAAACTAGGAATTTACTTTGAAGACATAGCGGAAGCCAACTTATACAGCAATGAGTGGACGCTTATAGTTCATTACAATTTGACAACGTATTTTGGCCAATTAGATAGAATTGCAGCGGCAGTTAGTCAACTGAATTCTATATGCAATACCACGCGTCATAAAACTGAATTTAAAGACCATTGTGAAGCAACAACCACTCAACTGAGGCGACATTTGGATGAAATTGAAGATGCGAGTCAACTGATATATCAGCTGAATGGTCACGCCAGAAACCGGCGGTGAACTCCACTTTTTGGGTTTGTTGGGAGTGTAGCGAATACTCTTTTTGGAGTGCTGGACCAAAACGATGCAGAAGAATATGAAAAACAAATTTGCAAGTTGAACGAAAATAAATATCGTTTAAGAGAGCTATTGAAAAATCAAACGTTTATTGCGGACTCGACGTTGAACATAATTAAAGTAGGACATGATGAGGCTCGCCAGCAATATCTCACTATTAAGCGACATTTGTCTGCCATCCAAGATGAGAATAGTCGAGTGCAGGAAGAATTGAAGCTGTACGCCAGTTTCGATTCGGCAGCACTACTCATAACGTTAGATATAAGCAGTATCAGTCATGTCCAGCAAGCTATTTGGTCGGTACTCAGCCAGGCACATCATGGAAAAATCAGTACACTTTTGATATCACCGGCACAACTTCGCACACAATTGCAATTGGTTCAGCAACATTTAACTCCGAATTCAAAAATACCTGAAATAGAGGATGAAAGTCAGCCGTTAACGCTATATAAGCTTATGGAACCTCGAACGAGAATCGTACGGAACAGTTTAATCTGCGAAATAAAGATTCCCCTACTGGAAGCAGAACACTATAAAATATACCGCATGGTACCTATACCTATAGACTATGAGGTCACGTATCTTAATATTCAGCCGTCGAGCTCATATCTTCTAGTTGACAATCATCGGGACCGTTATAGTTCGATGAACGAAAGAGATCTAACGCTATGCAGAACCTGGAATCAGGGACGTTTTCTGTGCAAAAGTCACTTGCCATTGTACAACCTGCGAAGTAATGTTAGCAAATGCGAGATTGAGCTTCTGACATTAGATGGAGCATTGTCAACTGCCTGCAGCTTCAGAAAAACCATAAAAGAACAACACTGGATAGAAATGCATACTACCAATTCTTGGATTTTTATACTACCGAGAAACATCAGCTTGGTCATAATCTGCGGAAATAGCTTCCAACAAGTAAAGATCAGTGGTTCCGGAATATTCCAACTACAGCCAGGTTGTTTAGTTAAACATCCAACAATGTTTCTTACAGCAAGTAGTAAGATTACAGGGAACATTGAAACATCATTTATAGTTGAAGCACATATTCCAGTCAACTCAAACTCAACGGACCTGGGTAAAGCGACGAAGCAATTACCTGTACCTGCAGAAGATATTCTCAGCTTAGAACTAAATTCAATACAGTCGGCCGTCAATGATCAAAAGAACGAGCTTAATAGCACACCTGATTTTAATTACCATGACCTGCAGACCTGCATCATTACGTAGTAATATATGTGATTCTGTCAGCCGCTGTTATTGTCACAATCGTTTACTGCATACGCAAGTATAAATTCAAGACTATCAACATAGAAGATCGATTATCGTCAGAAACAAAACCAGATAAAATGCAGATGACAAACGCTTCCGACTTTGTACCAATCCCGACTCCACGACAGCACGAATTTGGATGTTGACCTTGATGCCTGGCAACATGTACGATTTCGTACAAAATATTAGAAATTACAATTGTACATGCATATGCACATTCACCTACTTTCAATATAATGCACTTTGTTTTTATGTTTCTGTATAAGCAGCAAAATTGTCAGCGTGGTTCATCGCGAGTCAATGTTCTGACCTAATTTAAAATCAATACCAGGTGTATGTTGTCATGCGTAAATTACTTGCTGATCTGAATGTGCATATGCGTTTTGTTTACATTGACAATATTGGATTTCATATAAAACAGTGTTAATTAGTTAGTAAGTTTAGTATCATTGATTAAATGAAACTGTAAAGTTCACGGAGTGTTTTCAGTTTTCATACAAACATTTTATATTCGCACAATTATAAATTCTTTATCAATTTAATTATCGCACTATTATAATCTCGCGTTACAATTTAACACTTTTTCGCTTTCAATTAATCGCGCTCGAATACACTAAATTCGCTTTTCACCGAACAGACTTTCCGCTGTTTTCGCTTTCTACTAAGTTGCGTGTACAAACTTTCGCTTCTAAAGGCTGGTACTGAGCTCGAGTTAACGTGAAATTCTGACATGTCTCCATTATCTGGTCATTCTTTCGAGCGAAAACTTTGGCAATGGAGAAAAGCAGAGACAATGCTCATTTCTGACGGATAAAATGTCAAGAATTTCACTTTTCGATCGATTTTCTTATTGAAAAGACATTTGCACTGCTCCATTTTCAAATCAAAACACCAAATGTCACTTTTTCGCTCGAAAGAATGAACTGCACAAACTAAATTGGCGTGAAATGATTGGAGACATGTTTCAGTACCATCTACGTTTTCGACGCGAAAGCAGCTTCAAAGCAACTTTTCATGCTAAGAAAACAGTACCAATCTTGCTTATTTTCAAGCTAAATTTTCGCCGAAACAGATTTGTATGAAAATTTCACGTGAAATCGAACTCAGTACTATGCTTAACTCAGTACAATCTATCGTATTGTACCAAAATTCACTATCAACTGATTGCCAGCTTCTCTCGCGGCGGTATTTATAGTCGTGTCATGTGTTTCCGGTTCTCGAAGCCTCCTGATCTGGCATCTGGAAAGCTATTGTGAACGTTCGTTACCGTGTGAAATCTGAGTCAGGTTTGGGGCTCTGGAATGTTCCCTTTTTACTTTCTAGAGGACTCTGTCTGCGACTTGTTTACAAATTGCATATACGAGACACATGTATCAGACAAATATTTCTCGAAGATTCTCAAACTGCCTTCAAGAGAGTTATTTTACGTTTTGTTTGTTTTCGTGGTTTGAATACATGTATGAAATACATGTATGAGATGTAAGTCGAGTATTTCCTCGCCGTTTCTAGCATTTTCTGGTGCCGCCACAACGTCATACTATTCGTTTGGCGTGCATGCAACAATATATATATATATATATATATATATATATATATATATATATATATATATATATATATATATATATATATATATATATTTATATATATATATATATATATATATATATATATATATATATATATATATATATATATATATATATATTTATATATATAAAGACATATATATAAATATATATATATATATATATATATATATATATATATATATATATATATATATATATATATATATTTATATATATAGAAAAATGAATTTTTCGCCAAAGTGATTTTAATACTAATGTTCTTCTTCGAACATTAGTAAAAACGAAAATAACAAGAACATTTTTCTACGCAATGTGCTGCACGTGCCAAGTATGGTGGAAAATTTCATATCAGTGAGTAAGGTAATAGAAAACAATCTTACAGTGCGTTTTAAAAATAATCTGGCAACTATTGAAAGCCAAGCAGGTGAAATTGTTTTGAAGGCAAAGAAAACGGAAGGATTATTCACCCACAACAGTGAGCAAATAAACAACTCGTTTTTTTTATGCAAATGCTGGTGCAGATAAATGGCATCAAAGATTTGGCCACTTGAATTTTACACACTTGAGAAAATTGGTAAATGATAAATTAGTGCGCGGTGTGAATAACACTAATGTATCGAAAGAATCTGTATGCAGTGTGTGCTTCAAAAGCAAAATTAATGTGCAACCGTGTACAAAAAGAGCTGAAACGCGTTCAGAAGAAATACTAGGTGGGGGGAAAAGTAGCCTCCTTGACCACTAGAATGCACTGCAATCGCAAAAAAAAATATTGTTCCTTATAGTCCATTTATATTTAGCCAGACATGTCAAATTTCAGAGCGATACAGTCATTTGTTTTGTTTTTACAGCCGATTTTTGTTGACGTGTTTGGCATCATGTTGAGTATGGAAATAAACCATTTTCATTCTCTCATAAAACATAATTTTTTGAGAGGCAAAACGGCGAAGGAAACAAAAGAAAAGTTGGATAAATATTATGGGGTTAGTGCTCCTTCAGATTATACCGTAAAATATTGGTTTTGAGAGTTTCGTGGTGGCCGAAACTCCACTGCCGAAGAAGTCCGCAGCGGCAGGCCCACCGATGCGGTTACACAGGAAAATGTCAAAAAAATACATGAAATGGTGTTGGCCGATCGGAAAATGAAGATGCGCGAGCTAGCAGATGCCACAAGGATTAGTACCAAGCACAAAGGCCATATTTTGGGTGAGATTCTGCAGATAAAAAAATTATCCTGCCGCTGGGTACCGCGCATGCTGACTCCGGACCAAAAACACGAACGCGAGCGCACTTCGGAAGCGTGTTTGGCCATGCTGATGCGGAATTGGGTGGACTTTTGGCTTCAATTGGTGACTTGATAAAACCTGAATCCACTATTTCACGCCAGAGAACAGAATGAGTGCCCAGCAATGGACTGAAGCCGGCACGAGTGCTCAGAAGTGCCCAAGGGAGGCTCAATGGGTGGGAAAGGTCCTGACGTCGGTTTTCTGGGATTGTCATGGCATACTCTTCGTGGACTACCTCAAAAAAGAAAAAAACTATCAGCAGCGAGTGTTACTGCGCATTATTGGAGCGATTGAAAGCCGAAATCAATGCGAAACGGCCTCACATGAAGCCAAAAAAATTTTGTTTTTACAAGACAACGCGCCGTCACACAAGAGCATCGCAACAATGGCTAAAATCAACGATTCAGGGCTTGAATTGCTTCTCCATCCACCTTATTCTCCTGACTTGGCTCTCTTGGACTATTATCTGTTCACAAACCTCAAAAGATGGCTCACCAAAAAAAATTTCAGCTCGTGCGAGCAGATCATCGACACCGCAGATGAGTATTTTGTAGGCCTTCCGGAAAATTACTTTTCGGACGGGATCAAAAAGTTGGAAAATTTCTGGAATAAGTGTATCGACCTAAAAGAGAACAACATTGAATAAAATTAAAAAAAAATTAAAAAAAACATTTTTTTCATTCCCTAGGAGGTTACTTTTCACCCCACCTAGTATTAGAACTGATATATGCAGATGTGTGCTATCCGATAGAAATGAAATCCAAGCAGCAGGCGAGTGAGATATGGGTTTTTGATTAATAAAATCCCAGAGATGCGGACTTAATAAATTTATTTGACAAACTGAACTTACTTCTAAACTCGTACAGGTATTTATAGTAGCGAGATAAAACAAACAATTCTTCTTTAAGTATTTCTTAAGAATATGAAATGGCAAATTCATGTTCTATTTAATCAAAATAATTCTATCATTAACTTTCTTACTTATTGAACTATAAACTGTCTTGACATTCGTCTTCATATTCTAAACAATCTCGATAATATTTATAAACAATTATCGATATTCATTCTTTCATAATGCAAACGATCTTGAAATTCATCTTTGATAATCTAAACAAATCTTGACATCAATTCTTTCGCACTTCTTTCTAAGTGGCCACGTGCAATATGATTTTCTATTGCATGAAATGATTGTGTCATGAAAATACTAATTGATTCTATGAAATGCTAATTGATTCATATGTTCACAGATCGAATGATGGGATAATGGAATCTCATAATTTAATATAGTTTATGATAGTATGTTTATAATATCATAACACCCACCACCTTAAGATTGAATCTCCTGGTTCAATTCAGGTGAAATATCTTTTTTCTTGTTATTCTTCAATATTTTATTTTGTAACTTTACTTTCTTTAATTCGATATTTTCAAGTTTTTGAATGTATTCGTCTGTTTTATCTGGTAATTTTACTTTTAAAATTTTACTTTTACATTTTAGGTAATAATATAATATACATATTACAATAATGATTACAATTATTAAAACTAGGCCCGTCAAGACATTATTTGTGACATTGTTGCTTTTCAATACTTGGATTTCTTTGAGTCTTGCAGCCTTTTCTAGTTGTATATCGTCTAGTGTTAATTCAAGTTTAGTGTGTGTTAAATTGAATACAAGCGGTATAATGAGTTTATGATTAAATTTGGAAATTTTATTTGTGAATAGTTGATTATTAATTTTTACTGAGCAATTATTAAAATTAATTACAAAGTTTCTTACAGGATGGAGTTGCTTTTCGTTACAATCATGCATCAATGTGCCGTTAAATTCCGTTACCAATATTAAGCCTTTTTGGATTTCTTCTATTTCTGTATTTTATGGACCTTTAATCACTTTACATATATGATCACAATTTATTGGATTTTTCAGATTTTTTGTGTATTTAGTATATGGATATAATATGTGGTTATATTTGACAACTCTTTGATTTTTTATGTCAATTATTGTATTATTTTGAAATGGAATAGTTGTTAGAAAATATGTTGGGTATTCTTCTTTTAAGAATATTGGTACGTTTATAATAATCAAAAATGTATTGGAATCAATTTTTCTAAATATATTAATAGTAATTTCCTTAAGTTCATTTAATCCGATGAAATTATTTGTGATTTCTTCTATATCTAGTATAGATCTTGTCATTATTCCTTCTTTGGCTGCATTTATATTGTCAACTACTTTTTCTATGTCTTCGTTTATAATCGATATAGCATTGTACATTTTCAGTTGTGCGACTTGTGTTACAATATTTCTTATTTCCTTACTAATATGTTCGTTCATAAAATTATTTATTGTTCGTAATTCAGAATATACCTTATCGATATTTCTTTCAAAAATGTCATTAACTTTAATTTGTTCATTTATCCTATTTGTGATAGTATCCATATTTTTATCTATTGTATTTATTTGTTCCATTATTTCCTGTCTATCTTCTGAATCCATTACTCCCCATAGATGTTTATATACGTATCCTACAAAATTAAACAATCCTCTTTTGAATCTTTTGGGAACCCTTATTGGAGTCTTTCTGAGTTCTACATGGTTATTTATTTCGTGCACGTTTGAAGTTAATATCATTTTTACTAATGTTCGAAGAACATTAGTATTAAAATCGATTCGGCCAAAAATTCATATTTCTTTATATATATTGTTACGCGAAGCTAAGCGGCAGATTGTGCGCCATCTGCACAAGGCGAACAAGAGATTGCAGAAGGCCGAAACGACACAAAAAAATGAATCCTGCCGAGGATTCGCCGCCGCAACACGAGAACTTTACCGCATGAGGGCGGTAGAAATTGAGAACATTTAAAGACCCGACTAGGTCACCGGCGGTAACTAACTAGTATTGAAAGGAACGACATGTCCGCGTCCGAGTGACAAGTCCGCCTCCACTCACGCACACTCACACACCTGAAACATCACACGCACATTTTTATTTTAATAATTCATGTTGTTCGTATTTACGTTATAAACATTCATTTGTTTATTAATAAAACATATTCTGAATGAAGTTAAGGCATATCAACATTATAAAAAAAAATATTTATTTTGTAAAAAAAAATATTTGTTCACTTCACTATAATCTTACGTTTAACCAACATATTTAATATTCCGTCATCATTGGATTTGTAAATAATATTTGTTTTGATTCTTGGTCACTTATTTTCATAATTGTTTTGTAAAGATATTTATTTCTTCTTTCGCTTTACTCATTAAATGTCCGCATTTAACATCTAGGGTTCTTCTCACCGTAGTGTAACCAAAACGCACAATGTATTTATAAAAAATTTAGAACTATAAAGACTTTTAAACACAACCATCGCTAGTGACATGCAAATTTAGCGCGAACACTATTAATGCTAATTTAGTATTTGGCATCGTCAATGTGATTTGAGAATGCAATCTTGACAGCGTTAGAACATGGTTCTATATTTCCCAAGTATCAAATTTTCAAACCTAATGCTTCTCAATGGCCTCATAACTTTCGCGCCTTCGATGGACAGTATCATTCCAGAAATTCGGTCGGTGCGAAAACAGAGCCACCTTTCACTAGAATACGTCGATCACTACAGAAACTCATTTCGGGTACTATTTCGATCCCTCTGGAACACATGATGAAGAAATTCGACAGGTTAGAGAGTGTCCGGTGGCCCGATAATGTGGACTTCCCATCGAAATATTCACTGTCGTCAATTAATCCAGATGAAAACCCTTCCAATGGATTTTTGTTCAGCTCAGCTAATTGCTTTTTCAGTAATAACGACGATTGAGGTTCTGACATTTCACTAAAAAGAATGGATATATTTTCTTTGTTTAAGTGAAAATAAATTAAGACTCGACGACCAAGACGGCTGTGGAAACGCGCGTTTCTTAGAAATGGTAGATAGAGATCCTAAACGGTTCAGATTATCCGCACAAACGTATTTCTTCAACAACTGATAACGTGGAAAGTCAAGATTTTCCAGATGATTTTCTCACAATCGTTTCTGACTTTTAGATTCGGGATGTAACTGTGTACCAAATTCACTTTTTGCTACTCCGAGAACCGTGCAAATAAAGAAAAACTCTCAATTCGCATTCGACAATCACGACGACCTCCTTGGTCTCAATCTTGTCACGGTCCCAACTAGACTCTCTTTTTCTTGACGCTAACCGCGCGTCCCCTGCCAATCCACCACGCATTGCTCATCGCAATGGAATCTAATTGAAACGTTGCCTTATAAGGCGAAACCGGTAATCGAGAAATCGATGGATGGGGAATTAATATTCACACGAGGTGAAAAGGAATAAATCCATTCAGATGCCTGACACCGAGTAATGCCTATCCGCAGGAGCAAGAAAAAAAATGTTTTCTAAGGGTGTGGTTATTTGTAACCAAAACATTTTCAATAAAATTATATCAATAACTTTCATTGAATGGCAAAAAAATGAATTTCAATGAACATTAGGCCAAATAGTGTTCATTGTAGGTGCAGTGAAGAAATGAATGGAGGTCACGTAAAAATTGTGGAGAATCCTAAAAAAACTGTAGTTTTAGAAAAACACGGAGAAGAAAGGTAAATTTATGCGGCCATGAGTGAAAAAGGTGCGTAAGTGTTGGAGCGGGCGCAACAAACGTGGGGACGACCTCGCCCTGAGAAGAGTCTCCTAGCTAAAGCCGGGCAAAAGAACTCGATTGCTCAAGCAAAGACAACACTGATACCATGAACATGCAGCTTGAATGTAACTTATTAGGCTGAATATTCAAGGGGAGAGCACAAGTGTGGATAATATACCAAGCATAAGTGAACGATGAGAAAAGTAACACGAAGACATGCCTCAAGTACGAATGTCCTGAGTGTGGAATATTCCAAGATGTTTACCCTTTAAATCCTCCAGTTCATACGAAACCTGACCCACTGAGCGAACCACTTTCGCTTGCACAAATTTCGGGGCTAATTTAGCTGCGAATCCCTCTGCCGCACTACTCAAAACGTGATTGCGAACATATACCAGTTGACCTGGTGAAAAGAAACGTGGTCGAACGCGTAAGTTGTACCGCCGTTGGCCCTTGGCGTACGCGTCCGCAAGTCTGACACGTACTCGCTCGTGAATTCTCCTCAATCGATCGCTCCGAGTGGACAATCCGACTTCGCCATTTTCGAATGACGATAACTGTCTTAACAGATTATAATCTGAACCATGTTTGACAGCCTGATATCCGAACATAAGGAAATGCGGCGAACATCCCGTAGATTCATGAATAACATTGCGAAATGCTGCACACGACTCCCTGAGATGTTCGTCCCATCCCCGATGGTCCTCACCAATATATGCTCGGATAGCAGACAAAACAGACTGGTTAGCCCTCTCAGAAGCGTTCGATTGCGGAGAATACCGAGGAGTGAAAATGTGTGACACACCATAATCCTGCATCAATTGTGCGAAATGTTTGGACGTGAACTGCACACCGTTGTCAGAATGTATAACCTCAGGTACACCAAAAGTGTGAAAGATATCAAGGAGAGAATTAACAACATACTCTGCAGTAGCTTTGGGCATAGCTTTTAACCAAATGAATTTAGTATAGTGATCTAGCACTATGAAGAGTTGGGTATTTCCGCTTTTGGATCGTGGATAAGGCCCTAAAAAGTCGATAAAAAGTCGTTGCATCGGCCTATCAGAAACACGTTCTTGACCCATAGGAGGTCTCAAGACTTGATGACATGGTTTGACTTGTTTACAAGTAACGCAATTGGAAATGTATGTCGAAACGTCTTTAGTGAGAGTAGGCCAATAATAATAGCGGCGAAGAATTTCAGTGGTCTTGCGTGTGCCACAATGAGAAGAAGTTGGACGGTCATGTGCCTGAGAAATTAGCTTTTGTTGTTGACTGCCCGGAACCCATAATTTGGTTCGGGGGATATCTACATCGGTATCCGAAATACCTCCAGTATTTATGAAAATTTTTCCGTCACGAACACAGAGATTAGAAAACCGTTCAGGTTGTTTAGAGATGAGAAGAATGCGCTCCAAATAACTGGGTTCCAAAAACGCGGAATCAGGAAGAAGTTCGCTAATGTGAGTGTGCTCAGGTAAAAACGCCAAAGAAGAAACGGAAATACTTTCAATTCGCTCGTGTATTCGAGATAATGCATCAGGGACGGTGTTTGCAGAGCCTTTACAATGTTGGATTGAAAAATTGCTGCTGTAAGGAATTTTCTGCTGCGTCAGTCCATTTAAAAGACGATTTGCCCTTTAGAAGATCGGTCAAAGGTGCCGTAATGGAGGCGAAACGACTGATAAATCTTCGGTACCAGCCGGCCATCCCCATGAATCGCCTTATGTCTCTAGCTGACTTAGGTGTTGGATAGTCAACGATGCTAGAGACTTTTGATGGATCGGTTTTTAGTATTCCATCACTAACTATATAACCCAGATACTTTATTTCTCTCTGGATGAACTTGCTTTTCTCGACATTAATTGTCAAACCAGCAGCTGATAATAGATTAGCAACTGTGGTGAGTAAGTCGATATGTTCGTCAAAAGAGGAACTAGTGATAAGCAAGTCATCCAGATAAACGAAGATCTTGTCATGTAGCTCATGAGGGATTACCTTGTGCATAAGACGACACATGGTCTGTGGAGCGTTGCAAAGACCAAAAGGCATAACTTGGAAGTGGTATAAAGGACGACCTGGAACCGTGAAGGCTGTTTTCTCCTGAGATTCAGGATCGAGAGGTATCTGCCAAAAGGCGTCCTTTAAATCTAAGCTGGTAATAAACTTAGTGGACCTTAATCGCGCGAGCAGACCGTCTATTAAGGGTAAGGGATAGGCGTCTTTAATGGTGACTTCGTTAAGCCGTCGTGCATCAAGACATAAGCGCACTTTACCAGGTTTACGAACTAAAGTGACTGGAGCGCTCCAAGAACTCTTACTCTCACAAATAACCCCTAACGAGAGCATACGATCCAGTTCTTGGTACAATAAGTCTTGCACGACTGGAGAAATAGCGTAATGCCTTTGCTTAACGGGTTTAGCGGACCCAGTGTCTATGTGATGCGAAACCAAATGCGTCTTTCCAAGACCAAGTTTATTGAAAGACGGGAATTTGTCAATTACTTTCTGTAATTGGTGCTCTTGGTCAGCTGATATTTTATGAAATATCGAAGAATCCTCAAGAGAGGCAGAAGGAATGGTTTCAAGAAGGGCACCTACAGTAGGCAGTTGCACTGGTGCTATGTTGAATGTGTTCCAGAAGTCGATCCCGAGATATAGCTTGTTAGCTAAAGAAGGGACTACTAGAAACCGTAAATTTTTTGTTTCGGAACCGTACCGAACTGGAACATAAATATATCCGAGGACAGATTCAGGCTGTCCAGACGCAGTTTGAATGTTAGCCTTCACAGTGTGTATTGTTAGATTCAATTCATTAATTATATCTAACGAACCCTGACCTAACACACTGACGCTAGCTCCACTATCCAACAAACCAGTTAGTTTGTGGTTATTGACGTATATGTCACAATATGGACGAGGATCATTACGAATCTTGTCAGAAAGAATGGAGCTAACAGCTAAGCGACGTAAGGCACGTTTAGCGCGAAAGTAAATAATTGACCGAAGACGTCGATGGAGTCTTTTTGAAGATTTAACGCGAGAGACGACTGAGGGGCCAACAATAGTGGACAGATTACCATAAACGAGAGATTCATGAGGAATATGAAATACAGAGTCAGTCTGAGTTGAAATGTTTACAGACTGAAGAATATTTGATGCAGAATGACGAACACACGAGACAGGTGAAATGGAATTGAGAGATCCCGCATCTACTGGTGACGACGAAATTCGGGATCTATATTGGTGGCTGCTTCTTCGGTGGCAGGCCTCGTACGACTGGATTGGTGTTGAATGTTGGGTAAGTTGGGAGCATTTCGATTCCCCAGGTTCGAAATACCCCGGTGGAAGTTTCCCGAAGGGTTGCATTGTGGACAACGCACCTTAAGCGTCCCAGCTTTTCCACACCCAAAACAAAAGATACCTTTGACTGGTGTTGGACAATTCGAAAAAGAGTGACCCATTTCCTTGCAATTCCAACAAACTCGTAGTTCGGAACGTGGAAAAGGAGATTGCGGCGTGAAAGCCTCTACTGAATTGTCGGGATAGTTTGTGGATGCATTGTCCAACTCGTGAACAAAGTGGCTAGGTCGCTGAGGAACGTGAATTCTCTCAGGTTTGTTTAGGTTCCATACAGATTCTACCGACACACAGCATTGAACCAGTTCCTGTGTGTTTGCGAAATAACGACGAGCGAGGTGGTCGCGAAGTCTTCGATTCATATTTCGGTAGACTGTATGCTGAAAATCTATATCTGACATACCCTGACAAAGTTGAAGAGATAATGCTTCCAGTGCATCGAAGAATTCAATAAATGGCTCTTGATTACCTTGAATTCGAGCGTCCATCTGACGTCTAATATCGATATCGACACTGGAAGAAGAGAAACGGTTCAAAAATGAAGAAGTAAGCGAGCTCCAAGTTAGGCTGTGAGAGTGCATCTCGTGGTACTTCCAAAACCACTCGAGTGCTGATCCTTTCAGGAAAATGTGAAACGAATGTGCTAGATCCTCTAGCGAAATATTTTGAGTGTCAGCCATAACTTTGACTCGGTACAAAAAGGACTGCGCACTAAAACTAGATTTAGTGCCATCGAAATAAATGCCCCATTTGGATATGGGTAATGCCAAAACAGAATGATTTGAAAAGCGTCTAGGTGCTCGAAAAGTAGAATTTTGTGCTTGATCGTGCGAGGGTGTTTGTGAATTTATTGAATGACAGGGTGCTGAACGAGTAGGGGTAGTAGGTAAATTATTAACATGATCGCGATTAACGGGAGATATGTTATTAGTTGAACCCTGACTATTAAAAGCGAACGTCAGTCGCTGAACTACGTTAACTAGACTATCTAATAAAGAAGACGGATCAGAGTGAGTTATAACTGCTGCTGTCGAACGTGGTGCGGATAAGTGAGGAGGTGAAGCTATTATTTCAGCGGTATCAAGAGGATCGCGCAACTGATCATCCACGAACGGATTGGTGCTGTTTAGATTCGACAATATGGATCGCGGCGCTTGCTCCGGAGTCTGGGAAGAAATTCCCGTATCACGAGACTCTTCGGAGGTGCGTACAGCACTTGTAGCCCCATTAGGGGTAGAAGAACCACGAGGGGAAAAAGAAGATTGACAAGTATTTATTTTTGGCTTATTAAAGTTGTGATTGGCCATAATGAAATAATTGCATTATTTTTTTAATGATCTACAAAAAGGTAATTAATCACGAAATTGACCGTTATTATGAGGGTGTTATGAACCGAATTCTACAAGAATGTATCACGCGCCGAAAAGGTGTATAAAAGTGTGTGTGTGAATTAATTGTGTTTGAAAGTTTTACAATAAGTTTACAAAAAAGTTGTTTCTCTTAATGATAATTAAAGATATTTCCGTAATTCGGATACAATATATATATATATATATTTAGTGCTTCTAGTGCACTTTCAAAGAAATGGTTTTAATTTAATCAAAACTGTTGATTTTTTTTTTTTTTTTTTTTGTTAAAAAGTTACGTCAGAACTTTTAAATTTGTGAACGAACAGTCAAACAGTGCTGTGCATGTGATCTCCCTGAACTAGAGTGCGCGAAAGCAGGAACGGACACGACGCTCGGAAACGTAGCGAGTAACGATGTGGAAAGAAGGACAGATGAAAACAGAAGAAGTTGTATTTGTGTGGTCGTCCGCGATTTCGTTCATGTCTCGAAACTTAACAAGTTGAAAATCCATAAACAAAAGCGAACGACAACACAAATGTTCGGAAAAATGGAGTTTGCTCCAGGCAGAACCGATCTTTGAGCCACAACTCAAAACCCACAAGAGGCGATAGTAGTCAAAAATACGGTATACAACCTCCGCGTGCTCAAAACCCCCGAAAAGGCGACACCGCGGCGTTTACCAGGAACAAACTCACTAGAAACTGAAGACACAGACTGAAATTGAGATGCAGAGAGAATAGTACGAACTGTTGGGCGCCAGCTGCGGTGGCGAACCCTCGACACTAAAATCACCGAAAACTGAGCTGACAATATATGCAAAACGGATATGAAACACGGATGCAAAACGGATATGCGCGTTACACTCAGTGATGAATATGGATTAACAAATTACAAAAAAAAGAGCCCATTACGGCAAATGTTTACACTTAGGTGCAACTGAGTGCCCGAAGACAAACGCCACAGTACACAATAAAAGACAATCCATCTTCAACACCGAACACAACGCGCAGACCCGGACGATATATTTTTGGCTCCTCGTTTATGAGCACATTAATTTTTCGATACGCGAAACTACTACATACGATATCACACGATATAAACCTTACAACGATACAAAATACGAATACAAAAGTAATAGAACTTGGGCGCCATTTGTTACGCGAAGCTAAGCGGCAGATTGTGCGCCATCTGCACAAGGCGAACAAGAGATTGCAGAAGGCCGAAACGACACAAAAAAATGAATCCTGCCGAGGATTCGCCGCCGCAACACGAGAACTTTACCGCATGAGGGCGGTAGAAATTGAGAACATTTAAAGACCCGACTAGGTCACCGGCGGTAACTAACTAGTATTGAAAGGAACGACATGTCCGCGTCCGAGTGACAAGTCCGCCTCCACTCACGCACACTCACACACCTGAAACATCACACGCACATTTTTATTTTAATAATTCATGTTGTTCGTATTTACGTTATAAACATTCATTTGTTTATTAATAAAACATATTCTGAATGAAGTTAAGGCATATCAACATTATAAAAAAAAATATTTATTTTGTAAAAAAAAATATTTGTTCACTTCACTATAATCTTACGTTTAACCAACATATTTAATATTCCGTCATCATTGGATTTGTAAATAATATTTGTTTTGATTCTTGGTCACTTATTTTCATAATTGTTTTGTAAAGATATTTATTTCTTCTTTCGCTTTACTCATTAAATGTCCGCATTTAACATCTAGGGTTCTTCTCACCGTAGTGTAACCAAAACGCACAATGTATTTATAAAAAATTTAGAACTATAAAGACTTTTAAACACAACCATCGCTAGTGACATGCAAATTTAGCGCGAACACTATTAATGCTAATTTAGTATTTGGCATCGTCAATGTGATTTGAGAATGCAATCTTGACAGCGTTAGAACATGGTTCTATATTTCCCAAGTATCAAATTTTCAAACCTAATGCTTCTCAATGGCCTCATAACTTTCGCGCCTTCGATGGACAGTATCATTCCAGAAATTCGGTCGGTGCGAAAACAGAGCCACCTTTCACTAGAATACGTCGATCACTACAGAAACTCATTTCGGGTACTATTTCGATCCCTCTGGAACACATGATGAAGAAATTCGACAGGTTAGAGAGTGTCCGGTGGCCCGATAATGTGGACTTCCCATCGAAATATTCACTGTCGTCAATTAATCCAGATGAAAACCCTTCCAATGGATTTTTGTTCAGCTCAGCTAATTGCTTTTTCAGTAAAGGTGTTATGACACTACATTATTTTGCGCATTAATCATCTCATTATTAATGCGAAAAGAAAAGAGATCGAAATATTTAGTGTGAAAGAGACAAGTAGGTGAGTGCAGTCAAAACAATTGTTCGTTTTGACAGTGACGATTAACTGTTATCGAAATGTCGAAGGTTTGCTGGAATCAATGTGTCAAATATTCTAATATGACACATTCAATTTCCGACTTGTCAAAATTTCAGCTGCTAGCAGCTGAATAATGCGAAGCCGGCCGCATTATTATAGCACACCACATTAATTATGGCATTAATATTTAACAGTTTAACATTATTGGCTAGTGAGGCCTATTCGCTCATACAAAATGCACATATCCATGTTTATTCATTGTCTCTCTCTACTCGGATTATTAATGGCATTATTAATGTAGTGTCATAACACCTTAATAACGACGATTGAGGTTCTGACATTTCACTAAAAAGAATGGATATATTTTCTTTGTTTAAGTGAAAATAAATTAAGACTCGACGACCAAGACGGCTGTGGAAACGCGCGTTTCTTAGAAATGGTAGATAGAGATCCTAAACGGTTCAGATTATCCGCACAAACGTATTTCTTCAACAACTGATAACGTGGAAAGTCAAGATTTTCCAGATGATTTTCTCACAATCGTTTCTGACTTTTAGATTCGGGATGTAACTGTGTACCAAATTCACTTTTTGCTACTCCGAGAACCGTGCAAATAAAGAAAAACTCTCAATTCGCATTCGACAATCACGACGACCTCCTTGGTCTCAATCTTGTCACGGTCCCAACTAGACTCTCTTTTTCTTGACGCTAACCGCGCGTCCCCTGCCAATCCACCACGCATTGCTCATCGCAATGGAATCTAATTGAAACGTTGCCTTATAAGGCGAAACCGGTAATCGAGAAATCGATGGATGGGGAATTAATATTCACACGAGGTGAAAAGGAATAAATCCATTCAGATGCCTGACACCGAGTAATGCCTATCCGCAGGAGCAAGAAAAAAAATGTTTTCTAAGGGTGTGGTTATTTGTAACCAAAACATTTTCAATAAAATTATATCAATAACTTTCATTGAATGGCAAAGAAATGAATTTCAATGAACATTAGGCCAAATAGTGTTCATTGTAGGTGCAGTGAAGAAATGAATGGAGGTCACGTAAAAATTGTGGAGAATCCTAAAAAAACTGTAGTTTTAGAAAAACACGGAGAAGAAAGGTAAATTTATGCGGCCATGAGTGAAAAAGGTGCGTAAGTGTTGGAGCGGGCGCAACAATATATATATATATATATATATATGTAAAAAAAATTTCAGTGAGATAATCTCGGGAACGCGCCATTCGATTGAACTGAAACTTTCAGGATACATTGGTGTATATGCAGAATAGGTCCAGGTCTCTTTAAATGTCAGTTATTGTAAACCTTTTCGCGCCGGCGGGCATTTAAGTGATATTTTTAATATACCTATTATTTCGTGCACAAATGATTTTCGCAAAAATAAAGTTAATAAAATAAATTTCTAACGTGTTTTACATATGAATCGGATAGTGCTTTGGAATATTTTAACCCTATGTGTGCGCTGGGTGCCTAAAAAGAGGACGGGAAAATTTGAAAATTTTTAAATTTCGATAACTTTTGACAGAGCTATTCAATCATTACCAAATTTTCAGAACATATTGATATTATTTAGTTGTAGATTTACGTGGCTTTTAATGAGCGTGCTGGCAACCCTGTAGCTAGGGCAGGCACTGAAATTGAAAACCTCCAAATCATCGTCTCTCTTGAAAAAATGCCGTTTCTTCAAAAATAAGCCTTTCATATGTAAATCTTGTGCTTTGTTTACATAACCAAAAAAAAAAAAGATATGGTATAACGGGCACGCCTGGCAACCCTTGCCCAATTTACCTATATTTTTAGCATCAAAAATTTCTGTTCACGGAAACTCACGATCCGATGGGCAGAATTATTTGAAATTCACAGCATGTATTGACCTTAAATAGGACCAGGTCTGATAGAAGTGATTTTGAAATGCGGGCAATTCTGTGCCAGTGGTGCCATCTTGAAAAACCACTAAAAAAGATAACTGTTTTTAGCCCTATAAATTCTGATTGAATCGTTCGATTTTGACGAAACTTACACAATTGCTGGACCTTACTTTAAGCCACGTTTGGTAGAAATTTGGTCGAAAAATTCGATTGGAGCTGCCAGCTATGATAATTTTGGTGTCTTCATTTTGAAAAAAAAAATTTGGAAGTAAAAACATTTAAACCATCGAATATTCAAAAAAATGTCCGTTTCTTACAATAAAACCAATCTGTATATAAATCTTATGTTTTATCTACACGTTCAAAATAAAACTTTGGAAATTTCATGTCGGACAAGAACGGTAACCCTCTCCCAGTTAACCTATATTTTTAGCATCAAAAACTTCTGTTCACGGAAACTCACGAACCAATAATCAGATACAGCTAAAATTTACAGAATGCATTGGGCTTAAGTAAGACCAGATTTGATAGAAGCGATTTTGAATTGTAGGCAACTCTGTGCCAGTGGTGCCATCTTGAAAAATTACAAAGAAAAAAAAACTGCTTTTTGCCCTATGAAATGTGAATAAGTTACCAGATTTTCATGAAATTGACACAGAAGCTAAACCTAACTCTAATCTCTGTTTGGTGGAAATTTGGTTGAAAAGTTTGATTGGTGCTACCTGCTATGGTAATTTTTGTGTCTTTGGTTTTGAAAATTCGCTCAGGAAAATAAAACTTTTTGTACTATAACTTCCAGTGCAGTCATGAAATCAATACGAATTTCATACAATTAATGAAACCTGTCATAAACATTATTCAGGCCAAATTTGGTTGAAAAGACACGATAGGGTTGCCAGCTATTGTTGGTTTTGTGTTTAATTGCAATATCTTTATTAAGCGGTTTTATCGTAGAATTTTCAAATGGTAATGATATTGTAGTGACAATAAACAGCAAATATTAAGCTTTCGATCATTTGAAAAAACTCGCTGCAGGTAACCCTAAATTTCTTTATACTCCTATAACTTCGAATGTAATTAAACAACGTGAAGCAGATTTGATATATTCTTGGATTTGATACTGGCGAAAGGTTGCCAGCACGAGTCGGTTGTGCTACTTTTGTATCAATAAATGCTTACAGTTAGTATACATACCGGAAACATTTACAATGAAAATAAATAACCGATGTTACAATTCGCAAAGTTCTGCAAATTTTTCGGATCGCAACCCCAAACACCAACTTCAGTTACAGTGCTGCAGGCACTGAGCATTTTCTTCATTGATGTTATATGAGATGCTGCTTTCAAAATTATGTGAAATAAGCAACTGATAACGAATATAATTAACCCGTGTTTTGCTCTCATAAACGTTGAAATTCATGCCAGTGGTAATATCTGAAACCTTGCACCATATGAGTTATAATGCATTCTTAAGACGAAAGTAAAACGTGGCATTTGAAACAGTTTGGCCGTAATAAGCAGCACATGTGGTGGAATATGCACTCAAAACCTGCACGATTCTTCTACTGTTCTTCGAACATTAGTGTTTCTAGCGGTTCAGGTGCGCTAGAGTTTTTTATATTTGTTTTGATCTTAGCTATTTTATTTAGAAGCACTGCGTCTGGTGAGGTTTCATTGTCATAATGTATAGATACTTCAAAATTTTCAAGTACTTTGATATATTTATCGAAATCAATTTTATGGAAAATTCTATAATAATCGTTAATTAGTGGAATTGATGTATCCCGAATAAGTATGATTCCGTTATGGGTATTAATGTTTTCGATTTGGATGTCTGCTTTGCTAGATGTGACGATCAAGAATAATATTATATAATGCGAGACTGACATCTTTTGGTAAATTTACATATCTGAAATTTTGAAACGTTTTTCTCGTTTAATATTTGTGAAATGAATATTATTTAGAGTTAAAATCGATTCGGCCAAAATTTCATATTTCCATATATATATATATATATATATATATATATATATATATATATATATATATATATATATATATATATATATATATATATATATATATATATATTTATATATATAAATATATATATATATATATATATATATATATATATATATATATATATATATATCATCAAAAAATTTCAGTGAGATAATCTCGGGAACGCGTCATCCGATTGAGCTGAAACTTTCAGGATACATTGGTGTATATGCAGAATAGGTCCAGGTCTCATTAAATGTCAGTTATTGTTAACTTTTTGGCGCCGGCGGCCATTTAAGTGATATTTTTAATATACCTATTATTTCGTAAACAAATAATTTTCGCAAAAATAAAGTTGACGAAATAAATTTCGAACGTGTTTTACATGTGAATCGGATAAAGTTTTGGAATTTTTAACCCCATGTGTGCGCTGGGTGCCTAAAAAGAGAACGGAAAAATTTGCAAATTTTTAAACTGTGATAACTTTTGACAGAGCTGTTCAATTATGACGAAATTTTCAGAACATATTTGCTTCATTTAGTTGTATATTTGTGTAGCTTTTAATGAGCATGCTGGCAACCCTGTAGCAAGGGCAGGCACTGAAAGTGAAAACCTCCAAATCATCGTCTCTCTTGAAAACATGCCGTTTCTTAAAAAAAGCCACTCATATGTAAATATTGTGCTTTGTTTACATAGGCAAAAAATAAAATGTGATATGATATAACGGGCACGCCTGGTAACCCTTGCCCAATTTACCTATATTTTTAGCATCAAAAACTTCTTTTCACGGAAACTCACGATCCGACTGGCAGAATTAATTGAAATTTACAGAATGTATTGATCATATATAAAACCAGGTCTGATAGAAGTGATTTTGAAATGCGGGCGATTTTGTGCCAGTGGTGCCATCTTGAAAAATCACTAAAAATGATAACTGCTTTTAGCCCTATAAATTCTGATTGAATCGTTCGATTTTGACGAAATTCACACAATAGCTGGCCCTTACTTTAAGCCACGTTCGGTAAACCCTTGCCCAATTTACCTATATTTTTAGCATCAAAAACTTCTGTTCACGGAAACTCACGATCCAATGAGCAGAATTAATTGAAATTTGCAGACTGTATTGGTCTTAAATAGGACCAGATCTGATAGAAGTAATTTTGAAATGCGGGCGATTCTGTGCCAGTGATGCCATCTTGAAAAAACACAAATAAAGATAGCTGCTTTTAGCCCTATAAATTCGAATTGGGACAAAATTTACACGGTAGCTGAACCTTACTTAAAACCACGTTTGGTAGAAAATTGATTGAAAAATTCGGTTGGAGCTGCCAGCTATGATAATTTTGGTGTCTTAAATTTGAAAAAAATAAATTTGGAAGTGAAAACATTCAAACCATCGAATATTCAAAAAAATGTTTTTTCTTACAATAAAACCAATCTGTATACAAATCTTATGTTTTATCTACACGTTCAAAGTAAAACTTTGGAAATTTCATGTCGGACAAGAATGGTAACCCTCTCCCAGTTAACCTATATTTTTAGCATCAAAAACTTCTGTTCACGGGAACTCATGAACCAATAACCAGATATAGCTGAAATTTAAAAAATGCATTGGACTTAAGTAGGATCAGATTTAATAGAAGCAATTTTGTATTGTGGGCAACTCTGTGCCAGTGGTGCCATCTTGAAAAATTACAAAGAAAAAAAACTGCTTTTTGCCCTATGAAATGTGAATAAATTACCAGATTTTCATGAAATTAGCACGGTAGCTAAACCTAACTCTAATCTCTGTTTGGTGGAAATTTGGTTGAAAAATTTGATTGGTGCTACCAGCTATGGTAATTTTTGAGTCTTTGGTTTTGAAAATACGCTCAGGAAAATAAAACTTTTTGCACTGTAACTTCCAGTGCAGTCACGAAATCAATACGAATTTCATACAATTAATGAAACCTGTCATAGTCATTATTCAGGCCAAATTTAGTTGAAAAGCCACGATAGGGTTGCCAGCTATTGTTGGTTTTGTGTTTAATTGCAATATCTTTATTAAGCGGTTTTATCGTAGAATTTTCAATTGGTAATGATATTGTAGTGACAATAAACAGCAAATATTAAGCTTTCGATTATTTGAAAAAAATCGCTGCAGGTAACCCTAAATTTCTTTATACTCCTATAACTTCGAATGTAATATAACAACGTGAAGTAGATGTGATATATTCTTGGCTTTGATACTGGCGAAAGGTTGCCAGCACGAGTCGGTTGTGCTACTTTTGTATCAATAAATGCTTACAGTTAGTATTCATACCGGAAACATTTACAATGAAAATAAATAACCGATGTTTCAATTCCCAAAGTTCTACAAATTTTTCGGATCGCAGCCCCAAACACCAACTTCAGTTACAGTGCTGCAGGCACTGAGCATTTTCTTCATTGATGTTATATGAGATGCTGCTTTCAAAATTATGTGAAATAAGCAACTGATAACGAATATAATTAACCCGTGTTTTGCTCTCATAAACGTTGAAATTCATGCCAGTGGTAATATCTGAAACCTTCCACCATATGAGTTATAATGAATTCTTGAGACCAAAGTAAAACGTGGCATTTCAAACAGTTTGGTCGTACTAAGCAGCACATGTGGTGGAATATGCACTCAAAACCTGCACGATTCTTCTACTGTTCTTCGAACATTAGTGTTTCTAGCGGTTCAGGTGCGCTAGAGTTTTATATTCCATTTTATGTTTTGGGGTCCTATCAGGGGCTTTGACATAACCACTTTTTCTATTTTCAGTATAGTCTTCTCTATGTTCATTAGCTTTGTTAATTGTTTTGACTTTTAAATTACTCATTCTTTTAAGGATTTCATTTTTTATTTCCTATGCCGTGAAAGATATTATAAGGTGTTTCCATTGTTGTACTGTGTATTTGATTATTATAGCAATAAATACTGTTAAATATTCTAATTTTTTGAGTGTCGTTTTTATCTGTTATTCTTTATTTAGTAGCTAGTGTTTGATGTAGGCGTTCTATGTCTGCGTTTCCCGTATGAGAATGAGGTATGGTAAAGTGTGTGTTTATATGTTTATCATTACAATATTCTTGTATGAGAAATGTATTAAATTCGTTATCTGCGACTATTTTGTTTGGCTTTCCCATATGTGCAATCAAATATATTAACGCTTCTTTCACTGAAATTTTGGTTTGATCTTGCAGTATATTTACTGATGCATACTTGGAAAACTTATCTATGCATGTTGCAATTTTTAAATTATCAATTTTAAAGATATATATATAAAAGATTTTATTAACATCTTCAGGAGTCTCTGTCAAGTAGAATTTGGGGTTAATAGGATTTGTTGAATGTTTCGCAAGATTGCATTTTTCGCAGTTGTGAACGTATCGTACAACCATTTCGTATAATTTGGGAAAATAGATGTATTTTGACAATCCTTTAAATGTCTTTTCAATACCTCCATGCCCGATTTCGTTGATATGATAATCACGAATGTTATTAATTGCTTCATCTTCTGTTTGAATGTCTTTTAATATTTTCGACACTATAAGAAATTTATATTCATTGCTAAATATTTCTTTTAGTTTAATTTGTAATTTATTATATTGATGATCACTTAAATCTGAATAGATTGCGTTTATAACGTTTGGTTTTAGTATTTTAATTATCTCAGTAATATATTCGTGGTATTGTAACTGTCGTTCCTTGATTTAAATCCTGGTTTTGTTGATTGGCTCCGGATAGGTTTTATTTTATAAAATTATTTGTATTTTATATTTGTTATAAAGTCATCTTTAATTGGTATGAGGCTAGTGGTGTTTTCGCTTTCGGAATGTTGTGTTATGCTATCCTGTATCGATGGTGGACTTAGATACATAGATGTGTTTGGGATATCTACGTTTTCAGGTAATTCTATGTTCTTTTCTTTTGCGATATCCATAATCTCTTGCAACGTGATATTAGGGTTTGCGTATCCTACATTAACGTCTTTTTCCGAGTTATATTCATTCGTGCGTGAAAGAAAATCTGCTACGTTATTATTTTTCCCTTTTATGTAAACTGGATAATAATCATATTCATTTAGTCGTATCTTCCATCGAATTATTTTCTGGTTGGGTTCTTTTAGTGAATTTAACCATATTAAGGGCTTATGATCTGTTTCCAATTTAAATTTTCTTCCGTATAAGTAAGGACGAAAATGTTTTGTTGCCCAGACAATTGCGAGTAATTCCCGTTCAATTGTTGAATAATTTATTTCATGTGTGTGAAAAATAAAAATCATACAATACATTTACAGCATATTTTAACGTAGCATACTATTGTAAAATTGTTAACTCTCTTCTCATAATCTTAATACCAGTTTATAACGTTAAAAGTTAGTTGGAACCTAACGCTAAGTCATTCAAGACGAACAACTTTTCATCATTACTGTTAGTCTACCTAGTTTCTTAATAAATTACTTAATTAAATTTATCGCCGGTGTTATTTATTTGACATTTTGGTTCCGAAACCCGGGAACCTTTAATTAGTGAGAACAGAACGTATCGTAAAGAATTCTGGTAGAACCTCGTGTCTCGCAAAAATGGATACCAGTGAACGTACGGTATATCGCGGACAAATCACAAAATTGGTGAAAAGTGCACATGAGTACTTAAATAGTTCCATCTCTCCTATTCATGACACTGTTGATTCTTCGGTAATCGAAGAAGAATTGGTTTCATTTATCGATCGTTTAACGGTGGCAAAAACTACTCTTGATAAAATTAATTGTGAACTCAGACCTTCAATCAAAGCCGAAAACGCTACAAAAGAATTCGAGTCCATCTGCGAATATGAGGATAAAGCTACGGGAATGTTGGCCAGGCTTAATCATCGCCTCAAGACAATTCGTGGGTCGTCTGATTGGGCAGCTAGCGGTACCCGCCAGCAACGTGTCCAAACGGAACAACATCGTTCAAGTAGCTCTTGTAATTCAAAGCTACCGAAACTCTCTTTGAAGGTGTTTAATAGCAATTTCATTGAATGGATCCCATTTTGGGAACGGTTTAGGACGGCTGTTCATGAAAGGCAAGATATATCAGGTGCTGATAAATTTAACTACCTATCAAGCAACCTCGCAGGTAAGGCGGCAGAATGCATTGCCGGGTTCACACCCAGCAGTGCTAACTATGATGCTGCTCTTGCTCTTTTATCAGAACAATTTGGTGATAATGATCGACTGGTTAGCCATATAATGCATAATTTGATGAATATGCCTCAAATTTCTTCTCGCCATGATATTGTTAGCCTCCGCACATTGTACACCCCGCGACACAAAAATTTACGAACTAGCAATTTTCCAAGAAATCATCAAAATGACCGAGTTAACTCGTACTTAGAAAGATTAAATTTTCCAGGTAGTAATGACAGACCCTATATAAACTTGAAAACTCAGAACCTTTGCGTCAGTTTGATTTTGAAGGCCAGTGAAGAATTTTGAATTTTGTAGGAATAGTAAAGATGGGAAAATACGCTCAGTTAAGTTTGGAGCAAAAGGCCGAAATTTGGGCTTGTTTGCAAACAGGATTGTCCAAATCGGAAGTTGCCCGACAGGTAGGATGCAGTGAGGGGTCAGTGCGTTATTTGGTTAAAAAAAAACAACAAACTGGTAGCCTCGAGCGAAAAAAGGGGAGTGGAAGAAGAAGAGCTACCACACAAAGGGACGACCTTCATTTAAAGTTCCTGTCTCTGAATAATCGATTCGATTCAGCATCAAAGCTGCGAGCTGAGCTGTTGAAATCGACGAATAGACCATGCAGCACGAGAACAATCCAAAGGAGACTAAACGAGATGGATTTACGTTCTTGTCGCCCAGCGAAAAAGCCGCTTTTAACCCAGCGCATGAGGCAAGCTCGGCTCGAATGGTGCAAAGAACGCAAAAACTGGACCTCTGAGGACTGGAAACGAATCATTTTCTCGGATGAATCGAAATTCAATCTCATTGGTCCAGATGGAACATTGCGAGTGAGACGCAGAACCGGTGAACGGTATTCGGACGAATGCATTCAAGCGACTGTGAAGCATTCCCCCTATGTGATGGTTTGGGGATGCATTTTATACAATCGCGTAGGACCGATAATTATTCTTGAGGGATCCGTCAATGCTGCGAAATACCAGGAAATTATCGAAGAAGGCGTGGTTCCGGCAATCGAGGATCTGACAGCGGATGTCAGAAATCCCGTCTTTCAAGACGATTCGGCCCCTGCGCATCGAGCTCGCTCTGTAAGTTATTTCGACATTGATTAAAAAAATGTTGTCACTCATAAATTTGGTAATTGTTTTTCTTTTCTAGGTAACACAATTAAAGGTGCAACTAGGGATAGAGTCCCTCCCGTGGCCAGGTAACAGTCCCGACCTGAACCCTATTGAAAACGTTTGGCAGGTAATGGGGTCGAAGATACGACAAAGCGAGCCGAAAACGATACACAATTTAAAGTGTGTTATCAGAAAGGTGTGGGAAGAAGCTGTAAACGAGGATTTCTTGCGAAATTTATACGACAGCATGGTGAGGCGAGTGAAGGCTGTCATCCGAGCTAAAGGCGGACCAATCAATTACTAATAGTTTTTTAACTGTCTTTAAATTTCAAATTTTGTTCAATTTTAAGTTCTACGTGTTTGTTACTATGGGTTCATTGTAATTCTCACTACGGAGCAAAAATAAATTAATAAATAATGTATTTTGTTTTAATTAATAAATTTCCGAAATTTTTGAAAAAAACACTCATTTTCCATTTTCAATGCAATAAGCAGTTGAAAAAAACGTTCTTAACTTGTAGCGCTTATAAAAGAAAGGTACTGTCGTCAGAAAAATATTTTCTACATACAAAGTTAACGTTTCGAGACACTGATTGAAATATTTAGGAATTTCCATGAAATGAACAATTCGTAAATTTTTGTGTCGCGGGGTGTATAACAATGTAATTGCAAACACCAGATCTTTAACAGTGCTGAATGTTCCATCCACACAATATTCAATTATGTTAAGAACATTATTGCTACGATGCTTGCCCCGTGAGCTTGTATTGGAGTATCACAGAAAATGTGCTGATAATAAGTTTGAAAAATTATCTTCTGCTATCAGTGATGACGAAAATGTTTCAGTATCGGCATGTAGTGGTAAGAGTTCTCTTGGAGGCATACAATGTGGACAACTACGTTCAATACTAGCATTTTTAAAGCGCGAGGTTTTCTCTCTAGAAAGTGTTGAGCTAACAACGGAGAAAGCCCAACGAGCGCAATCAAATCACAGTAAAATTTTGAAAACTGCAACTGGGCTCCTAACATCAACTAAAGAAGCTACTATTGTGTGTTATTTTTGTAATTCGCACACCCACACTACGGCTCAATGCAATACGGCTCGTAATTTGTTAGAGAAGAAAGACATATTAAAGCAAAACGGTTGTTGTTTTAAGTGTACAAAGAAAGGGCATAATTCGAGAAATTGTAATTGTAGGATCAAATGTTCTGTTTGTAGTGGTAGACATGCTTCGTCAATGTGCGATCCTGAATTCAGAGCACGACTTTCGCTTGGTGCTTCGAACTCCACCGTAAGCTCATGAGACATGGAAGTTAACCATAAGCAATCATCAGCCGCTCTATGTTCCTCGTCAATATTAGCATTGTCTACAGTTCTATTGCAAACTGCTCTGGTAATGGTTTCGAACGATTCTAATTCTTTTCTAATCAGAATTATATTGGACGGTGGATCTCAACGAACCTTCATTAAAAGAAGTGTTGTAATGAAGCTGCAACTGCAAGTCTACGACATTATCAAAATGCACATACTACCATTTGGTAGTAGCAAACAGTATGCTCCCAAAAATTTTGAGCGAGTCAAGGTTAAATTGCAGAGTCGGTCAACGAATCAATTTGTTGAAGTTCTAGCTGTCGTCGTTCCGGACATATGCCCCGACGTGCTGCAGCCTCCCAACCTTACAGATTCAAACGTTTTGAATGGCTTGGCATTAGCCGATGATTATAATTTGAGAAAAACTGACGACGAGATCGGAGTATTGTTAGGTGCGGATGCATACTGGACTATCGTAAAAGACGAATTTAAACGCATAACTGATAAATTAGTTGCTGTAAATACCATTTTTGGATGGACGTTGCATGGGTCTGCCCCTCTCAGTGGCACGGAACTGTTATCATCAGTTAACCTAGCAATTGATGATCTGGATGATAACACAAATTCTTCAAGGTATGAGGTAAAACATATTGAACAACTATGGTGTATTGATGAGATTCCTTCGGCTTTCGATATTCCTTCCAATACTGATGATATTATCAATAAGTATGTACGTGACAATGGAAAGCGTTATCAGGCATCTTTACTGTGGAAAAACGAAAATTGTGCCATTGATAGTAATCGACATGGTGCTCTAATTCGATTTAAGAAGTTGGTAAATAAACTCGAAAGGAATCCAGACAAGCTTAGGCAGTATGATGCGATAATCCAAGAGATGATTTCTTTGGGTATTGCCAAGAAGTGCAACGATGTTTCAAATCTAAGAGAATATTATATGCCTCATCGTCCTGTTTATCGCTTGGAAAAGGATACAACAAAAATAAGAATTGTATTTGATGCTTCTTCTCGATCCAGTGAGCATTTTTCTTTGAACGAGTTGTTGTGGGCTGGTCCGAATTTGCTTCCGAAAATACTATCGCTCTTATTGAATTTTCGACTCGGAAAATATGCTGTTGTGGCGGACATAGAAAAGGCTTTTGTGCAAGTTGAATTAGATCCTAAGGATTACAGTGTTCATCGTTTCTTTTGGCTATCTGAATTAGAAGATTTGAATTCGATCATAGTTTTAAATTTGACACGAATGACTGTTGGTGTTACTTGCAGCCCTTTCTTGCTATGTGCTGTGCTGAAAAAACATTTTTTGAAACTGGAACACAAATATCCTGAAACGATTAGGCTTCTATTAGCTAGTTTTTACGTTGACGACTTGGTCCTAAGTGTCGACGAACTTAATGATGCTGTGCGGTTATACACGGAGTCGTGCGAAATTCTGAAAAACGCGTCAATGAATCTGCGCAAATGGAAAACGAATAATGATCAGCTTCGAAAAATCTTCTCCGAGGAATCCTACAGCTCAATGAACGTGAAAGTCCTAGGTGTAACTTGGGATATTGAAAACGATAAACTTTCTGTGGAAGTGGAAAAAGAAAAAATTACTTCTTTTACGCAACACTGTGTAACGAAACGAAAACTGTTGCAATTAATTGCATCTATTTTTGACCCCTTGGGTATTTGCGCACCGTGCGTTATGAAATTGAAGATTTTGTTCCAAGAAACGTGGAGGCAGAAACTACCTTGGGATGAAATTCTACCAACGACTTTCATAACCGATATCGTTAAGCTCACTTCTGATTTTCGTCTTTTACCTTCTTAACTTTACCCCGTTGCGTTTTCAATCATCCTCGTCGAATAAAACAGGAGCTGCATATATTTTCTGACGCTAGTCCTAAGGCCTATGGATCAGTGGCTTTCATACGTTCAATATATATCGACAAAATAACTACCGTAGAGTTTTTATGCTCTAAAAGTCGTCTAGCTCCACTTGGCAGTGATTTATCTAAGGAACTCACGCTTCCTAAAATGGAGCTTGCCGCTGCAAGTGTATCAGCTAAACTGCTTAACTATCTTAACGAAACTCTAAGACTAAAATTTGATGCTCATCACCTTTGGACTGATTCAAAAATTGCTCTATTTTGGATTGTAAAGGGCAACTTTAGGCGAAATGCATACGTTGATAATCGAGTTCATGAGATTCGCCGTTTAACGGATATTCATAGCTGGCATCACTGCAGCGGGTCTACTAATCCAGCAGATTTGCTTACTCGAGGAGTTTCTGTTAAAACATTGCTTAGTTCAATTTGTTGGCGTCATGGCCCAGAGTGGTTGAAAGATGAAAGTGAATGGCCTGTTCAAGATGCGGATTTGAATGACGGTGCAACAGAGTATAATCTGCTAGTGGCAGAAAAGCCTAACGAGCTTCTTAAAAGCAACCTTTGTTACCACTGGAAAATTTTAGCCAATATCGTAGGCTCATGCGAGTCACTTCTTACGTTCTGCGATTTACCAAACGCTTACGTGGAATTAAATCCTGCAGCAAGCATATCAATGCAAATGAAATCAAGGACTCTGAATACTATTGGATTAAGTTTGTTCAAGCGAATGCTTACTGCGAGGAGATCACTGCACTTTCAAATAATGGGAACTGCACTAAGAGTTCAAAAATATTATCTTTAAATCCGTTTTTGGATCCCCAAGGAATCCTTCGTGTTGGAAGTCGGTTAAGCGAAGGTGAGCTCAGTTACGAAGAAACATTTCCTATCTTGCTTCCGTATAAAACCCATTTTACTAGTCTGCTAATCTATCAAGCACATGAAAGAGTACTACACGGTAGCACAAATATGGTTCTCGTACAGTTGCGACTTCGATTCTGGGTTGTTAAGGCGCGTCAGGCAGTGAAGAGCGTTATCAACAAATGTACTGTTTGCAAGCGCTTTAAAGGAAAAGCTACCAATCAACCTTTTGCACCACTTCCCAAGGAACGATTAGTATCCACACGACCTTTCGAAACAGCCGGAGTTGATTTTGCCGGTCCATTATATATACGAAACTTGCCTCACAAAGACACTACTCGGAAGGTTTACATTTTGCTCATAACTTGTGCTGTCACTCGAGCAGTTCACTTAGAACTTGTTCTAGATCTTAAAGCGGAATCATGTTTATCGGCGCTCCGACGATTTTTTGCTCGCCGTGGGATCCCGAGTCTCGTAATGTCCGATAACGCAAAAACGTTTCGAAGATCAGCGCTGGAGCTTCGACAGTTACATATGATAATCCAATCTGAAGAATTTCAAAATTATATTACCAATAAAGGAATATCCTGGCGGTTCATCGTCGAAAGAGCTGCTTGGTGGGGTGGCTTTTGGGAGCGGTTGGTGAAAATTGTTAAAGACCTTCTCAAGGTATCTTTTCAACGCGCCACTCTTAATTTCGACCAACTGAACACATATCTAACGGAGGTTGAATTTATTGTAAACGCTCGGCCTCTAACATATGTTAGCTCTGATCCAGCTGATTTATCACCACTAACACCTGCTCATTTCCTTCTTGGATGCTTTCCTTCAACTTTAGCTATAAACAAATCGGCTTTTGCTGCCGATCAAGAAATACGTTCGAAGTGGCAATCCAGGTTTAGGCTTGCTAATTCGTTTTTCAGGCGCTTTAGAAACAAATACATATGTGCACTTAGAAGCGCTCATCACAATCGCATCCCCTTCTCCCGTGGGGTCAAATCGGGCGATGTAGTTGTTGTTCACGATACTTCATGCTCGCGGCTTTTTTGGAAGCTAGCGAAGATAGAAAAAACTTTTTTGGGACGAGACGGCCGCGTTCGAGCTTGTGAAATTAAATTACCCAACGGAGTGATCACCAGACGAGCCATTCAGCATCTGTATTCTTTGGAAATCAATTCATG
This sequence comes from Nemotelus pantherinus, assembly GCA_963978885.1. Classification (NCBI taxonomy): domain Eukaryota; kingdom Metazoa; phylum Arthropoda; class Insecta; order Diptera; family Stratiomyidae; genus Nemotelus; species Nemotelus pantherinus. Next base: position 809,670 of record CAXBUK010000010.1, on the reverse strand, counting down.
TGAAAAATGTGAAGGGATGGGATGTGAAAAATAAAAATCATACAATACATTTACAGCATATTTTAACGTAGCATACTTCTCGCATACTAATGTAAAATTGTTAACTCTCTTCTCATAATCTTAATACCAGTTTATAACGTTAAAAGTTAGTTGGAACCTAACGCTAAGTCATTCAAGACGAACAACTTTTCATCATTACTGTTAGTCTACCTAGTTTCTTAATAAATTACTTAATTAAATTTATCGCCGGTGTTATTTATTTGACAATGTGTGTTCAAGGTACGAGAGGCATATGCAATTGGGTGATCGTTTTGTGACAAAACTGCTCCTATAGCGTATAATGATGCATCTGTAGTTAAAATGAATTCTTTAGAAAAGTCTTGATATTTTAAAACAGGTGGACTAGTTAGTAGAATCTTAAGCTTTTCAAAGCTTTGAATATAGTCAATGTCATGGATATTTAGTTTCGTGTCTTTCTTTAAATACTTTGTCATTGGTGTTATGACTGCAGAATAGTCTTTTATAAATTTCCTGTAATATCCTGTTAAGCCAAGAAATGATCTGATTTGTTTTATAGTTTTTGGTAATTTAAGTTGTTGAATTTTTTCTAATTTACTAGTATTAGGTTTGATGCCTTCTTCGGTTAGTACATGACCTAAAAATTCCGTCTGCTTAGCTAGAAAGTTACATTTATCTGGTTGGATCTTCAAATTATATTCCTTAAGCTTGTTAAATATTTTGGTTATTGAATCGACGTGTTCTTCAAGTGATGTAGAAAATATAAGTACGTCGTCCATATATACAACACATATTTTATTTATAAATTCTTTTAAAACTGTATTAATCATTCTTTGAAATGTCGCTGGGGCATTCTTCAAACCAAATGGCATGCGGAGATATTCGTAGTGTCCGTTATGAGTCGAAAAAGCAGTTTTTTCTCTATCTTATGGATCTACAGGAATCTGATGAAAACCTTTTGCTGAATCTAATGTTGTGAAGTAATTCGATTTCCCGAGTTTATCGAATAAATCTTCAATATTGGGTATTGGGAATTTGTCGTCGACTGTGATTTCGTTTAATTTTCGATAGTCGGTTACAATGCGCCATTTTTCTCTTCCAGAATTATTACTAATGTTCGAAGAACATTAGTATTAAAATCGATTCGGCCAAAAATTCATATTTCCATATATATATATATATATACTGTACATATATATATATATATATATATATATATATATATATATATATATATATATATATATATATATCATCAAAAAATATAGATATATATATATATATATATCATCAAAAAATTTCAGTGAGATAATCTCGGGAACGCGCCATCCGATTGAGCTGAAACTGTGTATATGCAGAATAGGTCCAGGTCTCACTAAATGTTAGTTATTGTAAACCTTGTGGCACCGGCGGCCATTTAAGTGATATTTTTAATATACCTATTATTTCGTAAACAAATAATTTTTGCAAAAATAAAGTTGACGAAATAAATTTCGAACGTGTTTTACATGTGAATCGGATAATGTTTTGGAAAGCCAAGAGACGCTTTGACAGACGACAACGAGTCGGTTGTACTACTTTTGTATCAATAAATGCTTACAGTTAGTATTCATACCGGAAACACTTACAATGAAAATAAATAACCAATATGTCAATTCCCAAAGTTCTGCAAATTTTTCGGATCGCAGCCCCAAACACCAACTTTAGTTACAGTGCTGCAGGCACTGAGCATTTTTTTCATTGATGTTATATGAGATGCTGCTTTCAAAATTATGTGAAATAAGCAACTGATAACGAATATAATTAACCCGTGTTTTGCTCTCATAAACGTTGAAATTCATGCCAGTGGTAATATCTGAAACCTTCCACCATATGAGTTATAATGAATTCTTGAGACCAAAGTAAAACGTGGCATTTGAAACAGTTTGGCCGTAATAAGCAGCACATGTGGTGGAATATGCACTCAAAACCTGCACGATTCTTCTACTGTTCTTCGAACATTAGTGTTTCTAGCGGTTCAGGTGCGCTAGAGTTTCTTTTTTCTTCGGCATAATCCATAAGGGTGCGTTATGTGGTGAGTTACTTTCTCTTATAATTTTATTGGTTAACATTTCTTTTATTTGTTTTTCCACTTATTTTTGGTGTACTTGTGGTATTCTGTAAATTTTTTAATATATTGGTTTATCTGTTGTGGTTTTAGTTTGGTGGGTGACTAAGTTAGTAGACGTTAATTCATCTCCTTCTTTATAAAATAATTCTTTATTTTTCTTTAATAAACCGAGTATTTTTTTCTTCTCTTCCTCGTTAAGATGCTCTATTTGCACATTTTCCACAGGACTTATCTCAAGTTTATTCAAAGTTAGGCATAAGCTTTTTGAGATAGTTTCTGGGTTAATATTTTCCGTTATGAATGGTACGCAAATGTTGTTCATATTAATTGAACCATTTTCGTTATTTATTACACTTTTCATTGGTGCCAACACGTTTTGACCTAATATTTCGTCAAACATTTTTCCACTTAAATCTACAACTTTCCATTCAATATTTCCTTTATAATTAAATTCTTCCGGGAAATTAGACCATATTCCTTTGGTTATTACTTCGTTATATTGTAAACTATTTAATTTAATGGGGTACTCTAAAAGGGATTCACATTCTTCAGGAAATACATTTTGATTTATGAGGGATGTATTGCATCCTGGGGTTGTTCTTAGGATTGTAATTGGGATTATTGGAAGTTCTGGGTTTGTTCCGAGGCAGATTGCTGAAAATTTTCTACTTCGCGATAATATACTGTTCTCATTGTTCTATCCTCGTTTTGATTTTCATTATTATTATAATATTGATTATTATTGTACGTTCTGTAACTTCTGTGTCTGCTATTGTTTGAAATTTCTCTGTTTGAGTTTTGTGTCCTCATGGATACATCTTGGTCATCTAGATGTTCATTTTGGTTGTGACGATTATTATTTCGTGCATTATTGAAATTAGAATTTCGGTTTCTTTGATTACCCGTATTATAGTTTGGACGAGGTGTGTTATCCATTTCGTAGTGGTTTTTATTAAAGTTTCTATAATTTTGATTATTGTATGAATATTGACTTCTATAGCTGTAGTTATTAGAGTTATCAGAATGGCTAGTTCTAAGTTGTTCTATATTTTTCAATATTTGATATGCTTCATGTAGTGTTTGTGTTCCGTTTGTTTCTATTAGGATTATTTTGTATGCTGGTATACAAGTTTTGAACCTACCTAATGCAAATGCTTCGTTAAAACTTGGTGCGAAATGCTGAATACTTGGATTAAGTGGATCTTGTAAAAACTTTGCATTCAGTTGGGCCAATACATTATCTATTTCATAATAAACTTTATGAACATTTTTATTAAATCTTACTTTGTTAATCTCATTGATAAGTGCGTGAAAAGGAGTGGATATTCCGAAATTTTGGAACAAAATAGATTTTAAATTTAACCAGGGTATTTGTGGATACTTATCACATATACGTTGAGGTTCACCTCTAATTTTAGTTCTTATTATATGTTCTACATATTTCTTTTTTTCTTCACTATCGCAAAAACTTAAAATTCTATCTGCTCTTAAACAAAAAGATTGAAGAGTTATGCCACGTTAATGGTTGGAAAAATCTTCTAGCCGGTTTACTTCGCGTAGAATGTCCTCAAATGACAAATATATCGGGAGATCCAGGTATTCGTCTTCGTTATTGCACTTGCGCTATGGCTTCCTTTAACATTTGCGCTAGTTCTGCTGGTTCCATTGTAAAAACTGGGTTTGTACTTACTCTGATTGTTTCTTTGGAATATCAAAGTTATGAATTTTAGTTGCGATCTGTCGTCAAGTTTTGGAAATGAGTCCGTGATCCTCGACTCGTTGATGGAGCTAGATCCATGCTCGGTTGTTGATCACAATTTTATTATTTTTTTGCACTTTTTTTTTAGCTCTCTCATAGGTTTTCCTCAGGAAAGGAGCGAATTCTCTGAAAATTCTGCTCTAGGCAATGCTAAGCCTTGTTACTATAATTTATTTATTATAATTTTATTTAAACGGTTTTGTCCACATTCGCGTTTCACAAAGCTAACACTTAGATTCTTGTGATTTCTCACTTAGTGAATCTTTAACTTTCAAAGGAACGATTATTGGCTCAGAAACCGACTGCGCCAGATATGGGTTTTTGATTAATAAAATCCCAGAGATGCGGACTTAATAAATTTATTCCACAAACTGAACTTACTTCTTAACTCGTACAGGTATTTATAGTAGCGAGATAAAACAAACAATTCTTCTTTAAGTATTTCTTAAGAATATGAAATGGCAAATACATGTTCTATTTAATCAAAATAATTCTATCATTAACTTTCTTACTTATTGAATTATAAACTGTCTTGACATTTGTCTTCATATTCTAAACAATCTCGATAATATTTATAAACAATTATCGATATTCATTCTTTCATAATGCAAACGATCTTGAAATTCATCTTTGATAATCTAAACAAATCTTGACATCAACTCTTTCGCACTTCTTTCTAAGTGGCCACGTGCTATATGATATTCTATTGCATGAAATGATTGTGTCATGAAAATACTAATTGATTCTATGAAATGCTTATTGATTCATATGTTCACATATCGAATGATGGGATAATGGAATCTCATAATTTAATATAATTTATGATAGTATGTTTATAATATCATAGCTAGTGTTCGAAGCCAGAGACGTATTGTTTGATGAGAACATGGTCGGACAGACATGCACTCCATCAATAAGTCATCCAGAGATATTTGTGCCAGATGTCACCAACTTACTTGACAATACCAATAGTCTATGTGGCAACGGTATTAACGATGGCCAAAAAGAAAACGGCATTCAAACCTGCAGTTAAAAACACAACCTTGATAACAATGACAGTGAAGAAGAAGATGAGCTTAGCGCATCCGGTGAGAACTCAGAATTACCTGATCAAGGAAATCAAGCTATGCAAACAAAAATAATTGGAAGGGGTAGACCAAAATTAATTCGTGATGGAAAAGAAGGCCGTCCAAAGAAAAAATATCACATGGTGAATGCGATAGGAGTACAAGATGTTCAAATTCCTGATAGTTTTGAACAAGCCATGTCAAGCGATGAAGCCAGCCAATGGAAACAGGCAATGCGTAATGAGTTTACAGTACTAATTGACAAAAAGACGTGGACATTGGTTGATCCGCCCAAAAGTCAAAAGCCCATTGGATGCAAGTGGGTGTTCAACGTAAAGTGGGATGAAACAGGAAAAGTAAAGAGATATAAAGCTCGCTTGGTAGCAGAAGGATGTAGCCAAAAAATATGTAGTCAACTGCAGCGAGACTTTTTCACCCGTTGTAAGGTACGAAACAATCCGATTAATCGCTGCATTGACCGTAGAGCTGGGTTTACATCTCCATCAAATGGACGTCACAACAGCGTATTTAAATGGAAATCTGCATGAAGAAATATATATGAAGCAGCCTGAAGGGTTTGTGGATCGAAAATACCCAGAGCGTGTTCTAAAACTTAACAAATCTTTAAATGGTTTGAAACAAAGCGGAAGGCAGTGGAAACTCAAATTAGACCAAGTTTTAAAAGGGATTGGTTTTGTCCCAACCAAAAGTGACCCTTTTGTATACACAAAAAATAACACGGGCGACATTAAAATCATAGCGGTCTATTTCGACGATCTTCTACTAGCCAGCTCGAGCATAAAAAATCTCTTCGAAATAAAATCTAATATTGCTTTGGCATTTGACGTGGTCGATGGAGGGCCAATCAACCTGTTCCTAGGAATGGAATTCCATCATCAAGAGGTGAAGGGAGAAATAACGATAAGCCAAAAGCAATGTATTAAAAATCTACTTTGTGAATACAATATGGAAAACTGCAAGCCAGTTGCCACACCATTGGATCCCGGGTTTCAGATAGTATGCCTAAAAACAAGTTGCCGCAAAGCAGATGCAAAAAGTTATCAATCTATCATTGGGGAGCTGATGTATCTAGCGCTGTCAACTCGCCCAGGTATATTGCATTCCGTATGCAAACTCGCACAAAAAATTAAGATCCTCACATTGAACATGAAAAAGGTGCAAAACACATACTTCAGTATTTACGGGGCACGATGGATTGGGCTCTACATTATAAGAAGAACGAAAAAGTCATAGAAGGCTATGTAGGTGCAAATTGGGCCGGAAGTACCCATGACAGAAAATCTTATACATGATACTCCTTCTACCTTGCAGGGTATACATTCGCATGCGAGTGCAAAAAACAAGCAACGGTCGCCCTCAGCAGCACTGAAGTGGAATACAAGGCAATGTCTGCAGCTGCCAAAGAAGCTGTGTTCCTGAAAAGGCTTGTTCGTGAGCTTGGCGTTTGCACTGATGATTCACCTATTCTACGGTGATAATATAGGTTACACAGTTACTGGCGGAGAACCCTGTTCATCACTCACAAACCAAACATATTGACATCAGGTATCACCATATAAGGGTGCTAGTTAATAATAATGAAATCGTATTACAATTTGTAGCTACTAATAAGATATCAGATTTGTTTACTAAAAACCTTTGTAAGCAAAAACATTATGAACTAACGGCCATAATTAAAAATAAATAATTCTTTGTTTATCGCTTTGAGGGGACTTGTTGAAATTTGCAAAGCGAACGCAGTAAGCGTTATATAATTGTCATACTTTAAATGTCGGTCTAAAATAATACTGCTCGGATATTCGGGCGTGTTTTATCGGATATATAAGCTAAACTTAACAGAACGATCGTCTACCAAAAGAATTGGATTGCACAAACGTGGCAAAGGAATGGCGCGCATGGAAAAGTTAATTTTTGATGTATATGCGAGCGACAAGCAAAGCAAATGGAACTGAATCAACCAAAATTGCAACATATTTGTGGTTAATTGTCCGTCAAGCGCGAGAAATTTATAACACATTATTCCCAAATGATGGAACGGAAAATGGTATTCTCGGAGGGGATACTGTTGTTGCACCAGCCGAGGGTGAAAATGCTGATGTCGTAGTTGTCAACCAGCGCACTTTAAGTGATGTTCTGAAATCGTTTGAGGAATATTGTAGTCCTAAGAAAAACACAACTATGGAATCGTTCAATTTTCAACAAAATTTTGCAAAAGGACTAGCAACCGTTTGCTGAGTTTGAAACTGATCTTCGCAAGCAAGTTCAGTTTTGCGATTCAATGGCAAATGTGAGTGCGGAAAAGAATAAAAATATGAAGAGTTCATGTTAAAAGATCGAATCATCTTTGGCGTGGAAGATAAATTGCAATTAAAGCTGTTCGATGGCAATGATGAGCCTTTAAACAAAGTAATTGAAAAGTGTAAAACATACGAAGCTGCGAGGGAAAATAGGGTTATCTTGAACATATATAACCAATCAAGTATCAACAGCGTTGCTGAACAGCCAAAGAAAACAATTGATGTTGTAACAAGTCGTTGTTACAATTGTGGTAATGATTTCAATGGAAATCATTTACAATCAAGTAAAGCCAAGGATATCAACTGCCGGTTATGTGGTCGTATGCCAGCATATTTCCAGCGTTTTTACTAATGTTCGAAGAAGAACATTATATTAAAATCACTTTGGCCAAAAATTCATATTTCTATATATATATATATATATATATATATATATATATATATATATATATATATATATATATATATATATATATATATATATATATATATATATATATATATATATATATATATATATATATATATATATATATATATATATATATATTATCAAAAAATTTCAGTGAAAAAATCTCAGGAACGCGCGATCCGATTGAACTGAAATTTTAAGAACACATTGGTGTATATGCAAAATAGTGCCAGGTCTCAGAAAAAAATAAAAACCTTTAACCCTTTGGCGCGGACGGCCATTTTAGTGATATTTTTAATATACCTACTATTCCGTACACAAATAGGTTTGACAAAATAAATGTTGAACGTGTTTTACATGTGAATCGGATATTGTTTTGGAATTTTTTAACCCCATGTGTGCGCTGGGTGCCTAAAAAGCAAATTACGATAACTTTTGACAATGCTGTTTAATGATTACCAAATTTTCAGAACATGTTGGTATTATTTAGTTGTGAGTTTGTGTAGCTTTCGATGAGCGTACTGGCAACCCTGAAGCTAGGGCAGGCACTGAAAGTGAAAACCTCCAAGTTATCGTCTCTCTTGAAAAAATGCCACTTCTTCAAAAAAAGCCACTCATATGTAAATTTCGTGCTTTTTTTACATAGACCAAAAAAAAAATTTGATATGGTATAACGGGCACGCCTGGTAACCCTTGCCCAATTTACCTATATTTTTAGCATCAAAAACTTCTGTTCACGGAAACTCACGATCCAATGAGCAGAATTAATTGAAATTTGCAGACTGTATTGGTCTTAAATAGGACCAGATCTGATAGAAGTAATTTTGAAATGCGGGCGATTCTGTGCCAGTGATGCCATCTTGAAAAAACACAAATAAAGATAGCTGCTTTTAGCCCTATAAATTTGAATTGGGACAAAATTTACACGGTAGCTGAACCTTACTTAAAACCACGTTTGGTAGAAAATTGATTGAAAAATTCGGTTGGAGCTGCCAGCTATGATAATTTTGGTGTCTTAAATTTGAAAAAATAAATATTTGGAAGGAAAACATTCAAATCATCGAATATCCTAAAAATGTCCGTTTCTTACAATAAAACCAATCTGTATACAAATCATATGCTTTATCTACACGTTCAAAGTAAAACTTTGGAAATTTCATGTCGGACAAGAACGGTAACCCTCTCCCAGTTAACCTATATTTTAAGCATCAAAAACTTCTGTTCACGGGAATTCACGAACCAATAATCAGATACCATTGAAATTTACATTATGCATTGGACTTAAGTAGAACCAGGTCTGATAGAAGCGATTTTGAATTGTGGGCGACTCTGTGCAAGTGGTGCCATCTTGAAAAATTACAAAGAAAAAAAAACTGCTTTTTGTCCTATGAAATGTGTATTAGTAACCAGATTTTCATGAAATTGACACAATAGCTGCACCTTACTCTAAACTCTGTTTTATAGAAATTTGGTTGAAAAATTCGATTGGTGTTGCCAGCTATGGTAATTTTTGCGTCTTTGTTTTTGAAAATTCTCTCAGGAAAATAAAACTTTTTGCCCTATAACTTCCAGTGCAGTCATGAAATCAATTCGATTTTAATACAATTAATGGAACTTATTATAAGCATTATTCAGGCCAAATTTAGTTGAAAAGCCTGGATAGGGTTGCCAGCTATTGTTGGTTTTGTGTTTGTTTGCAATATCTTGATTAAGCAGTTTTATCGTAGAATTTTCAATTGGTAATAATATTGTAGTGACAATAAACAGCAAATATTAAGCTTTCGATTATTTGAAAAAAACTCGCTTTCTTCTTATTATCCTATAACTTCGAAAATTTCCTATTATCCTATAACTTCGAATGTAATAAAACAACGTGAAGCAGATGTGATATATTCTTGGCTTTGATACTGGCGAAAGGTTGCCAGCACGACTCGGTTGTGCTACTTTTGTATCAATAAATACTAACAGTAAGTATTCATACCGGAAACATTTACAATGAAAATAAATAACCGAGGTTTCAATTCCCTAAGTTCTGCAAATTTTTCGGATCGCAGTCCCAAACACCTACTTTAGTTACAGTGCTGCAGGCACTGAGCATTTTCTTCTTTTCAAAGTAAAACGTGGCATTTGAAACAGTTTGGCCGTAATAAGCAGCTCATGTGTGGGAATATGTACTCAAAACCTGCACAATTCTTCTACTGTTCTTCGAACATTAGTGTTTCTAGCGGTTCAGGTGCGCTAGAGTTTTTTCAAGTAAAGAGCAAGCAAATGGATAACAGTGGATCAAAATCAAAAACAATCAACAAAGAAAACAGCAACAAAACTCAATCAGCAGGAGTAAATCAGGTAATTTTGGGAAAATCATTGATGGTAGTGCGAATAGGGATATAAGAGTGGATCGTATTTATAGAATGAATTTAAGCAACGTACCCAAGCATACGAAGCGGTGGTATAAGGAATATCAAGCGGGAAATCAGTTAGTTAAGTTTAAGTTAGATACTGAATCTGATGTGGACTGCATTTCGGCAAAAATATTCAAGAAGTTGGAGGTCGAATTGGAAAATGAAAATGAAAATTATATTGGAAATAATGTTAATGTTTTTGGTACGGTGAAATTAAAATGCATTGAAACTGAATTAAAAATGTAACATGTCTCTCACTTTCTTGTTGTCGATGATGTGTGTGAACCAATACTAGGTCTTGAATCAAGCAAACGATTTGGATTAGTTAAACGAACGAATGCAAGTTCTGTTGCATGTTTGTCACAAACACGGGAGGAATTTTTAAAAAGCAATCGTGACGTCTTTGAAGGTTTGGGTAAATTTTCGGGAACATTTGCGATATATATGAAGGAAAACTCAAAGCCAGTTCTTCATTATAAGAAACGGATAACAAACTAATTGGATCGATTAAAGTAACAACTTTAAAAGATGGTGTAGGGTGGAATCATTTCACCTGTTGATTACCCAACGAATTGGGTTAATAATTTGCAAATAGTAGAAAAGCCCAATTCAAATAAACTTCGTATTTGTTAAGATCCAAAACCACTCAACGAATGCATCAAGTGTGAACATTTTTTGATTGCAACGATCGATGATTTAACGTCTGGGTTGGCAAATTAGCGTTTTTTCGGTTTTAAATTTGAAAAGTGGCTATTGGCAAATGGTATTGGAAGATGTTAGCTTTGATCTAACAGCATTTATGACTCCGTTTGGTCAATATAAATTAAAATCGTGTGCCTTTTGGGCTTAGTTTTGTACCGGAATTATTTCAACGAGAAATTGTCAAACTGTTAAGAGACGTTGTGGTTGTGATAATTTATTTCGATGATGTTGCTATTCGCACGGAAGCGGAAGAAGAACACGATAAAAAATATATTGGATAAAGTAATGGAAAGAGCGCGTAAAAACAATACTAAATTTAACCCGGATAAAATTCAGTATCGCAAATACAAAATTTAAGGCAAATTTAAAGTATCGCGACGCGGTTTAAAAGATGAAAAGGCCGGAGGATAAAGCTGCCGTGTCAAGATTTTTGGGCATTTCGAAATATTTAGCAAAATTTATTCCGAATTTGTCAAAGCGATCGGCGCATTTGCGTAATCTCACGCGAAACGATGGACGGAAAATCATGATCGGGAATTCGGGGAATTGTGTAATGTCGGCGATTTATGATCCGAAGTTGCCAGTCTTTGTGCAAATGGATGCTTCCAAGGATGGATTGGGCTGCGTGATCGTTCAACATGGACACCCAGTAGCATATGCGTTTCGGCAGTCAAGCAAAAGTGAACAAAAGTGGGCTCAGATCGAAAAGAAGCTGTTGGCAATTGCTTTCGCATGTCAGCAATTTCATTATTTTTTGTACGGGCGTCAATTTACGGTGGAAAGTGATCATAAACCGTTGGAAACACTAATCAAGCGGGGTATTGATTATGTGACAATGCGGCTTTATCGAATGCTCATGTCACTTTCGAAATATCCAAAGATGACTGTTGTTTACAAACCGGGCAAAGAAATGCTAGTAGCTGACTGCCTTTCACGGGCCCAATTATCAGAATGTCATGATGACACGGATTTTACGGGGATAATACATACAGTAACTAAATCAGCGTATTTATCGGAATAAATTTATGATTTGTATCATTCAATCATTGAACGTGATTAAATTTCTTTGCGAATTGGTCGATATGTTGAAAAAGGTTGGCCAAATTATCATCTCCTGGATGGTCTAAGCCGGGTCTTCTATGATTTCAAAAATGAGTATCATTTTGAGAATGGCTTGCTATTTCGTGATCATCGACTAGTAATTCCAAAAGAATTACAAGGAAAACTTAGTAAATGGTTGCATGCACCACATTTGGGAATGGAGAAAACACTAGCATGTGCAAGAATGCATTATAACTGGCCAAACTTGAACGGTAAGATAAAAGAAATGGTTACATCTTGTCCCATATGTAAAAAAGTTCACGCGTAGCAATCAAAAAGAAGAGCTGGTTCAAGAAAAGCTACCAAAGTATATGTTTCATATAGTGTCAATGGATTTGGTTGAGTATACGGGACGGGACTTCTTGTCTGTAATTGATGCGTATTTGGGTTGTGTAATTGTTGAACATTTAAAAGACATAACAGCGTGTCATATTAGGTATGTTCCCGTACTACGATTAATTGAGATTAATTGCAGTGAAGCCGATCCCGTACTCCGTTTTACTGAAACCTGAAAATTTCCCCTCTTTCAGTAAGTACGATGAAATTTCAGTAAAGTCTGAGCTACTGAAAAATACTTAAACAATGTGCCGTGGGTAAATATTTCTGAATGAGTGCGGCAAGCAACATATTTTTTGCGTAATTTTGCTATGAGGGTCGAATATTTTTTTGGCGATAATTTATCACCGCTAAGGATGACTTTATGATTTTTATTGTTTCGTCCAAAAACCGAAAACTTACACTTTTGACTGTTAATTTTCAAGGAATGCAATGAGAGCGTTCCCGTACTTTCATGAATTTCCACCACCAAATGATTCAGGAAACTTCAGGAAAAATCAGTGACTGAAAGTACGGGAACAGACCGATTATCGCGAAGTTGAAGGTTAATTTTGACAAACTGGGATACCCAACGGTAATTAAATTAGATAACGTACCATTTAACTCGCGAGAATCTGGAGAATTCACATATGATTATAATATTGTCATGAAATTTTTAAGCCTTCGGTACCCACAAGGCTATGGATTAGCCGAAAAGGGTGTTGCTATTGCTAAAAATATTTTGAAACGCTGTGTCACGGTTCGTAGAAATTCTGTCTCCATACTTGAACATTGAACATAATACATACATAAAAAAATCTCCATCGTCCTGTAAAAGAGAGAACGATGGAGATTGACCAAACAATCACAATTTGCGAGTTAGCTAAGAAGAAGATTAGTTTTAGTTGTAAGATAGTTAAATTAGCTGGTAGTTTTATCTAAGAAGCTACAACAAGACACCAGTTCTTACGCATATATACGCATTTTCCCTTGCATCGTTAAAAATATGCAATTCGATTTGATCTGACTTTATCGGCACGAATCGGGGTATTTTTAGGTGATAAACCTCATTTGGTGATTTCAGCCATGATTCCCATTTTAGTATCATAAAGCTGCTTATGAAATCAACCCATCCAATTCCTGACCACCAAATATCTTGAAGTAGCATTTTCACTTTAGTGGTGATTGGCGAGAGCAAACCCAAGGGATCAAAGATGGACATGGCTACTCTAAGAACTTGACGTTTAGTTGGTGTTTTACAGCCGTTCATGATATTAGCATCAATTTTTTTGAAGTCCAGAGAAAATCAAAATTTATCTGTTGTTGCATCCCACAGCATTCCAAGGACACGATGTTGTTCTTCAGAAATCCGATCCATTCTGGAAACTCAAAATTTCAAGAGAAGGCATGTTGGCAGATCCTGGCTTACTAATTCGGAATTAGTTGCGATTTTTTGAAGTTTGAATCCAGCCTTTGAGTGTACGTAGATCACATCTTTAATTATCCTTATGGCATCTTCTTTATTATCGGCTCCGTGTAAGTAGTCGTCTACGTAATGATCATTTATGATTACTAATGCTGCTTCTTTGTGACTCAGAGAATACTTCTTGGCATTGTAACTTTTGACGAATTATGCCAAAAATGGTGATGAAGCGGTACCAAAAAGCATTACCTTCATACGGTATACTCGAACTGGTTTATCGGATTTCATATCTCGCCACAGAAAGCATTGCGCAAAACTGTCTTTGTTCACGATCTCGATTCTGTTGAACATTTCCTCTATGTCTCCAGTGAACGCTATTTTGTGTGTTCGGAATTTGCATAGAACGTTAAACAGTGGTGTAAGCCAACCCGGTCCGGGTAGTTTAAAATCGTTCAATGACATGGAGTTTGATTTTGCTGCAGCATCGAACACTATTCGCACTTTTTCAGGCTTGTTGGGGGTTTTCACAGCAAAATGTGGTAAGTACCAAATATGTTTTGTATCCTTTAGCTCATGTTTCTGAGCTGGCAAAGCATAGCCTTTGGCTATAAGTTTCTATATCTCATTGCAGTATGCGATTTTAGTAAGCGAACAAATCTTACTAATTATAAAATACATAAAATATTGATATAATATATTTTTATTGTTTTTCTTTGAAGTTTAAAAGTATATTGACTTACATGCTAAATAAATTTTTAATTACAACTTTCTCAGCCTATTTTGTTTAACCAAATTTTGATGTATGTTAAAGTGTAAAGTGTTTGTGGATTGTGGATGTGTATTTGTGGATTGTGTAATTATGTGTCCCCACACTACTCCCCCCCAAGTGTCAGAATGACGCTGAGGTCGAGGAGGTGGAGTAGCGTGGTTTGTTAGTTAGCCTTGGCGACTGCCTGCACGAGCCATGCCGAGATGGACGATGGCCAGCTCTCGGTGCTCGTTAACAGCGTGCTCACAAGGCTGTGACAGTCGCCAGCAGTGCTTCCAAGAGGGTCAATGACCAGATCTCGGGGCTAGTGGCTGCCGCCATCGGTCGCTGTTGTTAAAATGGCCATGGCGACTGCTTGTACGGGACCGAGATGGTCGATGGCCAGCTCCCGGAACCCGTACTCAGCGCGTGCCGAGATGGACGATGGCCAGCTCTCGGGGCTTAGGCAGTCGCCAGCAGTGCCGCCGAGATGGTCGATGGCCATGTCTCGGGGCTGATGGCTAGCGCTACCGATGGCGGATATGTGATCTGTGTGTATTTAAACAAATGTTGGGGCTGTTCCCCGTGTGTTTTTATATTGCACAAATTCACATAAAATATTAAAATTCACAATTTTGATATATTTGTGTCGATTAAAGATGCATCTGCTGCTGTTGTTAGGCAAATGATGACGTGCTCGGCTGTGGCTGCAACAAATTGTAGTAGACGCTGGTCGGTAGTTAAGGCACCTGACTGCTGTAGAGTGGACTATAGAAATCTGTTAAGCGCGGAGCGAAGCCCACTTCTATGTAAGATATGTTGCGAGACAAACTGATTGAAGTCGACGTTGCTGTTATCGTTACGCTCTTCTTGATTGGAAGATGATGCCTAGTCCGGTGACGTCGGGTCTTGTAGGTTTATGTTGTTCTGTTGCGGTTGATGTTGCATCATTTGTTGCGGTGGTGAAGTGGTTGACTGCATAGTTACGGCTGCGTTTGGAGGATATACAGGAGCAATGTATCCCAGTGTAACCTCAGCTTGCTGGCAATATGTTTATGGAAAATTATTTTGCCGACCGTAGCCATAATCATATGTTGCTGTAGCGTCCGAGTTCGCAGTTGCGTTTGCAAATGGTCTCTGTGTCGCTGCAGCTTTGCATAACTTGTCCAGGCTACATGATTGGCCGCCATAGTAATACTGCGAAAAATTGTAGCAGCCATTTCTTCGGCGGTCTAACACGTGAAAAATATAATTATATTAAACAGTTATTTATAGTTTAAATAACTTGCGCGAACGTCGCGGGGTCACCAATTTAGTAAGCGAACAAATCTTACTAATTATAAAATACATAAAATATTGATATAATATATTTTTATTGTTTTTCTTTGAAGTTTAAAAGTATATTGACTTACATTCTAAATAAATTTTTAATTACAACTTTCTCAGCCTATTTTGTTTAACCAAATTTTGATGTATGTTAAAGTGTAAAGTGTTTGTGGATTGTGGATGTGTATTTGTGGATTGTGTAATTATGTGTCCCCACACTACTCCCCCCCAAGTGTCAGAATGACGCTGAGGTCGAGGAGGTGGAGTAGCGTGGTTTGTTAGTTAGCCTTGGCGACTGCCTGCACGAGCCATGCCGAGATGGACGATGGCCAGCTCTCGGTGCTCGTTAACAGCGTGCTCACAAGGCTGTGACAGTCGCCAGCAGTGCTTCCAAGAGGGTCAATGACCAGATCTCGGGGCTAGTGGCTGCCGCCATCGGTCGCTGTTGTTAAAATGGCCATGGCGACTGCTTGTACGGGACCGAGATGGTCGATGGCCAGCTCCCGGAACCCGTACTCAGCGCGTGCCGAGATGGACGATGGCCAGCTCTCGGGGCTTAGGCAGTCGCCAGCAGTGCCGCCGAGATGGTCGATGGCCATGTCTCGGGGCTGATGGCTAGCGCTACCGATGGCGGATATGTGATCTGTGTGTATTTAAACAAATGTTGGGGCTGTTCCCCGTGTGTTTTTATATTGCACAAATTCACATAAAATATTAAAATTCACAATTTTGATATATTTGTGTCGATTAAAGATGCATCTGCTGCTGTTGTTAGGCAAATGATGACGTGCTCGGCTGTGGCTGCAACAAATTGTAGTAGACGCTGGTCGGTAGTTAAGGCACCTGACTGCTGTAGAGTGGACTATAGAAATCTGTTAAGCGCGGAGCGAAGCCCACTTCTATGTAAGATATGTTGCGAGACAAACTGATTGAAGTCGACGTTGCTGTTATCGTTACGCTCTTCTTGATTGGAAGATGATGCCTAGTCCGGTGACGTCGGGTCTTGTAGGTTTATGTTGCTCTGTTGCGGTTGATGTTGCATCATTTGTTGCGGTGGTGAAGTGGTTGACTGCATAGTTACGGCTGCGTTTGGAGGATATACAGGAGCAATGTATCCCAGTGTAACCTCAGCTTGCTGGCAATATGTTTATGGAAAATTATTTTGCCGACCGTAGCCATAATCATATGTTGCTGTAGCGTCCGAGTTCGCAGTTGCGTTTGCAAATGGTCTCTGTGTCGCTGCAGCTTTGCATAACTTGTCCAGGCTACATGATTGGCCGCCATAGTAATACTGCGAAAAATTGTAGCAGCCATTTCTTCGGCGGTCTAACACGTGAAAAATATAATTATATTAAACAGTTATTTATAGTTTAAATAACTTGCGCGAACGTCGCGGGGTCACCAATTTAGTAAGCGAACAAATCTTACTAATTATAAAATACATAAAATATTGATATAATATATTTTTATTGTTTTTCTTTGAAGTTTAAAAGTATATTGACTTACATTCTAAATAAATTTTTAATTACAACTTTCTCAGCCTATTTTGTTTAACCAAATTTTGATGTATGTTAAAGTGTAAAGTGTTTGTGGATTGTGGATGTGTATTTGTGGATTGTGTAATTATGTGTTCCCACACGATGCTGGTTTGCTTATTTCTCAGCAATCTGTTTTCGAGACATTTCAGCCGTTGTAGAGCCATTGGCTGCGTATCGGAAAAACTAAAATCGTCATACTTCCACGGAATTCCTATTTCGTATCTGTTCCCAGTTTGTCGAATTGTATTTTCGGCTATTTTAAGAGCAGGTTCCTCTTCAATTGTTTTCCGTTTGTTTGCTGGTACATGCGTTACACCAAAGCTTTCAAGCCGAAAATATTATTTATCGCTTCATGAAGCTCTTCATCGCGATGTTCGCAACATGTGAAGGATATTTCACTTTTTGGTGTACGTATATTTGACGAAACAATTGGGCCGTTTATGGTCCATCCAAGTAGTGTTTTGGAAATTATTGGTGTTCCGGTGCTTGGCTGGGTAATTTGCCAAGAAACGATCAGCTTTGCATTGTTTTGTCCTATCAACATTAAGGGCTTTCCTTTATCGTAAATTGCTTGTTGCTACTGTTGCTAATAACGCCAGCGAAAAAAAAAAACTGTAGACTAGCATAAACCAATAAATCTTAGAGTTAAGATAGAGATATAATAGATCATAGAATTAAGATGTAAACGAATACACGATAGTTATAATGGATAGGAACCTTGAGTGTTATCTCCTCACAAGGCATCAGCTTACCACATTACGGCGACGATTGAAGTATGCGTTGAAGTTTCATGCCGATTCTAAACAGTTTCCTTAAGAAGAAGTAACCCTGAAATACGCAGTAGTTAATAAGGATAAAACAACAAAGGAAAAATTAAAAAAGGAAGGACTTGTTCGACGACCGATGAAGGCGAGTGTTCCTCACCAGGTCAAGCTATCGCCGTCGATTCAATTTCAGACGATCGATGAATCACCTGACCCAGAAACGAACGACCCGCTGCGCAGCAAAGGGGCCATGGATCCAGAACGAAACGTAACGCCGATATCAACCGGAATCAACACGACCAAACAAGGAAAACTTGCGAATTTTTGCACGCGAATGGCTAAACACGACCGAGAATTACACGCCGGGCCATGAATATAACTATTTTGAATGGTTGTAAACAATCAAATTGGCGACGGAGTAAGACAGTAGATGTCATCGGGCGATCGAACTGCCACCATGCGGCGAAACAATAAAGGCGCGTTCCGATTTCCATCGGACTTAAGTGCGCGAAATTGCACTTTAGCAGGTGCGTGTAGTGAGTACAAGGGGCCAATGCACCCGATCGAACGATATTGCGAATGAAACAACCAACGGTCTGCAAAGATACCGCAGAAACGGCACGGGAAACCTCTATGTGACTAAGTAAAATTATATCCATGGATATAAGTCGGAGATGTTAAAATTTGTCACAACTAGCATAAATAAAAATGTAATGATTTCCACCTGCAAGTGGTCACGCCAGTCAAGTATGCACTGTGTGCTGGTGTCTGATGAGAGGCAGTGCATACTTTCGAAACCACTTTGTCAAAATAGAATTTTCAATGTAGATTAAAATTTTTAATGTTAATAAAAATTTGTTCAATTTTAATCATCCCGCAAAAACATTTCCAATTTGATTCTGCTTTCGGAGGCTGATTCCGCAAAACGATCGAAGTTTCCCGTTTCAATATGCTCGGCTTCGATGCTGTAGAAATGATATACGTTGTCTATGCTGATTTATAGACAAGAAGGGAACCGTGATCAAATTCAATTACCTTTACTAAGTAAAATTATATCCATGGATATAAGTCGGAGATGTTAAAATTTGTCACAACTAGCATAAATAAAAATGTAATGATTTCCACCTGCAAGTGGTCACGCCAGTCAAGTATGCACTGTGTGCTGGTGTCTGATGAGAGGCAGTGCATACTTTCGAAACCACTTTGTCAAAATAGAATTTTCAATGTAGATTAAAATTTTTAATGTTAATAAAAAGTTGTTCAATTTTAATCATCCCGCAAAAACATTTCCAATTTTCTCTATGTGAGGTTTGCTGGCCAGTGGACAGGCTATGGATCTTTCTATTCCTCCAGCTGTCAAGGTGAGAACCAGACGTACCGAATCGGAGTCAGGAACTAATTCCACTGATTTTAATCTTTCATGTTATCGGATTGCTGGCGTGTGCTTGAGTACCCTGTGGCCAAGCGTGACAAACTCAAAAAACAGCGAAGGTGTACACCGCACGAACGTAGAGAAAAATTGTGGAGCCAGTGGAAGTCGAATACGGGGGCAAGAAAATCATAAAGAATCGGCAAACTTAATTATCTGGGGAAAATTGAGTGTAGCGGCGTAGTAACGATTCGAGGGCGAATTACTGGTGGTTCGAGTACGAAGGCGTTAAAGGAGCGATCAACGGCGGAGCAAGCGCGAAGAATCGCTGATTGGCAATACGTGGGGATTTCCCGATTAGTCGAATATACGACGGTAGCGAAACGACGAAGCAGATTAGACGTAGTCACATCAGGGATAACACAGTAAGTTTAGTAATAGGCATCGTTCAAACTCATTCATTCAAGTTAAAATTTTCACATAAGCATGTTTTGTTTATTTGTTCAAGTTCACATAAATTAGATCATACAAAACACAGTACGTATGTACATCAGCAACTTTTAGTCGTTCTACTTTCATGAAAGCACTTTTGTTGACATTGGTATAGCGTGCTTTCATTTATTGACCTATATGCACGCGACAATATTTTGTAACATTAGTAAAGTAAGCAAATATTCTTCTGTGCATGTGACTCAATGTAAAAATGCAATTTGTAAGTTTTTCTTCCTAGTTTTTTTAAGATAGTATAAATTGAGTAGAAATGTTTAAATAAAGTCAGTCTACAACAAACTTCGAGACTTTCGCTTTTTCAATCTATCTCGTCGAATAGCACAGCGGTTCAAGTGCCGTATGTGCTCAGTGGTTTGTTATACCGGATAAAACGAATCATCGGTTTGTGTAACGGCTTAAATGCCGTTTACAGTAGACAGTGCAACACCGTATCTGCATCATTCGTCGAGTAACGCAACGGTTTCAAGTGCCGTATGTGTTTTAGTGGTGCAGTGCTCCAAATCAAACAGTTTCAATAGTGTAACGGTTCAAGTGCCGTATACACTTCACAGTGCAGATAAAATAATCTGCTCTTTAACATTTGGTGACTGTGACAGGATAACAGTCCAATAGAGAACAACAGTTTCGACGCAAGTTTGCAATAGTCCAATTAAGGGGTTACCCCCACTTGTAACGCAATAAAATAGGTCATTTTCATGAAATTATTTTAACAAAACTACGAAATGTTTTTAAACAACTGTTATATTTTCTTAAAGTACATACTTTGAACACCTTTCAGTAATTTTTTTATTGAAAAATATTACATGATTTAATTACAAATGGCCGTCAAAACAATGGAATTTTAATTTTCACCTTTTGCGGTGACCAAAATTGTGTCGAAGTGGATCATTTGAAACAAAAAATAGCGAAAACCTTAGTTAAATAACAGTATAAACTAGTGTTTGATCGAAGGATTTAAAACAATATTCATTTTTCACAAAATGGCGGACAGTCAAAGTTAATATTTCGATTTTCACTTAAAAAAATGGTCGTCTTTTGCTTATAAAACGGCCATTTTTGATTAAAAAAAAATTGAACGATCAAACACTACATTTTTATGTATTAAATAAGCCTGCTAAGTTTCAAAGAGATCGGTTCAGTAGTTTTCGAGTAATTTTGGTCACCGACTTCAGAGATGTCATTTCGAGAAAAACGCGTTTATAAGTATAAGTAACGGTTGTATAAGCAACAGTTTCTTCTCTTTCAATGCTCATATCTTGGTGAATTATGTTTGGATCGACTTGAAATTTGAAGGACGTATTCTTAGATAGTTATACTTAAAAAAAATGCAACAAAAAAAAAAACGAAAAACTTCAAAGTTACACGTGGGGTAACCCCTTAAGTTGCTGTAATGATGGAGCATTTAGCTAAGCAGCAAGAGGCAACCGGAAAGAAGATCCAGCAGATAGTATCCAATTTTAATAAAGATCCCAAAGAGCGAAAAGTGCTAGGTTACTATCACGAACGACTTCAACGTTTAGAGTCGGCTGGGATGAATTTGAGTCGACAAACTCTCGCATATGAGAATTACCTGGGGTCTCTGCAACCCATTAATACTTTGCAAGCAGTTACTACGATTCAATTGCAAGTATTTACCAGAAATACAGAGAGATTTTCCGCACCGAAATGGATAACATTGCTGCAACTGTGGACCCAAAACCCACGCTGACAACATTAGAGAAGTCAAGCAAAGCATTATTGGGGAAAATCAGAGCTGCTCAGTCACAGCTGATTCATGTATTAAATGGAATCAAAGATATGCCCAACCGTCCGTTGCAGTCTTACTGCAAAATAACTATTAAAGCCATTAATGAGCATTGGCAACGTATTCAAGATTTAAATAAGGAAATTTACGGAAGCATAGAAAACCCTGAGGCATCAGGCTACGATACTACAGCATTTCTTGATTTGCAAGACCGAGTGCTGCAAGCAACAATAATGCTTTCAGAACATCAGGAATTTGCTGTTGTACCCAGTTCACCACAAGCAGCCAATCCAAATATACGGACGAAACTCCCTAAAATAGAATTGCCAAAGTTCGACGGCAGTTACTTGAAGTGGCGCCAATTTCACGATCTGTTCGTTGAAATTATCCATAAACAAGACATTCCTGCGTGTGAGAAGCTCTGGTATCTGAGGGCTAATTTAACTAACGAAGCAGAAGCATTGATTAAACATCTGCCGCTCTCAGAAGAAAACTATCAGGCTGCTTGGCAATTGCTGAAGGAACGATTTGAGAATCCTCGTTTGTTGGTGAATGCGCTGATCACAAAATTAATTTCCCAACCATCGTACAATTTTGAGACTTCTGCAACAGGATTAAAACATTTGCATGATACAACACGTGAATGTATCATGGGGCTGGAGAACATGGGAGTCTCTACGTCTACATGGGTTCCATTGTTACTCCACATACTAACACGAAAGTTAGATAGTCAAACGATCACTTTATACGAACAATCATTAGATCATCCACGGAGCCTTCAGACGTTGAAGGAATTTCTAGCGTTCCTTGAAGCTCGATTTCAGTCGCTTGAAGCAATTGGATCCAAAACACGTGGATACGACAACAAAAAAACCTGTTCAGCTAAAGCACTCGCATCAATAGTTACAGGGAATGATTACTGCATTAGTTGTAATGAGGCACATCTTTTGTATGCATGCAAAACATTTAATAAGTTAGCACCTGTAGACCGGTTGAAATTAATTCAAAGGCACAACTATTGTGTCAATTGTATGCAGCCAGGGCATACTTCAAAACAGTGCACCCAAGGCAGCTGGAAATAATGCTCAAAAAAGCATAACACTCTACTGCACTTGGAGTCTTCGAAAGAAATCGTGGTAGGTGAGCAAGCCAAAGCTTCATGGAGCAAGTCTACGAAGCCATCCAAACCGATGCTTACAACCGAGCTCAAGCCTACTGTACTATCAGCGCAAGCAAGCCAATACAAAACACAATATATGCTGCTAGGAACAGCTGTCGTTACAATTCAAGGCAGTAACGGATTATCAGTCGAGTGAAGAGCAGTTTTGGATTCCGGCTCACAAATAAATATTTTATCAGAGCGAATATGCAAGAAATTAAAACTCTCTCAGGACTCAAAAATTATCCAAATCGAAGGAATCGGAATCAACGGTCAATTAGCCAACGGACGAGTCAACGTTCAATTATTTTCAAGGGTCACCGCATTTTCTTGTCAGCTTGAAGCATTTGTGTTGCCAAAAATAATCTCTAGACAACCATCAAGAGAAATTGATATCGGCGAATGGAATATTCCACATAACATACAGCTGGCTGATCCAGCGTTTTATAAGCCCAACCAAATTGACCTTCTGCTGGGAGTAGAATTCTATCACCAGTTACTATCCATTGGACAAATCAGGCTTGGAGATGGACTTCCAATTTTACAAAATACCTTGTTAGGTTGGTTAGTAGCTGGCAAAATTAACAACGTAGACAGCGAACGCTTGTTGTGTGGAATAAGTACTGCAGAAGAATTGCTAGAGAAACAAGTTGAGCAATTTTGGGAATTAGATAAGTCGCCAGATAACAAACAGCTCTTGCCACCAGTCGAAAAGCAGTGCAAAGCGCATTTCGGTAATAATACTGAAAGAAGCCCAAACGGGCGATTTATTGTTCGGTTACCGTTTAGCTCAAACCCAAGCAATCTTGGGCATTCACGGGAAATAGCAATTAGGAGGTTCCACACATTAGAACAGAAGTTCAAACGGCAGCCAGAAATACACAGTGAGCATGTCAAATTCATGAATGAGTATTTGGCTTTGGGACACATGGAAGAAGTTAGCAATATTGCGACGCCACATTATTATCTACCCCATCACTGTGTATTGAAGCCTGAGAGCAGCACGACCAAGCTCAGAGTTGTATTTGACGCCTCAGCCAAGACTTTGTTACGGCCGCGTATTTTCGGGTAGGACATTGAAAAGAAATTATCTCCACCGTCCTCTAGGAGGTGAGAACGATGGAGATTGAGACGCGTTGGCGATGCACGAACATCAGATTCTATTTTTGTGTTAAAATTAGTTCAGTAGTACATTAGTCTAAGTTGTAGTTAGGCACGGTAGATGTAGAGTTAATGTTAGTACATGCAAACAACAACCCGATCTTCTTACAAGCTACGTCACAGTCATCGCGAGATCAACGCGACATCAGGCATCAACCATATAAAATCAAACGCTCGAGTCTGCTGTTTCGATATAGTTTGAGATGTTCAAACAAACCCGGACCTATGTCAACAATTGACCCAATTCCGACTGACGTGGGTCAGTCGCCACAGATAGTGGTTAGGTCGTGACCGAGGAGCAGACCCGAGGCGGCGGCAAAGATTACGAACTACCTGCACTGCAACACTACTGATTACATTCACTACAGCACTGACAACTACATGCACTTGGCACTAATGTTAATCACAACAAATCGTCGAAATGAATAATCTCGAAGACCACGGAGAAGAAGAGTGGTAGAACGCGGCGACGACGATTATGATTTTCTTTACTCACAATTTCCGCGGCCAGGCCAAACAATCGCTAGAGGAAATTCAAAGGGGAAAAATAAAGCACTTACCTTCACCCATAAGAGCGAAAAACCGAGGTCGACGAAGTAAGACGCGAATTATCATGCCTGAATTAACTTATGTTCAGTTGTCGCGGAGTCGGACGGTGTGTTTACATCGAGAAACGTCACGACTTGTCAACTGACGGCTGGAATGTGAGGTGAGATTATGTTGTCCCAAAAGTGGATCCCGTGGTGGAATCGGAACTCCAACACCCTGTTCGGTGAGAATGAACTCATTTGAGTTCAACGAACGGGTTTGAAATCCCGCTGCCGCCAAAATTTTTTCCTGAGCCCGGGAAGGGCAGAATCGGTCTCTTTTTACTGCGAACCCGGTAAGTGGACGGATGTCCAAGGAAGAAGTGCCAGAATCCTGATTGGAAAACCTTTGTTCTTTTTTTGGTGTTCCGGAACTGGTGGAGATACTGATCGAGACAAAAGGAGTAGAACTGAAGTTGGAACTACTTGAAAGCAAAGTACGAGTCGGAAGGCGAAGAATATCCTAGAACGACAATCGAAAAGCGGATTGGAGCGCTACTACAGGCCGGGAAGACGAGTTTAACGATCGGAGCATTATTACTTGATACCAAAGTACGAGTCGGAAGGCGAAGAATATCCTAGAACGACAATCGAAAAGCGGATTGGAGCGCTACTACAGGCCGGGAAGACGAGTTTAACGATCGAAGCAGCGACGTCGGCGAAAGGGCCCCAACGAGACAGCGAAATCGAAATCAAGGTAGTGTGCACATTATTTTTTTTGCGTTTATGTTAGAATTTCATATAGATAGCCTAAGTAAATGAGATCGCTTGATTTTAGTATAATAGAATTTTAAACGCGTGATATTGAACTAGATTAAGATAGGAGTTTTCTCGTTAGAATAAATTCGACATTGTCATCGAAAAGTATAGTGCGTTCACAATTTATATCTTTCTATGTGAGTGATTGTGCATCGCGTCCGCAGTGTCGATCTACGTTTCTTTTCGTGCTACAGAATTCTTATAGGGAGGAACAAGATTGGTTCCCTACCGCCGTTCTCTTCTCGCTTCAGAGCGGTGGATCGGTTGTCAGCAGTTTCGGTATCAAGTGAAGCGAGTGGCGCCCCGGACTCCCCCTTCTACAGTGAGCCTAGCCAACCGAAACTGCCCCCTTAACTCCGAATTTGAATAAAAGGGGTAAAATCGCGACGGGTGAAAATAACGGGTAACAAATTGGCGCCCAACGTGGGGCATAAAACGGTACTAACGGGAAAAACGGGACTCGAGAAAATTTTAGGAGCCAAGTCCCAAATTGTGGGAAGGCTGATAGGCGCGTAGAATTACAGATAAAGTGAGCCGAAAGGCGTATCTGAAAGTAGTTTTACCGCGGAAATCGTTTTATTGTTGCGAAAAGTAAGCTTTCGAATTAATCGTTTTATGAATTACGTGGAGATTATTTATATAATATATTTTTGGATTGATCATATATTTTTGAATTGATCGGTCTGTGAAAATATTTTTTTTTTACTTTTATATATCTATTTCTATATATTCTACATTTATTTGAATTCTGAATTGGTGTGTGTGGTTAAAAGTAGAAAACGTGTGTGAGTGCATATAGTGACATTATACTTAATTGAATTACGGTTGAATTGTGGGTGCGTCATATGATAGGTTAGCAAGTAAGAGGCCATTCTTTTTCAGGTACCATTTGTGAACTCCATATCTTACTTCGTCATTAGCGGGTTTCAGGTGTATGTGTTCGTAAGAAAGTAACTTGAGTTCCACAGAAGGAATACAGTTAGAGATTTTTTTTTTTTTTTTTGGGAGTGTTATTGTTAGGGAGTGATTAAGGTAAATTTTCAGGATCTTCGCGCAAACACTTTCCGTGGTCGAGCCATGAAGATCTTGGTGGATCGACTAACCAAGGACGAGCTCACGTACGAGCTGGCCATTCGTGGATTTGACGCAGACACAGTCGACAATATGCGGAAGGCCCTGAGAGCGGCTCTGAAGTCAGAGGCCGCCATGGACACTTCCTATGTCGAAGCCGAATACCCTTTCGATTTTGAGGCGGATTTCCGGGAACTGCTAGCTAAAGTGACTGAGGCCGAGGAACTGGTGGAGAGGGTGACGAGCGGCAAGGAATCCCTGGAATACCTGAAGGCGAGATGTAGAATAGAGTTTGGATTCCGTAGACTGGGGAACATACGGGCAGTAACACGGGAGCAAAAGGAAGGTGCGAAAAAGCTCCGGAATAGGCTCATTATGACGATGGGGGCATTGGTGGAGAAAGTGGAAGACCCCAGCGACGACGAGGCAGAACCAAGTGGTATGGTTCAGGAAGCAGCATCGGTACAACAAACTAAAGCAGTCAGTCCGACGGAGGTGGCCAAATGGGGCCTTAAGTTTACGGGCGATTCAAGTGGATCGGTGAATGCCTTTTTGGAGCGCGTTGAGGAGTTACGGCAGGCCCGAGGGCTTTCGAAGTCACAGCTGTTTACGTCGGCGGTAGATCTCTTCGACGCAAAAGCGCTCATATGGTTTCGCGCGAATCGAACGCGGGTTAAGTGCTGGGACGAACTGATGCAAGAACTGAAAGCAGAGTTCCTGCCGTCTGACTACGAGGACCGTCTGTGGGACGAGATCCGGAAGAGAACGATGGGAGAAAGTGAGTCCATGGGGGTGTACGTGGCGACCATGGAGCGCTTGTTCAGTCGCCTTAAGGTTAACTGCACGGAGCAGGAAAAGCTGCGCGTTCTGCGACGCAACATCGCACCATTTTACCAGCAGAAGCTCTGTTTGACTCCGGTCGAGTCGATTGCGGAGTTAGTACAGTTGGGTCGGACTTTGGATGCTACCAGGGCATCAATAGCGGCTTTTGTACCACCAAACACGCGCTCTAGGCGTTGTTTGGAGCCCGATCTAGCGTATGTGGGCCCGGGAATCGCGGATCAAGTGGCAGCGTTGGCGGGACAGCGACAGGTACAGTGTTGGAACTGCAAGCGTGAAGGGCACATGTCCCGAGAGTGCAGGGAGCCTCGGCGTTGTTTCGGGTGTGGTCGCCAAGGGGTGATGCGATCTGCGTGTCCGAATTGTCAGGCGAGCGGTAGCAGCCAGGAGGGCCGAAATCGGGGTAGGATACAGGGGTCGGGAAACGATCAGCGTGCTCACTAGGCGGCCAAGGGAGCACTAAGAATAGGCCGCAGCGGTCGGGACATTCCCCAAAGGTAGACTACGCGCTGGCAGAAAATGACCATGATAGTCGCCCGCACTTGCATGTGGAAATAGAGGGCGTAATCATGGAAGGATTGTTAGACTCAGGGGCGAGTCGCACGATCATAGGGGAGAAGGGATGGTCATTATTAGCAGGGAAAGAATTAACGCTGATCCGCGATGGAATTTGTGAGGTACGACTCGCCAACGGCGATATGTGTTCGGTAGCAGGAGCGGTGAAGTTGAATTTCGCCCTGAACGGACGTCGTTATTTGCTGGAGGTGTTAGTAATCCCAAACATTCCTCAACAAGTTATTTTGGGAGTTGACTTTTGGGAGCGGTTTGGTGTCGTTTTGGACATGAAGGGACGACAGTGGACGTCGGTAGCTGCGGCAGAGGCTGGAACGAGTAAGTCGCTACGGAGTCAATCTCATCTATCGGAGGCGGAGGCAGAGGCTCTGACGGGGCTGTTGGAGGAACAGTTCCGATTGATGGGCGATGGTTTGGGCTGTGCTAAGTCAGTGGAGCATGTGATAAAGACGACGGCGGCCCCGATTAAACAGCGGTATTATCCGGTCTCTCCTGCAGTACAGCGTCAAATAAACTCAGAGCTGGATGAGATGCTGGAGATGGGGGTAGTGGAGCCATCGGCGAGTCCCTGGTCGTCACCAATTTTGTTAGTCCGGAAGAAGGATGGACGATATAGGTTCTGTGTGGATTTCAGAAAACTGAATTCAGTATCGGAAAAAGACGCGTACCCCTTGCCATATATCGCAGCAACGCTAGACAAGCTACGGAATGCGAGGTATTTGTCTACGCTGGATGTGAAGTCAGCGTACTGGCAAGTACCCATGGCGAAAAATTCACAGCCATATACGGCATTTACGGTACCTGGGAGGGGCCTCTTTCATTTTTTGCGAATGCCTTTCGGACTCCACAATTCGGGTGCAACGTGGCAGCGCCTAATTGATACCGTCCTGGGTCCAACTCTCGAGCCATACGTTTTCACGTATCTCGATGATATAATTGTTGTGACGGACACCTTTGATCGACATGTGGAGGTGCTGCGAGAGGTATTCTCACGATTGCGAGAGGAGGGGCTACGCGTTTCGAAAGAGAAATGTCAATTCTGCAGGCCGCAGCTTAAATATCTGGGATATGTGGTGAACGAGGAGGGGCTACAGGTAGACTCCGAAAAAGTGGAGGCCATCAGCGAGTTCCCGCGGCCTAAGATGGTTAAGCAAGTTAGGCAGTTGCTGGGCATGGTGTCTTGGTATCGGCGGTTTATCCCGAACCATGCCACCATGGTTGCGCCGCTAAGCGACCTACTTAAAAAAGGACGCAAGTTTTGTTGGTCCACTGACTGTGAGCAGGCATTCGTCGAGTGTAAACGTAAACTGTCCACGGCTCCGATACTAGCGTGCCCAGATTTTGAACTTCCCTTCAAGGTTCAAACTGATGCTTCAGACGTGGGAATAGGGGCTGTGCTGAGCCAGGCGCATGCTACGGGCGAAAAGGTGATATGTTACCTTAGTCGCGCATTATCCAAACAAGAAAGGAAGTACTCTGTGACGGAGAGAGAGTGTCTAGCGGTACTGTGGGCCGTGGAGAAGTTCCGGCCATACATAGAAGGGACCAAATTCATCGTGATTACGGACCATCATTCGTTGGTGTGGCTGAGCCAGCTGAAAGACCCGACTGGTAGATTGGCAAGGTGGGCGGTACGCCTCCAACAATTCGATTTCGAGGTGATACATCGTAAGGGGAAGGAGCATTTGGTTCCAGATGCGCTCTCTCGGGCAGTGGTAGAGGTGGATGACATTGCGGCGCCCCAAGCAACGGATCCGTGGTTGGAAAGAATGATTGAAAATGTTCGGAACGACCCTCAGATGTATCCCAAGTGGAAGGTCACAAACGACACGCTGTGGAAACGGTTTTCCGACCACGGGACGGGTACAGCCTGGAAGAGGGTGGTATCGAAGGCTGAAAGAAGATCCATTCTTTATCGGTGTCATGATGACCCAAAAGCTGGCCATATGGGTGCCGACCGGACATTAGCGCGCGCCGCTCAGAACTTCTATTGGCCTGGAATGAAGAAAGATATCGGGGAATACGTAAAAAAGTGCAAGGTATGCCAGGCCTGCAAAGTTATGAGGAAGGCTCCGGTGGGTTTAATGTCATCCCGAGTAGGCGAAGCGAAGGACCCGTGGGAGATGATATGCATAGATCTAGTAGGGCCGTTACCGAGATCTACGCGGGGTCATTCCTATATACTGACCATTATAGATTATATTACGAAATACTCAGTAGTATTACCCGTAAGGACTGCAACAGCAGCAGCAGTGTTTCGCTTGCTGGAAGAACAGGTGTTTCTAGTATACGGGGTTCCTAAGGTATTAGTGTGCGATAATGGGGTACAGTTCCGAGGAGGCCACTTTAAGAAAGCGGTGGAAGGTTATGGCGTGCGCGTGATTTATACGGCTCTATACCATCCTCAGGCTAACCCGGCGGAACGTCGCAACCAAGATATTAAATGTATGTTGCGATGTTACGCGACAGACAACCATCGTTTGTGGGACGTACATCTAGCAAAGATCGCATGCGCCTTGCGAACCTACAGACACGAGGTCACGGGTTTTTCTCCGTATTTCTTGAATTTTGGAAGAGAGATGGTTACATACCGAGATGGAATAGAACCTCCGGTGGACCCGGGGGGCGAATTTCTGCCCTTGAGGAATGCGGAAACTCTTGAAGAGGTCCGCAAAGAAGTGAATCGCAGAATGCAGCAGGCCGCCTCGTCCAGTAAAAAACGCTACGATCTTCGCCGGCGAACAGAAAATTTCCAGGTAGGAGACAAGGTGTGGAGGAAAAACTACGTCTTATCCGACGCTAGTAAGCACTTCGCGGCGAAATTAGCTCCAACGTTCGTCGGTCCTTTCACAATAAAAGCGAAAACATCTGCCTGGACTTTCGAGCTTGTCGACGAAAGGGGAAAAGCGGTCGGTAATTGGCACGCGAAGGATTTAAAGGAATATTTAGGTGGCGAAGATAGATCGGTCGGTGCGGGCTAAGGGCGCACGAATCAAGCGAATTTAGGGTAGGATAAGAAAGATAGTTTAGATAGTGGTGGTGGGTTATATTTTAAGATCGTTAGGGTAGTAGGTACATTATAAGGTCGTTAGGGTAGGTAGGTAGCTATGCGTCATTGTGTTCTCAGCTTAGCTAAATATAGAGATAGACCCACGTGATAGTTCCACACCTTTATAATAATCGTTTGGGTTATTTGTTGATTTGATTGAGGCATTCGTGAAGAAATCTAGTAGATTGTAGAATAACATATACTTTCGAAAAGTCAAGGTATGGATGGTTGAATAATGTATGAAAAAATAATTATACTTTGAATTTACTATTTGGGAAAAGTTTAAGTTTAGTGATTTGCATTTAGCTCGGTATGTACCGAAAAATAGACAAACTAATGGATGAAAAGGAAACTAGATAGGCTAGATTCAAGCTTAATAGGGGTTCGGCTGCGGAGCGAATTGTTTTGGTGGTGGGATAGAAATTTATTTAAATTTAATGATTAGATTTTATGATGGATCTATTTTATGATTAGTCGTTTAGAATAAATTTATATAGGGGTTAGTTTCATAAATTGATATTAGTTCTTAGTTATAATCAGGATATAATTACCGAGTATTTGGTGGTGGGTTTTTTTTTGTTTCCTTTACCATATTTCGGGTTTATTGTTTTTTTTCTTTCCTTTCGGGTTTAGTGTTTTTTTCTTTCTTCTGGGTGGCGAGACGTTTTACTTGCGTTTTTTTTTATTTCTGTCTGCGTCAGCGTAGTTAGCCTAAAATCCAGATCACCCGGCATTAGAATCTTATAAAATATAGAGTAAACAAATACCGTCACCTTACAAATTTAATCAGAGTTACATAAAAGCATGCATGGGAAAAGTGTGTAGTGGAAGCGTAGATTGAATGTTCCGATTCAGAATTTTTATAGGACATGCTACATATTAACATGCAGGGAAAATAATGGTTAGAGGAATAGAACCATGTACGCAAGAGTATGTTTGAGTGTCAAGGCGGGAATGAGTGTGGTATGATATAGTGAACAGGAATTCAGAATTCAAGTACCGAGCGAGGTAATGCGAAACGATTTAAGTCGGTTTTAGTGCATCGGATGCCAAATGTTTTTTGCCTCGATAAATCGAGTGGAAATGGTCGAGAATTTCGACGAAATTCTCTGAAGCGAGGGGGGTGTTACGGCCGCGTATTTTCGGGTAGGACATTGAAAAGAAATTATCTCCACCGTCCTCTAGGAGGTGAGAACGATGGAGATTGAGACGCGTTGGCGATGCACGAACATCAGATTCTATTTTTGTGTTAAAATTAGTTCAGTAGTACATTAGTCTAAGTTGTAGTTAGGCACGGTAGATGTAGAGTTAATGTTAGTACATGCAAACAACAACCCGATCTTCTTACAAGCTACGTCACAGTCATCGCGAGATCAACGCGACATCAGGCATCAACCATATAAAATCAAACGCTCGAGTCTGCTGTTTCGATATAGTTTGAGATGTTCAAACAAACCCGGACCTATGTCAACAATTGACCCAATTCCGACTGACGTGGGTCAGTCGCCACAGATAGTGGTTAGGTCGTGACCGAGGAGCAGACCCGAGGCGGCGGCAAAGATTACGAACTACCTGCACTGCAACACTACTGATTACATTCACTACAGCACTGACAACTACATGCACTTGGCACTAATGTTAATCACAACAAATCGTCGAAATGAATAATCTCGAAGACCACGGAGAAGAAGAGTGGTAGAACGCGGCGACGACGATTATGATTTTCTTTACTCACAATTTCCGCGGCCAGGCCAAACAATCGCTAGAGGAAATTCAAAGGGGAAAAATAAAGCACTTACCTTCACCCATAAGAGCGAAAAACCGAGGTCGACGAAGTAAGACGCGAATTATCATGCCTGAATTAACTTATGTTCAGTTGTCGCGGAGTCGGACGGTGTGTTTACATCGAGAAACGTCACGACTTGTCAACTGACGGCTGGAATGTGAGGTGAGATTATGTTGTCCCAAAAGTGGATCCCGTGGTGGAATCGGAACTCCAACACCCTGTTCGGTGAGAATGAACTCATTTGAGTTCAACGAACGGGTTTGAAATCCCGCTGCCGCCAAAATTTTTTCCTGAGCCCGGGAAGGGCAGAATCGGTCTCTTTTTACTGCGAACCCGGTAAGTGGACGGATGTCCAAGGAAGAAGTGCCAGAATCCTGATTGGAAAACCTTTGTTCTTTTTTTGGTGTTCCGGAACTGGTGGAGATACTGATCGAGACAAAAGGAGTAGAACTGAAGTTGGAACTACTTGAAAGCAAAGTACGAGTCGGAAGGCGAAGAATATCCTAGAACGACAATCGAAAAGCGGATTGGAGCGCTACTACAGGCCGGGAAGACGAGTTTAACGATCGGAGCATTATTACTTGATACCAAAGTACGAGTCGGAAGGCGAAGAATATCCTAGAACGACAATCGAAAAGCGGATTGGAGCGCTACTACAGGCCGGGAAGACGAGTTTAACGATCGAAGCAGCGACGTCGGCGAAAGGGCCCCAACGAGACAGCGAAATCGAAATCAAGGTAGTGTGCACATTATTTTTTTTGCGTTTATGTTAGAATTTCATATAGATAGCCTAAGTAAATGAGATCGCTTGATTTTAGTATAATAGAATTTTAAACGCGTGATATTGAACTAGATTAAGATAGGAGTTTTCTCGTTAGAATAAATTCGACATTGTCATCGAAAAGTATAGTGCGTTCACAATTTATATCTTTCTATGTGAGTGATTGTGCATCGCGTCCGCAGTGTCGATCTACGTTTCTTTTCGTGCTACAGAATTCTTATAGGGAGGAACAAGATTGGTTCCCTACCGCCGTTCTCTTCTCGCTTCAGAGCGGTGGATCGGTTGTCAGCAGTTTCGGTATCAAGTGAAGCGAGTGGCGCCCCGGACTCCCCCTTCTACAGTGAGCCTAGCCAACCGAAACTGCCCCCTTAACTCCGAATTTGAATAAAAGGGGTAAAATCGCGACGGGTGAAAATAACGGGTAACAACTTCGAACAATATTTCTTTAAACGACGTGCTAATGAAAGGACCAACAGTTCAGGAAGGTCTATTCTCTATTCTTCTGCGATTTCGAATGTCTAAGTTTGTGCTTACAGCTGACATTGAGAAAATGTATCGGCAGGTCGAACTTAACGAGGATGACCGAAATTTCCAGCTAGTAATTTGGCGAAGTCGCACAAATGAGCCATTGAAAACGTTTCGACTGAAGACGGTAACATTCGGTACTAGAGCAGCACCATACCTTGCTACAAAGTGTCTTCAAACTTTAGCAAAAGAGAACCAGTCGAAATACCCTCAAGCGTCCTCAGCAACACTACGTGACTGCTATGTGGACGATATTATGACAGGAAGTAATAGTATAACGGAGTTGTTGGCCACAAAAGCCCAACTTAACTCGTTACTCGCTGAAGCAGGGTTCAAACTAAGAAAATGCTGTGTGAATCATGCGAAGCTGCTTGAGCAAATTCCTAACCAGGACTTACAAATAAGCCTGAAGCTAAATGACAACCTGGAACAGCCGGTAAAAACCCTAGGAATGGTATGGTTACCCAGATACATTCAGAACCAATGCTCGGTCAACAGAGGCAACAAGGATTACGAAGCGCACAATAAGTTCGGAAGCATTTCGAATATTTGACCCATTGGGAATCGTGGCTCCCATCGTAGTGACAACAAAAAACATTCTTCAAAAGGTGTGGAGACTCAAACTTGACTGGATGCTGCATTGCCAGCAGAGATCCATACAACTTGGTCCAAGTTTCGAACTGAATTATCGACAATGGGAGACCAAGACATGTTTTTGCCCAAGGCACTGCAAAGTCAAAACAAATTCACGTATTTGCTGATGCTTCCACAGAAGCTTATGGAGCCGCAACATACGTCAGATCGATCAACCAAGATAACACAGTTATAGTCCGACTATTATGTGCTAAATCACGAGTGGCTCCGATCAAACAAATCACGTTGCCAAGATTGGAATTGTGTGCTGCAAAGTTGGCTGTTGAGCTGGCAGATTATGTGAAGAACGCATTAAGCATGACCGACACTCCAACATATTTCTGGACAGACTCAGAAATAGTTCTTGCATGGATCAATTTTGAATCATCAGCGTTTCATACCTTTGTTGCAAACCACATTGGTGTTATTCAGGAGTTATCGCAACCCAATAAGTGGTGACATGTGGATACCAAAAGAAATCCAGCTGATTTACTCACAAGACCAATATCACCTAGCAAGCTGAAAGCATATGGAAACCTATGGTTCTATGGACCAATGTTTTTGCATGCATCAAAACAATCATGGCCACCGGAATATAAAGAGAGTGCACTTAACGCTGACCCTGAACGTAAGTTGGCATCACTTTAAGCATCAGTATCTAGTGATGGACCTTTTTTATATAAAATTCGACATGGAAATTCATTTGATAAACTGATTCGTATAGTGGGTTATGTGTGTCAGTTCATTAACCAATGTCGAAATCAGAATCGCAAAACACCTGTTGGTTTATCCTACATGGATAAAATAAAACAAATTATGAGACAGCGTCATCAGGCTGAATTTCGTCACAACGCACTACAAACTGTAATAAAAATAGTTCAGGATGATGAATTTCACGAAGTAAAAACTGAACTTCGTCAGCGCAAACAACTTCAGTCTTCCAACCCTCTTAGCCATTTGACACCATTTTTAGACGAAGTTGGTATTATCAGAGTTGGAGGAAGACTTGAGTCAACGAATCTTAAATTTGACGCCAAACATCAGATTTTGTTGCCATATCAAGACCCTATTACAAACATGATAATGGAAGATTTGCACAAAAAACATGCTCATGTGGGATCACAAGCTCTTCTATCCATAACGTGGCAACGATTCTGGCCATTAAAGGGCAAAATCATCGCCAGATCCATCGTTCATAATTGTGTACCATGCACCCGAGCCAAACCAAGAATGTTGTCCCAACTCATGGGTAACTTACCTGCCCTACGAGTGCAACCAGCAAACACAGGTGTCGATTTTTGTGGCCCGATGTACGTTCATTACCAAATCAGAGGTAAACATCCACAGAAGGCATATGTTGCAGTTTTTTGCTGCTTCGCTACAAAGGCTGTTCATCTGGAGTTAGTTTCAAATTTATCCAACAGCGCGTTTTTGGGAGCTCTTAAACGATTCATAGGCCAGCGTGGACATTGTAACAATATATTTCTCGACAACGCAACAAATTTCGTAGGAGCGAAAAATCGGCTTGAAGAACTAAAGGAAACGTTGTATTCGGAACAAGCTCAGAATTCAATCATATCTACATGCAGCGAAAAGGGAATTACATTTAATTTCATCCCACCTAGAGCCCCACACTTTGGAGGGCTATGGGAAGCTGCTGTTAAAAGCGCGAAGACGTTGCTATGGAAAGTTCTGGAGCCAGCAGCACTAACACAAGAAATGCTACAAACCGCTTTGGTGGAAATTGAAGCCATTTTGAATTCCAGACCAATAGCCCCCATGTCATCAGATTCAAATGATGCAACCGCTTCAACACCGGGTCATATTCTCATCGGAGAACCGTTAACTTCTCAAGTTGACCCATCAGCTCATTCAAGCGGAACGGGACTATTAGACGATTAGAGACAAATTCTAAAAATCAAAACTAAATTCTGGCAAAGATGGTCTAAAGAATACTTGCACCTGCTACAGCATCGTTATGGGTGGAAGACAGCATCTCCAAACGTCGAAATAGGCACCATTGTTATTATTAAGGACGACAATTTACCAGTCATGAAATGGCCATTAGGTCGAATTGTCCAAGTGCACAAAGGGATAGATGGCTTGGTGCGTGTAGTAGACGTTGAGACAAAGGACGCTGTACTTACCAGGTCAATACACAGATAAGCGCCTTTGCCAATTGAAGCGCAAAACGAACCAGGAGATCAGATAATGACCAACGAACCCAAAGGTAGTACCAGCGGTACCAAAACGTCAAGAAGAGTGGCAAATGATTCAGAGGCAGACGAAACACCCCGTAAAAAAGGTAAAGTATCTCGGGTGTCATTATTAACGACATTATTCATAGCGTGTCTCAGTCTGTCGATAAATCCCGTTAAATCGTCCACGGAGGTCATCAACCAGCCGTTTCGTAACCATCACGGAATATACTTCGAAAACATAGGTACTCTAGTGCGCACTGTCAAAGAATGGAAAATAATAGTTTATTATGATCTATCACCTTACTGGCAAGAACTAGAGTCATTACGAAACGGAACAAAGGCATTACAAGAAATTTGCAAAGCCACACCCTCGACCACATGTGAACATTTAGCTCTGCATTTCCAACAAGATGAGAAGAAACTGGAAATAGACAACAGTCTCTTCACAAGAAAACGCATAAGACGAGGAGCATTTAACATTGTGGGCAATTTTGCTAATTCACTATTCGGCGTTCTGGACAATGCTTATACCAAGGAGATGTCGTCTACAATTGATGCCATCAAAACTGACGACACTTTCCTACACAAATTAATAAAAAACCAAACATTGCTAATAGATTCCACTATCAATATTTTTAAGATTGATCAAATGGAAGTCGAAAGAAGATTGAACCGGCTTGACCAGAAAATTAGCTTAGTATTCAACAAAATAAACGGAAATGGCACAAATGCGTACAATATTTTGAACACTCTGGCGCTAGAGTTAATGGCAGCTAGTCATAATTTACACAATATTCAGTCAGCAATCATAAACTTATTAACGGACACTCATCATGGAATCATTAGTCCACTATTGCTATCGCCAGAGCAGCTACGCAATGAAATCCATAACATCGGAAGCAAACTTCCAGAATTCACTCAACTTTCCGTCAACGGGAAAGATGTCCTACACTTATATCGAATAATGAAAGCTGAAGGGAGACTCGCGGATCCCTATCTGACGTTTACAGTACGAATACCGTTAGTCGATGAAACAAAGTTTGATTTATTCAAGCTTACACCTATAGCTGCTGTCGTAAATAACACACTCATAAGTACACAATTGTATACCAGTTTATTAGCTGTTAATGCTCACCGAGACACATATCTCGTCATGACACCAGAGGACCTAACTTTTTGCAGCACCAGCGAACCTCGAACATTATTATGCGAAAAAACAGGACCCACATACCACAAAGGTGCTCAAGTCGCATCCTGTGAGTTCAGTGCCTTTGTGAACGAAACATCGCCTAAGTGTCAGACAACAGTCTTACCAACAGACTATGTCTGGAGTCAGCTCTCCGACACAAATAAATGGATTTATGGTCTAAAAAATTTTACACGTCTTCGAGTAGTTTGTGGAGCCGAGAAATTTCAAATTCCATTAAACGGGTCCGGTTTGTTAACTATAGGACCAGGCTGCATAATTAAACTGGATCAACTCACAATAACAGGGCATGATAGCATATCCACTCACCAAAAGGCTGGGTTCTCCTCGACGGACATTCTTCTCGAGCTTCCTACGCCAGCTCATTGGACAGAACTGATTGAGAAACCTTACCATTTCAACCTGGAACCACTAAATGCTCTCAAACAAAAATTGTTTGACGAAACGTTGGCTGAACTACCATCAACATATTCACAACAATTAAATAATTATCATATAATACCCGGTTACTTATCAATAACTGCCATAATCGTTATTATCGTCATGATCTCATGGATATATCGGCATCAGGTATGCAAGTCCAGACACAAGCCAACACCGGCGCCAAGGCAAAGCAGAGCACCAGATTTTTCCATTACAGTTTAAGTCATAACTAGTTTTAAACGATTGAATTCATGTTAATTTGTTAGATTAAAATTGTGATTGTTTATTTTTGAATAAGATTCAACGCGGGGGAAAATGTTCAAACTCATTCATTCAAGTTAAAATTTTCACATAAGCATGTTTTGTTTATTTGTTCAAGTTCACGTAAATTAGATCATACAAAACACAGTACGTATGTACATCAGCAACTTTTAGTCGTTCTACTTTCATGAAAGCACTTTTGTTGACATTGGCATAGCGTGCTTTCATTTATTGACCAATATGCACGCGACAATATTTTGTAACATTAGTAAAGTAAGCAAATATTCTTCTGTGCATGTGACTCAATGTAAAAATGCAATTTGTAAGTTTTTCTTCCTAGTTTTTTTTAAGATAGTATAAATTGAGTACAAATGTTACAATAAAGTCAGTCTACCACAAACTTCGAGACTTTCGCTTTTTCAATCTATCTCGTCGAATAGCACAGCGGTTCAAGTGCCGTATGTGCTCAGTGGTTTGTTATACCGGATAAAACGAATCATCGGTTTGTGTAACGGTTTAAGTGCCGTTTACAGTAGACAGTGCAACACCGTATCTGCATCATTCGTCGAGTAACGCAACGGTTTCAAGTGCCGTATGTGTTTTAGTGGTGCAGTGCTGCAAATCAAACAGTTTCAATAGTGTAACGGTTCAAGTGCCGTATACACTTCACAGTGCAGATAAAATAATCTGCTCTTTAACAGGCATTGTTATGGAATAGTTTTAAAATCATTAAGTAGTGTAACGCGGCGCCGTCGATTGGGATATTTGATTAAAGTGAGGAATATAATTGTGGTACAAGTTGTAACGCTGACGTTATTATTGTGTATCGGCTACTTTTGCTAAAATACGTGATCGGGAGTGTAAAATTGATCGTCGACGATTTCTCGCTTCTAGACGACGGTCGGTAGGCAATTTCGGTGTAAGTCAAAGCGAGTGGTGCCTGAAAAATTGACTCACACCAGTCTCCGCGTGAGCTTAGCCACCCGAAATTGCCCCCTTTTTACTTCACCGGGAGAAAAACGGAACGGAGAAGATTTTGCCCATTGGTTGGTAACAAATTGGCGCCCAACGTGGGGCTTGAACGGAAATAACGGCACAACGGTAAATGTAAAAAAAAAATATAAAATCTGTGAAGCCAAGTGCCAAATTTTGGGAAGGCAGATAGGCGCGTTGATCGGTGACACAAATCGACTGTCGGTCGGGTTCGTAAAAGATTGATGTCAAACTCAAAAACCAGGGAACCGTGGCGATATTGATGATATCGGGATTGTTGACCCGGGTCTTACACAGTACACGCGATATACGTGGAATATAATTTATAAAATGAATATTTTGAAACGTTTTTCTGAATGCATCGAATACTGAAAGTATTTATTCAGGTGGAATATTTTGAATCGATACATATACTGGAAATATTGAAAATTTAGCGTATTTTAATATATTTATTGCATATATTGAATACTTTGGAATTAATATCGATGAGAGTGGATATTTTCATATCTTCTTCCTATTACATAAGTTAAATATTTTGAATTCCGGTATTATTTTGGGAGTGAGCAGAATGTGTGAATAATGAATTTATTGTGAGTAGAGTGTGTGCAAGTGAGTGTGAAGGTTTAGTTTAAGAGGCAAAATTTTCAGATATAGGGCTGCGGAAAATTACTGTGGCTGTTATTCTAGATGATATAGGTTTGGTGAGAGAGTCTTGGTGTGCGAATTCCGCTAAAAACAATTCGGTTTGTTTAGTGCATCATCTTGGTGTCAGTTGGTGAATAATCTGTTGTGAGTAGGTCGCGGTTTGGGTGGAGTTTGCTGGAGGCGTTTCGGTTGCAGAGCGGTAGCGAGTTATCGGTCTTGAAATGAAAATTCCGGTTGATAGGTTGACCAAGGATGAGCTCACCTACGAGCTCGCCATTTGCGGTTTCCCGTCGGATACAGTGGATACTATGAGGAAGACCCTGAGGGCTACGCTGAAGGCAGAGGCAGCGTTGGACACAGCATACGTTGACGCGGAGTACCCGTTCGACTACGAGACGGACTACAGGGAGCTCACGGCGAAGGTATTGAAAGCTGAAGAGTTGGTAAGCAGGGTGTCGGGCGATAAGGCTACGCTGGAATACTTAAAGGCACGAATCAGGATTGAGTTCGGATTCCGTAGGTTGAAGAACGTGCGTTCCGTGACACAGGAGCAGAAGGACGCTGTGAAGGAGCTTCGGAATAGACTCATCTTGGCGATGGGGAACCTAGCGGAAAAGAGTGAGGATCTTAGCGAAGATGATACTGAGCCACTTGGAGAAGCGCAAGCGACTTCCATAGTGCAGCAGGTGAAGGGGGCGAACCCGGCAGAGGTGGCTAAATGGGGCCTGAAATTTAGCGGGGACTCCTCAGGTTCTGTGACCGCTTTTCTCGAGTGGGTGGAAAAATTGCGGCAGTCAAGGGGGCTGACTAAACCACAACTTTTTAGAGCGGCTGTAGATTTGTTCGATTCCCGAGCGCTTATATGGTTCCGGGCCAATCGGGGTCTAGTTGGATGCTGGGACGAGCTAGTGGAAGAGCTCAAAGCCAAATTCTTACCGTCCGACTACGAGGATCGCCTGTGGGATGAGATTCGCAAACGCACCCAAAGGGAAAGCGAATCAATGGGTGTGTACGTGGCCGTAATGGAGCGCCTCTTCAGCAGGTTGAAAATGAGTTGCACGGATGAGGAAAAGCTGAAGGTGTTGCGTAGAAACATCTCACCTTTTTATCAGCAACAATTGTGCTTAAGTCCCGTAAAGTCCATTGCTGATCTAGTGAAGATGGGTCGTACCCTGGATGCGACAAGAGCGTCTGTGGCAGCTTTTGTGCCTCCTACCACGCGGGCAAGACGATGCCTAGAACCGCACTTGGCATACGTGGGGGTAGAAAATAGTGCACAGGTGGCTGCTGTAGTCGGGTCAAGTAGTGTCCGCTGTTGGAATTGTAGAGGGGCAGGGCACTTGTCGAGAGATTATCCTGAACCTTTACGCTGCTTTGGATGCGGACCCCTAGGAGTATTGCGGTCCGCATGCCCGTCCTGTCAGAATAGACCGAGTAGAAACGGTACCAGGAATCATGAGGCAGGGGCGCAAGCCAATCGGCGCGAATCGGGAAACGATCGTCGTGCTCCCTAAGCGGCCAGGTGAGCATGAGATCGCGGCCGCAAACGAGGAAACATCAACCAACGATCGATTACGCTCTAGTGGAAAGCGGTATAGATAGTCGACCGCACTTAAGAGTGAATGTAGAGGATGTTGAGATGGAAGGACTTCAAGACTCGGGGGCAAGTCGCACCATTTTAGCGAGGAAAGGGTGGACCCTTCTGGCAAATAAGGGGCTCGAACTGGATCGGGCGGGGATCGAAGAGGTTCGACTCGCGAATGGGGTTGCCTGTGCGGTGGCAGGGTCAGTGCGATTGAAGTACACGTTGAATGGCCGAACATATGACCTTGATACATTGGTGATTCTGTCTGTTCCTCAAGAGCTGATTTTAGGAGTCGATTTCTGGCAGCGGTTCGGAGTCGTTCTAGATTTGAAGGGACGACAGTGGACTTCTCTTACCGCAGCGGAAGTAGTGGGAGCAAAGGCATTACAGGGGTGGGCACGCTTGTCGAATAAGGAGGCCCAAGCTTTGACGAACCTTCTGGATGAGCAATTCAGGTTGATGGGGGATGGACTGGGCTGTGCAAGGTCGGTGAGTCACGTCATCAACACAAAGTCACCCCCAATCAAACAAAGATATTATCCCGTGTCACCCGCAGTGCAGAAGCAAATTAACTTGGAGCTGGACGAGATGCTGAAGATGGGAGTGGTGGAGCCATCGGCAAGCGCATGGTCCTCGCCGATTCTACTTGTGCGGAAGAAAGACGGTTCGTTCAGGTTCAGCGTCGACTTTCGTAAAGTGAACGCGGTATCGGAGGAAGACGCATATCCGTTGCCGTACATATCTGCGACTCTAGATAAACTGCGGAACGCGAAATATCTGTCCACTCTGGATGTGAAATCGGCCTATTGGCAGGTGCCGATGGCAAAGGAGTCCCAACAGTACACGGCGTTCACCGTACCCGGGCGGGGGCTGTTCCATTTCCTCAGAATGCCTTTCGGCCTGCACAATTCAGGGGCCACATGGCAAAGGTTAATAGACACAGTGCTCGGGCCTGCTCTTGAACCATACATTGTCACATATTTGGATGACATAATCATCGTTACGGACACATTCGAGTGACACGTGGAGATACTTCAAGACGTTTTCACCCCATTGAGAGAGGAGGGGCTAAGAGTGGCAAAGGAGAAATGTCAATTCTGCAGGGCCCAATTGCGATATCTGGGTTACATTGTCGACGAGAGGGGTCCACAAGTGGATCCAGAAAAGGTCAAAGCAGTCAGAGAGTTTCCTCGTCCATCTTCAGTGAAACAAGTTCGTCAATTACTTGGAATGGTGTCATGGTACAGGCGATTCATCCCCAACCACGCCACCATGGTAGCTCCCCTAAGTGACCTCCTGAAGAGAGGCTGGAAGTTCACTTGGACCGATGAGTGTGAAGAAGCCTTTAGCTCGTGCAAGGCCAAACTAATATCAGCACCAAGCTTATCCTGTCCCGACTTTGACCTTCCGTTTAAGGTACAGACAGACGCCTCGGACGTGAGGATAGGAGATGTACTGAGCCAGGCACACCCAACGGGGGAGAAGGTAGTCTGCTACCTGAGTTGGTCGTTGTCGAAGCAGGAACGAAAGTATTCGGCGACAGAAAGGAATGTCTCGGAGTCGTTTGGTCGATTGAAAAATTACGCCCCTATATCGAAGGTACGCATTTTATAGTCATCACAGATCACCCTTCGTTGATTTGGTTGAACAGGCTAAGAGACCCTTCCGGTCAATTGGCAAGATGGGCCGTACGACTACAACAATAAGACATTGAGGTCGTGCACAGGAGGGGAAAGGATCATTTAGTCCCAGATACTCTATCGCGAGCTGTAGTGAACGTGCATAGTCTGGCTGCGCCGTTGATCGTGGAGAATTGGTATACGACGCTGCGGGATAAGGTTCAGGCAGATCCCACGAGCTACCCCAGCTGGAGAGTAGTGGACGGTACGCTATGGAAGCGGAAACCAGGCAAAAAAGGAATTTTGGGGGCTGAGTCGGATT
Source organism: Nemotelus pantherinus (assembly GCA_963978885.1). Lineage (NCBI taxonomy): Eukaryota > Metazoa > Arthropoda > Insecta > Diptera > Stratiomyidae > Nemotelus > Nemotelus pantherinus. Next base: position 765,864 of record CAXBUK010000010.1, on the reverse strand, counting down.
GGAAACGAGTCGTTCCGAAGGCGGAGAGGGTAAGCATTCTCCACAGGTGTCACGATGATCCGAAGGCAGGGCACATGGGGTCGGACCGGACAGTGGCTCGAGTTGCTCAGAAGTATCATAGGCCTCGAATAGGCGCTGATGTGCGGGAATACGTCAAGAGATGCATAGTGTGTCAGAAGAATAAGGTAGAGCGAAAGGCACCGATTGGGGCGATGGCGACTAGGGCAGGGGTAGCGAAATCTCCTTGGGAGATGATCTGTGTAGATCTGATCGGCCCGTTACCCCGATCTACTCGGGGTCACTGGTATATACTCACTGTCTTAGATTACGTTACTAAGTAATCAGTAATCCTCCCAGTTCGATGAGCAACGGCGTCAATTATCTTCCGTCTACTGGAAGAAAATGTGTTGTTAGTTTACGGGGTACCCAGGATTCTAATCTGCGATAATGGCGTGCAGTTTAGAGGCGGGAAGTTCAAGTCAGGATGGAGGAGTACGGGGTGAAGATATGCTATACCGCGCTGTTTCATCCTCAAGCCAATCCCACAGAGCGACGCAACCAAGATATAAAGTGCTACGCTTCAGATAATCACCGTACCTGGGACCAGTGTTTAGCGAAGATTGCATGTGCGTTGCGGACTTAAAAACATGAAGTCACCGGTTTTTCGCCGTATTTTCTGAATTTCGGCAGAGAAATGGTAATGTATCGGGAATTAGGGGAACCCCAAACGATCGACAGCGTGGACTTATCGCCAACTCCAAAGGCAGAATCTCTGGGAAGGATTCATGAGGAGGTTGTTCGGAGGATGAAACAAGCTGCATCCGACAGTAAGAAACGTTATGATCTTCGGCGACGAGTTGAGAACTTTCGAGAAGGTGATCGCGTGTGGAGGAAGAACTATGCACTGTCAGATTCTAGCAAAAATTTTGCAGCCAAACTGGTGCCGGCGTTCGTCGAACCTTTCGTGATCGCCAAGCAAACGTCAACAGGAATCTATGATTTGATCGATGAAAAGGGGAAGAAGTCCAGAACATGGCATTTGAAAGATCTCAAGCGATATTTCGAAGACAACTCCAGGAGGAGCGGAATAGAGAACGGGTAAATCGTTTCGATCAGTACATCGTATCAGTAATATCCTTTAAGTTATTAGTTTCTAGGTCGGAAGAATTACGACACGCAGATTGGATAGGGAGTTTGTTGGCGAAAGGTCGCCACAGGAAAAAAAAAAGAAAAAAAAAACTCTAGCGCACCTGAACTGCTAGAAACACTGTTACCGTTTTAAATGCAACACAGTATGGGAACCCTTCGTCACCAACTGTGACACAAGGGCGGCAGTTTTCGGCGGCTTCGGCTCACGAGAATGGGTCGTGAGTGGGCGCCACTCGCTTCTGACCCAAAAACTGCCCAAAGACCGTCGCTCCGAAGCGAGAAGACGGCGACGGGTGCTCCGCGTAATCAACTAACGCGACCGGAAATGACAGAAACGACAGCGTTACAATATCTAACACAATACTTTAATATCGGTAATTTACTCAAATAGATTAACTCAACAATTGACACTACCTACTGCGCCGCGTTACACTTCTATATCCAAAATTCAAAACTACGCCCTGGTATACACGTTAATCTTTTCTACACTTTCTATATCTTATTTCAACTTAAACGTTAACTAACCTGAATCTATTTCGAATAATCTCCCACGATCAAATCGCTGGTTCAGATGGACTTCTTACATCAGTCGGGTAAATCCCCTAATTCGAGTCACTACGCTGCTCGCGCCTCCGCCACTTATGCTCCTAATTCGATCGCCGGTACTTTCGGAATTCTCCTTCACTTTTTCGTGTATCAAAATCTTCGCCCCACAGATTCTCCGTCTATCAACAGCTACTCCGCAGCGAACTTATTACCATGTACTTCACCCAAATTCGTTGGCCTTCGCTGGTTCCCTTTTTCGAGCGCTCGTTGGTCGGTCGTTACCCAAGTAGGAATATGGAAAGAAAATCTGGAGTAAGTTTCCACTCTTGATCACCCGGACACCTCCAATCTCACCTGCTTTCAGATTCAGAAGAAACCTCCTATCGTCGTCGCTTAGCCATGTAACCTCGCTATGTGTTTTCAGTTACCGCTTCTGCGGTATCGAGCAGACCCGTTGCTGCTCGAGTCTTTGGCCCAGTACACTGGGGCATTGGCCCTTCGTCTTTGACGCGTTCACCTTTTGCTCGCCCGTCACTTCGCCGTAGTTTTGCTGATTCGGAACTCATCTTGCGATTTCCTGACCGCTTGGCGGCGCTCTTGCCCATTGTTTATCGCTCCCTCAGTTGTCATGTTGACATGACAACTGTCACGACGACCATTCCCATCGCAGATTGTTTATCTAATTTGCTTGGTTGATTTGGGGTGATCAATGTGAACCCTATGGCGGCGGCGGTGGATTTAGCGGTGGCGCCAGCATATGGATGATGCGGCTGATGGCGGTGTAGGTCCAGGAGGATACAACCAAGGCGGCGAGCAGCCCACGCAGCTCCGTAATGAGGTGGCTATGAACAGATACTTTTCCGCTTAAATCTAACTTTCTCTTATTCATCCTACTCTATATCTATTCACCTATCATATTTACATCTTCTTTGTATAGAAACACTCGCTGGCGTGACATCACCCCTTCCCCCAGAGAATTACTTGTAATTCTTGACCGATTTCTCAATTCATCTTCGCGAAATCTGATGTTAAAGATCAATCTACCGTCTCCTTCGAAGTCCCGACTTTCTTATGATACCCGCCTATGATCACGCGTGAGTTTGACTCCGATTTGGCACGATTACTTCCTCGCGGTATTTGCTCTTCCGGTGCTTTTATTTCATCCCGATCAAATATCGTAGAATTCTGGACTCCAATACGTTTCCGCCTGATCGAGTGTTACTCAGTCACTTCATTCATACCTGCGATCACCCAAATTCACTCATTCAACCATAACAGATGATTAACTCTACTACCCGACCCCAGTGTCACTACGATCTTAGAACTAAACTATTTTCTACCCACCACCGTATACTATGACAATCCAATTACTTACAGAACTCTAAACCACCACCTGTTAACGCATAGCTACTTCAGCTCGTCTCCGCAAACCCGATATTCCTCGCATTACTATAAGTTACTTCATCTATTATCTATCCGAAAGTTTCTTTTTCATTTTATTTCATTTTATTTTCACTATTCGATACCCTAATTCTAGCCCGACCATTGTAGGTACGATTCATCGATCTGAGGCTAATTGGGGCTTACAGACCCGTCGCCAACAAAAAAACAACCTCTAAGGGAACTACCACCCCCAAGATTAGCGGAAAGGAATAGGCGAGGTCAGCGGCCACGAAGACTATGGCAAGAATGAACTAGGGATGTCGTCAGAGTGAGTAACGATTACACCTTCTGGATCCTTAACTATTTCCGACTAACGTTATTATGTGGAACTTCGGTACGTTCCCTGATCAACTCCAAGTCCGTGATTATCTTCGATATAATGTTTGAGGTCCTTGGCGAGCCAGTTCCTGGCGGGTTTGCCCTTCATATCCACCAAATCGAAGGTCCACGCTGACGATCTTTTCTTAATTTCGTACGGCCCGATGAATGCGGGTGCCAGTTTGGCCGAAAAATTTTTGCTAGCATCCGATAGGACATAATTTTTCCGCCATACCCTTTCGCTCACCTGGAAATCTTCCGTACGCCGACGGAGGTCGTATCGTTTCTTACTAAGGCTCGTGGCCAGCTTCATCCTTCGTTCGACCTCGTCCCGCACCTTTTCCAACGCGTTCGCGTTTCTAGTTGGAGAGAAATTTTCTTGCGCGTCTGATGGGGGCTCTACTTCTTCCCGAAACGTAATCATTTCCCTGCCAAAATTCATAAAATAAGGTGTGAACCCCGTAATCTCATGCTTATATGTCCGTAACGCACAAGCAATCTTTGGTAGATACTTGTCCCACGAACGGTGATTATCTGAGGCGTAACATCTTAGCATGCACTTAATATCCTCATTGCGCCTCTCGGTTGGATTGGCCTGAGGGTGATATAGTGCGGTGTAACATATCCTTACTCCGTAATCTTCCACCGCCGACTTAAACTGTTTACCTCTAAATTGTACCCCGTTGTCGCAGATCAGAATTCTGGGTACTCCGTATACCAAGAACACGTTTTCCTCCAACAGTCGGAAAACGCTTGATGCTGTCGCTGTCCGTAATGGCAATGTTATAGAGTATTTCGTGACGTAGTCAACGATCGTCAAGATGTAGACACCCCCTCGTCGATCTAGGCAATGGTCCCACTAGGTCCATGCTGACCATTTCCCTGGGTATCTTGGCTTCGCCGGCTCTACTGGCCATCAGACCAACTGGTGGTTTCCTCTCCACCTTACAGGCCTGACACACTTTATATTGCCGTACATACGCCTGTATGTCACTTCGCATTCGGGGCCAATAATAATTTTGGGCAATACGCGACCACGTTCGTGTAATACCCATGTGACCAGCCTTCGGATCGTCGTGGTATCGGTTAAGTATTCTGCTTCTTTCTGCCTTCGGGATCACCCTTTTCCAGACAAGGTTGTTTTCGCCATCACCCTTGCGCGCTGGGACCTGCTTCCACAGCGTATTCTCCGTCACCCTCCAATTTCCGAATCCACGAGGGTCGTTCCGCACGCTATTCACCATCTTCTCAAACCATCGATCTGGTGCCGAGGTAATTGCTATGTCACCCACTCCCGCAATCGCTCGAGACAGTGCATCGGGTACGACATGCTCCTTTCCCTTCCGGTGCACAACTTCAAAATCAAATTGTTGAAGGCGGACGGCCCATCTCGCCAATCTGCCGGTCGGATCCTTCAATTTATTGAGCCACACAAGAGAATGATGGTCGGTGATCACAACTAAACGTGTGCCCTCAATGTACGGGCGGAGTTTTTCTATCGCCCATAACACACCCAAACACTCTCTTTCCGTAGCCGAGTACTTCCTTTCCAACTTCGAGAGTGCACGGCTAAGGTAGCACAACACCTTTTCACTGGTTGGGTGTGCCTGGCTCAAGACAGCTCCTATCCCTACATCGCATGTGTCCGTTTGTACCTTGAAAGGTAAGTCGAGGTCGGGACACGCTAATACTGGAGCCGACGTAAGTCTCTGTTTGCAGGCCTCAAATGCCCGTTCACAATCATCTGACCACGAAAACTTCCGTCCCTTCTTTAGCAGATCACTAAGTGGCGCCACCATCGTCGCGTGACCCGATATGAATCGACGATACCAGGATACCATTCCCAATAGTTGCCTGACTTGTTTGACCGACTTTGGTTGAGGAAAATCCTTGACAGCCTGCACTTTTTCAGGATCCACATGTAGGCCTTCTTCATCCACCAGATATCCTAAGTACTTTAGCCGCGACCTGCAGAACTGACACTTTTCCTTGGATACTTTTAGCCCTTCCTCCCTCAATCGTACAAAAACCTCTCGTAACACTTCCATATGGTGTTCGAACGTTTCGGTCAGTATAATAACATCGTCAAGATAAGTAAACACGAAAGGCTCGAGTGTAGGACCCAATACGGTATCGATGAGTCTTTGCCAAGTGGCCCCAGAGTTATGGAGACCAAAAGGCATCCTCCGGAAATGAAATAACCCCCTAAAGCTGTATATTTCTGGGATTCCATCGCCATTGGTACCTGCCAATACGCCGACTTCACGTCCAGCGTTGACAGGTACTTTGCATTCCGCAGCTTATCGAGGGTTGATGACATATACGGCAACGGATACGCATCCTTGTCCGACACCGCATTCAATTTCCTGAAATCAACACAAAACCGATAGGATCCGTCTTTCTTTCTAACCAACAATATTGGGGATGACCAGGCGCTTGTCGATGGTTCTATCACTCCCGATACTAGCATTTCATTCAATTCGATGTTAATTTGTTTCTGAACAGCCGGCGAAACCGGGTAGTACCTCTGCTTAATCGGAGGAGAATTAGTTTTGATGACATGGGCCACCAATTTTGCGCAACCCAGCCCCTCTCCCATTAGCTCGAATTGTTCCTCGAACAACTCTGCCAAGATTTTAGCCTCGCTAACCGATAAATTTGACAGGCTCCGCAGCGTCTTTCCGGCCGTTGTTTCCACTGTAGCGACCGAGGTCCACTGTTGCCCCTTCATGTCCAGGACCACCCCAAAGCACTTCCAAAAATCGATGCCTAATATCAACGCCTGAGGAACCGAAGGTATCACTAATACTTCTAATTCATGCCGTCGACCGTTCAATTCAAACTTCAGTCTTGCCATACCCGCCACTGGACACGTCTCCCCATTAGCAAGCCTAACTTCCCCGACCTCATTCTGTGTTAGCGCCACGCCTTCTCTTCCTAACCGAAGCCACCCCTCCTTCCCTATGATTGTGCGACTAGCTCCGGAGTCCAGCAAGCCCTCCATCACTATACCCTCTACAGTCACTTTCAAATGCGGCCGACTGTCTTGGTTCCCCTTCGCCAGCGCGTAGTCCACTATCGGAGAGGTTAGTACTCGTTGCGGCCTCTTCAACGTGCTCACTCGACCGCTTAGTGAGCACGCCGGTCGTTTCCCGGGGTTGATTGACCTGATCGATCTCGTGGACCTTGCTCCCTCGTCCTGGACCGGCACACAGAACATGATGATCGCATAACTCCCTGTCGGCCACACCCAAAGCATCGCCGCGGCTCGGGACACTCCCTCGATATATGGCCCTCTCGTCTACAATTCCAACATTTCACTCTGTTCGGAACTGGTATTGCTGCTAATTGTTCACCACACCCGACCCCCACGTACGCCAAATCTGGTTCTAAGCACCGTCTTGACCGTGTAGAGGGTGGTACAAATGCCGCCACCGAAACCCTCATCGCGTCCAAAGAGCGTCCCATTTTTACTAATTCTGCTACCGTTGTCACGGGGGTCAAACCTAGTTGCTGCTGATAAAACGGTGCTCTATTACGCCGGAGTATACGCAGCTTCTTCTCTTCCGAGCAACTGGTCGATAATCGGCTAAACAGGCGTTCCACAACCGCGACATAAACGCCCATCGACTCACTTTCACCTTGCGTACGTCTCCGTATCTCATCCTCATAGTCTAGGGGTAAGAACTCCGCCTTTAGTTCCTGTATGAGTTCATCCCAGGAGGATACCAACCCCCGATTGGCACGGAACCAAATAAACGCCCGTGAGTCAAACAAATCCACCGCTGCCCGGAACAATTGGGGTTTTGTAAGCCCCCTGGCCTACCGTAACTCCTCGACCCGTTCGAGAAAAGCGTTCAGGGACCCTGATGCATCTCCACTAAACTTAAGGTTCCATTTGGCCACATCTGCTGTGCTCGCACCCCTCGTCTCTAGTTGTATGGGCACCATCTGTTCGCGCATCTGCGGCTCCTCGCATTCATCTGAAGAATCATCACCCTTTCCGACAAGTAATCCCATTGCCAGAATGAGTCTGTTCCGCAACCCTCTCGCGATATCCTTCTGCTCCATGGTAACCGCGCGCATGTTGGCCAGCTGCCGGAAGCCAAATTCGATCTTTACTCTCCCTTTCACGAACTCCGGTGCTGTCTCGTCCCCCGAAACTCTGCTAGCCAGGTCCTCTATTTCCACCACTTTCGCCAGCAACTCCGAATGATCCGTCTCGAAATCGAACGGATACTCTGACTCCACATACGACGTGTCTCGCGCGGAATCGGACTTCAATGTAGCCCTCAAAGTCTTCCTAATCGCGTCTACCGTATCGGCTGGAAAACCAAGAATGGCGAGCTCATACGTAAGCTCATCCTTACTTAACCGGTCCACTAAAATTTTCATGTTGCCTAAGATCCCTTTAGAGTTTCCTATATATTGGCAGTCTGATACGACCCTTAATTAATAAACGACGTAATTTTCCAATGATAATCCCTCCGTAAGTGAATCAGAACCCGAGATTTCGTCAATCAATCTTGCTAACCGTAGCCTCTTATACCCTATCCCTCACACACTCACTTCGTACTCACAACTTCTAATTTATTTCTTCACCACTCAAACTGACACCACCCTCTATCATGCAAACGTTTCGGAATCCAACTAGTAATCATATGATGCCAGCAACGTATATTTTCATATATATGGTATATGTAAAAAAAAACTTCAGAAAATATATGTATGCATGCAAAATAGACGTATATATCAACGGAATATCTTTCTCTAATAAATATCCGCAACTCAAAAATTAGTGAACAGTTCTAAAATCGATTCAGCCCTCGCGCCGAAATCAAACTTTATATCATTTAGTTCACGCCAACAAAAAAACAAAAGAAAATCGGATTTTCGAAGTCAAACGCCTTCCCACAATTTGGGACTGGTTTTAGCTAAATTATTTTTCGCGGACCGTTACTCCCGTTAGCCCCACGTTGGGCGCCAATTTGTTACCGTTTTAAATGCAACACAGTATGGGAACCCTTCGTCACCAACTGTGACACAAGGGTGGCAGTTTTCGGCGGCTTCGGCTCACGAGAATGGGTCGTGAGTGGGCGCCACTCGCTTCTGACCCAAAAACTGCCCAAAGACCGTCGCTCCGAAGCGAGAAGACGGCGACGGGTGCTCCGCGTAATCAACTAACGCGACCGGAAATGACAGAAACGACAGCGTTACAATATCTAACACAATACTTTAATATCGGTAATTTACTCAAATAGATTAACTCAAAAATTGACACTACCTACGGCGCCGCGTTACACTTCTATATCCAAAATTCAAAACTACGCCCTGGTATACACGTTAATCTTTTCTACACTTTCTATATCTTATTTCAACTTAAACATTAACTAACCTGAATCTATTTCGAATAATCTCCCACGATCAAATCGCTGGTTCAGATGGACTTCTTACATCAGTCGGGTAAATCCCCTAATTCAAGTCACTACGCTGCTCGCGCCTCCGCCACTTATGCTCCTAATTCGATCGCCGGTACTTTCGGAATTCTCCTTCACTTTTTCGTGTATCAAAATCTTCGCCCCACAGATTCTCCGTCTATCAACAGCTACTCCGCAGCGAACTTATTACCATGTACTTCACCCAAATTCGTTGGCCTTCGCTGGTTCCCTTTTTCGCGCGCTCGTTGGTCGGTCGTTACCCAAGTAGGAATATGGAAAGAAAATCTGGAGTAAGTTTCCACTCTTGATCACCCGGACACCTCCAATCTCACCTGCTTTCAGATTCAGAAGAAACCTCCTATCGTCGTCGCTTAGCCATGTAACCTCGCTATGTGTTTTCAGTTACCGCTTCTGCGGTATCGAGCAGACCCGTTGCTGCTCGAGTCTTTGGCCCAGTACACTGGGGCATTGGCCCTTCGTCTTTGACGCGTTCACCTTTTGCTCGCCCGTCACTTCGCCGTAGTTTTGCTGATTCGGAACTCATCTTGCGATTTCCTGACCGCTTGGCGGCGCTCTTGCCCATTGTTTATCGCTCCCTCAGTTGTCATGTTGACATGACAACTGTCACGACGACCATTCCCATCGCAGATTGTTTATCTAATTTGCTTGGTTGATTTGGGGTGATCAATGTGAACCCTATGGCGGCGGCGGTGGATTTAGCGGTGGCGCCGGCATATGGATGATGCGGCCGATGGCGGTGTAGGTCCAAGAGGATACAACCAAGGCGGCGAGCAGCCCACGCAGCTCCGTAATGAGGTGGCTATGAACAGATACTTTTCCGCTTAAATCTAACTTTCTCTTATTCATCCTACTCTATATCTATTCACCTATCATATTTACATCTTCTTTGTATAGAAACACTCGCTGGCGCGACAACACTAATGTTCGAAGAACAGTTGAAGAATCGTGCAGGTTTTGAGTGCATATTCCACCACATGAGCTGCTTATTACGGCCAATTACTTAGGGAATTATTACTTAGGGAATTGAAACATCGGTTATTTATTTTCATTGTAAATGTTTCCGGTATGAATACTAACTGTAAGCATTTATTGATACAAAAGTATCACAACCGACTCTTACTGGCAACCTTTCGCCAGTATCAAAGCCAAGAATATATCACATTTGCTTCACGTTGTTATATTTCATTAGTTATAGGAGTATAAAGAAATTTAGGGTTACCTGCACTGAGTTTTTTCAAATAATCGAAAGCTTAATATTTACTGTTTATTGTTACTACAATATCATTACCAATTGAAAATTCTACGATAAAACTGCTTAATAAAGATATTGCAAACAAACACAAAACCAACAATAACTGGCAACCCTATCGAGGCTTTTCAGCCAAATTTGGCCTGAATAATTCTGTTTCCATTAATTGTATGGTTCCATTATTTAATGTTCCATTAATTGTATGAAATTCGTATTGATTTCATGACTGCACTGGAAGTTATAGGGCAAAAAGTTTTATTTTCCAGAGAGAATTTTCAAAACCAGAGACAGAAAAATTACCATAGCTGGCAGCGCCAATCGAATTTTTCAACGAAATTTCTATCAAACAGAGTTTAGAGTAAGGTGCAGCTACTGTGTCAATTTCATGAAAATCTGGTTACTTATTCACATTTCATAGGGTAAAAAGCAGTTTTTTTTCTTTGTAATTTTTCAAGATGGCACCACTGGCACAGAGTTGCCCACAATTCAAAATCGCTTCTATCAGATCTGGTTCTACTCAATTGCAATGCATTATGCAAATTTCAATGGTATCTGATTATTGATTCGTGAATTCCCGTGAACAGAAGTTTTTGATGCTTAAAATATAGGTTAACTGGGAAAGGGTTACCGTTCTTGTCCGACATGAAATTTCCAAAGTTTTACTTTGAGCGTGTAGATAAAGCATATGATTTGTATACAGATTGGTTTTATTGTAAAAAACTGTCATTTTTAGGATATTCGATGATTTGAATGTTTTCACTTCCAAATTTATTTTTTTCAAATTTAAGACACCAAAATTATCATAGCTGGCAGCTCCAACCGAAGTTTTCAACCAAATTTGTACCAAACGTGGATTAAAGTAAGATCCAGCTACTGTGTAAATTTCGTCAAAATCGAACGATTCAATCAGAATTTATCGGGCTAAAAGCTTATATCTTTTTTAGTGATTTTTCAAGATGGCACCACTGGCACAGAATCGCCCGCATTTCAAAATCACTTCTATCAGACCTGGTGCTATTAAAGACCAATACAGTCTGCAAATTTCAATTAATTCTGCTCATTGGATCGTGAGTTTCCGTGAACAGAAGTTTTTGATGCTAAAAATATAGGTAAATTGGGCAAGGGTTACCAGGCGTGCCCGTTATACTATATCAAATTTTTTTTTGGTCTATGTAAAAATAGCACGAAATTTACATATGAGTGGCTTTTTTTTGAAGAAGCGGTATATTTTCAAGAGAGACGATAATTTGGATGTTTTCACTTTCAGTGCCTGCGCTGGCTTCAGGGTTGCCAGCACGCTCATCAGAACAAATTCACAACTATATAATACCAATATGCTCTGAAAATTTGGTAATGATTGAATAGCTTTGTCAAAAGTTATCGCAATTTAAAAATTTTCAATTTTTCTCGTTCTCTTTTTAGGCACCCAGCGCACACATGGGGTTAAAAAATTCCAAAACATTATCCGATTCACATGTAGAACACGTTCAACATTTATTTTGTTAACTTTATTTTTGCCAAACTTATTTGTGTACGGAATAATAGGTATATTAAAAATATCACTTAAATATCCACCAGCGCCAAAGAGTTAACAATTTTTAACTTTTTCTGAGACCTGGCACTATTTTGCATATACACCAATGTGTCCTAAAAATTTCAGTTCTATCGGATGGCGCGTTCCTGAGATTTTTTCACTGAAATTTTTTGATGATATATATATATATATATATATATATATATATATATATATATATATATATATATATATATATATATATATATATTTATATATATATATATATATATATATATATATATATATATATATATATATATATATATATATATATATATATATATATATACATATATAAGTATAGAAATATGAATTTTTGGCCAAAGTGATTTTAATACTAATTTTCTTCTTCGAACATTAGTAAAATGTTCTTCTTCGAACATTAGTAAAAAGCGTTCTCATAGGTTGGTGTCGGTTTTTGGGAAGTAGATTATGATCAGTTTAGTAGTAAGTTTCGGTGGTGGTGTAGATATTAAGTTATAAGGTTAGGTTCAGAGTGTGGTGGCGGGTAGTATAATAAGGCAGTAATTGGATGTAAAGGAGAAAGAGAGTTCGCGAATAAATGGTTGTTACATCCGGGCTAAAAGATGACGAATTATTAGTGATTACCTACATTAAAATGAGAAAATATTACCCGGTAGGTGGTGGCGACGTCTGAGCGCAACCTTAGCAGGCGCGTAGCCTAAAGGTTTTTTTTAGACGCATGTTTGGGTGTTTGTACCTTTAGAGGCGCTTGATTGTTCTGTTCCTGATAGGTTAATCTCGTTGGGGGAACTGTTTTGCTCTTCCTTTCTCCATGTAGTCACCAGAGGTAGATATTTTCTCCTAAAATGACAGTAGAAGAGATGAGTAGAAGAGATAAGGATACGTCCGTGGTGATTTGTTTAGAATGAGTTAGTGTGCGGATGAATGAATGTAAGAGTTACGTTGAAAGAAATCACTCGGAATAAGACCGGAATTCAGAATGTCGCGAAAACCCCAAATCAAAAAAAAAAGAAATATAAATATATTAGCGAAGAGAGGCGACGATAAAATAGAAACTCGGAGTTAAGCCTAGTAATGTATTCGGCGAACGAAATGCAGCGAAAACGTCTGTGCGGAATCGAACGAAATAAAGTTCTGCACCCCGACACCGGGGGCAGTATAAATTGCCATTGATGACATTTAACAAGTGCATTACATTTGAATTCGGTGCATATAAATTTAACTAACCGGCATCAAAAATGATATAATCGGCAAAACAACAACTATTGTTGCAAGAATGCGCTGTTTATCCATCCATTTTTACTCATTTTTCAATAAAATATCCGCAAACTCGAATGAAATTATGAGCTGTCACATTTTTCGCATCAATTTAAGGTACCTGGGTCATTAAATGGCCGAGAAATTTAACTTATACATAGTGCAGCGCCATCTCAGAGCGAGTCACTGCGTTGTCTTCGAAGACACTTATACGCCTGCGAACACATTACTGACGAGCAAAACCAAACGAAGCGAAATTCCGCGCCAGGCTGATTTTGTATGGGATTTGACACTTCGTTCCGTTTCGCGTCGAATACATTTCAGGGCTTTACGCGAAAACCCAAGACAATCAATCAGAAACTATGAATGAAATCGGCGCGTACGTCAGAACTGGAATAGTACCGAAATTCGGAAACCCCGATCGCATCATTGTTTAACGCCTCCGTAGGCAGAATATCAGATGAGAATTACGGGAAATTCTCTGGGGAAGGGGGAGGTATAACGCCAGCGAAAAAAAAAACTGTAGACTAGCATAAACCAATAAATCTTAGAGTTAAGATAGAGATATAATAGATCATTGAGTTAAGATGTAAACGAATACACGATAGTTGTAATGGATAGGAACCTTGAGTGTTATCTCCTCACAAGGCATCAGCTTACCACTTTACGGCAACGATTGAAGTATGCGTTGAAATTTCATGCCGATTCTAAACAGTTTCCGCAAGAAGAAGTGACCCTGAAAGTGTTGTCTCCTCACAAGGCATCAGCTTACCACTTTACGGCGACGATTGAAGTATGCGTTGAAATTTCATACCAATTCTAAACAGTTTCCGCAAGAAGAAGTGACCCTGAAATACGCAGTAGTTAATAAGGATAAAACAACAAAGGAAAAATTAAAAAAGGAAGGACTTGTTTGACGACCGATGAAGGCGAGTATTCCTCACCAGGTCAAGCTATCGCCGTCGATTCAATTTCAGACGATCGACGAATCACCTGACCCAGAAACGAACGACCCGCTGCGCAGCAAAGGGACCATGGGTCCAAAACGAAACGCAACGCTGATATCCACCGGAATCAACATGACCAAACAAGGAGAACTCGCAAATTTTTGCACACGAATGGCTAAACACGACCGAGAATTACGCGCCGGGCCATGAACAGAACTATTTTTAATGGTTGTTAACAATCAAATTGGCGACGGAGTAAGACAGTAGATGTCATCGGGCGATCGAACCGCCACCATGCGGCGAAACAATGAAGGCGCGTTTCGATTTCCATCGGACTTAAGTGCGCGAAATTGCACTTTAGCAGGCGCGTGTAGCGAGTACAAGGGGCCAATGCACCCGATCGAACGATATTGCGAATGAAACAACCAACGGTCTGCAAAGATACCGCAGAAGCGCCACGGGAAACCTCTATGCGAGGTTTGCTGGCCAGTGGACAGGCTATGGATCTTTCTATTCCTCCAGCATTCAAGGTGAGAACCAGACGTACCGAATCGGAGTCAGGAACTAATTCCACTGATTTTAATCTTTCATGATATCGGATTGCTGGCGTGCGCTTGAGTAACCTGGAGCCAAGCGTGACAAACTCAAAAAACAGCGAAGGTGTACACCGCACGAACGTAGAGAAAAATTGTGGAGCCAGTGGAAGTCGAATACGTGGGCAAGAAAATCAGGAAGAATCGGCAAACTTAATTATCTGGGGAAAATTGAGTGTAGCGGCGTAGTAACGATTCGAGGGCGAATTACTGGTGGTTCGAGTACGAAGGCGTTAAAGGAGCGATCAACGGCGAAGCAAGCGTGAAGAATCGCTGATTGGCAATACGTGGGGATTTCCGAGCGAAACGACGAAGCAGATTAGACGTAGTCACATCAGGGATTACACAGTAAGTTTAGTAATAGGCATTGTTATGGAATAGTTTAATATCATTAAGTAGTGTAACGCGGCACCGTCGATTGAGATATTTGAATAAAGTGAGGAATATAATTGTGGTACAAGTTGTAACGCTGGCGTTATTATTGTGTATCGGCTACTTTTGCTAAAATACGTGATCGGGAGTGTAAAATTGATCGTCGACGATTTCTCGCTTCTAGGCGACGTTCGGTAGGCAATTTCAGTGTAAGTCAAAGCGAGTGGGGCCTGAAAAACTGACTCACACCAGTCTCTGCGTGAGCTAAGCCACCCGAAATTGCCCCCTTTTTACTCCACCGGGAGAAAAAGGGAACGGAGAAGATTTTGCGCATTAGTTGGTAACATGTTATTCTACTGTGAGTTTTCGTATGTATCGATTTTGATTTGGCAGATTCAAATCCTTCACTGTTCTTTCATTTTTGAGATCAAAATATTTCGGTGACTTACTAGCTGCAATTTCTGCTTGCACGGTTTGAGATTCATTGTAAAATTGAAGAATGTCGCCAGTCCATTTGCAGCATAGTGGAGCTATCGGGCCTGTTAATCCAAGAGCTGAAGCAACAGAAGAGCCTAGAAGAGTTGTTGTGCTTCCTTCATCCAGTATTGTCTTGACGTCCAAACATCCCAATGGTCCAGGTATTTTAACTGGTACTATTTTCAGCATGATATCACAGTTGACATCGGTCGAGGATGTTGTAACTTGCACATCACCTTTCACATTGTCTTTTTTATGGAGCAATGGGCTGTGATACTTTTCACATCCATTTGTTCCACATGGCTTTCTGTTGTTGCAGCTTCCATGATAGTAATTCAAGCAACAGTAACACGCACGGCAATGTTCTGCTATCTCCCATTGGCGTATTGTATCCGCTGACTTGAACACTGAGCAGCGATCTAAACTATGCTCCGTAGTTTTGCATGCCTTGCAATTTTTTTGTTGTTGGGTACGAGATGGTTACGGTGATTTTGTCTCATGCGTGATTGGTTGAGCATCTTCGACATGCGCGAATGTCCTCGACGTGACTTCCATCATGTTTTGCGACCACGTAGCAAAGTCTTTAAGAGTTTGTTCCCAAAGCTGAATATTGTTCGACATCAAATAAGATCCCCATTGAGTTGATAGATGAGCTGGGAGCTTACACAAGAAACGGGATATTAAATTCCGTCGATCGACAAAATTAAACATAGTTTCACTCACAGCCACTTCGATGTTTTGCACCCTATAGCAAAAATTCATAAGTGTCTTGCTGGAGACCACATGCGAAAGACCGGTGATAGTGCTTACTATCTCACGTAAGATTGCATCAGGCTGTCCGTATTTTGTTTTTAAAATTTTTATTACAGTTTTTGATTCACGTGCCATACACAATAAAAGCTCCACACATTGTCTTGCTTCACCACGAGGGCACTGATCTAATCTCATCACTTTTTCCTTGCCGTCTCGTACTGTGCAAAGAAAATCGGCCATTTCAAACTCGACGAACCATCAAACGTTATTATGTTGGTGCCTACCGTCTGCCGTGAAAAAAGTTTTTCATTGTGTTTGTCAAAGCCAGGACACGCTCGTCTATCGTCCTAGCTCGCACACCATCACTCGACACTGTAGATATATTGCCTTGACACGGAGGCTCATAGTACACAGCGTTATCGCACTCAGCCTCTGAACACGGCACACTCACACTTTCATAAATTTGCTGCTGAATTAGTATTTTTTTATTCCCTACTCTTGCTTTATAAAGTTCAAGCATATATTTTTTCACTTGCAGCAATGATTGTTTTGCAGCGATTTTAGACGCGTTTTGCGGATTTTCATTTTCATTTGTTAGTTCAATGATTTCGCATTTTATTTCAAGGAGCTCCGTCTCTTTTTTCAGACACTCTTTCCGTAGGTAACACAGCTCTGTCTGGTGTTGTGCACGTGGTGATGTTTTCACATCACTTTTCAGAGAGCACTTACAAGATGGCGTCTTCTTCAGATGACGTGTCATGTTTCCAATGCGTCCAACAATTACTCGCGAAATGTCAAGGGCATCACCAACACTTTCGCAGTCACAATTGAATAACACTGCCACTGATTTTAATTGCTTTAAGCCAAGTGATTCGCCGATTAAGCGGAGGTGGTTTTCCCAATCGTCACCGTCGAAGGAAAAATTCGAAAATTTGCGAATGTTCCTTATGACGAAATTCACATTGGCATAATTCCCGAAAAACACGAAATGAACCGCGGCTAATACGTCTCTGGATGACTCTTGGATTTTTTCCTCGATTCCAGTTGAATCTCCGAGGTATTTTCCAGCCATCTCAAAATGTATAAGCGGACTTTTTTCCACGTACTGCCCGATCCGGTTCGAAGGACCACTTTGTTAATTATATCGCAAATGTAAAGAAAACGCGTCGTATCTCGAACAAGTTTATTCTTCGACTGAATTCTTATTGAAAAAAAAAAAAAAAAATACATACACACACATACATAGATTTAAACTAGTTTAGGTAAGCGTCACAGACGGACGCACTCACACAAGAGTCTCGTTGGTATTCAGTGACAATTTAAATACAATGAAGTGTGGGATCGTGAATTGTGCGGGGGTTTGTAATTATCGATAGCGAAACGGTGTTGTACATAAGAGGTCGTCATCCTCTTCTCGCTTCAGGGTAACGGTAGCGAGGCAGTGTTTTTGGGTAAGAAGTGAGTGGCATCCACCCGCGACCATTTCCTTCGCAAGCAAAAGCCGCCCGAAAACTGCCGCCCTTGTGAACGGTTCTAGTGTGCGTTGCTGAGGATAACGGTAACAAATTGGCACCCAACGTGGGGCCTATAACGGTTATAGCGGTAAAAACGGTACGCAACTGTACTCGTGAAAATTTGATGAGCCAATCCCAAATTGTGGGAAGGCATTTAGGCGCGTAAATTGATGTTTATAGCAATCTTAAAGGCGAATTTTAAAGTATCTTACGCGAGAACGGTGATATTATCTTCATTTCGGAAGTAATTGTGAATATTTTTGAATTTTGAGTTTACAAAGTTGGATGGAACTAGTTCATCATATTTCTATATATATATATATATATATATATATATATATATATATATATATATATATATATATATATATATATATATATATATATATATATATATATATATATATATATATATATATATATATATATATATATATATATATATATATATATATATATATATATATATATATATATATATATATATATATATATATATATATGTATATATATATATATATATATATATATATATATATATATATATATATATATATATATATATATATATATATATATATATATATATATATATATATATATATATATATATATATATATATATATATATATATATATATATATATATATATATATATATATATATATATATATATATATATATATATATATATATATATATATATATATTTTGAATTTTGTGTGTGTGACAGGGTGGATGAGCTAGAGTTCTGTTTGTGCAAAAGCAATAGTGAATTTTGCAATTGTTGCGTATAAAAAGTGTGAAAGTGTGATAGTGTGTTATTTAAGTGTTTCAGATAAAATCACAAAGAAGTCGAGGTATATAGTGGCGTTAATAACTGTATTAACGTTACTCATAAAAAAAAAATATTTATTTTCCTTGTACTGACCGGAAAGATTCAGTATATCGAAGATAACGTTCTTTAAACTAATAATTTAAGGGATGGTTACTTTAAAATATATATTTTGCGAAGCATTTATTTTTTTTGATCGATTATAGGTGGAATTTTCGGTGAATTGTTCTCTTAATGAGGTGCTCTTATGTTTGAATTCTTGGAGGATAAGGTGTTAGAGTGAATGAGAAGTGCAATTACGGGATAAAACAGATTAAAGAGTTAAATTTTATTGCGTGAACGTCGATGAGTGAGTGAGCAAATATTATTTGATTAGAGTGTTGTAGCGTAAATGTGGTTGAGAGAGGTCTTAACACAACTTAGAACCAGACCGAAGTCCAGAACCAAGAGTGCTAACGTCTGAAGTGGAATGCTAGTGCCATTCAAGAGGCAAAACAAAAAAAAAGAATTGCCCCGAGAGCAGGGTGCCCTAGAAATGGCCGTGAAGGCCCCTCGTCCGCATTAGCGGAGCATCCTTTAACCAACCCCGATGGATGCTGGTGTGCCGCTTTGCTAGCTCGCTGCGGCTGGGGTGGGTTCATGAAAAAAATGGGGATGGGTGGCTCTCTAGAAAACGGGATGCTACGTGATATTCATCCGTCATGAATTCGCAGCCCCAAACTGGTATATAAAATACCCAGGGACAAAAGGGGTATAGTTCCGTAAAGGAAACCACCCAGGCTCTGCAACATGGGCTGACGAAGCAGACCCAGTGCTCGTGACAAAACACGGAGCCAAAAAATGAAAATCTAATTAAAGGACAAGGAAAACGCGCTACCTCTCTTTTCAGAGGAACCCGGGTGAGGCAGACAGCCCCAGGCCCCCGATGGTAGTGGAGCCCTGACCCCGATGGTCTGGGGTCCTCCACCCTCTGATACTGGCCATATTATCAAAAATTCAAAATCTACATCAAACCAGAAACTAACAATGGATAGGCCAGTATCCCTCCCTTTAAAGAAATGCTGAATAAAATGCCGAAAAATCATGAATTAATCATTTGTAGACTAACCAGGCTACACGCAGACCCTGAAAAAGAAGAAGAACTTCTCGGGCTTTCGGCCCAATAAGAAGACCGTGGGGTTCAAAGTCAACAATCCATCATTATTATTATATCGTTGGTATATTAACAACTCTGCTAGTAAAAACTATAAGTGAGTAGCCTAAGCTTCAGCCCGACAATCTAGATTTCTAAAAAAAAAACCAAAAAAAACCAACGGAAATTCTTACGTATGTGTAAGTATACCTATACATAGGTCTCATAAAACAATTCTTCTCTTTTTTTTCTGTTCGGGTGAATGGTACCATTCCTTACTTGATTATATACATCATTCTTTTCTCACTGTTTGTTTCTTTTTTTTTCTACGCTCCTATGAGATCATCCCAAAAGTCATGTATGAAAATTTGATTTAATTTTAAGTTAAGTAGTTTCTTTCCATTCTCAGTTGTTGTTCCTTATCGTTTTCTTGATTGTTGAATATTATTATATTGAAAACATGTTATTCATGTATGTTTCTCATACTTTGTTCTAACAGTTAGTTTCGAGTGAGTCTAATACAAATTCAAATTCTCTGTACACTTCCAGTTCAATCTTTTGGGCAAGGTTAGAAATAGACTCATGTAAGTACGGCTTTGAATATAATTATAAAAATGACTGACTTCACTTTACAGATATGTCTTTTCGACATTACCTTTCCAAACACAATTCAAAATTTGCAAAAGTGCACGAAATAAATATTCGATGCAAAGCCACTAACGCTCGAAACAAGTTGGCTATGCCAATACCGTCGTTTAGGCAAACGTTTGATGCACTCACATACCTTTTGCGCTTTATTTACTTATTAATTTTTTTTTTTTTAATCAACAATAAAATTAAATGGAAATTGATATTCCATAAATTTCAATTATGTCCTAACATATTTATGAACGACAATCAGATTTATATTTAATCGTCATAATGATAGTAATAACGTCTCACTCGAAATTAATGATTCTAAACACCGATGCCAGGCGTTATAAATAAATAATATTAGATGTCAGCCAAATAATTAATATTAGATGTCAGCCAAGTGGCCAGCACAATTCATTAAAATTGCTGAAGTACATATTTGTGTATTTCTTCATTGCATTGTCAAATCTTGTGTAGAGAAAATTAGTTAGTTCAACTAAAAAAAAACATCATTTTCAACAAAAAAAAAAAAAAAAAAAAAATATGCATAACCTTTCACTTTCCCGCGACACAATATGGATTTCAGCTTAGCAATTCCCTTGGTCTCAGTTCAATAGATCTCATTTCTCGTACATCTACTTTAGTAACATTGAAATTCGATCGAAAATTGAAATATGTTAAGGCTTAACTTATTGTTTACGTGTTTCAAAAAGGAATTTGTGTGACGTTAGTGCGCTACAGATCTGTTTCGAAATTGAATTAAACTAGATTTTTCATATAATTACTTGATCCGTAACAGCATAGGACTATATCCTCGTCCCTTTTGCCCGTTTCGCCTCAATTCTTCGAACAGCCAATAGCGCAAGGCGTGGTAGAAACGGGTCTAGTCAATCAGCCCAAACTACCCACACGCTGCAGGTTAGATCGCAGGAGTGATTAATCAAGTGCGATATGTTTCTATGATGCGCTGCGTCAATAGTGTGTACAAACCATCGGTATCATTTAGTTTCTGCGAATATGATGATGGGCCAACAAAGTCGTGGGCTAATATGAGTGTAATCCCTTCCTTTATTGCCTTCTTCATCATTATTTGCCATCCCATTTGCGTACATTACGTTTTAAATAAATCAAATTATAAGAGTCAAATAAGTATTTAGAAAAGCTTAAATAAACCTTGATGCATTATTCCTGTGCTGATCCGAATACGTAAAGACCACGTTTGTTGTTGTTCTCGCTAGTTAGATTGATAGGTGTAAGTAAATTTGTAGCTTTGCGTCTGAATATCTTTCAATTCGATGCGCAAAGCTTCTCGAATCCACTCTGTTCAGTTCAATTTCCAGATGTAAACACCGAACCGCGGATGTTAAGAAAACAGCACAGATTTGCTATTAGTTTCGCTGTCTCTTTTCCACCAGTCCATTTGAGGGCCTTCAGAACGTCGCTCGTCTTCACTGCCAACTTTTTCCCTAATTGTCCACATTTTGTTTGTTTTTCGTCTTTCTATCCCCCATTTGTATGCTTATTGCAAAATTCTGTTCTACCATCAACAGATCCGTCCGACGATCGCCTTCACATCAAACACTTCATGCGGATATTGCTTCCACGAGTTTCGTGAATTGTCTCGATTATTCGCAATTAAAATGCCAATCGCCAGCATGAAACGAACGCCACAATAAACCGTTCTATCCACCGAAAATCGACCGAAAAAAAGTCGAAACAATGTCAACAATTATTTTTACACGACTGCCGCTAAAAATCCAACCCAAAATTTAATGGTTTCAAGCCGCTAATTTCATCCACAGAATCACAATATATCTAGTAATCACTTAACTATATTCCATTATTAATTTTGCACAGATTTTAGCCAATTTCCATCACTCACATCGACTGATAGGGAAAAGGAATCACCAGTCACACTTTTCAGACCCCACAAAGTTCAGTAATTGGACGCCTTTTGTGATATTTTTTTCCCGTACGCATTCGGAAACACCCCACACTTCAATTTCTTTGACGAGCGTAAATAGCGTTTTCCGAGCTGTTGCCACAAGAATTCCTAAACCGATTTAAGATAGATGCTAAAAGTTTTTTTTTTAAAGTTGCGGCTGATACGCAGCCACTCGTTACGACGAGCAACCCAGCGACCCGAGCCACGGTGACATCCAAAAATGACTGTCCCGAGCTCATCGCTGCAAGCTCACAGCCCAGCTCCAGTCTCGCAATTTTTGCACAAACAAATTACCGTTAATACGGTAAATTCGTTTTGGAATTGAATTTTGAAAGCGACATCGCTTGTATTTCGATTTCTCGAAAACAAGGTGCCGTAAGAGGTTAAGTAGAGGACTTTTGATACATTGCGTATCAAAAGTCATTTGCCGGGAATTAAAGAATAATTCCAATTGGCAAATGCTACAATGTCTGGTCCAAACCCCGAAGAACCTATTTGGTGGTTTCCTGTTATATTTTGTTTGATCAAAACCAAAATCCAATCCTGATATTCGTTGGAGAAGATTAATATGAAAATTTTAGTGGATCGTCTAAGTAAGGACGAGCTCACGTATGAGCTCACCATCCGCGGTTTTCCGTCGGACATGGTGGAAAATATGCGTCAAACTCTAAGGGCTACACTAAAGGCGGAGTCAGCTTTGGATACGTCTTACGTAGAAGCGGCGTATCCATTCGATTTTGAAACCGATTTTTCTGAATTGACAGCGAAAGCATTGGAAGTTGAAGAGTTAATCTCAAAGGTGTCAAGAGATAAAACTTTGACGGACTATCTTAAGGTTAGGGTCAAGATAGAATTCGGGTTCCGCCAACTTAGTAATATGCAGGCAACCACATCCGAACAGATGGAAGGTGCACGAAGGATTCGTAATTGACTCATCATAGCCATGGGTAACTTAGTGGACAAAACCGAGGGGGATAGTGAAGTTGAGGCGGAGTGTGAGGATGACACCCGGACGATGGTTGCACCGCAAGAGGTGAAGGCATCACCCCTGGCGGAAGTGGCAAAATGGGGGCTTAAGTTCAGCGGAGATGCTTCGAGGTCGGTAGACGCTATCCTTGAGCGTGTTGAGGAGTTACGGCAGGCGAGAGGTCTCACTAAGTCACAGCCCTTCAAGGCAGCCGTAGACCTACTTGACTCGCGAGCGCTGATATGGTTTAGAGCTACCCGTGGGTTAGTGGCGTGCTGGAATGAGCTCGTGGAGGGGCTTAGGGTGGAGTTGTTGCAAACAGACTACAAGGACCGCCTTCGTGATGAAATTCGTAAATGGGCTCAAGGTGAGAACGAATCGATGGAGGTGTACTTGGCAGTGATGGACCGCCTTTCTCTCTCGTTCGAAACAAGGCTGCTCGGAAGAGGAGAAATTGAGGACTTTGCGCAGAAACCTTTCGCCTTTCTATCAACAACACTTGGAGTTGACGCCGATATTGTCGATTGCGGAACTGGTAAAGATGGGGCGAACGCTGGATGCCACAAGGGCATCGGTAGCGGCTTTCGTAGCGCCCAATACTCGTCCAAGACGATGCTTGGAACCGGACTTGGCTTACATGAGTGCTGAACCTACAGAGCAGGTAGCCGCGCTATCCAGACGGAGCCACGCACAGTGCTGAAACTGTAGGAGGAAGGGCACGTGTCTAGAGAATGTACAGAGCCTCGGCGTTGTTTCGGTTGCGGCCGTCAAAGGGTGTAACGGATTCCTTATTCCGAATTTTAACTTCAATATCATTCTTCAAGGCCATAATAGCAACAATGCTTTGTTAGAATTTTCGGACCGAGCTCAAAGGCGCACACCGAATAGTATTTCCTCGGTCGGTCCGATAATTCATATTTGCGCTGTGAGCAAATCAATTAGTCAAGGCAAGTTGCCAACGGTAATGCCTTGATGAAGTTTTGAACCGATCCCCAAATTTGCACAATGCATGTCGATTCCCAATTTCGGACCGAGAATGTTTGTCTGCTTTATGCGCATATTTCTATTAGAGCAAAGCGGATCCACAACAACAATGCATTGTTGTCGAATTCGGTCCGAGAATTTTGTTTGCTTTAGGAACATTTTTTTTAATTAGCTCGAAGCGGATCCACAACAACAGTGCCTTGTTGTCAATTTCGGACCGAGCTCAAATGTAAAGACATTTGTGCATTGCTAAGTTCGGTCCGGGAATGCCGTCATGGCATTGTTGTTGCGGAAACGCATAACGGGTTGTATGACTGCGAGTGGAAAAGTGGCTGGCTGAGCTCGAACAATGAGGGCTTGGGCAGTCGAGTGACGAACGTGACCAAAGTTGGTCGAGGTAGCAGCGGGGCGTGTGTTGCTGTCATCAGTGGTAAAGGGCCGTGTGTCCCCACGAATTTTATTTGATAATTTCGGGAATAAAATAGGCAAGGATTCACACTGTAACTGTCCGGACGAACACATATTAGCGTGCGGGAATAAATTCGAGAGTGGAGTCGGCGGGTGTCGCTCGGGAGATTTCTAATGGAGCGCGTACATAACTGATTGCTGATGATATGAATACGAGCGAGCGTCAATCGGATAGTGAACCATACTAAAAGTTCGCGAATCGGTGTCGTGATGTCGTTTATCAGTGTCAACAATACGTATTTGTGCAAACATATTTGCACTATTGCACGTGGATTATTGTGAAATGGTTTTGTAGCTAATAAGAACAAATTCGAAGATCCAGTACAAAAACTACTGCTGAAGCAAGAAGCCAGCCGCAAGTCCGAATAACAATACTGTACCGACATGCTACCAGCTGCTGAAAGGCAAATGCAGATGTCAGATCATCGAATCCTGATGTGCGGCTGACAACCGATAACACGTTCCCCAGTAAGACCCTTCGTGTATGTTGCAGCTACATAAATTGCTAATACACGTAAATTGACGCTTTCGCCAAAGCTAAGTGAGAAAATGTTTTAAGACAAACGGTTCCCAAACTCATCATATACCCTTCAACTATTTGTACGATTGGGGCCTGAATTGCTCGTAAGAGTCCTTAAGGGTCGCTCGAAGAGATTCGAGTTTAGAACTACAGACTTTGATCTTCGCCTTATATGGGTCCCCACACTTTTTGAAGTGAAACCGACTTATGCTCATTAGAGCATAACTCCTACTAGCTGAACGCGCTAAAACTCCCGGTCGGTTGTCACTCCTGCAGATCTACTTATGTGGTATCATCCCACCAGTTCTTCCCTTACCTATCTGCAGCCCCTTTTAGAGCTGCCATTAGAAAAAAATTTTAATTAACTTTCAATAACAGACTCTCGTTTTTGTATTTCGTCTTAGGCTTTAAGCCTGAAGGCAGTGTGTTTTCCAGTTCTGCGAAATCTGCTATATCGGCAACAAGCCATTTAGTTCAGTCCAGCCTGCGGAAGCAGATGTCGCCTTCCTTCCTGTTGAACGAGTAGTCTTGTGATATAAATTCTGTCTTCGTAGGTGGTTAACCTTTACTGGGGCTTTGGTCAGCGAAGGGCAAACCATCTGCGAAATCTGCTATCTGGCAACCAGCTAGTTAGTACGTCCAGTGATCTTGCTCTTTGTTGCTTGAAGTCCTAGTATCGGTAATACTACTTCTATCTCACTCGTATTCATTGTTCAAATTCGAAATATCGCTCGTTTGATTCGGGAATTGTCGAGAGTGACCACCTGAGAGAAGATGAAAGCCATGTACAATACCTTTAGAATGGAAACTTATCTTTTGAAATTTTTAGTCATTTTTAATCCTGCACACAGTACTTGAGTATAACTTACACCATGCTTTGGGTGATTAGAGTAGTTTACCAGTAGTTTTCATTAAAGTCAGTAAAAGTTCATTCCATTTTCGTTTCCATTCATAATAGAATTCTTAGTATCAAGAGTCGTTTGAATTTCATGTTACCGTTCTCTAATATTTTCTCGGAATAATTGTTGAATCTTTAAATCTGTTTCCTCTTGTTTTCATATAAGGGAATCTAGCACCGCCACTCTCACAAAAAGAAAAAAAAAAGAAAGAAAAGGAAAAACTCTAGCGCACCTGAACCGCTAGAAACACTAATGTTCGAAGAACAGTAGAAGAATCGTGCAGGTTTTGAGTGCATATTCCACCACATGTGCTGCTTATTACGACCAAACTGTTTCTAATGCCACGTTTTACTTTGGTCTCAAGAATGCATTATAACTCATATGGTGGAAGGTTTCAGATATTACCACTGGCATGAATTTCAACGTTTATGAGAGCAAAACACGGGTTAATTATATTCGTTATCAGTTGCTTATTTCACATAATTTTGAAAGCAGCATCTCATATAACATCACTGAAGAAAATGCTCAGTGCCTGCAGCACTGTAACTGAAGTTGGTGTTTGGGGCTGCGATCCGAAAAATTTGCAGAACTTTGGGAATTGAAACATTGGTTATTTATTTGTTTCCGGTATGAATACTAACTGTAAGCATTTATTGATACAAAAGTAGCACAACCGACTCGTGCTGGCAACCTTCTGCCAGTATCAAAGCCAAGAATATATCACATCTGCTTCACGTTATTATATTACATTAGAAGCTAAAGGAGTATGAAATTTAGAGTTGCCTGCAGCGAGTTTTTTCAAATAATCGAAAGCTTAATATTTGCTGTTTATTTTCACTACAATACCATTACCATTTGAAAATTCTACGATAAAACCGCTTAGTAAAGATATTGCAATTAAACACAAAACCAACAATAGCTGGCAACCCTATCGTGGCTTTTCAACCAAATTTGGCCTGAATAATGCTTATGACAGGTTTCATCAATTGTATGAAATTCGTATTGATTTCATGACTGCACTGGAAGTTATAGTGCGAAAAGTTTTATTTTCCTGAGCGAATTTTCAAAACCAAACACACAAAAATTACCATAGCTGGCAGCACCAATCGAATTTTTGAACCAAATTTCTACCAAACAGGGTTTAGAGTAAGGCTGCGCTACTGTGTCAATTCAATAAAAATCTGGTAACTCATTCACATTTCATAGGGCAAAAAGCAGTTTTTTTTCTTTGTAATTTTTCAAGATGGCACCACTGGCACAGACTTGCCCACAATTCAAAATCGCTTCTATCGAATCTGGTCCAATGCATTCTGTAAATTTTAGCTGTATCTGATTATTGGTTCGTGAGTTTCCGTGAACAGAAGTTTTTGATGCTAAAAATATAGGTTAACTGGGAGAGGGTTACCGTTCTTGTCCGACATGAAATTTCCAAAGTTTTATTTCGAACGTGTAGATATAACATAAGATTTATATACAGATTGGTTTTATTGTAAGAAACGGACATTTTTTTGAATATTCGATGGTTTGAATGTTTTCACTTCCAAATTTTTTTTTTCAAAATGAAGACACCAAAATTATCATAGCTGGCAGCTCCAACCGACTTTTTCGACCAAATTTCTACCAAACGTGGCTTAAAATAAGGTCCAGCAATTGTGTGAGTTTCGTCAAAATCGTACGATTCAATCAGAATTTATAGGGCTAAAAACAGTTATCTTTTTTAATGGTTTTTCAAGATGGCACCACTGGCACAGAATCGCCCGCATTTCAAAATCACTTCTATCAGACCTGGTCCTATTTAAGACCAATACATTCTGCAAATTTCATTTAATTCTGCTCATCGGATCGTGAGTTTCCGTGAACAGAAATTTTTGATGCTAAAAATATAGGTAAATTGGGCAAGGGTTACCAGGCGTGCCCGTTATACCATATCTTTTTTTTTTTTTTGGTTATGTAAACAAAGCACAAGATTTACATATGAGTGGCTTTTTTTTGAAGAAACGGCATTTTTTCAAGAGAGACGATGATTTGGAGGTTTTCACTTTCAGTGCCTGCCCTAGCTATAGGGTTGCCAGCACGCTCATTAAAAGCTACACAAATCTACAACTAAATAATATCAATACGCTCTCAAAATTTCGTAATAATTGAATAGCTCTGTCAAAAGTTATCGCAATTTAAAAATTTTCAAATTTTCCCGTCCTCTTTTTAGGCACCCAGCGCACACATAGGGTCAAAAAATTCCAAAGCATTATCCGATTCATATGTAAAACACAATCGAAATTTATTTCGTTAACTTTATTTTTGCGAAAATCATTTGTGCACGAAATAATAGGTATATTAAAAATATCACTTAAATGGCCGCCGGCGCCAAAAGGTTAACAATAACTGACATTTAAAGAGACGTGGACCTATTCTGCATATACACCAATGTATCCTGAAAGTTTCAGCTCAATCGGATGGCGCGTTCCCGAGATTATCTCACTGAAATTTTTTGATGATATATATATATATATATATATATAGAAATATGAATTTTTGGTCGAATCGATTTTAATACTAATGTTCTTCGAACATTAGTAAAAAAGACACAGTCCAAGTTAAATTCGTTTAAGCAAACTCACTCGATATAACCTGATCCATCGAACCTAGGGTATATCACTCTCGGAACACTTTTTGTTGATAACTCTCAATAATCAACTTTCACTGATCCTATAGGGATTACTGGAAAGTTTCTTTAAGCTATTGCACACTAAAAATTTATTATCTCTTATCCATAATACTAAGAATTAAGTATTACTTAGTTGTTAAGCTTCTGGAATCTTTTAATTCAACTTTCAAACATGCCGTTCGAAAGAACACCACCGCCACAGGCGGCGAAAGACTTTGAAGATGGCAGCCATGAGAGCTGTGCCATCTGCCAACAGGCGTATCAGCAAGGCGATCGCTTGTTGCTTACCGGATGTGACCACAAGTACCACGAGGAGTGCCTCCAAGGTTACTTGACATAGTCCACCGCATGTCCATTATGCCGTAGAGAAGTTAAGGTGGAGGACTTGCGTGGACCCAATTTTCGTGCCGAAACCAATAGGCGACTGAAGCAAGGCGCAGTGCCTTAGGGCCACCGACCCGTAACTCGGTCACACAAAACCAGACCTCTGGACGGAGAACCAAACGTTTCAGAGCCACCCCTGTTGAATTCTCTCGGGGAAGCAGACGACGCTGCATCAGCTCTTCCGACCGATCCCCAAACGTTAAAATCTGATAAGGAAATCGGAGAGCTTAAGTGCCACATGAGTCAGATGTTGCAGACCATGACAAATTTGCAGCAACAGATGCACACACTGGCACTCTCTAGTCCAGGTGCTACACCCCGAACTTCACCAGGTGGACCTCGTCTAGATGGCTCGGGGGGCGCTCTGAGAGGGGAACGAGTACTCCAGCATCGCCGGGGAGAGTTCGCTCCTCACATTCACGAGATGTTAGGCCTTCAGACCACCTGGCTGCAAACAGGTCCCAACAGGGTATATTAGAGCCGATGGTTCGCAGAAACCGTCGCACTTATCGAAATAGAGGACTTGCTTCAGATCGAGTAACCACCATCATGGCAGGGTGGAATTTAAAGTTCAGTGGAGAATCTGGGAGTATTCCCGTGGAGAAGTTTTTATACAGGGTGACGGCCCTAACACATCAGACTTTACAGGGAGATTTTGGTGCCCTTTGCCAACACATTGACGGTTTGTTGATGGGGGAAGCGGAGGAGTGGTACTGGCAATACCATCAAGAAGTCAGGAGAGTGGAATGGGTAGGATTTTGCGAAGACATTCGACGTGAGCTTAGAGATTTCGCTTCTAGTCGCGAAATCACCAACAAGATCCGAAGGCGTCGCCAGAAGGCTGGCGAGTCATTTGACGATTTTTATAGGGATCTGCGGCGAATGTCTAGTGCTCTTCCGATGCCATTGTCCGACCACGATCTGTTGGACATTGTGCAGGGCAATATGTTGCCGGAACTACAATGGCAATTAGTAGACAAACATTTCGCCAGCACACAGCAGCTTCGGGAGCACGTAAAGCGATGTGAACGTTTAGCTCAAGCTTTAGGGCAACCTGAGAGGGTCTTTGGTATTCGCCGTCATCTGGCGGCTCTCTCGGATCCTGGTCTCTCTGGTGATGAAGATCAGTTGCCACACGAAGTTTTCGAGGTCGCTCGCAGTACGATATGCTGAAACTGTCGTCAGCCAGGACATTTATATGCCTGCAAGAGCGCAAAATTTTCTGTTACGGTTGTGGAGCAGAAAACGTCTATAAGCCGCACTGTGAAACTTGCCAGCAAAAAAACCGGCTGGCCGGAGCAGCTCCCAACACCCAGAAGCTCTCCGGAACGAAACCATGGCCTCGGCAGTACCCCAAACCGTAACAGTACCATCCTCTTTACCTGATGCCAGCGTACCCTCTCCAGCTTCAACAAATGTTATCCCTAGCACCACTCTTGCGACTCCAACCATCGCAAACAACTTACCGCTTTTTTCTAATAATTCGGACGCGAGGAACCTAAACAGTTCTACGAGGGAGCCGGAGCGGGTCTCCGATGTCAGCCCCATTCCCCGTTACCTGCAACCTTTTCATGTTCGCGTCAGGGAATACAAAAACGCACGTCAGCGTATTTTTGATAGTGAGGAAATCTCTCACGTGAAAAGAACGAAGAGATCCACACTTCGTTTACGTAATTTCTGGCAGCGTATAAAAAAACAAAGGAGCTAGTACTGCTCAGCTACCGTAGTGGATAAACCCACAGGTGATCTACGGCACTACACCCAAGTTACATTGTTCGGCGATGAGAAAGCCAGTGGATTGATAGACACGGGAGCGAGTGTCAGCTGTCTGGTGGCTGACTTGGCGAAGAGAATCATTGCTGACTCTCGGCACCGTTTGGAGAAGTTGCATGTGAGCCTAAGGACTGCGGATGGCACCAAACACTCAGCCGTCGGACGCATCACAGGCTCCATCCAATTTCGAGGGCGTACAAAAACTATGGAGTTCTTGGTAATGCCTTCGCTAAGTCAGGACCTTTATTTGGGAGTTGACTTTGTGCGCTTGTTTAATTTGGCCACAGACTTGTTTGATCCGTGCCCACGTTCTCAGGAACTGTCCTTGTCTACTTTATCACCTGTCAATTGTCATCACTTATCTCCAGAGCAGCAAGAAGAACTAGACTCAGTCATTACGAGATTTCCATCGTTCGCGAAGGAAGGGTTGGGACGCACAACACTCACTTCACACGTGATTGATGTGGGCCCCAACAAACCCATCAAGCAACGGCACTTCGCCGTCTCACCTGCAATCGAAAAATTATTATATGCAGAGGTCGACCGAATGCTGAGTCTAGGTGTAATCAAGGAATCACAAAGCAGCTGGTCTTCTCCTGTGACTTTAGTCGTCAAACCAGGGAAGGTCAGGATGTGCCTGGATGCTAGAAAGGTCAACCAGGTGACGGTGAAGGACGCTTATCCTTTGCCTCTGATCGATGGTATACTAAGTCGACTACCACCTGCAAGGAATGATCTTTCTACATAAGGAATGATCTTTCTACATAAGGAATGATCTTTTGACAAAGATGCCACTTCACAAATTGCAATTTGCTTACCAAAAAGGCAAATCAACTATATCAGCTACACATAAGCTGACACAAATAATAGAAAAGGCATTGGAATGCAAGGAAGTCGCACTATGTGCTTTCATGGACATAGAGGGAGCCTTTGACAATGTAAGACATGACTCGCTACACGTCGCTCTCCAGAGGAGGGATACTCCTCAAGAAGTAGTGAAATGGGCGAGCAAAATACTAAGGAATCGAAGTGTGGTTGCGGAGCTGGGGGAAGCGAAGCTAAGGGTGGATACTAGGAGGGGATGTCCACAGGGAGGAGTATTATCCCCCCTGTTATGGTCCCTACTAGTTGATGACCTTCTCGTGACCCTCAATAGTAAGGGCCTAACTGCTCTCGGCTACGCGGACGACATTACGGTAATAATAAGAGGCTCACACATGGACACCGTGAGGTCCAGAATGCAAAAAGCCTTAAATGAAACAACCCAATGGTGCGAAAGAGAGGGTCTATCCATCAATCCTCAGAAAATTAGCATAATACCATTCACCAGGAAAAGAAAAATCGAAATAGGAGCCCTAAATATTAGGGGCACAGTCGTATGTCTGCAGGAAGAGGTAAAATATCTAGGAATACACCTAGATAGGAAACTCACCTGGGACAATCATCTAAACAAAACGACAATGAAGGCCACTAAGGCACTCTGGGCGACAAAACAAATGCTTGGTCGCAATTGGGGACTATCTCCAAAGCAGACCCTATGGGCATACAAACAAATGGTGAGACCTATCCTCCTATATGGAGCAGCAGTGTGGTGGAAGAAAACCATACAAAAAACCGCTATAAATAGGCTCAACAAGCTTCAAAGGATGGCCTGCCTGCTGATTACAGGAGCAATGAGCTCCACTCCAACAGCAGGAATGGAGGCCCTTCTAAACCTTGAACCGCTGCACCTCAAAATTCAGGAGGAAGCAGCGAGACAAGCCATTAGCCTACAACAAGCCTACAGGTTTAAATCAGGGGACCTCAAAGGCCACCTAAAAATCCTGGAGGACGTCAGGCCCATAATGGAAATGTTAAACCTCAGCGACCAAATAAAAACTGAGACAGCATTCGAGAAGAGGTTCAAGGTCACAATTCCATCAAGGGACAAATGGAAGGATGGACCACCTCCCTCGTACAAAGGAGCGCAAATGTGGTATACGGATGGTTCAAAGATGGATTGTGGAGTAGGAGCAGGGATCGTAGGTCCCAAGTGCAAAATGCATTTCCCTCTCCCAAAAGAAGCCACGATCTATCAAGCGGAACTATCTGCCATATTAAGAGCCTCACAAACAATAAAAATAAGGAATACAAAAAGGGTCAGAATAAAAATCCTATCGGATAGTCAAGCGGCTCTTATGGCTATCAATCGCGATCAAATAAATTCGGCTATTCTCCTAGAGGTGAGAGAGGCCCTTAATGAAATAGGGGCACAGAACAGCCTCGAGTTGATATGGATCCCCGGCCATGAGGGGCACCGAGGAAACGAGGAAGCTGATACCAGAGCCAAAAAAGGAGCAGAAATGCCCTTCATAGGTCCTTCTCCGTACTGGGGCTTTACAAAAGCAGATACGGAAAAGGAAATTAAAGCATGGAGCAAAAAGAAGATCGAAGACTACTGGCTTAATATCGAGGGTTTAAAACACTCAAAAAAATACCTTGGCTTCGATAATAAAAGAGCAAAAGAAGCAGTGGCTCTCTGCAAAAGTGGCATAAGAGCCCTATGCGGAGCATTGACAGGACACCTTCCATGCAAAAAGTACCTCCACAGGATAGGTGAGGAGCACGATGACTGCTGCAGATACTGTGGGGAAACGACAGAGTGTGTAGAACATCTGCTCACAGTCTGTCCAGCACTAGCGAGAAGAAGATTCGAGCTACTTGGCTCTGCTCTTCCTTCCACCAGGGACATCACAAATGTCCCGTCAAGGAACATATCCAGGTTCATTAGAAGCCTGGACATCCTATAGGACATAACGCAAAGGAGGCACAATAGACCCAGGAGGTCGCAGTGCTAGGGTCCCTCTGGACCCACTCCAGGCCATCATCATCATCATCACCACCTGCAAAATACATAAGTAGCCTAGACTTAAAGGACGCCTTTTGGCAAATACCACTCGATAAGGACTCACAGGATAAGACGGCCTTCACTGTTCCTGGTCGACCCCTCTATCAGTTCGTGACCATGCCATTTGGCTTGTGTAACGCGCCGCAAACCATGCAATGGCTAATGGATAGAACGATTCCGGCACATCTCAAGCATCAAGTATTCATTTATCTAGATGACCTGCTTTTGATTACGGAAACCTTTCAAGAACACCTTGCATTACTCAAGAAAGTTGCACACCACCTCCGTGCTGCCGGACTGACCATAAATGTAGAGAAGAGCAAGTTCCTGATGAAAGAGGTGAAATATCTCGGACACATAATCGGTCATGGGACTGTGCGCACAGATCCCGATAAAATCCAGGCCATAAAGGAATTCCCAATTCCTCGGACCGTCAGACAGTTGCGTCGCTTCCGAGGGATTTGTGGATGGTATCGTAGATTCGTTCCCGCTTTTTTGGCTATATCTGCACCCTTGACTAATATGCTGTCCAGTAAGCATAGATTTGAATGGACTGATGAGAGTTTGGGCGCTTTTCATGCTTTGAAACAGTGCCTTATTTCTGCTCCAGTGTTACATAGTCTGCACTTCGCTAAACCCTTTGCGATACACTGAGACGCAAGTCAATACGGCGTTGGGGCCGTTCTGATGCAAAAGCTGGAAGATGGAAGTGAAGTACCTATAGCGTATATGTCTCAAAAACTAAATTCCGCCCAGCGCAATTACACGGTGACGGAACAAGAATGTCTAGCTGCTGTACTAGCTATCAAGAAGTTTCGAGCATACATCGAGGGACAGGAATTTGAAGTTATTACTGACCATGCATCTCTGAAGTGGTTGATGAACCTGCAAGACTTGCACGGGAGACTCGCCAGATGGGCATTGAAATTACAGGGCTTCAAATTCACAATATCGCATCGAAAAGGGAGCCAAAATGTGGTACCAGACGCGCTCTCCCGCGTTCACACACCAGAGGCCTGTGACACCATCCACGAGATCTCGGATCTCGTCGAAATCGATCTGGAATCACCTCATTTCAAATCGAAGGCATACTTGGAGTTGATCGACAGAATCGTATCAAACGCGGCCACACTTCCTGATCCAAAGGTGAACGATGGGTATGTCTACAGACGCTGTCAACATTCCACTGGGGATCTCATCCAAGAAAGGGACAGTTGGAAGTTATGGGTTCCTAGCGAACTTACTGCTAATTTAATCATGCGGGCCCATGACCCACCCACAAGTGCGCATGGAGGCATCGGCAAGACTCTGCGACAATTGCAGACACAGTTCTTTTGGCCTAAAATGGCTTCACAGGTCAAGGATTATGTTCTGGCATGTGACGCTTGCCGGATGAACAAAGCTCCAAATCACATCCTGAGACCACCCATGGGAAAGGCAGTCACTAGTGACAGAATTTTTCAGCGTCTGTATATAGACCTATTGGACCCTTACCACGGATCTAAGGAAGGTAACAATGGGATACTAGTTGTAATGGATCATTTGTCGAAGTTTACCTTCGTGGAGCCTTTGAAGAAAAGCACCGCAGCCCAGGTGTGTGAATACGTGGAGAAGCGTGTCTTCCACGTTTTTGGTGTCCCTGAAGTGATTGTTACGGACAACGGAGTTCAATTCCGTTCTCACGTGTTCAATTCACTGCTCGAAACATATGGCATACAGCATCAATATGCGGCAGTGTACTCACCCCAAGCTAATGCATCAGAACGAGTCAACCGTTCGTTGGTAGCAGCCATTCGAGCTTATGTAGCACCTTCCCAACGCGATTGGGATAAAAAGCTGTCGGAAATTAATTCGGCACTATGTACATCTCACCACTTATCTACAGGATTCAGCCCTTACTATTTAGTATTTGGTCAGCACATGGCCAGACATGGAAGTTCTTACAAGCTGCTTTGTCAACTGGATCTGTTACAGGAGCCCACTGCAGAACTGCCCTCTCATTCCCGTCAAGAATTGGTTCGACAGCAAGCGCAAAGACAACTAGACCTGGCATACCAGTCTCAGGCTAAATATTATAATCTATGCACTCGACCCACACAATTCAACCCTGGAGACCTCGTGTTCGTGCGGAATTTCGCCCAAAGCAAGGCTACGGAGCATTACAACTCCAAATTGGACCACAAATTTAAAAAGGCCAAAGTAGTAGCGTGGCTGGGTACCTCCCGATACCTCCTACAGCATCCGGACGGAAAAGCTATGGGGGTGTTTCACGGCAAGGACATTCGACATTGAGCCTCAAGCATACCCTCACCCCCAGGAGTCAGCACGGTTTCTTTCGCGCACCAACGTGCCTAAGCTAAACCTGTTCTTCAGTCAACTCAGCTGCAAATGAGAACACGCCACCTGGCTTCAGTCAACTCAGCTGCAAATGAGAAAACGCCACCTGGCTTCAGTCAACTCAGCTGGAAATGAGAAAACGCCACCTGGCTTCAGTCAACTCAGCTGCAAATGAGAAACGCCTGGCTGGCTTCAGTCAACTCAGCTGTAAATGAAAAAACGCCGCCTGGCTTCAGTCTACTTAGCTGCAAATGAGTACCCGACGGGTTCCTTGGCCCACTCAGCTATAATGAAGTTACCTTTCCCTGTTCATCAAGAGTTCGCTCGTGCTTCTTACGCCCGTCCGTTGCAACAGAGAGGATGCAGGTCATTTCGACGTGTCATATTTATGTCTAACCATGGCGAAACGTTGTATTGCGTCCCGTACTTCGGCGCGTAAAGCAATAACAAGGGTCTTCTGTTCTTTCCGCGCAGTATTCCTTGCCGAAAGAACTGTTTGTGTAATGGGTTCCTCATTCCGAATTTTAACTTCAATATCATTCTTCAAGGCCATAATAGCAACAATGCTTTGTTGGAATTTTCGGACCGAGCTCAAAGGCGCACATCGAATAGTATTTCCTCGGTCGGTCCGATAATTCATATTTGCGCTGTGAGCAAATCAATTAGTCAAGGCAAGTTGCCAACGGTAATGCCTTGATGAAGTTTCGAACCGAGCCCCAAATTTGCACAATGCATGTCGATTCCCAATTTCGGACCGAGAATGTTTGTCTGCTTTATGCGCATATTTCTATTAGAGCAAAGCGGATCCACAACAACAATGCATTGTTGTCGAATTCGGTCCGAGAATTTTGTTTGCTTTAGGAACATTTTTTTTAATTAGCTCGAAGCGGATCCACAACAACAGTGCCTTGTTGTCAATTTCGGACCGAGCTCAAATGTAAAGACATTTGTGCATTGCTTAGTTCGGTCCGGGAATGCCGTCATGGCATTGTTGTTGCGGAAACGCATAACGGGTTGTATGACTGCGAGTGGAAAAGTGGCTGGCTGAGCTCGAACAATGAGGGCTTGGGCAGTCGAGTGACGAACGTGACCAAAGTTGGTCGAGGTAGCAGCGGGGCGTGTGTTGCCGTCATCAGTGGTAAAGGGCCGTGTGTCCCCACGAATTTTATTTGATAATTTCAGGAATAAAATAGGCAAGGATTCACACTGTAACTGTCCGGACGAACACATATTAGCGTGCGGGAATAAATTCGAGAGTGGAGTCGGCGGGTGTCGCTCGGGAGATTTCTAATGGAGCACGTACATAACTGATTGCTGACGATATTAATACGAGCGAGCGTCAATCGGATAGTGAACCATACTAAAAGTTCGCGAATCGGTGTCGTGATGTCGTTTATCAGTGTCACCAATACGTATTTGTGCAAACATATTTGCACTATTGCACGTGGATAATTGTGAAATGGTTTTGTAGCTAATAAGAACAAATTCGAAGATCCAGTACAAAAACTACTGCTGAAGCAAGAAGCCAGCCGCAAGTCCGAATAACAATACTGTACCGACATGCTACCAGCTGCTGAAAGGCAAATGCAGATGTCAGATCATCGAATCCTGATGTGCGGCTGACAACCGATAACACGTTCCCCAGTAAGACCTTTCGTGTATGCTGCGGCTACATAAATTGCTCATACACATAAATTGACGCTTTCGCCAAAGCTAAGTGAGAAAATGTTTTAAGACAAACGGTTCCCAAACTCATCATATACCCTGCAACTATTTGTACGATTCGTCCGAAGTTAGAGTCTATATTTTTGTTTTTGCATCTATGAAGACAATGAATAAGGTTAACTGTTTTGGTTAACGTGATCGAAACACATCGAACTAATGGAGGAGAGTTTGAGTGCCCGTGTTTTTTTTTATGAAGGAACATTTTATGAACATTTTTGAATTTCGTGAATTAATTGGGTTGGCTGGTAAACTTGTATTAGTTATGTAACTGAAAACTAATTTCTCGCGTGAACGCTCAAGTTCAGTGTATAACAACGGGAAGCTGGGCAACCATTTTGGTGACGAGAGCAAGTCGAACAATTCTGATCCGAATTTCCTGAGATTATAGCACCACGCGTTGTGCAAATGATGATCTATTGGCTCGTTTGAATTTTCCACAGTTGGTGTGAAAATCCGGTTAAGTTATCTTGTTTTAGTAGTGGTTTCAGCATGTGATGAACGCAACGAAATTGAAATCAGAAAACCCGTTCAAATTCCGAGACTACTGGAATATGGTATTCATATGGATCATAGCAGTGTTTGTAGCCCATCCGGTGTAGAAGAGATTGAAGCTATTGGTGTATCAAATGGCACCGCCTACGAAGCATCATTTAATTGTTCGTTATAAGAGTTCCGTCAGCTGGGCGGCGTGCATGTTAAAATTAAATAACTCCTATTAAGAAGGTTTTGGTTAGTTTTCGAAAGAGAACAGATATTGTATTAATTTTTGTACATGGGTATTGATTTTCTTTGAACTCATAATTGAAGTGAAATAGAATGCAAGACAGAAATAAAAAGAAGAAAGAATACATATGTGGATGCTTGCATATACATAGCTTAAATGACAGTATAAGAAAGAAAAAAGGAAATCCAAATATTTTAAATAGTTTCCAATATTGTATGAAGTTTTGTTATTTCCCACATTCTGCTTCGTTATCAAATCGGGTTTTGAAAAGAAAAAAAAGAACATAAAAATATATTGAGTGATATGCATGCATTATAGAGTCATTTGAAAGAATCGTGATTTTTACTATGAGTTTTGAAAATGTGCATTGCAAAAATATCGTAATTACAAACAAAAATAGTGGAAAAAGAAGCACAGTTGCTTTATAAGCTTATTTGAATTCACCTATGATGTTGAACTAAAAATGGAAAGCATCTTACAGATTTAGTAGATATTAGATAACAAGGCTACTCTGTCCGATACTAGGAGTATAACCATATAACCAAATACGCATTTGTTTAGTTGTGTTCCGCCTTATTGAAAGAATTCATTTCTCTTAAGTTCGAAAAAAAAAAAACATGAATATTCCAGTAACTACCGGGATATGTACGTACATATTAGCAGGTACTTGAATCGTGTGTAACTTGCGCGCACGCTGTATATGGTACATTGTAAAAACATAACTTTTCTTGTGTAATACTCAAATCGAAAGCCTGAATTAATTGAAACTAATGATATTATATTGCAATAGCTCTAGAATTTACAGAATAAAACAAGATGCTTTGGGGTAGATAATCCTTTTTTTTTTCTTGACGTGAGAGTGGTAGTGCGGACTTCTTATATGCTTCTTTTAGGGGTGGTTGTAGTGAAGGAGAGAAAAGGTAAGTACATGGCGAATTCTTAACGATCTTGTGATTGTGTTTCAGGTGGCAAGCTCTCGATGGTCGCGCACGCTTTTCTTGTCCGGTTTTCGCGATTCCTTCATTAAATTCGGTCGGGGTTTTTTCTTTGTGGGCCTTCTCGATGTTACTCGGGAGTGCTTCATCCGTTTCCGTGACCAACTCATCAGCGTTCGCAGCGTCGCGCGTACTCCTTCTTTCTTATTTTCCGGCAACGGCCACCAATCCGCGATCCCTCGCGCGCGTACTTAAACGGGCCGCGTGTGTTGGCTTCGTAGGAAGCTCCAAGACCTTTCTTGGTGGCCTTGATTTTTTTTGTTGTTCGGCCCTGGTGATCGTCGCGTTCCAGTGGTTAATATGGTACCCCTGGTCAGGGTCAGCCTGCACGGCTCTTACTGGACTTTAATGTCCAGTATACGATCGCGGTTGTTTTTACGGTGTTTCCTCCGTCCTATAGGCACATGAATAAAATGTGATGATTGATGGGACACGTGACAGGGAAAAGAACCCCCCCCACTTCTCCCGAACAGAGCTAGAGGCAACCAGCATGTGCCGACCTCCTTGTCACGTGAGAGTCGTAGCTACTCCGAGTAGCTCAGTCCTGCACGGACAAATGACTCGTTTCCCTTTGATGGTCATTCGAGACCCTCACAATTTTCAACGTTAACTCAAACTTCATAACAAGGGTTTTGCGAGCGGCGTATCCAATGTGTCGAGCTAAGGCAGCGGAGCCAGAGGCCCATGCGCGATCAGAACTGCAAGCTCCGGGAAACGGTCGCCGTGCTCACTACGTGACCGAGCGAGCACTAGAGGGAGGTCGCAACGAGTAGGAAAGTCTCCGCTCGAGGACTATTCGTTAGCTAGCATTGGTCAAGACAGTCGCCCTTACCTGCAAGTGGAGATAGCGGGCGTTGTCATGGAGGGTCTGTTAGATTCAGGCGCGAGTCGTACGATTCTGGGAGAAAGAGGATGGTCTCGTTTAGTCAGCAGAGGAGTGATGCTGAACCCGGACGAAATTGAAGAGGAGCGGCTTGCAAACGGCAAGATGTGCAAAGTGAACGGTGAAGTGCGTCTGGACTTCGCACTGAATGGTTGAAAGAGGGAACTGGAGGTACTGGACATCTTGGCAATCCCTCAGGAGGTTATATCTGGAGTAGATTTTTGGCGAGGCTTCGGAGTAGTACTGAACATGAAGGGTTGACAGTGGACATCCGTTGCTGTAGCAGAGACGGTGTCGGGGAAGGTGCTGCGTGGTCAATCTGACCTATCCAAAGCAGAGGCAGCAAAACTAACTGGAATGTTGAGCGAGCAATTTTGTCTGATGGGCGATGGGTTGGGTTGCACGAAGTCTGTGAAGCATGTGATCAAAACGACGGCGGCTCCAATCAAGCAACGATATTATCCAGTCTCGCCCGCGGTACAATGCCAAATAAATCTGGAGCTGGATGAGATGCTCAAGTTAGGGTTAGTCGAGCCGTTGTCGAGTCCTTGGTCTTCGCCAAAACTTTTAGTCCGAAAGAAAGACGGGTCCTATCGTTTCTTTGTGGACTTTAGAAAGGTGAATGCAGTATCCGAGAAAGATACCTATCCCTTGCCGTATTTCTCCACGACGCTGGAGAAACTACGGAATGCGAAGTACTTGTCGACGCTGGACGTGAAGTCTGCGTACTGGCAAGTACCAATAGCAGAGGGTTCTTGTCAATATACTGCATTCACTGTACCAGTAAGAGGCCTGTTTCATTTTTTACGAATGCTTTTTGGACTCTACAATTCTGGGGCTACGTGGCAACGCTTAATAGATACAGTGTTGGGATCCGCTCTCAAACCGTTTGTGTTTACATACTAAGATGATATTATTGTGGTTACAGACACTTTCGATCGACATATGGCATAGGCGTGCCGTGACCTAAAATCTAGCAGGGGCCAGGGACCAAAAGGTTCAAGACATGCGATGATTTTGTCTTGCTTAAGGTACATGTACTGTTCATACAACTTATATAATTTACTAATACATTATATATTTGTTAATATATTCTTTGTTATTTGCTTGTGTATAATGCATTATCAAATAAACTTCATGTCTGTGAATACGTATGAGCTACTACCCCATGCATATAATGTGAACAGTAGGTATGAACTACACACGAATTATCTATGACCGCTAAGAAATGAACGCTTGAACGAATTATACGGGAATATAATGGAAATAATTAGAAATATAAGACTATTATATAATATAAGACTACTAGATGCTAAATTTATTTCAACTTATACTTGAACAAGAGGATAGCTAAGTTTCAAAATATCTTTGAAAAAATTGGAATATATTAAGCTAAGAAGGAAGAAACTGACCTCTTGCTTCAAACTTTTGTTACCTAGAAAACTTAGAAAAAGCATATATAACTTGGCAAGATGGAAGAGTGCTGTAACTTACTCTTTACTCTTACTCTTTCATCATTTGGTTTGCAGGGATATCTTCGTAGCCCTAACTACGTGTCCAAGGCTAGCTGAAACAGCAAAACCTTTGAAATTAGTGCGTTTTGCTGTTTTCCGTTTTCGCGACCCTCTGGGAAATGTGAGATCCGAATAATTTAATTTTTTCCCAAACCACGTACAAGTCTTCTCGCTCACTTAGTATTGTTTTAACTGTTCCATTCACAAGATCTATCTCATCGCTAAGAGTTGCATTTTTATTTTGGAAATATGTGCTTAACATGTTCGTTATAGAAAAACATAGTGAACGATGAAAAGATTTACGACAAACTTAGGATTACTGATTGAATGAAAGATCCCCAATGAATAAAATGAGTGGTTGTATTTTCCCTCATTCATTTCTTTTTCTAAAGCCTCTAGTCCCATAGCTATCGATCACATATTTGCAATTGTGAAATCTGATTGACTAACGGGTCGACCTTAAACTCCTCATTCCACGCCTTGAATTTAGACCAACTGCCTCTTCAAGCTGCTTCAACAATTCGTGTTGTGATGGCTTCGAAAAGTGTAGATAAAGAGATTCAATGGCATAGAATAAGGATGTACAAGTTTCGATTGTGGAAAATGTGTCCATCACAACAAGGATAATTTTATGAGCTAGACAGTGTACAAATGTGGCTGCAGGTTGTTTCATCTAAATTTAGATTTGTACACCACTTTTT
The DNA here is from genome assembly GCA_963978885.1 of Nemotelus pantherinus. Classification (NCBI taxonomy): domain Eukaryota; kingdom Metazoa; phylum Arthropoda; class Insecta; order Diptera; family Stratiomyidae; genus Nemotelus; species Nemotelus pantherinus. The sequence goes on along the minus strand of CAXBUK010000010.1, from coordinate 723,254 downwards.
TTTCTTTACATGACACTAACACCATCATAAGACTGTCCAATAACAAGTAATTCGCTAAGTCCGTGACTGTCTAACAGGCTGAAAATTATATCTGCTAAATACGAGGCATTTCTAGATCATGAACAGTTTACAAAGCTTAAGGACCTTTCTTCGACTGCTTGCTCTTTAGTAAATCTGACAACCACGGAGAGTTTTTCCTTTTTGTGGACCCTTGCTTCGTCTACCGTAATGGACATCAATCCGCACTCTTTCATTTCAGCTGTATTGTCCTCGCGAACGATTTCAGCAATTATTTTTATTGATTCACTTTGTGTTTTGCCACTAGAGTTGTTCGCAACCTTGTTTTTAAAATTATTTTCAAAAGTTGAATCTTGCTTCGCGTAAAATGCACAAAATTCCAAAAATCAAGTCCTCTGAAAGCACGTCTTTGGCGACTGAGACACGTCGTAAGGTCGATAACCTTTTCTAAATAATTTCGGTTCATGTTGACAATATTCCAAGACTGTTCAAACACCATATCACTTGCTGTCTTCCAAGCACGATTAGAGTTTTCACATCGTGCATGAATTTTTCCATCCGGATAATTTATCCGGATCGCGAAGTTTGGTCGAGTTGAAATTTTGGTGTATTTTTGGCGACAATGGAAATTCTATGGAAAATTTCGCATTGTGATAGCCTCACACCGAGTCATAACCAAATTTACAAGACTCATCAATGGGCATAAAAAATAAGTTTCTGCAGTTTTTAAATAATGTATTGGCAACCTTGTAGCTTTCATAAGTACGAAAACACAAATCTCACGGCTTTTAGAATAAAATGCAAAAGATTGATGAATTTGAAACTATATTTATACAGTCAAATCTAAACTTGTAAAATTTCTAATCGGTATAGATTCATTCAGAGAATAAAAAAAACGCAATTTTTAAATGTTTCAAAAATAAAAAGTAATGTATTAAATTATTATAAATTATTGTTAGCAACTAAAATAACTCTTGAACTATATGCAAAAAAAATAATTTAGACAAAAATATTGATAATACGCCCTCTGGCAGCTATTTTACAAAAAGGCTCGAAAAATGCGGTGCCAACGATATCTTGAGCTGGATTCATCTGAAACAAAAAAATCAAATTGTTTCTGTTAGAGTATGAGTTTGACTTGTACTTGAATGAAGAATTTGTAAAAATATTGAAATCTGAACTTTTGGCAACGTCGCGAGTAAAAAATTTAATTTTTGACCCAAAAATTCAATAAATAATTCCATGTGTATTAAATTCCAATGAACGAATCACAATATCCTTCGTTCAAGTACAAGAAAATACTATTTAAAAGAAGTGTGCGAAATTTGGTTAAGATGGGTGCATTAGTTTTTGAGTTATCGTTGGCACCGAATTTTTTTGAGCCTTTTCGTAAAATAGCTGCCAGAGGGCGTATTATCAATATTTTTGTGTAAAATTTTTTTTACATATAGTTCAAGAGTTACTTTACTTGTTAACAATAATTTATAATAATTTAATACATTATTTTTTATATATGAAACATTTAAAAATTGCGTTTTTTTCATTCTCTGAAACCCATGTAACCCCTTAAGTACGTATAAGCACGAGGTCATTGGTTTTACGCCCTACTTCCTGAATTTCGGTAAGGAGATGATTATCTATCGAGAAAGAGTTGAACTCCCGTCTGACGCGCGGAGGGACTTATCGCCGATGACGAGAGCCCGGACACTAGAAGGAATATTAGCAGACGTAGTGAAGAAGATGCAGAAGGCGGCTACGGCTAATAAAAGTCGCTATGATCTCCGTCGGTGAGCAAAAGTCTTCCAGGTAGGAGATTGCATATGGAGCAGAAATTATGTTCCATCCAATGTGAGCAAGTACTTTTCGGCTAAACTCGCCCCCGCGTTCGTAGGACCTTTAACGGTTGCGAAACAGACGTCGACTTGAACGTACGAATTACTAGACGAAAATGGAAAGAGCGCAGGTACATGGCATGCTAAAGACCTCAAGCGATACGTGCCGTGATTTCGATTTGGATAAATTCGTATGGGTATCATTAGCTGGAGCTTGAATTTGCTAGGGAAAGTTAAGGTATTAATAAGTGGTGGAAGGACTAAACTACAATAACGTTAGGCTACAGCGAGCAGAATAAACTATTATTAAGTCTTTTTGGTGGTGGATCAATAGAAGGGTTGTGAAGATATACGGTGAAGGGTAAGTTATAAGTAAGCCCAGTATTAGTTTTATATTTAGTTATATATTCTAGGGTGAGTTTACAGGTATTAACGTGGGATTAGAGTTAATTTGTGTATTAAAAAAATACTGATAGCTTGGTGGTGGTGAATGTTTCCTCCTTGTCATTTTTTCCCCCCTTTTATTGCTTCTTTTCATATTACTTTCGTATTTTTTTCCCTTCCCCTTCGGCATTCGTCATAGAGAATGACCTTCGTATGGTGAAGTAGCGTATCCTAAAAACGAGTTCGAAGGGCATTAGAATTTTAGATGATAGGGGTAAAAGTACCGACACCAGGCAAATCTAGAACAGGCACATATAAATATGCAGGAAAAATGATGGTTAGAAGAATAGAGACGTGGATGTAAAGAGGGTGCTTGCATGACGAGAAGGGAATGAATGTTGTGCGATATTGCGTCAAAAAAAATAATTCAGATTTCAAGTATCGAGCGGGATGGACGGACATTTGAGTCGGCTTTCAGGTATTGCGTGTTAAATGAGAACTATGAATCGCAGTTATTCGAACTGGAATGGTCGAGAGTTTCAATGAAATTCTCTGAAGCGAGGGGGGTGTCACGGTTCGTAGAAATTTCGTTACCATAATTGAACATTGAACATAATACATATATAAAAAAATCTCCATCGTCCTGTAAAAGAGAGAACGATGGAGATTGAGCAACAATCACAATTTACGAGTAAGAAGAAGACTAGTTTTAGATGTTAGATGGTTAAATTAGCTGTTAGTTTTATCTAAGAAGCTACAACAAGACAACACGAACCGTCACGATAGAGAAAACTCTGAACGACACAAACTCAAATGAACAAATATTAAATGTACATCCGTCAGACGAACATGAAAACAATCAACACCAAGTCACTACAAACAAATTTTACTCACAAACAACACCATAGCCATGAACAATGAGATACAGATCGCGATATTGACAAAACACAGCGATATCTATGAGATATCGCGAATTGAATTGTTCCGACACAAATTAACTGACAAGGCAGAGCAACGTATGGGCCGAGCCGTCAATGTCGACGACACCAGACCTAGGCCAACAATTGACCTACATACGATTGATACCGAACGGATGCCCGATTTGTCGATTCCCGAACTCAAAGCCACGGATCGAAAGGCGATGAAAGTAAATGTTGAAATATAAATAGAATTTACCCGAGATGCGGAGGATGATCGACATACACGAAAGAAAACCGAGATCCGGAGGACATCAGCGTACGCGTCAGGAAATATTCACACCCGAAAACTTCCACACGCACAAATCCTCGCACGAAAAACACGGCGGAGTGGATCCACTGTCATAAGCTAATATTAACTACGCTGAAATAAATGGTTACCGGGAGGATCGCGAACCTGGAGCTTCGCTGAATGATTGAATTTGGAATACAAAATAGCCACCTACCTGGAATTTTATGCCAAAAATCCTGAAGCACCACCCGAATTTAATATACACAACAGCGAGATTAATGAATTACCGAATGTTGACAGTCGGAAACGTCAAAAGGGAAAAACGTCAGAAGATATGTCCCAAGTCAGGCTGTCCCAAATTGGTTCGCGTGGTGAATACGGAACTCAACACTCAGATGAGTGAAATCGAATTCGGGTGAGTGCACCAAACGGATTTTGAAAATCCCGCTGCCGCCAGGAAAATTTTTCTGTGAGCAGGATTGATGAAAGAGGGTCTCTTTTTTCGTGAACTGGGTGAGTGGATGGAAATCTTGAGCTGTAGGTACAAAATTGACCTGGTGCCTTTTCTTTTTTATTCTGGCTTTTTGGGCATATTTGGACGTGGATTGGAAGAGATATAATCGACGACGGTAATCTAGTGAAGTTGGAAGCGGCAGCATAAAAAACGAAATCATTTTCTTGCACATTGATAGTGATTGTGTTACTGGAAAAAGCTACGAAGGAAGATACCAGTTTCCGTGGACGAGATAGCTGTTTTGCGAAGTGCGAATCGAACGTGGAGGACAAGTCGCGAGGGAAGTTTGCAAAATTGAATTTCCACTCGATTGCGAGGATCAATCTACGAAAAGGGCTCCATCGCGGGAGTAAATGCATCGCGGTGATCCAGAATAAACCCGGAACGGGCAGGTTAGATAGCTAGTAAGTTAGAAACTGTGGATTAAATTTAGTAAAATTTTTCAAGAAAGAAGAAATGTTTGAGAAGATTACCATTGAATGGTAATGCGTAAGAAGATAACGTTTTATTATTATTTAAATACAATAAAGTGTGTGATCGTGAATTGTGTTGGGGTTTGTAATTATCGATGGAAAAACGGTGTTGTACATAAGAGGCCGTCATCTTCTTCTCGCTTCAGGGCGACGGTAGCGAGGCAGTGTTTCGGGTTAGAAGCGAATGGCGCCCACTCGCGACCTTTTTTTCGCGAGCAAAAGCCGCCCGAAAACTGCCGCCGCCCTTATAAAGGGTTCTAGTGCGCGTTGGTGAGAATAACTGTAACAGTTGTGCTGAAGAGATAGACACGGAAGGGCATCAGTATCGAATTTTGGAATATAACACAACCCCAGTGGCAAGTATGTGATTGACACCTGTTCAGCTGTTTTTTGGTCGGGTGGTCAAGACAAAAATGCCAATTTCGGATTCATTGCTGTATCGAAACACCTTAAGTGAAGAAACAGTTAAAAATCAATTCAAACAAAAGCGAGAAAAGCAAAAGTATTATTAAGACCGGAATGCAAAAGCACCGCCAGTATTAAATTTGGTGATCTCGTTATTTATAAAAAATAGAAGGGAGTGGAACTACTGAACCATTGTGGGTAATGTTAACAATCGATTGTTTATTATCAGGGATATTTTTGAGAATTATTTAAGACGAAACCGACGGTTCATTGCCAAGACTACGGACAACGAGGTGATTGGGGGTGAGGTATTATTTGAAGAAAATTTTAGATGCAGTGTAGCGAGTCTTAATAAATTGAAACCAATTGAAATTGTAACGCTACTTGGGCGCAATGTACAAGATGATGTTAACGATGGCAATGAAATAATTGTCTGTAATGTGGATGAACCGGTTCTATCAGAATCGAACGATAGTAATGCATTATCAGATGAATATCATACCTCTGGTAGTTCTGAGTTAGAAACAGAGTCGGTAAGGGATCTAGAAACATCTGAACCGGTGATTTTAGACAAACCAGATTTTAGGAGAACTCGAAGTGGTCCGATCAGTCTGCCACGTCAAAGATATGGTTGGATGTTATTAATGTAACAACCATTGCTATTCAATTATTTTAGGATATTTAATCAAACATGAACATGTCAATTAAATCTCTTTTAAAGCAAAAATTCGTGTAACAATATTGTTAGCCAGCAGACGTCATTGCTAATTCTAGGAGTTATTGTGAATAAAGAACGCATTAATATTAGGCAATATAGAACGCATTAATATTAGGCAATGAAAGTAACGTTTTTTATTTATAATAATTGAACAATTATTACTTTTCTATTATATTTTTCCGTTTTCTTGTTGCTGTTCAATGTGTTAAGATTTTTCTATTTACAATAGATAATCATTTCGTGTCTTTTTAATACGAGTAATTGTCTCCTTAGGATACACTTGTTTTGATTTTTCCTATTATTAATAGTTTCTGCTTAACTTTTGAGTTTAATTCTAATGCTTGATCTCAACTCTCCGGAAACAATTGCTAGTAATCGGGTGAAGTTTAATGAAATTTAAAGTTTGAAATCAAAACATTGCTTGCTTTGGAACAATTTTCGAGCTATTATATGATTTCGAGTTGATATTAATGACGCTTATCTATGAAAATTTCTAGATTTACTAACAGGTTCTATTGGGATATTTCTGTCAGTCTGTCAATTTCGAATTGTCAATTTCAAGACTCAGTTCTTAATTCCATCTAACATCACACAACATTCACTCTAGCGTAAGATACAGTTTACAGTTCACCTCGATGTTTAGTTTTTCTCAATATGTTATACACATCTCAGTTTGGCTTATTTTCTTTCAAAACATATTTTTTTCCTTTTCTCTCTTTCGTTTATTTATACAAATGCTCCCATTTAATTGAAGCGATGTGAATGTGAAAAAACTATAAGAAGAGAAAAAAAACTTACTCTAGACTCAGCTATTCAACTGTTCAGTCTCTTTGAACCTGAGAAGAAGCCCTTCCGAAATTGCAATTTAAAGGAAAAATAATTTCAAGAAATCGTGTTGTAGGGAATACCAAAGCTATTGTTAAATGCCATATTAACATAAACTTTTAAATAATGATTTGGTCTAGATCGATTATTTGATCCTTCTTCCTTTTTGAGCCAAATGATATTGAGTACAGCCTTGTGTGTGTTTGTAAGTGCTATAGATACGTTACTACTATGTATATTTCTTACAAAAAAAAAACAGACTTACAATCTAAGTTATCCGTTAGAATACATAATGGTTTGGAAAAATTATATTTCCAAATATTATTGGAAGTTGCCCATCCAAATTTGCAAGTATAGATTATATTTTAATAATTAAGTACAAGAATAGTTCAAATAGTTTTCAATACCATGATATAGCAAACAAGCATCGAAAATTGAACATATTAAATTCAATTGAATATGAGTTTCGCACACTAGAGATCAAATGCAAAAGATGGGATTCATTCAGTGCAAGGAATTTCCGTTTTACAAATTGAACCTGATCAAAAGAAGAATTGACTCACAATTGTTCCTATAAAACTCCAAGGAAAGAAAATGTAAACCTACAAGCTATAATTTAAGATGAATTTTGTCATTCGTGCAAATATTAGATGGAATGTAATCAGAATTGGCAAGCCGCTCGGTCAGCGGAAATTAATCTTATTCCAGCAAATTTCTCGATGTACGAATATCGACTGGAAAAGATATTCATTGGATGCCAACAGGATTACTTTGGGGATAGTTCATGGTCGTGATGATGACACTGCCGATGAAATTTCTAAAACAAGAGATGATTTAGGTGGCCTTGAATGCACTTTTGGCTGCATCCAATCCGAGCTGCAGTTGACGGTGCAACAAAAAAAGATGTGAGCTGAGGTTTACTTCAGTTTCATTGAGTGTCCAAGAAAGGTCTCTATTTTGACCACGTGTAGGTGTATGGCAACGGAAGCTAATAGCCAGATACTATATGCGTGGCTTTGAATAAATTATATTTGACTATTGTTGACAAATTGACGTCTGTCGCCATCTTGAGGGCTCAATCTTCCACTAGCTGATGATCTCACCCTTGCAGCGAAGTGCACGTCCATTGCCCCGTGCGCCATTTGGCTAACTAAGCTGATGGACTGAAATAATTCACAAGAGCTGTATTATCACCCAATTCATGCCACGAACATAGCTGGTGATCGCTCTACGAACCAATTTCTTTGTGAACAGCAATCCTCAAATGAAATTTCGTATGATACATTGCCTGTCCGATCATATTGTAGAAAGCTATTGCACTCGCTCTGAATGCGCCCAGATAAAAATTGTCGATATATTTCACTGTAAAATACCTTAGAAATTTAGTCAGGTTGTACCGTCGTATGACAGGAAAATAATCAAATCTTTACTATTCGTATATATTTGCACACCACCACGATTCACATTCTAAGATTAATCGTCCACGATCCGAAGACTATTTTCCAATTTTCTTCCAAGCTAATGGCAGCGCGATCATCACATGCACCTGAATTCTGTCTGACCACCCTCTTCCACTGATGACATCCAGCTTGTTATCCTCGTCCCACACTTGTCTACGAATTCAATCCCAAACTTCTTCTGCACGCTCGTTTGAATTTCCGGCCGCGGCCACCGTCTCCAGTTGACTGTCATGACGGCCCAATAATGACTTTCTCGCTACGATTTCAAATCACTCTCTCCCTCACCCACGAAAACTCACTTCCAGTCGCCATAATAGTGAGTCTACTTTTCGCTAGTTCAATCGTACCAGTTGCAATTTCAAAATGGCGGCATCTAAAAAAATGAGTGAAGACGAAACGGTAAAATTCGTAGAAATGTACAAAAACGCGGTGTGTCTGTGGAACTATAGAGCCGAAATCTATAAGAAAAAGAATTTACGTGACAATGCTCTCGATGAAATTGCTAAGCATTTCAATATCACGAACGAAAACGTGAAAAAGAAAATAAAATCTATTCGTGATACATATTTTCTTGAAAAAAAGAAAGTTAAGGAATCAATTAAATCTAGCATGGCAGCAGAAGATTTGTCTTTGGTTCAACATTGCGGATTCATTCTTGACTATCTGCCAGTCACGCAAAACCTTTAGCAGCATTGTGGAGGTAAGTTTCGAGTTTACGATCTACGAGATAATGAATAAATCTCAAAACACTTCGATATTTTCTCCAGAATCATCATCAATGATGAAATAGCCAGAAAATAGTCTTTACAATCTCCAATAAATAAATTTTTGATTGGAAGTACTGAAAAGTTTGTTTTCCATAATTTCAGAATGATAAAGAAAATGTGAAAATGTGGAGCAGCAAATCAGCAATTTGTTGTTAGAAGAGCGGATCTCTTTTGAAAGTGAAAAAAAATTCGTAGGCTGTTCTTCCATACACACATCATCAGCCCATACGGTGTGCTCATCACCACAACATTCTCCTGAAAACGCAAATAATTTACATACAGAATCATTCTTGCTTTCTGCTGGCAACGATTCCTATTTTGCAGAGAGCGACGAACCGAACGAGCCGGTAAATTCATCGCTGGCTAATTCAAACCTAATAACGTTGGCCCTCACTGATGTATTTCCATTCGAAATAAATAAATAAATCCTAACTTGTATTTTTACTAAAGAAAATTTTATTTGCTAATTACATATCACCTGACTAAGGGCCACTGCCAATCCACCGCTCCATCTTCCATAAAATATTTTGTGTAATTTTCTCTACGAAGTAATGCTTGTTTTGTGGAATTATTGCTCCGTAAATGACCCAAGAAAAGTAAGAATCCACAGCTGTTTACTTCTAGTCTCCAAGACCCCGGTGTAATAAATCTTGTTTCAATATCCTCTTGATCCACGCTTCCTGGTGCTATATAGTTAAAGCAGTCCCTAGTTCGGAGCCAATTATGTAGCACACAACACGCCTTGACGATTTCAGTGACTTTTTCGGGATTTAATTGAATGCAGGATAGAAAGATTCGAAATCGGGAAGATAAAATTTCAAAAGCGTTTTTTACAATCCTACGTGCTCTCGAAAGCCGATAATTAAAAATGGTTTGCTCACTAGATAATCTTCCGCAACGTGAATATGGTTTCATCAAATATGTAATAAGTGGAAAAGCATCATCCCCAACAACTACACCCCAATCAGGAAAATTTATAGATTTATTTTCTATCGAAGCCTTCAATTTCGATTCTCTGTAAATCGAAGCATCATTTAGTCTGCCGTAAGATCCAGTTTCGATGTAGATGAATCTATAATTGCTATCAACTAAAGCAAATAACACGGTGCTAAAATGATTTTTATAATTGTAGAAGTCACTTCCAGTATTACACAGACATTTGATTCGAATGTGTTTTCCGCCCAAAGCGCCGCAACATCCAGGAAAATTCCAACGTGTGGGAAATCTATTTGCAATCTTTTTCCACTCAGTTTCACAGCTAGGCACCTTTTATTAGAAAACATTTTATTATAAATATACATTTTATCTTTTAATCTGGAACATGTTACCTGTATAAAATGTTGCAGAACATTGTAAATTGCCTTTAAGGTTTCGACAAGAAATTTTGATATTGTTGACTTCGGCACTCGATATGCGTGTTCCAAGCTGCTAAACGAGTCACCTGTGGCTAAGAAGCGCAACGTAATCTGCAGTTTTATTTCAGGGGATAAACACTTGCGAAAAACTGTATCCTGTTTTGTTATTAATGGCTTTACTAGGCTTAATAGTTCCTTAAATTTTTCAGGGCTCCGGCGTAAATGGTGTTTGAACGTAGCCGGATCCTCTTCTCGAACTTCTCGTAAAAAATTGTTACTCAGGCCCAAGTTTTCTCTCTGTTTTATCCATTCACGAATCCAATATTTCCGGCACTTACGTTTTTTAGATTTTGAAACACTTTCCAACATTTCAGCAATAACAGAAACAGCCAAATTTAATTTTTTCCGCGCAAACTTGCAACTAGAACACGTAACTGGTATATAGTGTAAACAGCCACTAGCGTGAAAATATACTGGTACCAGTCAACTAGCGCTAGTGCACTAGCATGATGTCAACATGCCTTAAGGTGCAACTAGTGATGAGTCTGCGTTTGTGAGTGCGCATATGCGCCGAGGTGTGCTACGATTTAAACAATGCCTTCTAGAAGTACGGGCCGTCAGGCTACGTAATCGTTGTCGCTGTGACGTAATAATGAAAGGCCAATTTAACATTTCCACTAGGCAGTACCGATATATACGGAGATCTCACTTCCGGTTTTTCAGCCAAAATATGAATAAAACGTTAGTTTTTTCTGCGCCGATGCGTTGCAATAATAAAATTTAGTAATAACTTCATTTTGTGTATATCAATTGTATCAAAAGTAAATCGACAAGAATCATCACATAACCTTATAACAACTGACAAACATTTCTTAACGAATTTTTCACATTATACCGCACGCACTGCAGAAGTGTTGGTTTAAGCTGTTCACCATCACCGTTTCGCAAATCTTACTTTATTTTCACATCGCTCACCTTAACACAACCTGTACAATTAATATTTTGCTGTGGTCGGCCCATAAGAGTGCGAGTGTTTTTCGCGACATTTTTCGCTGTTATTTTGACGTCACGATTCTGCCTGACCGCCCGTACTTTTCAAATGCATTGATTAAAACAATGCCTTCTTGAAGTACGGACTGTCATGCAGAATGATGAAGTCACAGTTTGCGCGCAAAATGTCGCGAAAAATGCATATATTTAATTGGGACGTCCGCGGAAAAATGTTAATTGTACAGGTTGTGTTCAAGTGAGTCAATGCCTTGTAGATATACGGACCAGCATGCTACGTAATCGTTGTAGCTACGATATCATTTTTTTCGGGAATTTGGACATTTTCATCAGGCAGTTCCGATATACACAGAAATTTCACGTTCGAATTGTGCGTGGATACGTTGTTATAAAATGTTTCATCATAGCTTGCATTTGGTATCAACCATTTGTAACAATAGTAAATCGGCACGAAATATCACATAACCTAACAACTGAGAAACATTTCTTAGCAAATTTTTCCAACTATATCGCAAGCAACGCATTAGTTTTTGTTTACGCTGTGCACTAGCTCTGTTCCGCAGATTTCACTTTATTTTCACTTCAATCACTTTAACACAACCTGTACAATTAACAACGTCTCTTAAAGCTTGTCGCTCACTATTCCGACACGGCACGTCATAGCACGACACGACTAAAATCTGTGAGAATCAATTGCATGTAATTGTATGAGCACCCACACACTTGACCAACACGTCACGACACGACACGTCAGGGAAATATTTTTGTCGTTTGATATGTTTGAATTTAACCCAATCCAACAAATGTTGTACGACGTTGTGATGTGTCGTGTCAGTTAAGTGTAAGGGCTTTCATATAGCTTCATAGATTTTATGATAAGCATCAGCTGTCGCTCGGCAGTTTGATATTTAAAATAAAAAATCCTAGCGCACCTGAACCGCTAGAAAACTAATTTTCGAAGAAATTGTCTTTGAGTGACAAAAAAATTTGGAAAGACGTAATACACTTTTTTGTAGAATCATATCAACCATTCCTTGTTCAAAGCAACAGAACTCAACTATAACACAAATGATGAAAATGTTCGGTGCTGGCAGCATTTTCCTAACGAAGCAGCATTATTTTTACCTTCACAAGCCCATACTCAAATCAATTTTTCCTTTGAATTTTGTTCTCATCGGAAGATTTCGTCGAAAGCTTTAGCGGTTAACGTTGTTTGAGGCTGCCATTCAAAAAATGTTCAAAACTAGGAATATTTAAAAATTGGTTTCTTAGTTTTATTGCAAATGTTTTGCATATGAGTATGTAATTTGAAGCATCTGTTGATGCAATAGTTACGAAAATGGCTAAGGCTGGTTACCCTGTGTCAGCAGCAAAGCAAAATTTAAACCAAATCTGCTTCACGTTAAACTAAACCCAACCAATAAATTTCGTTTCGATTGAATCACGGCGCTAGAAGTTATACGGGTGAAAAAAATTTTAGGGTTACCACCGTCAAAACTTTTCAAATTTTTAAAGTGTTATTATTTGTTGAAAGTTTTCATTGCAGGATCGTTCCCATTTGCAAATCGAATGACATAATCGCGCAGTAAAGAAATTCCAAAAAATAACAAATATTGTCATAGCTGGCACCCCTTTCATGATTTTTGTACGAAATTCCTACGACATTTGGCTCACATCAAAATTTATTTATTGCAAAAACCTCATTTTGATATCATGACTGCACCGGAAGTTATAGGGAAAAAACCTTATTTTGCTGAGCAAATTTGCAAGATTTAGGAGACAAAAATCACCATAGCTGGCAACTCTATTCGAATTTTTCAGCCAAATTTTCACTAATTGTTACCTTAAATAAGATCCAAATATTGTGTGAATTTCGTTTAAATGTAATTGCTGAATCGGAAGTTATAGGCCAAAAGGCTGTTTTTTCTCAGTAATTTTTCAAGATGGCACCACTGCCACAGGATTGCCCGCATTTTAAAATCACTTCTATCAGACCTGGTTCTAGTTAAAGCCAACATGTCCTGTGAATTTCATTATGATCTGATAATCCGGTCGTCAGTTCTCGTGAACAGAATATTCGAGTGCTGAAAATAGAGGTATGGTATATGGGTTGCCGTTCTTGTGTAAATCGGAATTTGAAAAATTTTCAATTGACGTGATGCACAAACGTTAAAACTTATGAATGATTTGAATGTTTTGTCAAAAATAAAAACATTTTCAGGAGGTTCAATGATTTGAAGAATTTTTTTCAAGAGCCTGCCGCAGCTACAGGATTACACGCACGACCTTGAAAATTCATATGTATTAAATTTTAGTCAACATCACTACGCTCTGCAAATTTCACGATAATCCAATGTTTGTGTCAGAAGTAATGCCAAATCAAAATTTGAAAAAAAATCCTTGCCTACTTTTAGGCACGCTGCGCCCACACACGGCTCAAAATTTCCAATTTTTTATCATAGGCAGGCTTAAAACATAATAAGTTTTCATTTCCTATACTTTTTTTGCACAAAAATTCACACTGCTTGGAGATGTAGGAGTACCTCCAAATTCACTAAAACGCTTGCCGCCACCAAAAAGTTTAGGATATCTGAATTTGAGCAAGCTGTGGAGCTACTTACTAAATGCATCTACATTCTCCGAAAGTTTCAGCTCAATCAAGTTGGCCACTCCAGAGATTATCTCCCTTAATCATTTTGATGATATAGAAATGTGAATTTTCCTCGAAACGAGTTTAATACCAATTTTTTTCGAAAATTAGTAAAAATAGCGAGTTGGAAATGGATGAAATAAAATTTTTTTACCAGCAAATAGAAAGGGATGTATGCTATAAGGTCAAAAAATTACGACAACACACAGAAGAAGAAAAATAGATGGGAAGAAATCACTATTAATTTCAGTTTTATTTTATTTTTAAATTTTATACAGTACACCTTTTCCATTGCATTTAAAATAATGCATTTTGTAAACACTTTTCACAAACTGATGTGTCATTCGGTTCGGTATAAAGTGCGGTGGTCTACCGACTGTCATACCACAATTTTCTATGTCGTCTCGTGTCGTGACGGAAGGGTGTGCGACAAGTTTAAGACTACGTATGTTTTTTGCAACATTTTTCCCGCAATTTGTGATGTCATTATTCTGCATGACGGCCCGTACTTCTAGAAGGCATTAAGTGAGTGAAGTGAAAATAAAGTGAGATATGCGGAACAGTACTAGAAAACAGCCAAAACCAAAATTCATTCAGAGCGTGCGGTATAAATGGAAAAATTCGCTATGAAATATTTATCAGTAGTAAGGTTATGTGATGCTTCGTGTCAATTTAATGTCGATACAATTGATTGATTAAAAAACGCAAGTTATGACTAAATATTATAATAACAACGCATCCACGCACGAAAACCTAACGTTTGATTTATAGTTTAGCAAAAAATCCGCACTTGATACCTCCGTGTATATTGTCATTGCCTGGTGGAAATCACCAGGAAAGATGACGTCAAAGCTAAAACAATTACGAAGCATGACGGTCCGTACTTCTAGAAGGAATCGATAATAAAGGTTTAAGACTTTAGAGTGACGGTATCCGTATAAACGTATGTAGGTGTGTGTCTCTACCGTTTACTTGTTGTTTTATGAAGTTATTTTCCCCCTCGCCTTCACCTCTCAAGCTTGAGGGGCTTCTGTCAAGTACCCAGGAGTCAATTTCGAAGCACACACACAAACAAACAAAACAATTTGTAAGTATGCTGTTTGTTTTGAAATAAAATCAGCTAGAACTAGCTGCGTTTTCAAAACAAATGCAGAGACGCAATTGCTAAGAAGTCTAGGAAGTCATTAGATATACAAGATAAGATTGAAAGTGGCAGTGACACCTTCAATTGCTAGCAAAACACCAGCAATGAAATTTGAAGTGAAGTGTTGCCAAAAAAATATACGAGCTCCTGCCTGCCTGGGTAATCTTTTCACAGGCAAGTGCTTACCATTCACATAATGGTACAGTCTGTAATCAAAATTAAGTAGATTCGTGAACTTGGCGTGGCTGAAAACCAATAATTTTAGTGCAATTGTGCGGTGCAGACCCAAGTACTCGTCTTCTGGCTCACGATTCTGACATCTGAGTACTTGACAATTTTTCCTGAACCCCAAAATGGCACAAATGCTAATGAAGTAGGCTTTGAAGTTCATGCAACGAAACAACTTATTTCAGTTTGAGGAACTAAAAAAAAAAACAATTTCGCACACCCTAGACAAAATTTGCCCAGAAAAAAAACTACGATTGGTAGTAGCGTATATATCAGAGATTAGAAGTTATGATTTTTGGAAAAATTTGTGTTGTTAATTATCATAACATAGGATAAAATAAGAAACTTATTAATATGGTATGGTTTCGACTATCATAAATTCAGGTTAATTTTATAAGAATGAATTCAAGTAAATAAAAATAGCCCAAAAAAATCTGCGTGTTGCCGTGATTCCGCCGAAGCCGGTCCCAAGCCCGGTTAAAAAGGAAGCGGGAGGTAGTAGAAAACTAAACATTTCATTTGCATACAAAAGCTCAGTTTAAGTAATGTAAGCAAGTGTAATGAAATTAAAATAATTATCTTATTAATCTGCGTAGAGTGGTTAAATAGCGTTAATACTGTGGATACACAAACACCTACACTTTTCCCACATTCACTACTCACCACACTACTTGACATTATGCACACCACATCAAAATTCACACATCAAGTAGGCTAAGTTTAAAAATTATGGAAAGAAAAAAAAAAGAATGTGATGTCAATTAACGTCAGTTGGTTGTTTGAGGAAGGATATTTGAAAAAATAAAAATAAATGTTGCTAGATAATATTAAATATATATACAATAAATGATGTTAAATTAGGATGAAATGAATATCCATTAGATTTTTCGAAATAAAAAGTTAATGCGTTTAATTTTGGACGATTAACTAATTTGGTGACCCCGTACTGAACACCGACGCCAGTTCAATAGTGCTCCTCATTAGCGTTTTCGCCACATCGAACGCTCACACGAGACCCGACAACCGTCGTCTCGGCAGTCATTCCGGAGCGCTACAGGAATATGCATAATCATCAACATCAACAGCAGACGCAAGCAAACCCGAAACAGATTCTGTTATAGATTCAACAACACCAGTATCGCGACGAGCAGACAACCCGATAACCAAAAGACGCACAGCACTGCCGCACCAACAATCAACAACAACAAATCTGGATGGTAAAGAAAAAAGCTATCATCTAAAAAAGAAATCGAAACCGCAGTAGCAACAGCAACAAATTGGTAATTCAATTTTTTTCTTGCTCCCGCCGTTACCTTTGACAAGCAATTTGGCACTCCCGCTTGGCTTGAAGTACTTTTCCAATCCATTTGGCGGAGGCTTTTCACAAGACATTCTCAAAGCATCCAGTAAACTTTTGAGTGTTCGATTGCAAACTGCTGCACTGCTGTATAGCCGTAGATTTTAAAGCAGCTGTCGGCGGATCGCCGAATTTCCAACTAAAGTGTTCCGCAAGCATCGCTTCACCAGCCAGACTGACGCAATAAATCGATGTACTATTTCGTCGTTTTAAAAATTTGGAAACCAGGTCTTCACACAAAAATTTAATTATTTCAATTATTGAAATATTCCCAATATAGATCGTGTCTTGCTGCGTTACTATTTTCTTTTAAATATTTTTACCGAGTTTTCTGTGTAATATTATTATAATCATAATTACGAACTACACTTTTTGATTTGCATATATTGTTATAATTGTAATTACACAATATTCTTAGTTATAATTACACATTTCACTTCTCTATCTATTCAATAATTACAAAATTTTCAGCCACCCTTTTTCCTTGCCACGTTTCGTTTCTATTCGTCCCGTCGCATGACTCCGTTAGAATGTCGTTGGACAATGAGGATGCGGTTCCCTCAGGCGCATTCGCGGTACCGCAAATTAGTGCGACCTGCATTAAACCACCCGTGTTTTGGCAAGCAGAGCCAACTTTGTGGTTCTCTCAATTAGAATGCCAATTTGCGAACGCACATATTAAGTGTTCGCAAAAAAAGTATAACTATGTGATTTCCTCGCTGGGTCCTGAGCAGCTGAAGGTGGTCAGGGACGTGGTCGCGAGCCCGGACCTTACACGCCTTACGAAATCCTCAAGAGGGCGCTTATATCACGGCTTTCAGCCAGCGATTCGGCAGAACTTAAGCACCTCTTAGGGAACCTCTCACTAGGCGATAGACAACCTTCCCAGCTGCTTCGTGATATGAAGCAGTTGGGAGATTCCGCGGTTGGGGACGACCTTTTGAGGACCCTCTAGCTGCAGAGGCCTCCGGAGCAGACTCAGGCTATTTTAGCCTGCTCTCCGGAGGCCAGCCTGAGCAAGTTGGCGGAGACGGTAGACAAAATAGCGGAGGTTTTTGTCACGTCACAAGTAAGCTCAGTCGCCAATTCCTCCCAGCAGTCAGAGGTGGCCGCTTTGACACAGTAGGTTGCTGCCCTCACGAAGCTCGTCCACCAAACACTACGATTGCGTTCGAGGTCCCAAGGGAGATCTCGCTCGCAGCCACATCGCCGAAGCCAGTCACGAGGGACTGGTATTTGTTGGTATCACTACAAATTCGGCTCCAAGGCTTTAAAATGCATCCCTCCATGCGTCTTCAAGGCTGGTTGAACTGAACCAAAAAACTAAGTCGCTGTTCTCTTCAGACGGTAAGAAAACGCGACTTGTCACCTAGCCGTCTTCTAATTATTCATGACAACTTGTCTAAACGACACTACTTGATTGACACAGGCGCAGATGTTTCGGTGCTTCTAGCACCTACTACCGGAAAACTTCTATCTTCTGGTATGCGACTTGCCGTGGCAAGCCAGTCGACCATCAACACCTATGGACGAAAGGTGATCAAACTAGACCTAGGACTCCGTCGTGAGTTTTCATGGGATTTTATCATTGCCGATGTCTCTAGACCCATTTTAGGCGCAGACTTCCTCTGCCACTATGGACTAGTCGTCGACTCGGCGAATGCAATCCTTTTGTATCCTCTTACTTCTCTTTCATCGAAAGGCACGTTCACTTTGTACAAAGGTCCAAAACAAAGTGTTTTGTTTGAACAAACCTCTGATCCACGGATACATGCCCTTCTCAACAAATACCATGCCATCACGGTCAACACAGGGTTCTCACAACCCTGTAAATACAAGGTGACACACCAGATTTTGACCACAGGCCCTCCAATAGTATCGACACCACGTCGACTTGCACCAGATAAGCTCGCGGCGGCTAAGAAAGAATTTGATTTCCTGCTTTAGCAGGGAATTTGCCGCCCCTCAAACAGCAACTGGTCCTCTCCGCTACACACGGTACGCAAGGCTAATGGGGAATGGCGTCCTTGCGGCGATTACAGACGCCTAAATGCCATAACCGTCCCAGATAGATATCCGATCCCCATTATTCAAGACTTCTGTCATGAATTACATGGCAAAAATATCTTTTCCACCATAGACCTGACTAAGGCCTACCATCAAATTCCAGTCGAGTCGAAAGATATTCCAAAGACCGCCATCTGCACACCTTTCGGACTCTTTGAGTTCACCCGAATGACTTTCGGACTTTTCAATGCGGCACAATCATTCCAACGCTTCATCCATGAAGTCCCACACGGATTCAAATTCTGTTTTATTTACCTCGACGACATTTTGGTAGCTTCGACTTCCGAAGAAGAGCATCTTATTCACTTAGAACAAATTTTCAAATGATAAGCGGACTATGGCCTTAATATCAGTATGGAGAAATGCCATTTTCTTCGACCTTCAATCAAATTCTTAGGTCATGAGGTTTCACCGAAAGGTATTAAGCCCTCCCCAGATTGGGTTGAGGCTATATCAACAGCTAAACTCCCCAAGACTGTTAAAGACCTAAGAAGATTTTTGAGGATGGTCAATTTCTATCGTCGCTTTCTTCCTCACACCGCTGATATGCAGCAACCACTCAACGCCTATCTTTGTGGCTCTAAGAAAGATGGTGCTAAGACAATCGACTGGTCAAAAGAAGCTAGCAAAACTTTCGACCAAGTCAAGACTGGTTTAACAGAAGCCACTCAATTGTCCATTCCGGACTCAAACCCCGAGCTTGGTCTATTCGTAGACGCTTCCGATTCCGCCATTGGGGCTGCTCTGCAGCAAAAATGTCAAGGCTTTTGGAAACCCTTTGGTTTTTACTCGGCCAAATTAAGCGACGGACAAAGGAAGTATAGTGCATACGATCGCGAACTCTTAGCGGCTTATCATTCGTTATTTCCGATACTTTTTAGAAGCCCAAAGGTTCACTCTATACACCGACCACAAACCACTGACTTTTGCTTTTAAACAAAAGCCAGAAAAGGCCACACCTCGTCAACTTAGACATCTAAGTTATATAAGTGAGTTCACTTCTGACATTCGGCATGTCTCTGGTTGCAACAACGTTGTTGCTAACGCACTCTCTCATCAAGAAGAAATCTTTCTTCCCAGTTCTCTCGACTTTGCCGCAATCGCCTCGTCACATGCACCGGACGCAGAGTTGTAGAAGATTCTAAAGGACTCTAAATTTCTTTTAAAGAAACAACCAATCTTTGGCACCAACGTCGACATTTTTTGTGAAGTGTCTGGCCCAACCATACGACCTTATATTCCTTACACGCTCAGGAAACAGGTGTTTGACTCAGAACATCATATCGCTCACCCTGGTATTCGTGCTACAATAAAGCACATTGCAACTTAATTCTTCTGGCCTTCGATGAACAAGGACATTACCACTTGGGCCCGAGATGTGTCGATCTTGTCAAAAATGTAAGATAACCAGACATGTGAGCAAACCTATATCGACCTTTCCTACGGTCTCCGAACGTTTTAAGGTCATTCACATCGACATAGTTGGTCCCCTAACACACTCGCAGGGATACACTTACTGTCTCACCATAATCGACCGTTTTACACGTTGGCCTGAAGCAATTCAAGAATTCACAGCATCACTGGCACAACTCCTGTACGGAGAAAGCCTGCGTCTTCCTAGTGATTTTCTTCAAGAAAATCCTAGGAAGATTAGCCAAACAGACTTTGCCTCCGAACTAACTGCTACAATGGCAAAACTTCGACCGGTTGATGCTCAACACCACACAACACCGAAGATATTCATCTTCAAGCAACTCGACTCTTGCTCATACGTCTTCGTCAGAGTCGATTCTGTTCGTCCACCACTCATTCCACCGTACGACGGTCCTTTCAAAGTCCTTGCCAGACATATTAAGTATTACACTCTGGAAATCAGAAACAAATCCATCAATGTTTCCATTAACAGGCTCAAGCCTTGTTACACGTCATCTTCTACGGAACCTGTTGACTATTCTTCCAGAAACCAACAAGCATCGGCAACCTCAACTGCACCATTACTACCTCCAGCTCCCGAAAAGAGACCAGCGAGGAAAGTTACATTCGCTCCGTACGTCTCCCTAGCTGGGCGAACCACAAAGGTGTCACTCTCCTACGCCTCGCGATAACGCGTAAAACGCTGGCAGGGGAGTATTGTGGATGCACAAACACCTACACTTTTCCCACATTCACTACTCACCACACTACTTGACATCATACACACCACATCAAAATTCACACATAAAGTAGGCTAAATTTAAAAACTCTAGCGCACCTGAACCGCTAGAAACACTAATGTTCGAAGAACAGTAGAAGAATCGTGCAGGTTTTGAGTGCATATTCCACCACATGTGCTGCTTATTACGGCCAAACTGTTTCAAATGCCACGTTTTACTTTCGTCTTAAGAATGCATTATAACTCATATGGTGGAAGGTTTCAGATATTACCACTGGCATGAATTTCAACGTTTATGAGAGCAAAACACGGGTTAATTATATTCGTTATCAGTTACTTATTTCACATAATTTTGAAAGCACCATCTCATATAACATCAATGAAGAAAATGCTCAGTGCTTGCAGCACTGTAACTGAAGTTGGTGTTTGGGGCTGCGATCCGAAAAATTTGCAGAACTTTGCGAATTGTAACATCGGTTATTTATTTTCATTGTAAATGTTTCCAGTATGCATACTAACTGTAAGCATTTATTGATACAAAAGTAGCACAACCGACTCGTGCTGGCAACCTTTCGCCAGTATCAAAGCCAAGAATATATCAAATCTGCTTCACGTTTTTTAATTACATTCGAAGTTATAGGAGTATAAAGAAATTTAGGGTTACCTGCAGCGAGTTTTTTCAAATGATCGAAAGCTTAATATTTGCTGTTTATTGTCACTACAATATCATTACCATTTGAAAATTCTACGATAAAACCGCTTAATAAAGATATTGCAATTAAACACAAAACCAACAATAGCTGGCAACCCTATCGTGTCTTTTCAACCAAATTTGGCCTGAATAATGTTTATGACAGGTTTCATTCATTGTATGAAATTCGTATTGATTTAATGACTGCACTGGAAGTTATAGTGCAAAAAGTTTTATTTTCCTGAGCGAATTTTCAAAACCAAAGACACAAAAATTACCATAGCTGGCAGTACCAATCAAATTTTTCAACCAAATTTCCACCAAACAGAGATTAGAGTTAGGTTTAGCTACTGTGTCAATTTCATGAAAATCTGGTAACTTATTAACATTTCATAGGGCAAAAAGCAGTTTTTTTTCTTTGTAATTTTTCAAGATGGCACCACTGGCACAGAGTTGCCCACAATTCAAAATCGCTTCTATCAAATCTGGTCTTACTTAAGTCCAATGCATTCTGTAAATTTTAGCTGTATCTGATTATTGGTTCGTGAGTTTCCGTGAACAGAAGTTTTTGATGCTTAAAATATAGGTTAACTGGGAGAGGGTTACCGTTCTTGTCCGACATGAAATTTCCAAAGTTTTATTTTGAACGTGTTGATAAAACATAAGATTTATATACAGATTGGTTTTATTGTAAGAAACGGACATTTTTTTGAATATTCGATGGTTTGAATGTTTTCACTTCCAAATTTTTTTTTTTCAAAATGAAGACACCAAAATTATCATAGCTGGCAGCTCAAACCGAATTTTTCAACCAAATTTTTACCAAACGTGGCTTAAAGTAAGGTCCAGCAATTGTGTAAGTTTCGTCAAAATCGAACGATTCAATCAGAATTTATAGGGCTAAAAACAATTATCTTTTTTAGTGGTTTTTCAAGATGGCACCACTGGCACAGAATCGCCAGCATTTCAAAATCACTTCTATCAGACCTGGTCCTATTTAAGGCCAATACATGCTGTGAATTTCAAATAATTCTGCTTATCGGATCGTGAGTTTCCGTGACCAGAAGTTTTTGATGCTAAAAATATAGGTAAATTGGGCAAGGGTTACCAGGCGTGCCCGTTATACCATATCTTTTTTTTTTTTTGGTTATGTAAACAAAGCACAAGATTTACATATGAAATTTTTTTTGAAGAAACGGCATTTTTTCAAGAGAGACGATGATTTGGAGGTTTTCACTTTCAGTGCCTGCCCTAGCTACAGGGTTGCCAGCACGCTCATTAAAAGCTACACAAATCAACAATTAAATAATATCAATATGTCCTGAAAATTTCGTAATGATTGAAAACCTCCGTCAAAAGTTATCGAAATTTAAAAATTTACAAATTTTCCCGTCCTCTTTTTAGGCACCCAGCGCACACATAGGGTTAAAAAATTCCAAAGCATTATCCGATTCATATGTAAAACACTAATATCAATATGTCCTGAAAATTTCGTAATGATTGAAAACCTCCGTCAAAAGTTATCGAAATTTAAAAATTTTCAAATTTTCCCGTCCTCTTTTTAGGCACCCAGCGCACACATAGGGTTAAAAAATTCCAAAGCATTATCCAATTCATATGTAAAACACGTTAGAAATTTATTTTGTTAACTTTATTTGTGCGAAAATCATTTGTGCACGAAATAATAGGTATATTAAAAATATCACTTAAACGCCCGCCGGCGCCAAAAGGTAAACAATAACTGACATTTAAAGAAACCTGGACCTATTCTGCATATACACCAATGTATCCTGAAAGTTTCAGCTCAATCGGATGGCGCGTTCCCGAGATTATCTCACTGAAATTTTTTGATGATATATATATATATATATATATATATATATATATATATATATATATATATATATATATATATATATATATATATATATATATATATATATATATATATATATATATATAGAAATATGAATTTTTGGCCGAATCGATTTTAATACTAATGTTCTTCGAACATTAGTAAAAATTATGGAAAGAAAAAAAAAAGAATGTGATGTCAATTAACGTCAGTTGGTTGTTAGAGGAAGGATTTTTGAAAATATAAAAATTAATGTTGCTAGATAATATTCAATATATATACCATAAATGATGTTAAATTAGGATGAAATAAATATCCATTAGATATTTCAAAATAAAAAGTTAATGCGTTTAATTTTGGACGATTAACTAAAATGCAATTAATGAAAATGTTGCTTGTTAATAATATATAGTTCCTCAACAATTCAACTATAAGATTCGTTTCGATCCACTTTTTAGACGCAAATATATTTATTTAAAGACTATTTTTTCCTTGAGAAGCCACATATTTCAATTTATTGACAAATTATCATACTGAAGAACAATGACCGACCACGGTATAGAGTGCAAATAACCTTCAAATTTTAAGTAAACGAATATTGTTCTTTGTATTATATTATTTCCTCGCTTTTTCAAATATGCGCCCCAAGTTAATGCCCCCAAAACGAGAAACTGATCTTCACCCCTACATAAAATTAGTATACTTTGTGAACATGGTTGACCCTCAGATATAAGAGAGAATGGATAAGAAATCGACCGAGAGAAATGTGCCAATTTGCAAATTTTTGCTAACTGGTGTGAGAATGAGGTACTGATGTGTGCCCTACACAATTCAAATAGTAACGCTCATGTTCCACGCAACTGGCGAGTGGAGGTTAAAATGCTTTTTGTGATTGAAATCAATTGTGATTTCACACAAAATCCCAAAGATTAATTTTACTTACCCGAAATACGATATCCCCTGCGAAGCAATTCGGTAGCTTGTTCGTTCGTTGCTTATCTCTTCGAATGATCTCCATCAGGTCGCCGTCCGAGTAGCGACATCTAAACTGATCACTCAGCGCCTTGAAAGTCTCTTCTGGGCCGGTGAAATCACCAATAGCAGTCTGCGGCGGCTCCGGTGAACAAGAGATATACGTGCTGACACAAAGAGTGGAAGTGACTAGTGAGGGTTTGTCTGATGAGAGCCTTGACCCGGAAAATAGAAACTTCCACGGGACTTCCACTTTGCATGAACATTTGAGGTTCAGCCCCCAATTATGCTGGCCACCCTGTCGGGAGTCATCTGGCCTGTATCTTTCTGAGGTTGGCGTGGAGCATATTTCTGTTGGGCTGGAATATAAACTCTTGCCCTAGGATTTAATCTAGGAGGAATCTCAGCATCTGACTGAGGCGGCAAACTCAGGTCAGTTATGCGTTCCAGTATAAGGCGCATACTGTCTTCCAGGTTTTCAATCCGCTGCTGAAATCCGCTCAGGTCTCTTTGTATAATAGAGTGGGCTCCAGGAGGGTCAGGAGAATTATTTGACAACTGTGATATATTATAATCGGGTGGCTGACATGACCCCGTTGCACCATTTTGATCCTGTGTATTGAAATCCATTATGGTCTGCCTCTCCATGCACCTGGTAGAAGCTCCAGGCCTGAGAGTTTTCGGCCTAGTCCGCTCATCGAGGAGGCTTGCCCCGCATCGAGGAGGAGTCTCAGTGCTCCACGGCACAAGGAACAGTCAGAATTGTTCTGTAGCCACTATTCCAGGCAGGCCATCTGGAATCGATTATCAAACTTCGTTCTAGGCAATCTTAAGCCTCTCTGGTGAAGTATGGAAATCAACATCCTGCGGAGAGAATGTAGGAGGGAGTTTAATAACTCAAAAAGATCAAATGACAGGTCGGTGTATAAAATGAAGCTGAAGACTTTTAAGTATGCCATACGCAAGGCTAAGAGGTCCTAATGGAGATCTTTCTGTGGAAACGTAGAGAGTCTCAGCGAGGCAAACCGCCTTCGTCAGGTCTTAAGCACGACACCAAAGGCTATGGGGTGCATCATGAACCCTGAAGGCGTTTGGACTAGTTCGAGTGCAGATACTCTGAACGTTCTTATAGACGCACATTTCCCAGACAATTATTGACCTATAGGGACAGTGCACCAAACGGAACTAAATTACAATAGAGCGCCGCCTTTCAGAATATCAAATTCTCAGCTGAGGTTGGCTATAAACTCCTTTGAGCCGTTTAAATCCCCGAGCCCTGATGGCGTGATTGCGGCTGACGTTCAGCAGTCCATGGAAGTATCGCTACCATGGCTCAGGGCGATGTAAAATGCTTGCCTACGATTCTCGTATGTTCCCACAAGCTGGCAGACCATATTAAAAGATCAATCGATCCTTAGTTTATCTCGCAGTCTCAGCACGCCTATACCAAAGGCAAGTCTGTGAATCTCTTCACATCTTTATTGAGCAAGTAGAAAAATCTCTTGCTCTTAAGGAATATACGCTTGCCGCCTTCTTGGACATCGAGGGGGCCTTCAACAACGTAAATTCTAACCCAATTGTTGAGGCTCTCTCGGTGCTGCATGTGGACGAGCGGCTGATTGCTTTAATTGTAAAGCTTCTCAAAAGTAGAGTGGTTATTTCTTACCTGGGGAGTGCCAGTATAAGACGAGGAGTCAGTATGGGCACACCTCAGGGTGGAGTCCTCTCTCCTCGGCTGTGGAACATCACGGTGAATACTCTTCTAATGAGGCTAGACCGTGCCGGCTGCAAAGTGATCGCTTATGCAGACGACATAGCTGTAGCAGTGTCGGGAAAGTATTTATCTACACTATCGGAGAGGCTGAATCACTCTCTTGACATCCTTTCACGTTGGAGTTGTGAGTGCGGCTTCAATGTGAATCCTAATAAAACGGAACTAGTGTTGTTTACAAGGAAGTACAAAGTTCCTTCTATTGAGTTACCCAAATTGAATAGGATCTCCATTAACTTGAGCCAGAGGGTCAGGTACTTAGGGCTGATACTTGACTCGAAGTTACTTTGGACTCACAATGTAGCAGAAAGAGCTCGGAAGGCTTCCAACGCGCTTTATTGCTGTAAAAGAGCCATAGGAGCGAATTGAGGATTGCAACCCCGTACTGTTGCTTGGCCTAACACTGCTGTAGTTGAGCCTATTCCTCTGTTTGGGGTGGCGTTCTGGTAGCAGGGTGCTATTAAGGCTACCGGCAAACAGCAGCTTGAAAAAGTACGGAGAACGGCTGCACTACTTGTAACTGGTGCGCTTCGCACCAATCCTACTAGGGCACTATTCGTGTTACTTCATTGGCTGCCAACCAATCTACTTATGTTACAGCAAGTTTATCTTACTGCCGTGAGACTGAGTTGTATCTTGGTATGGAATAGAACAGAATTTCGGCAAGCGAGGATTTTGTTCGAGAGAGTACATCGCTATGCAGTGCCTACTAGATTTGGAATTGACAACTTGCATTCCTGGTAAGAATGAATGGCGTGATGGTATCGCCCTCGAAAGTGGGCTTATCTATGTGCCTCTCAAAGCTAAACAATAGAGTCAGAGGTGGTGTATACTCAGATGAGCTGAATCTCAAGCTGTTCTCGGTCAACCAGACCATTGTTGTGTCTTTCAGGTGGATTGCGGCTATTTTACAAGCAATCGACTGGCTTCTGTGTAATCGAATATTTGGGGCTAATGTTGGTTTTTAAATCCCTCGCTGATCCTTGTACAGTGCCCATGATTGTTGCTGAATGCCGCGCATCTCTTAGAGAGATGTCAAGACCATCGGTTGTACAGTTGATTTGAGAACCTAGACATAGGGGTTTTCAGGGTAACTGTGAGGCCGATGAGCTAGCAAGGCTTGGAACCTTGTTTCCAGAGGTCTCTTGCTCCCTCTCAATAGGTATACCAATGACATTGTTCAAACTGGCCATAAGGCAAAAAATACCTCGAGGATGCTAGAAGGTTCTGGGCAGATGAATCATCATGTGCAATAGCAAGGCAGTCTTGGGTATTGTTGCGGAACAGCTGTGAACAGCCGCCACCACAACAGAAATGTTTGGCCTGACCTGCTACCCTCGCGTAATTTTACGGTGCCGGCTAGCCACCGGTGTCGCGAGTGTAGTGAGAGGCAGTTCAAGCCCTAGCTGTGTCAAAGCATATGGATACAATAACTCATAATTTACCAACTCAAAATTCAAAATTCAACTGAATTATATTTTACTAACTAAAATTCAAATCATATAAATGCAATTAAAAAATATAACATAAAATTTTCAAATAAAAAATATATCACTTACCAGTGGTGTCCAGACGACGGTCGACCATTTCCCGAAACCCACTGAAAATGTTTAATTAATTTAATGTTATTTTCATTAAATCGGAAATCCAACTGTAACACGACTGATTTGGCAAATGTAAAATTATACACAGCAACACAATTATTAATTCAATTGTATTTTTGTTTTCTTGATATAAATAAATATCCAATTTTGTATAAATATCGTCGATCAGCCTTGTTGTTGTTTTGAATTAGATGATTCCGGAGAGCAGCGTTGATTCAATTATTCGCAACTGCGTTGAATTCCTTAATACAGAACTTGTTAATTTGCATTATTTGCTAATTTTGCTAGTCTACAGTTTTGCACAGAAGAGGGTAATCTTTAATACCGAAGTCAAGGCGCTAGCATTGACGGTTGTACCCCGAATATTCAATATCGTACATTATTAATTTATTGGCCTTTCACTAGTTTTCTTCAAGCGTTAGGCATACGACACCAAAATTAAATTGATTCAATCAATGAAGACAATGTGCAAAAATCTTTGACGAAAACACTTGTGAATGGTCACTTCACTGTTTTAAGTTTGAACTTTTTCCAATTTTTTTCCCTTTCGCTTCAATCGGCGGTCTTGCGAAGCACTTTACGATTAGTGAAAATGCAAGTCTCGTGTTAACGAGATAAAACCGCCCGAATTGATTCCAAGTAAGAGTGCACGTCTTTCGTGTCCTCGATTGGCTCCCAGTAATGTCTTTTCTAGCGCAAATTAAGCCCACTTAATTCAAACGTGAACAGCTGGTATTTTTTTTCCGACAACCTTCACAATCAAGCGCCAAAACCCAACTTCTCAACTCAAAGCCAAAAAAACCTCCCAGCCACAAAACGCAACTCCCGCCAACCATCCAGATCAGTTTTCCTCGCTGGTCATTCCGTTACCGCCATCTCCCGTAGTCCATCTCCCTATTAAGCAAACATCGCCCGAACATCAAGCAATGCTGCTCAAATGCACTCAGGTATGGATTGCATTTGAACTGCACTGCTTCATTTTTGTTGTTTTTTTTCAGTGTTGAGGTGATGCCTGCAAAGCAACAACCGCTCGTTTTGTTCTATTCAGGTAATGCAATTCGAATGCCATTAGACTATATAAATGCAATGACATTCGAACTGCACCGCCTGACTGTTTTGTTTTTACTAATGTTCGAAGAACAATAGTATTAAACTCGATTCGCCGAAAATTCATATTTCTTTCTTTATGTATATATATATATATATATATATATATATATATATATATATATATATATATATATATATATATATTTATATATATATATATATATATATATATATATATATATATATATATATCAGCAAAATGATTTTCCGAGATAATCTCTGGAGTGGCCGATTCGATTGAGTTGAAACTTTCGGAGAACGTAGATGTATATAGTAGGTAGGTCCACAACTTTCTCAAATTCAGATATCCTAAACCTTTTGGTGGCGGCGAGCGTTTTAGTGAATTTTGAGGTACTCCTATATTTCCAAGCAGTGTAAATTTTCGTTGAAAAAAGTATTTGGAATGAAAACTTATTATGTTCTTAGCTTGTTTATGATAACGAATTGAAATTTTTGAGCCGTGTGTGGGTGCTAAGTGCCTAAAAGTAGGCAAGGATTTTTTTTCAAATTTTGATTTGTCATTACTTGTGATCAAAACATTGGATCAACGTGAAAATTGCAGAGCCTATTGATATTGACTAGGACTTAGCATATATGGGTTTTCAAGGTTGCACGGGTAACACTGTAGCTACGGCAGGCTCCTGAAAAAATATCCTTCAAATCACTGACCCTCCTCAAAATTTTTTGATTTTTGGCAAAAATTTCAAATCATTGATAAATTTTGACCTTTGTTCATCATGTCAAAATGAAATTTTGAAAATTCCGATTTGCACAAGAACGGCAACCCATCACCAAATTACCTCTATTTTCAGCACTCGAAAGTTCTGTTCACGAGAACTGACGACCGGATTATCCGATCATGATGAAATTCACAGGACATGTTGGTATTAGCTAGGACCAAGCCTGACAGAAGTGATTTTGAAATGCAAGCAACCCTGTGGCAGTGGTACCATCTTGAAAAATCACTGAGAAAAAAACAGCTTTTTGGCCTATTACTTCCGATTCAGCCATCAAATTTTAACAAAACTCACACAATACTTGAATCTTACTCTATGTAACATTTGGTGAAAATTTGGCTGAAAAATTAGAATAGGGCTGCCAGCTATGGTGATTTTTGTCTCATAAATCTTGCAAATTTGCTCAGCAAAATAAAGCTTTTTTCGCTAAAGCTTCCGGTCCAGTGCAGAAATCAAAACGAAGTTCATGCAGTAAACGGACCTTAATGTGAAGTAAATGTCGTAGGAATTTCGTACAAAAATCATGAAAGGGCTGCCAGCTATGACCATTTTTGTAATTTTGTGGAATTTCATGACTGAGCGATTATGTCATTAGATTTGCAAATGGGAATAATCCTGCAATTAAAATTAACAACAAATATAAACGTTTTAAAAATTTGAAAAGTTTTGAGGGTGGCAGCCCTAAAATTCTTTTCACCCGTAAAGCTTCCAGCGCAGTGATTCAATCGAAACGAAATTTACTGGTTGGGCTTAACTTAACGTGACGCAGATTTGGTATATATTTTGCTCTGCTGCTGACACCGGGTAACCAGTATTAGCCATTTTCATAAATATTGCACCAACAGATGCTTGAAATTACATACTCATATGCAAAGCATTTGCAATAAAAATAAGAAACGAATTTTTAAATTTTCTGAGTTTTGAACATTTTTCGGATGGTAGCCTCAAACAACGTTTAACCGCTGAAACTTTCGATGAAATCCTCCGATGAGAACGAAATTCAAAGAATAAGTTGATTTAAGTATAAGCTTGTTATGGTAAACTTATTGCTGCTTTGTTGGGAAAGTGTTGCCAGCACTGAACATTTTCATCATTTGCGTTATAGTTGAGTTTCGTTGCATGAGATAAGGAATGGTTGATATGATTCTACAAAAAAGTATATTACGTCTTTTCAAATTTTTTGGTCACTCAAAGACAATTTCTTCGAAAATTAGTTTTCTAGCGGTTCAGGTGCGCTAGAGTTTTTTAGTATATCGCTGTGAGTGGCGGCAAACAGCTGTCCGTAACTGCGTGGGGACGACTCACCCCAGGAGAAGGGTCTGAACGCCGGGCAACAACTAATCGCAGAGAGACAGAGACCTCATCCATCCTAGCGGATATCCTTGCCGTGGTTGACACCCTTCAAGTTTCCCTTCTCGTCCTCAACCTGTTACGTTGTAACAAGAACCCGAGGCCTAACCAACGACCAATTGACAAACATATACGGGCGTATACCTCGCAATGCCGAGCTGTTCACATTTGAAAAAAAAATAACCCTTCCCGGGAAGGGTTGCCCATGTTCAAACCGCGAAACCACCACTCAAATTGATAGGCTAGTAAATGTTGTTTTGAACGTCACATCCGACTTGTGTCGTATACTAGTCAGATATTGACGATTTAGTACTAAGCTAAAGCAATGCTACATAGCATATATACATAACATGCCTTAGAGATAAGATTAAACTAAGACTTAAACTAACTAAATCTAAGCGACGCGCTGTCGACGGAGTGGCTGAAGCAGGGCCTAAGCGTCCACTCGCTGGTAATCCCGGAGCTGGCTGTGTTACTGGTGAGTCGCAGCCTGGAAGAGAAATATATAAATTTATCATGTTTCTCAGTCATCTACTCATACATACTTACCTGCAACCTCCCACGGAGCCGCAACTTCCGACGACTCGCCAACCGCCGATCCACGAGGCGCTCGCCAGTGACTCACGGTGGATCTCTTCACGTCGACCTGAAATACACCAGAAACACCACAAAGAATCGGTCCGGAAACACGAAACTGAAAGGAATACTTATCTGAAGGAATGCACCACCGACCTGCAGTCGCCAAGTCGTTTTCCTCTGTCACCGTTTCGCCAGCCAGCACCCAGCTGCAACCCGCCGCCACCGGATTCTCAGGCCGCAACGTGACGAACCACGGTATATTAACACCCGCAAAACGGACGCATATACGCGAAACACACCAATCCACTAATCGCTCTGTCAAAAGTTATCGAAATTTAAAAATTTTCAAATTTTCCCGTCCTCTTTTTAGGCACCCAGCGCACACATAGGGTTAAAAAATTCCAAAGCATTATCCGATTCATATGTAAAACACGTCAGAAATTTATTTTGTTAACTTTGTTTTTGCGAAAATCATTTGTGCACGAAATAATAGGTATATTAAAAATATCACTTAAACGCCCGCCGGCGCCAAAAGGTAAACAATAACTGACATTTAAAGAGACTTGGACCTTTTCTGCATATACACCAATGTATTCTGAAAGTTTCAGCTCAATCGGATGGCGCGTTCCCGAGATTATCTCACTGAAATTTTTTGATGATATATATATATATATATATATATATATATATATATATATATATATATATATATATATATATATATATATATATATATATATATATATATATATATATATATATATATATATATATATATATATATATAGAAATATGAATTTTTGGCCGAATCGATTTTAATACTAATGTTCTTCGAACATTAGTAAAAATTATGGAAAGAAAAAAAAAGAATGTGATGTCAATTAACGTCAGTTGGTTGTTAGAGGAAGGATTTTTGAAAATATAAAAATTAATGTTGCTAGATAATATTAAATATATATACAATAAATGATGTTAAATTAGGATGAAATAAATATCCATTAGATATTTCAAAATAAAAAGTTAATGCGTTTAATTTTGGACGATTAACTAAAATGCAATTAATGAAAATGTTGCTTGTTAATAATATATAGTTCCTCAACAATTCAACTATAAGATTCGTTTCGATCCACTTTTTAGACGCAAATATATTTATTTAAAGACTATTTTTTCCTTGAGAAGCCACATATTTCAATTTATTGACAAATTATCATACTGAAGAACAATGACCGACCACGGTATAGAGTGCAAATAACCTTCAAATTTTAAGTAAACGAATATTGTTCTTTGTATTATATTATTTCCTCGCTTTTTCAAATATGCGCCCCAAGTTAATGCCCCCAAAACGAGAAACTGATCTTCACCCCTACATAAAATTAGTATACTTTGTGAACATGGTTGACCCTCAGATATAAGAGAGAATGGATAAGAAATCGACCGAGAGAAATGTGCCAATTTGCAAATTTTTGCTAACTGGTGTGAGAATGAGGTACTGATGTGTGCCCTACACAATTCAAATAGTAACGCTCATGTTCCACGCAACTGGCGAGTGGAGGTTAAAATGCTTTTTGTGATTGAAATCAATTGTGATTTCACACAAAATCCCAAAGATTAATTTTACTTACCCGAAATACGATATCCCCTGCGAAGCAATTCGGTAGCTATTCTTGCTGCCTGGAACGCAGCACTTCATTATCGTGGCTAATCGGTGAACCTTGGATGATCTCCATCAGGTCGAATCTCTGGTAGCAGATTGCACCGGAGGATTTCTGCCAACTCACCATAACTGATGGGGCGCTGCAAGTGGTCGGCTAATTGGTGCATCTCAGTACAAAAGTCATTGAATGACTTGTTCGTTCGTTGCTTATCTCTTCGAATGATCTCCATCAGGTCGCCGTCCGAGTAGCGACATCTAAACTGATCACTCAGCGCCTTGAAAGTCTCTTCTGGGCCGGTGAAATCACCAATAGCAGTCTGCGGCGGCTCCGGTGAACAAGAGATATACGTGCTGACACAAAGAGTGGAAGTGACTAGTGAGGGTTTGTCTGATGAGAGCCTTGACCCGGAAAATAGAAACTTCCACGGGACTTCCACTTTGCATGAACATTTAAGTTTCAGCCCCCAATGATGCTTGCCACCCTGTCGGGAGTCATCTGGCCTGTATCTTTCTGAGGTTGGCGTGGAGCATATTTCTGTTGGGCTGGAATATAAACTCTTGCCCTAGGATTTAATCTAGGAGGAATCTCAGCATCTGACTGAGGCGGCAAACTCAGGTCAGTTATGCGTTCCAGTATAAGGCGCATACTGTCTTCCAGGTTTTCAATCCGCTGCTGAAATCCGCTCAGGTCTCTTTGTATAATAGAGTGGGCTCCAGGAGGGTCAGGAGAATTATTTGACAACTGTGATATATTATAATCGGGTGGCTGACATGACCCCGTTGCACCATTTTGATCCTGTGTATTGAAATCCATTATGGTCTGCCTCTCCATGCACCTGGTAGAAGCTCCAGGCCTGAGAGTTTTCGGCCTAGTCCGCTCATCGAGGAGGCTTGCCCCGCATCGAGGAGGAGTCTCAGTGCTCCACGGCACAAGGAACAGTCAGAATTGTTCTGTAGCCACTATTCCAGGCAGGCCATCTGGAATCGATTATCAAACTTCGTTCTAGGCAATCTTAAGCCTCTCTGGTGAAGTATGGAAATCAACATCCTGCGGAGAGAATGTAGGAGGGAGTTTAATAACTCAAAAAGATCAAATGACAGGTCGGTGTACAAAATGAAGCTGAAGACTTTTAAGTATGCCATACGCAAGGCTAAGAGGTCCTAATGGAGATCTTTCTGTGGAAACGTAGAGAGTCTCAGCGAGGCAAACCGCCTTCGTCAGGTCTTAAGCACGACACCAAAGGCTATGGGGTGCATCATGAACCCTGAAGGCGTTTGGACTAGTTCGAGTGCAGATACTCTGAACGTTCTTATAGACGCACATTTCCCAGACAATTATTGACCTATAGGGACAGTGCACCAAACGGAACTAAATTACAATAGAGCGCCGCCTTTCAGAATATCAAATTCTCAGCTGAGGTTGGCTATAAACTCCTTTGAGCCGTTTAAATCCCCGAGCCCTGATGGCGTGATTGCGGCTGACGTTCAGCAGTCCATGGAAGTATCGCTACCATGGCTCAGGGCGATGTAAAATGCTTGCCTACGATTCTCGTATGTTCCCACAAGCTGGCAGACCATATTAAAAGATCAATCGATCCTTAGTTTATCTCGCAGTCTCAGCACGCCTATACCAAAGGCAAGTCTGTGAATCTCTTCACATCTTTATTGAGCAAGTAGAAAAATTTCTTGCTCTTAAGGAATATACGCTTGCCGCCTTCTTGGACATCGAGGGGGCCTTCAACAACGTAAATTCTAACCCAATTGTTGAGGCTCTCTCGGTGCTGCATGTGGACGAGCGGCTGATTGCTTTAATTGTAAAGCTTCTCAAAAGTAGAGTGGTTATTTCTTACCTGGGGAGTGCCAGTATAAGACGAGGAGTCAGTATGGGCACACCTCAGGGTGGAGTCCTCTCTCCTCGGCTGTGGAACATCACGGTGAATACTCTTCTAATGAGGCTAGACCGTGCCGGCTGCAAAGTGATCGCTTATGCAGACGACATAGCTGTAGCAGTGTCGGGAAAGTATTTATCTACGCTATCGGAGAGGCTGAATCACTCTCTTAACATCCTTTCACGTTGGAGTTGTGAGTGCGGCTTCAATGTGAATCCTAATAAAACGGAACTAGTGTTGTTTACAAGGAAGTACAAAGTTCCTTCTATTGAGTTACCCAAATTGAATAGGATCTCCATTAACTTGAGCCAGAGGGTCAGGTACTTAGGGCTGATACTTGACTCGAAGTTACTTTGGACTCACAATGTAGCAGAAAGAGCTCGGAAGGCTTCCAACGCGCTTTATTGCTGTAAAAGAGCCATAGGAGCGAATTGAGGATTGCAACCCCGTACTGTTGCTTGGCCTAACACTGCTGTAGTTGAGCCTATTCCTCTGTTTGGGGTGGCGTTCTGGTAGCAGGGTGCTATTAAGGCTACCGGCAAACAGCAGCTTGAAAAAGTACGGAGAACGGCTGCACTACTTGTAACTGGTGCGCTTCGCACCAATCCTACTAGGGCACTATTCGTGTTACTTCATTGGCTGCCAACCAATCTACTTATGTTACAGCAAGTTTATCTTACTGCCGTGAGACTGAGTTGTATCTTGGTATGGAATAGAACAGAATTTCGGCAAGCGAGGATTTTGTTCGAGAGAGTACATCGCTATGCAGTGCCTACTAGATTTGGAATTGACAACTTGCATTCCTGGTAAGAATGAATGGCGTGATGGTATCGCCCTCGAAAGTGGGCTTATCTATGTGCCTCTCAAAGCTAAACAATAGAGTCAGAGGTGGTGTATACTCAGATGAGCTGAATCTCAAGCTGTTCTCGGTCAACCAGACCATTGTTGTGTCTTTCAGGTGGATTGCGGCTATTTTACAAGCAATCGACTGGCTTCTGTGTAATCGAATATTTGGGGCTAATGTTGGTTTTTAAATCCCTCGCTGATCCTTGTACAGTGCCCATGATTGTTGCTGAATGCCGCGCATCTCTTAGAGAGATGTCAAGACCATCGGTTGTACAGTTGATTTGAGAACCTAGACATAGGGGTTTTCAGGGTAACTGTGAGGCCGATGAGCTAGCAAGGCTTGGAACCTTGTTTCCAGAGGTCTCTTGCTCCCTCTCAATAGGTATACCAATGACATTGTTCAAACTGGCCATAAGGCAAAAAATACCTCGAGGATGCTAGAAGGTTCTGGGCAGATGAATCATCATGTGCAATAGCAAGGCAGTCTTGGGTATTGTTGCGGAACAGCTGTGAACAGCCGCCACCACAACAGAAATGTTTGGCCTGACCTGCTACCCTCGCGTAATTTTACGGTGCCGGCTAGCCACCGGTGTCGCGAGTGTAGTGAGAGGCAGTTCAAGCCCTAGCTGTGTCAAAGCATATGGATACAATAACTCATAATTTACCAACTCAAAATTCAAAATTCAACTGAATTATATTTTACTAACTAAAATTCAAATCATATAAATGCAATTAAAAAATATAACATAAAATTTTCAAATAAAAAATATATCACTTACCAGTGGTGTCCAGACGACGGTCGACCATTTCCCGAAACCCACTGAAAATGTTTAATTAATTTAATGTTATTTTCATTAAATCGGAAATCCAACTGTAACACGACTGATTTGGCAAATGTAAAATTATACACAGCAACACAATTATTAATTCAATTGTATTTTTGTTTTCTTGATATAAATAAATATCCAATTTTGTATAAATATCGTCGATCAGCCTTGTTGTTGTTTTGAATTAGATGATTCCGGAGAGCAGCGTTGATTCAATTATTCGCAACTGCGTTGAATTCCTTAATACAGAACTTGTTAATTTGCATTATTTGCTAATTTTGCTAGTCTACAGTTTTGCACAGAAGAGGGTAATCTTTAATACCGAAGTCAAGGCGCTAGCATTGACGGTTGTACCCCGAATATTCAATATCGTACATTATTAATTTATTGGCCTTTCACTAGTTTTCTTCAAGCGTTAGGCATACGACACCAAAATTAAATTGATTCAATCAATGAAGACAATGTGCAAAAATCTTTGACGAAAACACTTGTGAATGGTCACTTCACTGTTTTAAGTTTGAACTTTTTCCAATTTTTTTCCCTTTCGCTTCAATCGGCGGTCTTGCGAAGCACTTTACGATTAGTGAAAATGCAAGTCTCGTGTTAACGAGATAAAACCGCCCGAATTGATTCCAAGTAAGAGTGCACGTCTTTCGTGTCCTCGATTGGCTCCCAGTAATGTCTTTTCTAGCGCAAATTAAGCCCACTTAATTCGAACGTGAACAGCTGGTATTTTTTTTCCGACAACCTTCACAATCAAGCGCCAAAACCCAACTTCTCAACTCAAAGCCAAAAAAACCTCCCAGCCACAAAACGCAACTCCCGCCAACCATCCAGATCAGTTTTCCTCGCTGGTCATTCCGTTACCGCCATCTCCCGTAGTCCATCTCCCTATTAAGCAAACATCGCCCGAACATCAAGCAATGCTGCTCAAATGCACTCAGGTATGGATTGCATTTGAACTGCACTGCTTCATTTTTGTTGTTTTTTTTCAGTGTTGAGGTGATGCCTGCAAAGCAACAACCGCTCGTTTTGTTCTATTCAGGTAATGCAATT
This sequence comes from Nemotelus pantherinus, assembly GCA_963978885.1. Lineage (NCBI taxonomy): Eukaryota > Metazoa > Arthropoda > Insecta > Diptera > Stratiomyidae > Nemotelus > Nemotelus pantherinus. Next base: position 685,747 of record CAXBUK010000010.1, on the reverse strand, counting down.
CGAATGCCATTAGACTATATAAATGCAATGACATTCGAACTGCACCGCCTGACTGTTTTGTTTTTACTAATGTTCGAAGAACAATAGTATTAAACTCGATTCGCCGAAAATTCATATTTCTTTCTTTATGTATATATATATATATATATATATATATATATATATATATATATATATATATATATATTTATATATATATATATATATATATATATATATATATATATATATATATATATATATATATATATATATATCAGCAAAATGATTTTCCGAGATAATCTCTGGAGTGGCCGATTCGATTGAGTTGAAACTTTCGGAGAACGTAGATGTATATAGTAGGTAGGTCCACAACTTTCTCAAATTCAGATATCCGAAACCTTTTGGTGGCGGCGAGCGTTTTAGTGAATTTTGAGGTACTCCTATATTTCCAAGCACAGGACTTAGCATATATGGGTTTTCAAGGTTGCACGGGTAACACTGTAGCTACGGCAGGCTCCTGAAAAAATATCCTTCAAATCACTGACCCTCCTCAAAATTTTTTGATTTTTGGCAAAAATTTCAAATCATTGATAAATTTTGACCTTTGTTCATCATGTCAAAATGAAATTTTGAAAATTCCGATTTGCACAAGAACGGCAACCCATCACCAAATTACCTCTATTTTCAGCACTCGAAAGTTCTGTTCACGAGAACTGACGACCGGATTATCCGATCATAATGAAATTCACAGGACATGTTGGTATTAGCTAGGACCAAGTCTGACAGAAGTGATTTTGAAATGCGAGCAACCCTGTGGCAGTGGTACCATCTTGAAAAATCACTGAGAAAAAAACAGCTTTTTGGCCTATTACTTCCGATTCAGCCATCAGATTTTAACGAAACTCACACAATACTTGAATCTTACTCTATGTAACATTTGGTGAAAATTTGGCTGAAAAATTAGAATAGGGCTGCCAGCTATGGTGATTTTTGTCTCATAAATCTTGCAAATTTGCTCAGCAAAATAAAGCTTTTTTCGCTAAAGCTTCCGGTCCAGTGCAGAAATCAAAACGAAGTTCATGCAGTAAACGGACCTTAATGTGAAGTAAATGTCGTAGGAATTTCGTACAAAAATCATGAAAGGGCTGCCAGCTATGACCATTTTTGTAATTTTGTGGAATTTCAAGACTGAGCGATTATGTCATTAGATTTGCAAATGGGAATAATCCTGCAATTAAAATTAACAACAAATATAAACGTTTTAAAAATTTGAAAAGTTTTGAGGGTGGCAACCCTAAAATTCTTTTCACCCGTAAAGCTTCCAGCGCAGTGATTCAATCGAAACGAAATTTACTGGTTGGGCTTAACTTAACGTGACGCAGATTTGGTATATATTTTGCTCTGCTGCTGACACCGGGTAACCAGTATCAGCCATTTTCATAAATATTGCACCAACAGATGCTTGAAATTACATACTCATATGCAAAGCATTTGCAATAAAAATAAGAAACGAATTTTTAAATTTTCTGAGTTTTGAACATTTTTCGGATGGTAGCCTCAAACAACGTTTAACCGCTGAAACTTTCGATGAAATCCTCCGATGAGAACGAAATTCAAAGAATAAGTTGATTTAAGTATAAGCTTGTTATGGTAAACTTATTGCTGCTTTGTTGGGAAAGTGTTGCCAGCACTGAACATTTTCATCATTTGCGTTATAGTTGAGTTTCGTTGCATGAGATAAGGAATGGTTGATATGATTCTACAAAAAAGTATATTACGTCTTTTCAAATTTTTTGGTCACTCAAAGACAATTTCTTCGAAAATTAGTTTTCTAGCGGTTCAGGTGCGCTAGAGTTTTTTAGTATATCGCTGTGAGTGGCGGCAAATAGCTGTCCGTAACTGCGTGGGGACGACTCACCCCAGGAGAAGGGTCTGAACGCCGGGCAACAACTAATCGCAGAGAGACAGAGACCTCATCCATCCTAGCGGATATCCTTGCCGTGGTAGACACCCTTCAAGTTTCCCTTCTCGTCCTCAACCTGTTACGTTGTAACAAGAACCCGAGGCCTAACCAACGACCAATTGACAAACATATACGGGCGTATACCTCGCAACGCCGAGCCGTTCACATTTGAAAAAAAAATAACCCTTCCCGGGAAGGGTTGCCCATGTTCAAACCGCGAAACCACCACTCAAATTGATAGGCTAGCAAATGTTGTTTTGAACGTCACATCCGACTTGTGTCGTATACTAGTCAGATATTGACGATTTAGTACTAAGCTAAAGCAATGCTACATAGCATATATACATAACATGCCTTAGAGATAAGATTAAACTAAGACTTAAACTAACTAAATCTAAGCGACGCGCTGTCGACGGAGTGGCTGAAGCAGGGCCTGCGCGTCCACTCGCTGGTAATCCCGGAGCTGGCTGTGTTACTGGTGAGTCGCAGCCTGGAAGAGAAATATATAAATTTATCATGTTTCTCAGTCATCTACTCATACATACTTACCTGCAACCTCCCACGGAGCCGCAACTTCCGACGACTCGCCAACCGCCGGTCCACGAGGCGCTCGCCAGTGACTCACGGTGGATCTCTTCACGTCGACCTGAAATACACCAGAAACACCACAAAGAATCGGTCCGGAAACACGAAACTGAAAGGAATACTTATCTGAAGGAATGCACCACCGACCTGCAGTCGCCAAGTCGTTTTCCTCTGTCACCGTTTCGCCAGCCAGCACCCAGCTGCAACCCGCCGCCACCGGATTCTCAGGCCGCAACGTGACGAACCACGGTATATTAACACCCGCAAAACGGACGCATATACGCGAAACACACCAATCCACTGTACGTTTCACTGCAAACCACCGAATCAATGGGATCAAATTCAATTCAAAATATAAACATCCCGAGAACTGTCACTGCGAACTAGATCACAATCACCTGCACAATTTTGAGATCAGCTGTGTTCCATGGAGTGAGACGAAGCAGCAGACATTCACGATGGATTCGAATTTCGAATATATTGAAGACGTCGAATAGGTCGAATATGTCGAATATTCGGCACGAGTGGCGAGAGTAGCGGTACGTGTCGGAGAACCGCTATTCGTGGGTAAAATGAAAAATGCAGCTCGGGACGTTCGGTCTTTTTACAACGTGCAGCCGAAGTGATCGGAACGTTCATCAATTTGCCCAGGTAACGACGAATGGTTGAAGGCGTATGTGCAAATTTGCTTGCTTTTTACAACGTGCGGCCGAAGTTATCGAAACGTTCATCAATTTGCTCAGGTAATGACGAATGGTTGAAGGCGTATGTGGAAATTTGCTTGCTTTTTACAACGTGCAGCCGGAGTGATCGCAACGTTCATCAATTTGCTCAGGTTACGACGAATGGTTGAAGGCGCATGTGGAAATTTGCTTGCCTTTTTACAACGTGCAGCCGAAGTGATCGGAACGTTCATCAATTTGCTCAAGTAACGACGAATAGTTGAAGGCGTATGTAGAAATTTGCTTGCCTTTTTACAACGTGCAGCCGAAGTGATCGGAACGTTCATCAATTTGCTCAGCCGAAGTGATCGGAACGTTCATCAATTTGCTCAGTTTGCTCAGGTAACGACAAATGGTTGAAGGCGTATGTGGAAATTTGCTTGCCTTTTTATTTATTTATTTATTTATTAGCCAAACAAGGCATAAATACATATAAATACATACAAATAAATTATTTTAAAAAAAAGCAAGTGTACGGTACAAATAAATAACACATAAATAAATAACTAATTGAATAAACAAATAAGTTTGAAATGGAAAATAAGTAAAATAACAATGAAATAAAAGAAAAAAACTCTAGCGCACCTGAACCGCTAGAAACACTAATGTTCGAAGAACAGTAGAAGAACCGTGCAGGTTTTGAGTGCATAATCCACCAAATGAGCTGCGTATTACGGCCAAACTGTTTCAAACGCCACGTTCTACTTTGGTCTCAAGAATGCATTATAACTCATATGGTGGAAGGTTTCAGATATTACCACTGGCATGAATTTCAACGTTTATGAGAGCAAAACACGGGTTAATTATATTCGTTATCAGTTGCTTATTTCACAAAATTTTGAAAGCAGCATCTCATATAACATCAATGAAGAAAATGCTCAGTGCCTGCAGCACTGTAACTGAAGTTGGTGTTTGAGGCTGCGATCCGAAAAATTTGCAGAACTTTGGGAATTGAAACATTGGTTATTTATTTTCATTGTAAATGTTTCCGGTATGAATACTAACTGTAAGCATTTATTGATACAAAAGTAGCACAACCGACTCGTGCTGGCAACCTTTCGCCAGTATCAAAGCCAAAAATATATCACATCTGCTTCACGTTGTTATATTACATTCGAAGTTATAGGAGTATAAAGAAATTTAGGATTACCTGCAGCGAGTTTTTTCAAATAATGGAAAACTTAATATTTGCTGTTTATTGTCACTACAATATCATTACCAATTGAAAATTCTACGATAAAACCGCTTAATAAAGATATTGCAAACAAACACAAAACCAACAATAGCTGGCAACCCTATCGTAGCTTTTCAACCAAATTTGGCCTGAATAATGTTTATAGTAGGTTCCATTAATTGTATGAAATTCGTATTGATTTCATGACTGCACTGGAAGTTATAGGGCAAAAAGTTTTATTTTCCTGAGCGAATTTTCAAATCCAAAGACACAAAAATTACCATAGCTGGCAGCACCAATCGAATTTTTCAACCAAATTTCTATCAAACAGGGTTTAAAGTAAGGTTCAGCTACTGTGTCAATTTCATGAAAATCTGATAACTTATTCACATTTCATAGGGCAAAAAGCAGTTTTTTTTCTTTGTAATTTTTCAAGATGGCACCACTGGCACAGAGTTGCCCACAATTCAAAATCGCTTCTATCAGACCTGGTCCTACTTAAGTCCAATGCATTCTGTAAATTTCAATGGTATCTGATTATTGATTCGTGAGTTCCCGTGAACAGAAGTTTTTGATGCTAAAAATATAGGTTGACTGGGAAAGGGTTACCGTTCTTGTCCGACATGAAATTTCCAAAGTTTTACTTTGAACGTGTAGATAAAGCACAAGATTTGTATACAGATTGGTTTTATTGTAAGAAACGGACAGTTTTTGGAAATTCGATGGTTTAATGTTTTCACTTCCAAATTATTATTTTTTCAAATTTAAGACACCAAAATTATCATAGCTGGCAGCTCCAACCGAATTTTTCGACCAAATTTCTACCAAACGTGGTATTAAATAAGGTTCAGCTACTGTGTAAATTTCGTCAAAATCGAACGATTCAATCAGAATTTATAGGGCTAAAAGCAGTTATCTCTTTTAGTGATTTTTCAAGATGGCACCACTGGCACAGAATCACCCGCATTTCAAAATCACTTCTATCAGACCTGGTCCTATATAGGACCAATACATTCTGCAAATTTCAATCAATTCTGCTCATTGGATCGTGAGTTTCCGTGAACAGAAGTTTTTGATGCTAAAAATATAGGTAAATTGGGCAAGGGTTACCAGGCGTGCCCGTTATACCATATCAAATTTTTTTTTTGTTTATGTAAACAAAGCACAAGATTTACATATGAGTGGCTGTTTTTTGAAGAAACAGCAGTTTTTCAAGAGAGACGATGATTTGAAGGTTTTCACTTTCAGTGCCTGCTCTAGCTACAGGGTTGCCAGCACGGTCATCAAAAGCTACACAAATCTACAACTAAATAATACCAATATGTTCTAAAAATTTCGTAATGATTGAATAGCTCTGTCAAAAGTTATCGCAATTTAAAAATTTTCAAATTTTCCCGTTCTCTTTTTAGGCACCCAGCGCACACATAGTGTTAAAAAATTCCAAAACATTATCCGATTCACATGTAAAACACGTTCAAAATTTATTTCGCCAACTTTATTTTTGCAAAACTTATTTGTGTACGGAATAATAGGTATATTAAAAATATCACTAAAATGGCCGCCGGCGCCAAAGGGTTAAAGATTTTTAACTTTTTCTGAGACCTGGCACTATTCTGCATATACACCAATGTGTCCTGAAAATTTCAGCTCAATCGGATGGCGCGTTCCTGAGATTTTTTCACTGAAATTTTTTGATGATATATATATATATATATATATATATATATATATATATATATATATATATAGAAATATGAATTTTTGGCCAAAGTGATTTTAATACTAATGTTCTTCTTCGAACATTAGTAACAATTAAAAACGATAATTAAATAAGAGCTAAAAATTATGGTGTACAAATGGCTTGGATAAGGGAAGACTTGAAGGATAGTTTGGAAATCGTTGGGGAATAAAGGTTGCTAATGCTGCTCAAATGCACTCAGGTATGGATTGCATTTGAACTGCACTGCTTCATTTTTGTTGTTTTTTTTCAGTGTTGAGGTGATGCCTGCAAAGCAACAACCGCTCGTTTTGTTCTATTCAGGTAATGCAATTCGAATGCCATTAGACTATATAAATGCAATGACATTCGAACTGCACCGCCTGACTGTTTTGTTTTTACTAATGTTCGAAGAACAATAGTATTAAACTCGATTCGCCGAAAATTCATATTTCTTTCTTTATGTATATATATATATATATATATATATATATATATATATATATATATATTTATATATATATATATATATATATATATATATATATATATATATATATATATATATATATATATATATATATATATATATATATATATATATATATATATATATATATATATATATATATATATATATCAACAAAATGATTTTCCGAGATAATCTCTGGAGTGGCCGATTCGATTGAGTTGAAACTTTCGGAGAACGTAGATGTATATAGTAGGTAGGTCCACAACTTTCTCAAATTCAGATATCCTAAACCTTTTGGTGCCGGCGAGCGTTTTAGTGAATTTTGAGGTACTCCTATATTTCCAAGCAGTGTAAATTTTCGTTGAAAAAAGTATTTGGAATGAAAACTTATTATGTTCTTAGCTTGTTTATGATAACGAATTGAAATTTTTGAGCCGTGTGTGGGTGCTAAGTGCCTAAAAGTAGGCAAGGATTTTTTTTCAAATTTTGATTTGTCATTACTTGTGATCAAAACATTGGATCAACGTGAAAATTGCAGAGCCTATTGACATTGACTAGGACTTAGCATATATGGGTTTTCAAAGTTGCACGGGTAACACTGTAGCTACGGCAGGCTCCTGAAAAAATATCCTTCAAATCACTGACCCTCCTCAAAATTTTTTGATTTTTGGCAAAAATTTCAAATCATTGATAAATTTTGACCTTTGTTCATCATGTCAAAATGAAATTTTGAAAATTCCGATTTGCACAAGAACGGCAACCCATCACCAAATTACCTCTATTTTCAGCACTCGAAAGTTCTGTTCACGAGAACTGACGACCGGATTATCCGATCATGATGAAATTCACAGGACATGTTGGTATTAGCTAGGACCAAGCCTGACAGAAGTGATTTTGAAATGCGAGCAACCCTGTGGCAGTGGTACCATCTTGAAAAATCACTGAGAAAAAAACAGCTTTTTGGCCTATTACTTCCGATTCAGCCATCAGATTTTAACAAAACTCACACAATACTTGAATCTTACTCTATGTAACATTTGGTGAAAATTTGGCTGAAAAATTAGAATAGGGCTGCTAGCTATGGTGATTTTTGTCTCATAAATCTTGCAAATTTGCTCAGCAAAATAAAGCTTTTTTCGCTAAAGCTTCCGGTCCAGTGCAGAAATCAAAACGAAGTTCATGCAGTAAACGGACCTTAATGTGAAGTAAATGTCGTAGGAATTTCGTACAAAAATCATGAAAGGGCTGCCAGCTATGACCATTTTTGTAATTTTGTGGAATTTCATGACTGAGCGATTATGTCATTAGATTTGCAAATGGGAATAATCCTGCAATTAAAATTAACAACAAATATAAACGTTTTAAAAATTTGAAAAGTTTTGAGGGTGGCAACCCTAAAATTCTTTTCACCCGTAAAGCTTCCAGCGCAGTGATTCAATCGAAACGAAATTTACTGGTTGGGCTTAACTTAACGTGACGCAGATTTGGTATATATTTTGCTCTGCTGCTGACAACGGGTAACCAGTATTAGCCATTTTCATAAATATTGCACCAACAGATGCTTGAAATTACATACTCATATGCAAAGCATTTGCAATAAAAATAAGAAACGAATTTTTAAATTTTCTGAGTTTTGAACATTTTTCGGATGGTAGCCTCAAACAACGTTTAACCGCTGAAACTTTCGATGAAATCCTCCGATGAGAACGAAATTCAAAGAATAAGTTGATTTAAGTATAAGCTTGTTATGGTAAACTTATTGCTGCTTTGTTGGGAAAGTGTTGCCAGCACTGAACATTTTCATCATTTGCGTTATAGTTGAGTTTCGTTGCATGAGATAAGGAATGGTTGATATGATTCTACAAAAAAGTATATTACGTCTTTTCAAATTTTTTGGTCACTCAAAGACAATTTCTTCGAAAATTAGTTTTCTAGCGGTTCAGGTGCGCTAGAGTTTTTTAGTATATCGCTGTGAGTGGCGGCAAACAGCTGTCCGTAACTGCGTGGGGACGACTCACCCCAGGAGAAGGGTCTGAACGCCGGGCAACAACTAATCGCAGAGAGACAGAGACCTCATCCATCCTAGCGGATATCCTTGCCGTGGTAGACACCCTTCAAGTTTCCCTTCTCGTCCTCAACCTGTTACGTTGTAACAAGAACCCGAGGCCTAACCAACGACCAATTGACAAACATATACGGGCGTATACCTCGCAATGCCGAGCTGTTCACATTTGAAAAAAAAATAACCCTTCCCGGGAAGGGTTGCCCATGTTCAAACCGCGAAACCACCACTCAAATTGATAGGCTAGTAAATGTTGTTTTGAACGTCACATCCGACTTGTGTCGTATACTAGTCAGATATTGACGATTTAGTACTAAGCTAAAGCAATGCTACATAGCATATATACATAACATGCCTTAGAGATAAGATTAAACTAAGACTTAAACTAACTAAATCTAAGCGACGCGCTGTCGACGGAGTGGCTGAAACAGGGCCTACGCGTCCACTCGCTGGTAATCCCGGAGCTGGCTGTGTTACTGGTGAGTCGCAGCCTGGAAGAGAAATATATAAATTTATCATGTTTCTCAGTCATCTACTCATACATACTTACCTGCAACCTCCCACGGAGCCGCAACTTCCGACGACTCACCAACCGCCGGTCCACGAGGCGCTCGCCAGTGACTCACGGTGGATCTCTTCACGTCGACCTGAAATACACCAGAAACACCACAAAGAATCGGTCCGGAAACACGAAACTGAAAGGAATACTTATCTGAAGGAATGCACCACCGACCTGCAGTCGCCAAGTCGTTTTCCTCTGTCACCGTTTCGCCAGCCAGCACCCAGCTGCAACCCGCCGCCACCGGATTCTCAGGCCGCAACGTGACGAACCACGGTATATTAACACCCGCAAAACGGACGCATATACGCGAAACACACCAATCCACTGTACGTTTTACTGCAAACCACCGAATCAATGGGATCAAATTCAATTCAAAATATAAACATCCCGAGAACTGTCACTGCGAACTAGATCACAATCACCTGCACAATTTCGAGATCAGCTGTGCTCCATGGAGTGAGACGAAGCAGCAGACATTCACCATGGATTCGAATTTCGAATATATTGAAGACGTCGAATAGGTCGAATATGTCGAATATTCGGCACGAGTGGCGAGAGTAGCGGTACGTGTCGGAGAACCGCTATTCGTGGGTAAAATGAAAAATGCAGCTCGGGACGTTCGGTCTTTTTACAACGTGCAGCCGAAGTGATCGGAACGTTCATCAATTTGCCCAGGTAACGACGAATGGTTGAAGGCGTATGTGCAAATTTGCTTGCTTTTTACAACGTGCGGCCGAAGTTATCGAAACGTTCATCAATTTGCTCAGGTAATGACGAATGGTTGAAGGCGTATGTGGAAATTTGCTTGCTTTTTACAACGTGCAGCCGGAGTGATCGCAACGTTCATTAATTTGCTCAGGTTACGACGAATGGTTGAAGGCGCATGTGGAAATTTGCTTGCCTTTTTACAACGTGCAGCCGAAGTGATCGGAACGTTCATCAATTTGCTCAAGTAACGACGAATAGTTGAAGGCGTATGTAGAAATTTGCTTGCCTTTTTACAACGTGCAGCCGAAGTGATCGGAACGTTCATCAATTTGCTCAGCCGAAGTGATCGGAACGTTCATCAATTTGCTCAGTTTGCTCAGGTAACGACAAATGGTTGAAGGCGTATGTGGAAATTTGCTTGCCTTTTTATTTATTTATTTATTTATTAGCCAAACAAGGCATAAATACATATAAATACATACAAATAAATTATTTTAAAAAAAAGCAAGTGTACGGTACAAATAAATAACACATAAATAAATAACTAATTGAATAAACAAATAAGTTTGAAATGGAAAATAAGTAAAATAACAATGAAATAAAAGAAAAACAATTAAAAACGATAATTAAATAAGAGCTAAAAATTATGGTGTACAAATGGCTTGGATAAGGGAAGACTTGAAGGATAGTTTGGAAATCGTTGGGGAATAAAGGTTGCTAATGCTGCTCAAATGCACTCAGGTATGGATTGCATTTGAACTGCACTGCTTCATTTTTGTTGTTTTTTTTCAGTGTTGAGGTGATGCCTGCAAAGCAACAACCGCTCGTTTTGTTCTATTCAGGTAATGCAATTCGAATGCCATTAGACTATATAAATGCAATGACATTCGAACTGCACCGCCTGACTGTTTTGTTTTTACTAATGTTCGAAGAACAATAGTATTAAACTCGATTCGCCGAAAATTCATATTTCTTTCTTTATGTATATATATATATATATATATATATATATATATATATATATATATATATATATATATATATATATCAGCAAAATGATTTTCCGAGATAATCTCTGGAGTGGCCGATTCGATTGAGTTGAAACTTTCGGAGAACGTAGATGTATATAGTAGGTAGGTCCACAACTTTCTCAAATTCAGATATCCTAAACCTTTTGGTGGCGGCGAGCGTTTTAGTGAATTTTGAGGTACTCCTATATTTCCAAGCAGTGTAAATTTTCGTTGAAAAAAGTATTTGGAATGAAAACTTATTATGTTCTTAGCTTGTTTATGATAACGAATTGAAATTTTTGAGCCGTGTGTGGGTGCTAAGTGCCTAAAAGTAGGCAAGGATTTTTTTTCAAATTTTGATTTGTCATTACTTGTGATCTAAACATTGGATCAACGTGAAAATTGCAGAGCCTATTGACATTGACTAGGACTTAGCATATATGGGTTTTCAAGGTTGCACGGGTAACACTGTAGCTACGGTAGGCTCCTGAAAAAATATCCTTCAAATCACTGACCCTCCTCAAAATTTTTTTGATTTTTGGCAAAAATTTCAAATCATTGATAAATTTTGACCTTTGTTCATCATGTCAAAATGAAATTTTGAAAATTCCGATTTGCACAAGAACGGCAACCCATCACCAAATTACCTCTATTTTCAGCACTCGAAAGTTCTGTTCACGAGAACTGACGACCGGATTATCCGATCATGATGAAATTCACAGGACATGTTGGTATTAGCTAGGACCAAGCCTGACAGAAGTGATTTTGAAATGCGAGCAACCCTGTGGCAGTGGTACCATCTTGAAAAATCACTGAGAAAAAAACAGCTTTTTGGCCTATTACTTCCGATTCAGCCATCAGATTTTAACAAAACTCACACAATACTTGAATCTTACTCTATGTAACATTTGGTGAAAATTTGGCTGAAAAATTGGAATAGGGCTGCCAGCTATGGTGATTTTTGTCTCATAAATCTTGCAAATTTGCTCAGCAAAATAAAGCTTTTTTCGCTAAAGCTTCCGGTCCAGTGCAGAAATCAAAACGAAGTTCATGCAGTAAACGGACCTTAATGTGAAGTAAATGTCGTAGGAATTTCGTACAAAAATCATGAAAGGGCTGCCAGCTATGACCATTTTTGTAATTTTGTGGAATTTCATGACTGAGCGATTATGTCATTAGATTTGCAAATGGGAATAATCCTGCAATTAAAATTAACAACAAATATAAACGTTTTAAAAATTTGAAAAGTTTTGAGGGTGGCAACCCTAAAATTCTTTTCACCCGTAAAGCTTCCAGCGCAGTGATTCAATCGAAACGAAATTTACTGGTTGGGCTTAACTTAACGTGACGCAGATTTGGTATATATTTTGCTCTGCTGCTGACACCGGGTAACCAGTATTAGCCATTTTCATAAATATTGCACCAACAGATGCTTGAAATTACATACTCATATGCAAAGCATTTGCAATAAAAATAAGAAACGAATTTTTAAATTTTCTGAGTTTTGAACATTTTTCGGATGGTAGCCTCAAACAACGTTTAACCGCTGAAACTTTCGATGAAATCCTCCGATGAGAACGAAATTCAAAGAATAAGTTGATTTAAGTATAAGCTTGTTATGGTAAACTTATTGCTGCTTTGTTGGGAAAGTGTTGCCAGCACTGAACATTTTCATCATTTGCGTTATAGTTGAGTTTCGTTGCATGAGATAAGGAATGGTTGATATGATTCTACAAAAAAGTATATTACGTCTTTTCAAATTTTTTGGTCACTCAAAGACAATTTCTTCGAAAATTAGTTTTCTAGCGGTTCAGGTGCGCTAGAGTTTTTTAGTATATCGCTGTGAGTGGCGGCAAACAGCTGTCCGTAACTGCGTGGGGACGACTCACCCCAGGAGAAGGGTCTGAACGCCGGGCAACAACTAATCGCAGAGAGACAGAGACCTCATCCATCCTAGCGGATATCCTTGCCGTGGTAGACACCCTTCAAGTTTCCCTTCTCGTCCTCAACCTGTTACGTTGTAACAAGAACCCGAGGCCTAACCAACGACCAATTGACAAACATATACGGGCGTATACCTCGCAATGCCGAGCTGTTCACATTTGAAAAAAAAATAACCCTTCCCGGGAAGGGTTGCCCATGTTCAAACCGCGAAACCACCACTCAAATTGATAGGCTAGCAAATGTTGTTTTGAACGTCACATCCGACTTGTGTCGTATACTAGTCAGATATTGACGATTTAGTACTAAGCTAAAGCAATGCTACATAGCATATATACATAACATGCCTTAGAGATAAGATTAAACTAAGACTTAAACTAACTAAATCTAAGTGACGCGCTGTCGACGGAGTGGCTGAAGCAGGGCCTGCGCGTCCACTCGCTGGTAATCCCGGAGCTGGCTGTGTGACTGGTGAGTTGCAGCCTGGAAGAGAAATATATAAATTTATCATGTTTCTCAGTCATCTACTCATACATACTTACCTGCAACCTCCCACGGAGCCGCAACTTCCGACGACTCGCCAACCGCCGGTCCACGAGGCGCTCGCCAGTGACTCACGGTGGATCTCTTCACGTCGACCTGAAATACACCAGAAACACCACAAAGAATCGGTCCGGAAACACGAAACTGAAAGGAATACTTATCTGAAGGAATGCACCACCGACCTGCAGTCGCCAAGTCGTTTTCCTCTGTCACCGTTTCGCCAGCCAGCACCCAGCTGCAACCCGCCGCCACCGGATTCTCAGGCCGCAACGTGACGAACCACGGTATATTAACACCCGCAAAACGGACGCATATACGCGAAACACACCAATCCACTGTACGTTTCACTGCAAACCACCGAATCAATGGGATCAAATTCAATTCAAAATATAAACATCCCGAGAACTGTCACTGCGAACTAGATCACAATCACCTGCACAATTTCGAGATCAGCTGTGTTCCATGGAGTGAGACGAAGCAGCAGACATTCACGATGGATTCGAATTTCGAATATATTGAAGACGTCGAATAGGTCGAATATGTCGAATATTCGGCACGAGTGGCGAGAGTAGCGGTACGTGTCGGAGAACCGCTATTCGTGGGTAAAATGAAAAATGCAGCTCGGGACGTTCGGTCTTTTTACAACGTGCAGCCGAAGTGATCGGAACGTTCATCAATTTGCCCAGGTAACGACGAATGGTTGAAGGCGTATGTGCAAATTTGCTTGCTTTTTACAACGTGCGGCCGAAGTTATCGAAACGTTCATCAATTTGCTCAGGTAATGACGAATGGTTGAAGGCGTATGTGGAAATTTGCTTGCTTTTTACAACGTGCAGCCGGAGTGATCGCAACGTTCATCAATTTGCTCAGGTTACGACGAATGGTTGAAGGCGCATGTGGAAATTTGCTTGCCTTTTTACAACGTGCAGCCGAAGTGATCGGAACGTTCATCAATTTGCTCAAGTAACGACGAATAGTTGAAGGCGTATGTAGAAATTTGCTTGCCTTTTTACAACGTGCAGCCGAAGTGATCGGAACGTTCATCAATTTGCTCAGCCGAAGTGATCGGAACGTTCATCAATTTGCTCAGTTTGCTCAGGTAACGACAAATGGTTGAAGGCGTATGTGGAAATTTGCTTGCCTTTTTATTTATTTATTTATTTATTAGCCAAACAAGGCATAAATACATATAAATACATACAAATAAATTATTTTAAAAAAAAGCAAGTGTACGGTACAAATAAATAACACATAAATTAATAACTAATTGAATAAACAAATAAGTTTGAAATGGAAAATAAGTAAAATAACAATGAAATAAAAGAAAAACAATTAAAAACGATAATTAAATAAGAGCTAAAAATTATGGTGTACAAATGGCTTGGATAAGGGAAGACTTGAAGGATAGTTTGGAAATCGTTGGGGAATAAAGGTTGCTAAAGCCATTGAAGACCCTGCAGCATCTATTCACTGGCTCATTAGCTGCATAGATGGTGGAATGTGGATATTCCTTTAGTAAACGATTGGACCTGGTGTTCCTTAAGGGGATATTTATCACAAATTTACTATTGAGGAACTCAACTCTAATAACGCCTCTAATTACGTCAAATGTGAAGCAGGCCGATATCATCATTCTTCTGGATGCAAGTGAAGTTAAGTTTAAATGACCCAATCTAAACTCATATGGGGGTAAATTTTCGAAATCGTAAGGGTTGTACAGATCTCTTAGGGCGAAAAGTAAAAATTGTTTTTGAATGGACTCGAGTCTGTTATTGTGAATTTCGAAGGCTGGGCTCCAAATAATACAGGCGTATTCAAGAAGAGGGCGTACAAGTGCAGTGTATAATGATCTTGCGGCCCTCAACGTGCAGCCGAAGTGATCAGAACGTTCATCATTTTGCTCAGAAAGTTCATCAATTTGCTCCGAACGTTCATCAATTTGCTCAGCCGAAGTGATCAGAACGTTCATCCATTTGCTCAGCCGAAGTGATCAGAACATTCATCAATTTGCTCAGAACTTTCATCAATTTGCTCAGAACATTCATCAATTTGCTCAGCCGAAGTGATCAGAACATTCATCAATTTGCTCAGCCGAAGTGATCAGAACATTTAACAATTTGCTCAGCCGAGGTGATCAGAACATTCATCAATTTGCTCAAAACATTCATCAATTTGCTCAGCCGGAATCGCAGAACTTTTTAGCTAAGGTAAGCCACAACTCTGTTCAATAAAATTACATGCAAAGAGTAAGTTTTACTTTAAGTAATTTCCATAAGAAATATTTGATTGTGAAGCTTTCAAAGTTATTTTATTTTTAAAAATCAATTTATATGCTATAAACGTTTTAAGATTATATTTACATTCATTAAAAAAGAAAAAATTGAGTGGTGGTCGACGAGGTAGGCAGCTTTTGACAGGTAAAAGCTGGTTCGGCTTGCATATATATATATATATGTAAAGTAACACATACGGTATTGTAGTGTATGCATTACTTTAGTTTGCTGACTTTGCATCTCGACCGAAAATTTTAATAAAGTAGGCATCGACCGAATGACTAAACGTCACTGAATTCCATAAAGTCTATGCGTCGCCATAAAACGACAGGTGTGAGTTGCAAATCAGAACTCAATGGAGAAAGACATATAAGAAAGAATTATTGTGCGTTAGAAAATACACTGTGGACAAATAACAGTAAATGTTGTTTCTTTGTTTACAGGTAAGATTTGTGTAATTAATATTAAGTTAGATATTAAAATTATTTGTATTTGATTAAATAACTAATAAAATGCTTTGTTTACAGAGAAACGCAATTTTGTAATTTGATACAGTAATATAAAGATACGCATTATAAAACAACATTTTAGTTATAAAAATGGAAAAATTACAATTTAAAATTGAAGTGAAAGCATCGACGGATCCAAAAACGATATTATATGTTTAACTGAAATCGGAACACCAGATGGAAGAATTTATCAAGTTCCAATTGAATATCAACCTTTAGCAGATCATAAAGTATTATTGAAGAATAGTATTGTGAAAAATGTGATCAAAAATTTGAAATTGAGAAATCACTATAGGATAATATGGATTAATGTAACGGCAGATTTACGATGCTTTCTGGATGACAGTGATAATGTAGTTATAGGTGATTATTATCCAGAAGAAATTATCACTAAAAATATAGAAGAACAACCAATTAGATCTAGAAATGAAGAAACAAACAGAAATTTGAAGAAGATAACGGATAATTTTGTCATCGAAAAATTTTCAAGTAAGAACTGTAATGCATTGCAATGGATAGATACTTTTGAAAAAGAATGCAATCGTTTACAAATTAACAAAGACGAAGAGATAATTGAAGTGTTATTTCTAGAAGGTTCAGTATTAGATTGGTACAATTCAATGCTTATTAGGAATACATTAACATCAGAATGGAAAATTTGGAAAGAAAATTTTATCGAAACATATGCTAACAAAGGTTGGTCTTCAATCAGATATGCTATTCTCTTTAAATATGTGAATGGATCACTATTAGACTATACTTTGAAAAAAGAAAAAATTTTATTGGGAATGAACGAAAATATCGATGACTGCACTATGATCAACCTTATTGCAGTAGGTTTGCCAGAATTTATAATGGACAGAATCAACAGAAAGAACTTGAAAAAACCCAGAGATTTATTTACCGAATTGGGAAGTTTAGAACATCTAATGAAGAAAAAGAAAATAAGCAGAAACGTGAAAGATGATGCAGAAAAAGAACAACAAAAACGTCCGTGCAAAATATGTGAAAAGAAAGGTAAGCTGAATCGTTTTCATCCTGAAGCTTCATGTTGGTATAAAATAAATGAGAAAGACGCGAGAGATAAGAATCAAATAAAATGCGTTAACAATGTAGAGATAGAAACTGAGTTGTTTGAAAATATTCCAAAAAACTAGTAACTCCACCATTAATCAAAATTAAAATTTTAGTTGAAGATACTATTGAAATTTTTGGATTATATGATTCAGGTTCCAATATATCATTGATACATTCAAAACTTTTGAACATAAAAAATCAGAAATTAGTAAACATATGGAAAACAAAATTTGAAACGATTAATGGTGCAAAGAGAACTAAAGGAATGATATCTGTAAAGATAAAAATATTCGATATAGAAAAGATAATGAACGTTTTTGTAATAGATGGAGATAATATTCAATATGATTTTTTTATTGGATTAGATAGGATTAAGGAATTCAAACTTATTCAAGATGAAAATTTAAAAATTAGACTAAAAAACTTGATATTTCAAAGGAAAATATTTTGAATATTAATTCTATAAATTTTAATGAGAATATGAATAGATCAGATTTTTATATTTCTGTAAATCATTTGAACTACCAAGAAAGATTTGAGATAGATAAGTTAATAAAAAGATACAGTTACATTTTTGCAAAAGATAAATATGATGTAGGTACAGTAAAAGATTATGAAGCACGTATTGATCTACTAATAGATAAATATTGTAGTAAAAGACCATATAGATGTAATGTCGAAGATAAAAAAGAGATAGAAATGCAAATTGCTAAACTATTAGAAAACAATCTTATTGAGGAATCTTATAGCCCATTTGCGGCACCGGTAACACTGGTATATAAGAAAGAAGAAGGTAGAAAAACAAGATTGTGTATTGATTTTCGTGATTTGAATAAACTTGTAATACCACAATCGCAGCCTTTCCCGTTGATAGAAGACTTAATGACAAAAACACGAAATTGCAAATACTTTTCAACATTAGATATAAATTCTGCATTTTGGTCAATTCCTTTACGAATAGAAGATAGAAAGAAGACAGCTTTTGTAACACAAGAAGGACAATTTCAATGGACATGTCTTCCATTTGGATTAAAGACATCTCCAGCAATTTTTCAAAGAATTTTGAGTAATATAATCAGAAAACATAAACTATCAGATTTTACAGTAAATTATATAGATGATATATTGATATTTTCTGAATCATTCAATGTACATATGAAACACATAGAACAATTATTAGAAGCAATAAGAAAAGAAGGTTTCAGATTAAAATTTACAAAATGCAAGTTTGCAGAAAGTTCAGTCAAATATCTAGGTCATGTAATAAGCAATAATTCGATATGTCCACTCAAAGACAATTTGATTTCGATAAGGAATTCCCAATACCAAAAACTCAAAAAAATATTAGACAATTCTTAGGAAAGATAAATTTTTACAACAAATATATACCAAATATTGCTATAACTTTGGATCCACTACATAACTTATTGAGAAAAGGACAAAAATTTATTTGGACAAAAGAATGTCAAAATGCATTTGAGAAAATAAAAGATATGCTATGCTCAAAACCAATCTTAGAATTATATGATCCAAATTTGCCAATATACATTTATACAGATGCAAGCATATTGGGTTTAGGAGCTGTTTTGAAACAAAAACAACCAAACGGAGAAGAAAAACCAGTACCTTATTTTTCAAAAAAACTAAATAATAGTCAAAAGAAAAAGAAAGCGATATACTTAGAGTATTTAGCCATAAAAGAGGCTATTAAATATTGGCAATACTGGCTGATAGGAATAATATTCACAGTTTTTTCAGATCACAAACCTTTAGAGAATTTGAACATAAAATCTAGAACAGATGAAGAACTAGGTGATCTTACATATTACCTTTCACAATATGATTTTAAAATAAAATATTCTCCAGGAAAGATTAACTTTGAAGCTGATTGTTTAAGCAGAAATCCTGTACTAGAATCCAATGAAAATGAAGACGAACAGTTGAAAATTGTAAATTTTATAAAACTATTATTGAAGATCAACGAAACAATGAGTATATCCAAGATAGAAGGAGCAAAATGATAAATAAAGATAGAATATATTACAAAAAATCAAAAAATAAAGAAAAAATAATCTTATCTGAGAAAATGAGTAGAAAACTTATCAAACAAATTCATGAAGATTACTGTCATATAGGGGTGAAACAACTACAAAATAAAATTGCGCCATTTTATACAGCATATCGATTGGTAGAGAATATACAGAAAATTTGCAAAAATTGTGAAATATGCATAAAGAATAAAACTAGAGGTCAACATAAATTCGGTTTAATGTCACATTTAGGACCAGCAGAAAGACCTTTTGAGATAATGTCAATTGATACTATTGGAGGATTTGGTGGGTCTAGATCCACAAAAACATATTTACATCTTTTAGTTGACCATTTCACTAGATATGCATTTATTTTAACCTCCAAAACTCAAAATGCAAATGATTTCATAAAATTGATAGAAAATGCTACAGATATCGATAGAATTGGTTTAATTTTAGCCGATCAATATCCAGGAATAAATTCAAAAGAATTTAAGAAGTTTTTAAATGACAAACAGATTCAACTGATTTTCACTTCTGTTAATACACCATTCTCTAATGGTCTAAATAAGAGATTGAATCAAACAATTGTTAACAAGATAAGATGTAGAATTAATGAAAATAAAAATAAAATAGCATGGACAACAGTAGCACATGAATGCATACAAAAATACAATGAAACAGAACACACAGTAACTGGATTTACACCTAAGTATCTTTTATTTGGAATAGATATTACAACTCTACCTAAAGAATTAAAACAAGTTAAGAATTGTAATAATCTAATAAGAGATAGAAAAATAGCTTTAGAAAATACAAAAAGATCACATGATTACAACAAAGCCATCTTTGATAAGAATCGAAAATATGTAACATTTAACAGTGGAGACATGGTTTATGTTGAAAATGGCAATAAACTAAATAGAAAAAAATTAGATGAGATAAGAATAGGTCCTTTTAAGATAATTGAAAAAATATCAAACTCAATTTATAAAGTAGATGCAGGATATAAAAAAGCGGAATCGAATTTGTTTCACATTACGAAACTCATTCCAGCTCCTAAAATTAAATAATATATAGAGGGGAATTAGATTTTGGTTGAAATGAAATGTCAGATGATAATACTAGCTTAAGAATATGATTGTGAAAAAATTTTATAAGTAAAATTTTCTTTGAGGGAGGGAGATGTAAAGTAACACATACGGTATTGTAGTGTATGCATTACTTTAGTTTGCTGACTTTGCATCTCGACCGAAAATTTTAATAAAGTAGGCATCGACCGAATGACTAAACGTCACTGAATTCCATAAAGTCGATGCGTCGCCATAAAACGACAGGAGGTGTGAGTTGCAAATCAGAACTCAATGGAGAAAGACATATAAGAAAAATTATTGTGCGTTAGAAAATACACTGTGGACAAATAACAGTAAATGTTGTTTCTTTCTTTACAGGTAAAATTTGTGTAGATTAATATTAAGTTAGCTATAAAAATTATTTGTATTTGATTAAATAACTAATAAAATGCTTTGTTTACAGAGAAACGCAATTTTGTGATTTGATACAGTAATATAAAGATACGCATTATATACCTTTGGATATTTTCAAAATAATCGCAGAACAATCACACTAAATGATAAACCTTCGGAAATTTTCAAAATTACATCTAATGATAAACCGGAAATTTTCAAAACTATCGCAGAAATATCACACCAAACGATATTGCTTCGGAAATTTTCAAAATTATCGCAGAACAATCACATCAAATGATATGCCTTCGGAAATTTTATAATTATCGCAGAACAATAACATCATCTGACATACTTTCGGAAAATTTACAAATAACCGCAGAACAATCACAAAAATTATATTTCTTCGGAAATTTTCAAAATTATCGCAGAACAGTCACATCTTATGACATTCCTTCGGAAATTTCCAAAATTATCGCAGAGCAATTACATCAAATGATATATCTAGGAAATTTTCAAAAATATCCCAGAACATAAACGTCAAATTTTCAAAATTATTGCAGAATATCACATCAAATGATATAACTTCGGACATTTTCAAAATTATCGCGGAACTGTACATCAAATGGTCAACATTCGGAAATTTTAAAAATTATCGCAGAACAATCAAATCAAATGATAAACCTTCGAAAATTTTCCAAATTATCGCAGAACAATCACATCAAATGATAAACCATCGAAAATTTTCAAAAATATCGCAGAACACTAACATCAAATGATATTCCTTCGAAAATTTTCAAAATTATCCCGGAACAATTACATCAAATGATATACCATTGGAAATTTAAAAAATTGTCGCAGAACAATCACATCAAATGGTTTACCTTCGGAAATTTCCACAATTATCGCAGAACAATCATATCAATTGATATGCCTTCGGAAATTTTCAAAATTATCGCAGAACAATCGTTTCAAATTGTATACTTCCGAAAATTTCCAAAATTATCGCAGAGCAATCACATTAAATGATAAACCTTTAGAAATTTTCAAAATTATCGCAGAGCAATCACATCAAATGATAAACCTTCGGAAATTTTCAAACATCTCGCAGAACCATCACATACTTTCGGAAATTTTCAAAACTATTGAAGAACAATCACATCAAATGATATACCTTGAGAAATTTTTAAAATGATCGCAGAACAATCACATTAAATGATATACCTTCGGAAATTTTCAAAGATATCGCAGAACAATCACATCAAATGATACACCTTCGGACATATACAAAATAATCGCAGAACAATCATATTAAAAGATATACCTTCGGAGATTTTCAAAATTATCGCAAATCATTCACATAAATTGATAAACCGTCGGAAATTTTCAAAATAATCACAGAACAATCACATCAAATGATATACCTTCGGAAATTTTCAAAGTTATCGCAGAAAGATCACATCAAAAGATTTTCGTTCGGATATTTTCAAAATTATCGTAGAAATATAACATCAAATGATATACCTTCGGAAATTTTCAAACTGATCGCGGAACCATCACACACTTTCGAAAATTTTCAAAACTATCGAAGAACAATCACATCAAATGATATTCCTCCGGAAATTTTCAAAAGTATCGCAGAACAATCACATCAAATGATAAACCTTCCGAAATTTTCAAAATTATCATAGAAAAATCACATCAAATGATACACTTTCGGAAATTTTAAAAATTTTCGCAGATCAATTTCATTAAATGATATACCTTCGTAAATTTTCAAAATTATCGCAGAGCAATCACATCAAATGATATAAAACTTCGGAAATTTTCAAAATTATCGCAGAACAATAACATCAAATGATATACCTTCGGAAATTTTATAAATTATCGCAGAACAATCACATCAAATGAAATTACTTCGGAATTTTTCAATATTATCGCAGAACAATCAAATCAAATGATATACCTTCGCAAATTTTCAAATTATCGCAGAACAATACCATCAAATGATTTTCTTTCGGAAATTTTCAAAATTATCGTAGAAATATAACATCGGAAATTTTCAAAATTATCGCAGAACAATCACATCAAATGATAAACTACGAATATTTTCAAAATTATCGCAGAACAATCACATCAAATGATACATTTTCGGAAATTTTCAAAATTATCGCAGAGCAATCACATCAAATGATATACCTTCGGAAATTTTCAAACATCTCGCAGAACCATCACATACTTTCGGAAATTTTCAAAACTATCGAAGAACAATCACATCAAATGATAAACCTTGGGAAATGTTCAAAATGATCGCAGAACAATCACATTAAATGATATACCTTCGGAAATTTTCAAAGATATCGCAAAACAATCACATCAAATGATAAACCTTCGGAAATTCTAAAAAATTATCGTAGAACAATAACATCAAATGAAATAAACCTTCGGAAATTTTCAAAATTATCGCAGAACAATAACATTAAATGATATACCTTCGGAAATTTTTAAAACTATTGCAGAACAATCACACGAATGATATAACTTCGGAAATTTTCAAAATTATCGCAGAACAGTCAC
Organism: Nemotelus pantherinus; assembly: GCA_963978885.1. Classification (NCBI taxonomy): domain Eukaryota; kingdom Metazoa; phylum Arthropoda; class Insecta; order Diptera; family Stratiomyidae; genus Nemotelus; species Nemotelus pantherinus. The sequence goes on along the minus strand of CAXBUK010000010.1, from coordinate 662,374 downwards.
ATCAAATGACATACCTTCGGAAATTTTCAAAATTATCGCAGAAATATTACATCAAATGATACAGCTTCGCAAATTTTCAAAATTATCGCAGAACAATCACTTCAAGTAGTATACTTCCGAAAATTTCCAAAATTATCGCAGAGCAAACACATAAATATATAAATCTAGGAAATTTTCACAAATATCCCAGATTATTAACATCAAATGATATAACTTCGGAAATTTTCAAAATTATCGCAGAACAATCCCATCAAATTTTATAATTGGGAAATTTTAAAAATTATCGCAGAACAATCACATCAAATGATGTTCCTTCGAAAATTTTCAAAATTACCCTGGAACAATTACATCAAATGATATACCATTGGAAATTTTAAAAATTGTCGCAGAACAATCACATCAAATGGTTTACCTTCGGATATTTCCAAAATTATCGCAGAACAATCACATCATATGCTAAAACCTTCGAAAATTTTCAAAATTATCGCAGAACAATCACTTCAAATTGTATACTTCCGAAAATTTCCAAAATTATCGCAGAGCAATCACATCAAATGATAAACCTTCAGAAATTTTCAAAATTATCGCAGAACAATCACATCAAATGATTTACCTTCGGAAATTTGCAAAATTATCGCAGAAATATCGCATCAAATGACATACCTTCGCCAACTTTCAAAATTATCGCAGAACGATCACATCAAATGATATATCATCGCAAATTTCAAAATTATCGCAGAAATATAACATCAAATGATATACCTTCGGAAATTTTCAAAATTATCGCAGAAAAATTACATCAAATGATACAAATTTGGAAATTTTCAAAATTATCGCAGAGCAACCACATCATATGATATTCCTTCGAAAATTTTCAAAATTATCCCAGAACAATCACAGAAAAAGATATACCATTGGAAATTTTCAAAATTGTCGCAGAACAATCACATGTAAAGATATACCTTCAGAAATTTTCAAAATTATTGCAGAACAATCAGATCAAATGATATACCTTTGGATATTTTCAAAATTATCGCAGAACAATCACATCACATGCTATACCTTCGAAAAATTTCAAAATTATCGCAGAAATATCACTTCAAATTGTAAACTTCCGAAAATTTCCAAAATTATCGCAGAGCAATCACATCAAATGATAAACCTTCAGAAATTTTCAAAATTATCGCAGAACAATCACATCAAATGATAAGGCTTCGGAAATTTTCAAAATTATCGCAGAAAACTCACATCAAATGACATACCTTCGAAAACTTTCAAAATTATCGCAGAACGATCACATCAAATGATATATCTTCGCAAATTTCAAAATTATCGCAGAACTATAATATCAAAGTATATACTTTCGGAAATTTTCAAAATTATCGCAGAACAATTACATCAAATGGTACACCTTCGGAAATTTTCAAAATTATCGCAGAAAAATCACATCAAATGATATTCCCTCGAAAATTTTCAAAATTTTCCCAGAAATATCACATCAAAAGATAGACCATTGGAAATTTTCAAATTGTCGCAGAACAATCACATCAAATGATATTCCTTCAGAAATTTTCAAAATTGTTGCAGAACACTCAGATCAAATGATATACCTTTGGATATTTTCAAAGCTATCACAGAACAATCACACCAAATGATAAACCTTCGGACATTTTAAAAACTATCGCAGAACCATCACATCTAATGATAAACCTTCGTAAATTTGAAAAATTATCGCAGAGCAATTACATCAAATGAAACACCTTCGGAAATTTTCAAAATTATCGCAGATCAATCACATCAAATGATATTCCATCGAAAATTTTCAAAATTATCCCAGAACAATCATAGCAAATGATATACCATTGGAAAGTTTCAAAATTGTCGCAGAACAATCGCATCAAAAGATATACCTTCAGAAATTTTCAAAATTATTACAGAACCATCAGATCAAATTATATACCTTTGGATATTTTAAAAATTATCGCAGAACAATCACACCAAATGATAAACCTTCGGAAATTTTCAAATTTACATCTAATGATAAACCGGAAATTTGAAAACTATCGAAGAAATATCACACCAAACGATTATACTTCAGAAATTTTCAACATTATCGCAGAAAAATAACATCAAATGATAAGCCTTAGGATATTTTAAAATTATCGCAGAACAATTACATCATCTGACATACTTTCGGAAAATTTAAAAATTATCGCAGAACAATCACACAAATTGAAATGTCTTCGGAAATTTTTCAAATTATCGCAGAACAACCACATCAAATGATTTACGATCGGAAATTTTCAAAATTATCGCAGAACAATCAAATCAAATGATAAACCTTCGAAAATTTTCAAAATTATCGCAAAATAATCACATCAAATGACAAACCTTCGAAAATTTTCAAAATTATCGCAGAACACTAACATCAAATGATATAAGTTCGGAAACTTTCAAGATTTTCGCAGAACAATAACATCAAATGATAAACCTTGGGATATTAACAAAATAATCGCAGAACAATCCCATCAAATTATATACTAGGGAAATTTTAAAAATTATCGCAGAACAATCACATCAAATGATGTTCCTTCGAAAATTTTCAAAATTACCCCGGCACAATTACATCAAATGATATTTATTTGGAAATTTTAAAAATTGTCGCAGAACAATCACATCAAATGGTTTACCTTCGGAAATTTCCAAAATTATCGTAGAACAATCAAATCAAATGAAATGCCTTCGGAAATTTTGTAAATTATCGCAGAACAATCACATTTAATGATCAACCTTCAGAAATTTTCAAAATTATCGCAGAACAATCACATCAAATGATATACCTTCGGAAATTTTCAAAATTATCACAGAAATATCACAACAAATGACATACCTTCGAAAAGTTTCAAAACTATCGCAGACAGATCACATTAAATGATATATCATCGCAAATTTCAAAATTATCGCAGAACTATAACATCAAATGATAAACCTTCGGAAATTTTCAAAATTATCGCAGAACAATTACATCAAATGATACACCTTCGGAAATTTTCAAAATTATCTTAGAACAATCTGTCAAGATTACTGTCATATAGGGGTGAAACAACTACAAAATAAAATTGCGCCATTTTATACAGCAAATCGATTGGTAGAGAATATACAGAAAATTTGCAAAAATTGTGAAATATGCATAAAGAATAAAACTAGAGGTCAACATAAATTCGGTTTAATGTCACATTTAGGACCAGGAGAAAGACCTTTTGAGATAATGTCAATTGATACTATTGGAGGATTTGGTGGGTCTAGATCCACAAAAACATATTTACATCTTTTAGTTGACCATTTCACTAGATATGCATTTATTTTAACCTCCAAAACTCAAAATGCAAATGATTTCATAAAATTGATAGAAAATGCTACAGATATCGATAGAATTGGTTTAATTTTAGCCGATCAATATCCAGGAATAAATTCAAAAGAATTTAAGAAGTTTTTAAATGACAAACAGATTCAACTGATTTTCACTTCTGTTAATACACCATTCTCTAATGGTCTAAATGAGAGATTGAATCAAACAATTGTTAACAAGATAAGATGTAGAATTAATGAAAATAAAAATAAAATAGCATGGACAACAGTAGCACATGAATGCATACAAAAATACAATGAAACAGAACACACAGTAACTGGATTTACACCTAAGTATCTATTATTTGGAATAGATATTACAACTCTACCTAAAGAATTAAAACAAGTTAAGAATTGTAATAATCTAATAAGAGATAGAAAAATAGCTTTAGAAAATACAAAAAGATCACATGATTACAACAAAGCCATCTTTGATAAGAATCGAAAATATGTAACATTTAACAGTGGAGACATGGTTTATGTTGAAAATGGCAATAAACTAAATAGAAAAAAATTAGATGAGATAAGAATAGGTCCTTTTAAGATAATTGAAAAAATATCAAACTCAATTTATAAAGTAGATACAGGATATAAAAAAGCGGAATCGAATTTGTTTCACATTACGAAACTCATTCCAGCTCCTAAAATTAAATAATATATAGAGGGGAATTAGATTTTGGTTGAAATGAAATGTCAGATGATAATACTAGCTTAAGAATATGATTGTGAAAAAATTTTATAAGTAAAATTTTCTTTGAGGGAGGGAGATGTAAAGTAACACATACGGTATTGTAGTGTATGCATTACTTTAGTTTGCTGACTTTGCATCTCGACCGAAAATTTTAATAAAGTAGGCATCGACCGAATGACTAAACGTCACTGAATTCCATAAAGTCGATGCGTCGCCATAAAACGACAGGAGGTGTGAGTTGCAAATCAGAACTCAATGGAGAAAGACATATAAGAAAAATTATTGTGCGTTAGAAAATACACTGTGGACAAATAACAGTAAATGTTGTTTCTTTCTTTACAGGTAAAATTTGTGTAGATTAATATTAAGTTAGCTATAAAAATTATTTGTATTTGATTAAATAACTAATAAAATGCTTTGTTTACAGAGAAACGCAATTTTGTGATTTGATACAGTAATATAAAGATACGCATTATATACCTTTGGATATTTTCAAAATAATCGCAGAACAATCACACTAAATGATAAACCTTTGGAAATTTTCAAAATTACATCTAATGATAAACCGGAAATTTTCAAAACTATCGCAGAAATATCACACCAAACGATATTGCTTCGGAAATTTTCAAAATTATCGCAGAACAATCACATCAAATGATATGCCTTCGGAAATTTTATAATTATCGCAGAACAATAACATCATCTGAAATACTTTCGGAAAATTTAAAAATTACCGCAGAACAATCACAAAAATTATATTTCTTCGGAAATTTTCAAAATTATCGCAGAACAGTCACATCTTTTGACATTCCTTCGGAAATTTCCAAAATTATCGCAGAGCAATTACATCAAATGATATATCTAGGAAATTTTCAAAAATATCCCAGAACATAAACGTCAAATTTTCAAAATTATTGCAGAATATCACATCAAATGATATAGCTTCGGAAATTTTCAAAATTATCGCGGAACTGTACATCAAATGGTCAACATTCGGAAATTTTAAAAATTATCGCAGAACAATCAAATCAAATGATAAACCTTCGAAAATTTTCAAAATTATCGCAGAACAATCACATCAAATGATAAACCATCGAAAATTTTCAAAATTATCGCAGAACACTAACATCAAATGATATTCCTTCGAAAATTTTCAAAATAATCCCGGAACAATTACATCAAATGATATACCATTGGAAATTTAAAAAATTGTCGCAGAACAATCACATCAAATGGTTTACCTTCGGAAATTTCCACAATTATCGCAGAACAATCACGTCAATTGATATGCCTTCGGAAATTTTCAAAATTATCGCAGAACAATCGTTTCAAATTGTATACTTCCGAAAATTTCCAAAATTATCGCCGAGCAATCACATTAAATGATAAACCTTTAGAAATTTTCAAAATTATCGCAGAGCAATCACATCAAATGATATACCTTCGGAAATTTTCAAACATCTCGCAGAACCATCACATACTTTCGGAAATTTTCAAAACTATTGAAGAACAATCACATCAAATGATATACCTTGAGAAATTTTTAAAATGATCGCAGAACAATCACATTAAATGATATACCTTCGGAAATTTTCAAAGATATCGCAGAACAATCACATCAAATGATACACCTTCGGACATATACAAAATAATCGCAGAACAATCATATTAAAAGATATACCTTCGGATATTTTCAAAATTATCGCAAATCATTCACATAAATTGATAAACCGTCGGCTATTTTCAAAATAATCACAGAACAGTCACATCAAATGATATACCTTCGGAAATTTTCAAAGTTATCGCAGAAAGATCACATCAAAAGATTTTCGTTCGGATATTTTCAAAATAATCGTAGAAATATAACATCAAATGATATACCTTCGGAAATTTTCAAACTGATCGCGGAACCATCACATACTTTCGAAAATTTTCAAAACTATCGAAGAACAATCACATCAAATGATATTCCTCCGGAAATTTTCAAAAGTATCGCAGAACAATCACATCAAATGATATACCTTCCGAAATTTTCAAAATTATCATAGAAAAATCACATGATACACTTTCGGAAATTTTAAAAATTTTCGCAGATCAATTTCATTAAATGATATACCTTCGTAAATTTTCAAAATTATCGCAGAGCAATCACATCAAATGATATAAAACTTCGGAAATTTTCAAAATTATCGCAGAACAATAACATCAAATGATATACCTTCGGAAATTTTATAAATTATCGCAGAACAATCACATCAAATGAAATTACTTCGGAATTTTTCAATATTATCGCAGAACAATCAAATCAAATGATATACCTTCGCAAATTTTCAAATTATCGCAGAACAATCACATCAAATGATTTTCTTTCGGAAATTTTCAAAATTATCGTAGAAATATAACATCAAATGATATAACATCGGAAATTTTCAAAATTATCGCAGAACAATCACATCAAATGACAAACTACGGATATTTTCAAAATTATCGCAGAACAATCACATCAAATGATACATTTTCGGAAATTTTCAAAATTATCGCAGAGCAATCACATCAAATGATATACCTTCGGAAATTTTCAAACATCTCGCAGAACCATCACATACTTTCGGAAATTTTCAAAACTATCGAAGAACAATCACATCAAATGATAAACCTTGGGAAATTTTCAAAATGATCGCAGAACAATCACATTAAATGATATACCTTCGGAAATTTTCAAAGATATCGCAGAACAATCACATCAAATGATAAACCTTCGGAAATTCTAAAAAATTATCGTAGAACAATAACATCAAATGAAATAAATCTTCGGAAATTTTCAAAATTATCGCAGAACAATAACATTAAATGATATACCTTCGGAAATTTTTAAAATTATTGCAGAACAATCACATGAATGATATAACTTCGGAAATTTTCAAAATTATCGCAGAACAGTCACATCAAATGACATACCTTCGGAAATTTTCAAAATTATCGCAGAAATATTACATCAAATGATACAGCTTCGGAAATTTTCAAAATTATCGCAGAACAATCACTTCAAGTAGTATACTTCCGAAAATTTCCAAAATTATCGCAGAGCAAACACATAAATATATAAATCTAGGAAATTTTCACAAATATCCCAGATTATTAACATCAAATGATAAAACTTCGGAAATTTTCAAAATTATCGCAGAATTATCACATCAAATGATATACCTTCGGAAATTTTAAAATTATTGCAGAACGATTACATCAAATGATATAACTTCGGAAATTTTCAAAATAATCGCAGAACTATACATCAAATGGTAAACATTCGGAAATTATAAAAATTATCGCAGAACAGTCAAATCAAATGATAAACCTTCGAAAATTTTCAAAATTATCGCAGAAGAATCACATCAAATGACAAACCTTCGAAAATTTTCAAAATTATCGCAGAACACTAACATCAAATGATTTAAATTCGGAAACTTTCAATATTTTCGCAGAACAATAACATCAAATGATAAGCATTGGGATATTTACAAAATAATCGCAGAACAATCCCATCAAATTTTATAATTGGGAAATTTTAAAAATTATCGCAGAACAATCACATCAAATGATGTTCCTTCGAAAATTTTCAAAATTACCCTGGAACAATTACATCAAATGATATACCATTGGAAATTTAAAAAATTGTCGCAGAACAATCACATCAAATGGTTTACCTTCGGAAATTTCCACAATTATCGCAGAACAATCACATCAATTGATATGCCTTCGGAAATTTTCAAAATTATCGCAGAACAATCGTTTCAAATTGTATACTTCCGAAAATTTCCAAAATTATCGCAGAGGAATCACATTAAATGATAAACCTTTAGAAATTTTCAAAATTATCGCAGAGCAATCACATCAAATGATATACCTTCGGAAATTTTCAAACATCTCGCAGAACCATCACATACTTTCGGAAATTTTCAAAACTATTGAAGAACAATCACATCAAATGATATACCTTGAGAAATTTTTAAAATGATCGCAGAACAATCACATTAAATGATATACCTTCGGAAATTTTCAAAGATATCGCAGAACAATCACATCAAATGATACACCTTCGGACATATACAAAATAAACGCAGAACAATCATATTAAAAGATATACCTTCGGAGATTTTCAAAATTATCGCAAATCATTCACATAAATTGATAAACCGTCGGAAATTTTCAAAATAATCACAGAACAATCACATAAATTGATATACCTTCGGAAATTTTCAAAGTTATCGCAGAAAGATCACATCAAAAGATTTTCGTTCGGATATTTTCAAAATTATCGTAGAAATATAACATCAAATGATATACCTTCGGAAATTTTCAAACTGATCGCGGAACCATCACATACTTTCGAAAATTTTCAATACTATCGAAGAACAATCACATCAAATGATATTCCTCCGGAAATTTTCAAAAGTATCGCAGAACAATCACATCAAATGATATACCTTCCGAAATTTTCAAAATTATCATAGAAAAATCACATCAAATGATACACTTTCGGAAATTTTAAAAATTTTCGCAGATCAATTTCATTAAATGATATACCTTCGTAAATTTTCAAAATTATCGCAGAGCAATCACATCAAATGATATAAAACTTCGGAAATTTTCAAAATTATCGCAGAACAATAACATCAAATGATATACCTTCGGAAATTTTATAAATTATCGCAGAACAATCACATCAAATGAAATTACTTCGGAATTTTTCAATATTATCGCAGAACAATCAAATCAAATGATATACCTTCGCAAATTTTCAAATTATCGCAGAACAATCACATCAAATGATTTTCTTTCGGAAATTTTCAAAATTATCGTAGAAATATAACATCAAATGATATAACATCGGAAATTTTCAAAATTATCGCAGAACAATCACATCAAATGATAAACTACGAATATTTTCAAAATTATCGCAGAACAATCACATCAAATGATACATTTTCGGAAATTTTCAAAATTATCGCAGAGCAATCAGATCAAATGATATACCTTCGGAAATTTTCAAACATCTCGCAGAACCATCACATACTTTCGGAAATTTTCAAAACTATCGAAGAACAATCACATCAAATGATAAACCTTGGGAAATTTTCAAAATGATCGCAGAACAATCACATTAAATGATATACCTTCGGAAATTTTCAAAGATATCGCAGAACAATCACATCAAATGATAAACCTTGTTGTGTACAACCTAAAACAGAAAAGTCAAACTAACAAATGTCAAAACAAACACTGTCAGCCATCTTTTTTTTCGCTCACCATTGATGGCAGCGACAACTGACCACCAAGCGGTCAAGACGAACAACAAGTAAATGATTAATTATTTTTTTGAATTCAAAACCGATCCATACACTATAGCGATTTACGTATTTTATGTATGATATATATAGGAGAAAAATTATGGAATAAAACAGAGTCTGACTTGGTAAGCCATCCAGAATAGGCGACCAACAAGACCCTTGCAAGAAAACTAAAACAAATTGTTTCAATTGAACTTGCACTAATTTTACTTCCGAGCTGATGCTAAAGGGGCGGTTAGATTCGCCACGCAGAAGCGACGAATAAAATTTAAAGAAAATCGTAAAATTTGAAAAACTGAATTTTTTTAAATTTGAAGACTGAAAATAGATTCAGTTCCTACGCTGGACAAGGAACGGAAAACGAACTTTCTTGTCCGTACATTTTTCATGGCGATCCTGCCAGGAGAAGAATTTGGTCTACCTAAGGTTGGTGGACCGCAACCAAGGATCCATCCAAGAATCCTACAAGCCAGGAAAGAAGAAGCGCTGAGGACAGCTATACCTAAAATAGACACAAAAAAAAAAAACGCGGCGGCAGCCTTGTCTATATTAGAAAAAAAATTGCAACCATAAAACGCATTGCGACCGACGTCGAAAACCCTCCAACATGGGAAAAGCAAACGCAGATGTACCAACAAATTGATAATCTGAAGCAGCAAATAAAACGCCGCGACACAGAAACAAAAAACGAGCCGACAACAGCAGAAGATCATCAACCACACACATCAGGATCGAGCACGACACAAAAAACACACGACAACAGACAAATAAAGAAGTTACGGGAAGAAATCGCAGCGCTCAAGCGATTAGCCTTAGACGAAAGCAATCCGCCACCGTGGGAGATCCAGCAGCAGATGTATGATAGAATCGAACAGCTGCGAACACAACTCCAACAACTGTACGAGAATCGAACAACTGCGAAACCAAAAAAAAACAAATAATACAATAACTGAATGAATTAAACATTTATTGTAATTTAAAATGTATTAGAACTTAACATGAATTTAATATATAATTTCAAAATCAAAAACACAAAACACATGTTTTCCTGCTTAGAAAACTTTTGACATATACATAAAAACACTAAGTACTTTCAATTTTGACAGTTGCACTTTGTTGCACTAGGCGTCACAAGCGACACCAATGACCTAGAAGTGAAACAAATTTTAAAATTACAATTTAAATGTGTACAGATGTACAATTATTGGCATTAATTGGAATATTTATAATATGTACAATTGCAAGAATACAAATAGGAAGTAGGAAGATTTCATATGGTCCTTATAAATGGAAGAAAATATTAACATCCTTACGAAAATAATAGTCAACTTAAAGAAAACCCCGAATAGAACTTACAGAAGAGATTATATTCAGGAAAAATTAGAAATAATAGAAGAAATCCAAAAAGAAGCAATTAACACAGACAGTAGTCAAGAATTACTAGAAACTTTGATAAAAAAATATAAAGAGGCAAAAGAATTACTACTAGAAAAATTAGAGAGTTCAGTAGACAGCAAAATGAGCAATTTCAATATTGAATTAGCGTTGAAATCCATACCAACCTTTACGGGAAACCCCAAAGAACTAGAAGCATTTCTAACAATAGTTAATCTTATCAATGAAAGTCTTAATGAAGATGGAAAAAACAATTTGTTGAATTTTACGAGAAATGTGAAATTAGGAACAGCAGTAAAAACTCAGCTCTTAACATTAGATATAAAAACATATGATGAATTAGAAAAAATTCTCAGGAATAGATTTAAAAACAAAAAAAGTCCACAGCAACTTCATACTCAGTTAGCACAATTAAGTCAACGCGGAACAGTTGAAAAATTTGGCGAAAAAATATCTGAGCTCATTAACGAATTAAGTGAGATTCAAATAAGTAGTTTAGGCAAAAATCCATCTCAAGCAGAGAAAAGTGCGATACAAAAGTCAAACGACTCATATGCACTAACCATCTTTAAGAATGGGTTAATCGAAACACTTAAACCCACAATTTTTGCCGCACAGCCTAATACGTTTATAGAAGCAATTCAAATTGCAACTGAATTTGAGTCAAGCAGCAATGTTACAGAGAACATTATGTACGTAAACCAAAGAAACAATATAGGTCAGCGGTTGAATTATAACGTTAGGAATAGACCAAATAATTACAACAACAATTACAGAAACAACAATTTTAATCAAAACCATATCGGTTATAACAGAGATAGCAATCGGAATAATAGGAATAATTTTAGCACAAGAAATAATGTACTAAGCCATAACAACAACCAAAGCAACAATTACAGAAATAACTATAGATATGGTTACAATCCCAGATATGAAGAAATAAACCATAGAAATAATTACAATAACAGATATTATGAAGCAAACAGAAATACATATCAAACCCCCAACACAAATAATAGAAACAACAGGGGCACAAACAGGAACTACGGAAGTAATAGACAGAACAGAATAAACATAGTGCAGGGAAACGCAATCGGCCCGGAGGCCAGCAGCAACGAACAATAAAAGTTGACCCCGGGATACAGGAAGAAAAAATTTACCTACTAAACACACAATTAAAAAATTACGTAACGTTATATTGCGAGAAGTCAAGAAAAAATTTGAAGCTACTGATAGATACAGGAGCCGATATATCAATATGCAAAATAAATGCAATTTCAGAAAATGAAAAAATAGAAGAAGATAAACGATGCAAGTTCTCTGGAATAACAAACCAAGAAATATATTCAATAGGTACTGCCAATCTAGACTTAAGCATTGGCGAAAAACACATACGTTTCCCCTTCCAAATTGTAGAACCTAACTTTCCCATCCTTACGGACGGAATACTAGGAAGAGACTTTTTTGTACAAAAACTGGCAAAAATTGACTATGAAACTTATACGATAACGATTAATGTCGACGATGAAGAATACACTATGCCAATCAGTACAAATTGCGAAATACATAAGTTAACGATACCCGCACGGTGTGAATACATATGCCCAGTCGACTTTACCATCGAAGAAGATAGCGTAGTGATTAACAAAGAAATCACACCAGGTGTATATATAGGTAGCACAATAATGCCAGCAGAAGGCATCAAACATATAAAGCTACCAAACACTAACGAAGAGGACGTGATAATTCAAAAATTTAAAGTAGAAACAGAACCATTAACTAAATACAAAATGAATAGAAATAACATTTCAACAAATAAAAACAACAGAGGAAAACAAAGATATCAAGAGTTATTAAAATATATTAAACTAAACCACTTGAACCCAAAAGATCAAAAATCAATATTAGAAATTATCAAAAATTACCAGCATATTTTTCACCTAGAAAATGATACTCTTACTGCAAATAACTTTTACAAACAAGATATACACGTCACGGATAATACACCGACGTATATCAAAAACTACAGACTGCCCCATACACATATTGAAGAAATAAATAGACAAGTTAACCAATTGCTACATGATAATATTATCGAAAACTCTACTAGTCCATATAACTCACCACTACTCTTAACACCGAAGAAAAGTGAGTCAGGCCCAACTAAATGGAGACTGGTAGTAGATTTCAGGGCACTTAACAAAAAAATCGTTAATGACAAGTTTCCACTCACAAGGCTAGAAGATGTTTTAGACAGGCTAGGAAGAGCGAAATACTTCTCCACCCTGGACATGACAAGCTCCTTTCACCAGATCGAATTGACAAAGGAGTCAAGACCATTAACAGCCTTTTCGACATATAAAGGACATTACCAGTTCTAACGATTACCTTTTGGTCTAACAATTTCATCAAACAGCTTCCAACGTATGCTAACAGTCGCCTTAAGTGGATTAGACTTATCAGCATTCTTATATGTCGATGACATAATTGTCTTTGGTTGTAGCCTCGCACACCATAATAGCAATTTAGTAAAAGTATTTGATAGGTTACAAAAATACAACCTCAAGCTCAACCCTGAGAAATGCAATTTTTTGAGAAGTGAAGTAGTGTATTTGGGACACCTAATCACAAAAGACGGAGTCCGCACAGACCCTGCAAAATTTAATACAATTAGAAACTATCCAGTACCTTTAAACGCAGACGAAGTCCGAAGATTCGTTGCATTTGCGAATTACTATCGCCGATTTATTCCAGACTTCGCCAAAATCACAAAATGCCTGAATGATTTGTTAAAAAAGAATACGAAATTCTTATGGACTGAAAAATGTCAATCAGCATTTGAAATACTGAAGAATAAACTGATGAATGCACCAATATTACAATACCCAGATTTCAATTAACCATTTATTGTCACAACTGATGCATCAGACTATGCATTAGGTGCAGTACTCTCACAAGGCGAAATAGGGCACGACCTACCCATTTCTTATGCAAGTAGATCCTTAACAAAACATGAATTAAACAAACCGATAATCGAAAAGGAATTATTGGCAATCCATTGGGCGATAAATTTTTTCAGACCCTATTTATTTGGAAGAAAATTTACAGTCATTACAGACCACAGGCCACTAATATCATTATTTACACATAAAAACCCATCATCAAAGATGACACGCATAAGACTAGATTTATGCGACTACGAATTCGATATAATATATCGAAAGGGCAAAATGAATGTTAATGCTGATGCATTATCACACATCAAATTAAATTCAGACACGTTAAAAGACATGATACCCAAGCAGAGAAATATTACCGAAGAAAAGAAGGTATTACCTTTTACCAGAAATATGGTAAAAAACCTCGAAAACACTAAAAAAGTGCAAACAACAATAATAAGCAAACCAAGACATAATGAAATCTACATATGGGACAGTGAATCCACTGCTGATATAAAAAATCTAGTAAAATTAAAATTTGAAATAGGGAGCATTCCAAAAATCATGATTGAGAACAATCAGATCCTAGTTAGATGCAGCGATAATCCATCGGAATTAGTTCCAACATTGGAGAAACTGACATTACAAGCAACTAGAAGAAATATTACGAAAATATACATAGAAGAAAAAGATGAGATATATAACATGATAAATAAAGAAGAATTTAAAAACAAATTCAATCAACTACAGAATAGTATTCGAACAAACAATAAAGAGCCCCTAAAAATAATAATATACAAACCACCGAAACGAATAAACGATAAAATAATACAATTTAAACTAATAAACAACTATCATACAACACCGATAGGAGGACACTTGGGTGTAAGAAAAACATTACTAAAATTAAAACAAAAATATATATGGAAAGATATGAACAAGATGATAAAGACATTTATTAAAAACTGTGAAACCTGTACGAAAAATAAACAAACAAAACATATAAAAGAGAAACAAACAATAACAGACACACCAAGGAACACATTCGAAACAATTGCTATAGATACAGTAGGGCCACTCAGAATATCAAACGGTTACAGATACATTCTCACGATGCAATGCGAATTGTCAAAATACGTTATTGCATACCCTATTGAAACAAAAGACGCTAAAACTATTGCCAAAACACTAGTAGAACAACTAATATTAAAGCATGGTATTTTCAAAATTCTAAAATCAGATAATGGAACTGAATTCGTCAATGAGCTTATGGAAAACATTTGTAATTTATTAAAAATTCAACAAGTTTTCTCAGCACCATATCATCACGAAACACTCGGCTCAGTGGAACGTAACCACAGAGTGTTAAATGAATATTTACTTAATTTTGCTAACGATTATGAATGGGACAAATGGATACCGTATTACACTTTTGCGTATAATACTAGTCCACATATCGATACACAATATTCTCCATACGAATTAGTCTATGGAAGATTACCCCAATTGCCTGACGATATTGTAGAACAAAACGAACCAATAAACAATCTAGACAATTTCGCTAATGAACTGAAAATTAGGCTGAAAAATAGCATTAATTTGGCTCGAAACTTAATAGAAAAAGTAAAAATGAAAAGGAAAAATAGATTAGACAATAACACAAATCCAGCAAACTTTGAAGTAGGAGACTCAGTTTTAGTAAAAAACATTAATAGAAAAAAACTATAGAATACATATCACGGACCATATGAAATACTAGAAAGAAATGGTGTTAATACTCATATACTAGTAAACGGAAGATGTAAGAAATACCATAATAACTTATTGAAACTATACACACCTCTAATTTAAAATCAATACAAAAAAAAAAACAAAGTATACATATTTGAACATGTACAGTAATGCTAAAATATGCGAAGAAAAATGCATATATTTATTCTAGCAAAGAAATGTATTCAAATAAAAAAAAAAAAAATATAAAGAGAAGAGTTTATGTAAATAAGAAATATATATATTTTTAACTAGATGTGAAACAATGTAAAACAATAGCCAATAAATATATAAACAAAAAAAAAAAAAAAAAACAAAACAAACATAAATATGCAAAAAGTGCATATAGTTAATTTTATCAAAAATAATGTAAAATAACATATAAGCATATGTATACAAAATTATATTTAAGTAAGAATTACCATGAATTTAGTTAAACAAAAAAAAAAAAAAGATGTACCAATTGTAAGCCACCCTAAGTGAATCATAAGCTTTTGATGCAAATTATTTGATTAAAACTGTTCAAAGATTGTAAAAGTGTATGGATTAGAGAAAAAAAAAAAAAAAAAAATTTTTTCATTACAAAAAAAATTTTTTTTCCCCAAAGGGAGAGGGTGTTGTGTACAACCTAAAACAGAAAAGTCAAACTAACAAATGTCAAAACAAACACTGTCAGCCATCTTTTTTTTCGCTCACCATTGATGGCAGCGACAACTGACCACCAAGCGGTCAAGACGAACAACAAGTAAATGATTAATTATTTTTTTGAATTCAAAACCGATCCATACACTATAGCGATTTACGTATTTTATGTATGATATATATAGGAGAAAAATTATGCAATAAAACAGAGTCTGACTTGGTAAGCCATCCAGAATAGGCGACCAACAAGACCCTTGCAAGAAAACTAAAACAAATTGTTTCAATTGAACTTGCACTAATTTTACTTCCGAGCTGATGCTAAAGGGGCGGTTAGATTCGCCACGCAGAAGCGACGAATAAAATTTAAAGAAAATCGTAAAATTTGAAAAACTGAATTTTTTTAAATTTGAAGACTGAAAATAGATTCAGTTCCTACGCTGGACGAGGAACGGAAAACGAACTTTCTTGTCCGTACATTTTTCAACCTTCGGAAATTCTAAAAAATTATCGTAGAACAATAACATCAAATGAAATAAATCTTCGGAAATTTTCAAAATTATCGCAGAACAATAACATTAAATGATATACCTTCGGAAATTTTTAAAATTATTGCAGAACAATCACATGATATAACTTCGGAAATTTTCAAAATTATCGCAGAACAGTCACATCAAATAACATACCTTCGGAAATTTTCAAAATTATCGCAGAAATATTACATCAAATGATACAGCTTCGGAAATTTTCAAAATTATCGCAGAACAATCACTTCAAGTAGTATACTTCCGAAAATTTCCAAAATTATCGCAGAGCAAACACATAAATATATAAATCTAGGAAATTTTCACAAATATCCCAGATTATTAACATCAAATGATATAACTTCGGAAATTTTCAAAATTATCGCAGAATTATCACATCAAATGATATACCTTCGGAAATTTTAAAATTATTGCAGAACGATTACATCAAATGATATAACTTCGGAAATTTTCAAAATAATCGCAGAACTATACATCAAATGGTAAACATTCGGAAATTATAAAAATTATCGCAGAACAGTCAAATCAAATGATAAACCTTCGAAAATTTTCAAAATTATCGCAGAAGAATCACATCATATGACAAACCTTCGAAAATTTTCAAAATTATCGCAGAACACTAACATCAAATGATATAAATTCGGAAACTTTCAATATTTTCGCAGAACAATAACATCAAATGATAAGCATTGGGATATTTACAAAATAATCGCAGAACAATCCCATCAAATTTTATAATTGGGAAATTTTAAAAATTATCGCAGAACAATCACATCAAATGATGTTCCTTCGAAAGTTTTCAAAATTACCCTGGAACAATTACATCAAATGATATACCATTGGAAATTTTAAAAATTGTCGCAGAACAATCACATCAAATGGTTTACCTTCGGAAATTTCCAAAATTATCGCAGAACAATCACATCAAATGCTATACCTTCGAAAATTTTCAAAATTATCGCAGAACAATCACTTCAAATTGTATACTTCCGAAAATTTCCAAAATTATCGCAGAGCAATCACATCAAATGATAAACTTTCAGAAATTTTCAAAATTATCGCAGAACAATCACATCAAATGATTTACCTTCGGAAATTTGCAAAATTATCGCAGAAATATCACATCAAATGACATACCTTTGCCAACTTTAAAAATTATCGCAGAACGATCACATCAAATGATATATCATCGCAAATTTCAAAATTATCGCAGAAATATAACATCAAATGATATACCTTCGGAAATTTTCAAAATTATCGCAGAAAAATTACATCAAATGATACAAATTCGGAAATTTTCAAAATTATCGCAGAGCAACCACATCATATGATATTCCTTCGAAAATTTTCAAAATTATCCCAGAACAATCACAGAAAAAGATATACCATTGGAAATTTTCAAAATTGTCGCAGAACAATCGCATGTAAAGATATACCTTCAGAAATTTTCAAAATTATTGCAGAACAATCAGATCAAATGATAAACCTTCAGAAATTTTCAAAATTATCGCAGAACAATCACATCAAATGATAAGGCTTCGGAAATTTTCAAAATTATCGCAGAAAACTCACATCAAATGACATACCTTCGAAAACTTTCAAAATTATCGCAGAACGATCACATCAAATGATATATCTTCGCAAATTTCAAAATTATCGCAGAATATAATCTCAAATTATATACCTTCGGAAATTTTCAAAATTATCGCAGAAGAATTACACCAAATGGTACACCTTCGGAAATTTTCAAAATTATCGCAGAAAAATCACATCAAATGATATTCCCTCGAAAATTTTCAAAATTTTCTCAGAAATATCACATCAAAAGATAGACCATTGGAAATTTTCAAATTGTCGCAGAACAATCACATCAAATGATATTCCTTCAAAAATTTTCAAAATTGTTGCAGAACACTCGGATCAAATGATATACCTTTGGATATTTTCAAAGCTATCACAGAACAATCACACCAAATGATAAACCTTCGGACATTTTAAAAACTATCGCAGAACCATCACATCTAATGATAAACCTTCGTAAATTTGAAAAATTATCGCAGAGCAATTACATCAAATGAAACACCTTCGGAAATTTTCAAAATTATCGCAGATCAATCACATCAAATGATATTCCATCGAAAATTTTCAAAATTATCCCAGAACAATCATAGCAAATGATATACCATTGGAAAGTTTCAAAATTGTCGCAGAACAATCGCATCAAAAGATATACCTTCAGAAATTTTCAAAATTATTACAGAACCATCAGATCAAATTATATACCTTTGGATATTTTAAAAATTATCGCAGAACAATCACACCAAATGATAAACCTTCGGAAATTTTCAAATTTACATCAAATGATAAACCGGAAATTTGAAAACTATCGAAGAAATATCACACCAAACGATAATACTTCAGAAATTTTCAACATTATCGCAGAAAAATAACATCAAATGATAAGCCTTAGGATATTTTAAAATTATCGCAGAACAATTACATCATCTGACATACTTTCGGAAAATTTAAAAATTATCGCAGAACAATCACACAAATTGAAATGTCTTCGGAAATTTTTCAAATTATCGCAGAACAACCACATCAAATGATTTACGATCGCAAATTTTCAAAATTATCGCAGAACAATCACATCAAATGATAAACCTTCGGAAATTTTCAAAATTATCGCAGAGCATCCACATCAAATGATAGATCTAGGAAATTTTCGAAAATATCCCAGAACATTAACATCAAATGATATAACTTCGGAAATTTTCAAAATGACCGCAGACTTATCACATCAAATGATATACCTTTGGAAATTTTCAAAATTATTGCAGAACGATCACATCAAATGATATAACTTCGGAAATTTTCAAAATTATCGCAGAACTATACATAAAATGGTAAACATTTTGAAATTATAAAAATTATCGCGGAACAATCAAATCAAATGATAAACCTTCGAAAATTTTCAAAATAATCGCAAAATAATCACATCAAATGACAAACCTTCGAAAATTTTCAAAATTATCGCAGAACACTAACATCAAATGATATAAGTTCGGAAACTTTCAAGATTTTCGCAGAACAATAACATCAAATGATAAACCTTGGGATATTAACAAAATAATCGCAGAACAATCCCATCAAATTATATACTTGGGAAATTTTAAAAATTATCGCAGAACAATCACATCAAATGATGTTCCTTCGAAAATTTTCAAAATTACCCCGGTACAATTACATCAAATGATATTTATTTGGAAATTTTAAAAATTGTCGCAGAACAATCACATCAAATGGTTTACCTTCGGAAATTTCCAAAATTATCGTAGAACAATCAAATCAAATGAAATGCCTTCGGAAATTTTGTAAATTATCGCAGAACAATCACATTCAATGTTCAACCTTCAGAAATTTTCAAAATTATCGCAGAACAATCACATCAAATGATATACCTTCGGAAATTTTCAAAATTATCACAGAAATATCACAACAAATGACATACCTTCGAAAAGTTTCAAAACTATCGCAGACAGATCACATCAAATGATATATCATCGCAAATTTCAAAATTATCGCAGAACTATAACATCAAATGATAAACCTTCGGAAATTTTCAAAATTATCGCAGAACAATTACATCAAATGATACACCTTCGGAAATTTTCAAAATTATCGCAGAACAATCACATCAAATAATAATCCTTGAAAATTTTCAAAATTATCCCAGAAATATCACATCGAATGATGGACCATTGGAAACTTTCAAAATTGTCGCAGAACAATCAAAAAATTTTCAAAATTGTTGCAGAACGATCAGATCATATGATAAACCTTTGGATATTTTCAAAGTTATCGCAGAAAAATCACACCAAATGATAAACCTTCGGACATTTTCAAAATTATCGCAGAACCATCACATCTAATGATACACCTTCGTAAATTTTTAAAATTATCGCAGTACAATTAAATCAAATGATACACTTTCGGAAATTTTCAAAATAATCGCAGAACATTTACATCAAATGAAATTTCATCAGATATAAATCAAATGATATAACATCGCAATTTTCAAAACTATCGCAGAACTATAACATCAAATGATATACCTTCGGAAATTTCCAAAATTATCGCAGATCAATCACATCAAATGATATTCCATCGAAAATTTTCAAAATTATCCCAGAACAATCATAGCAAATGATATACCATTGGAAAGTTTCAAAATTGTCGCAGAACAATCGCATCAAAAGATATACCTTCAGAAATTTTCAAAATTATTACAGAACCATCAGATCAAATTATTTACCTTTGAATATTTTAAAAATTATCGCAGAACAATCACACCAAATGATAAACCTTCGGAAATTTTCAAATTTACATCAAATGATAAACCGGAAATTTGAAAACTATCGAAGAAATATCACACCAAACGATAATACTTCAGAAATTTTCAACATTATCGCAGAAAAATAACATCAAATGATAAGCCTTAGGATATTTTAAAATTATCGCAGAACAATTACATCATCTGACATACTTTCGGAAAATTTAAAAATTATCGCAGAACAATCACACAAATTGAAATGTCTTCGGAAATTTTTCAAATTATCGCAGAACAACCACATCAAATGATTTACGATCGGAAATTTTCAAAATTATCGCAGAACAATCACATCAAATGATAAACCTTCGGAAATTTTCAAAATTATCGCAGAGCATCCACATCAAATGATAAATCTAGGAAATTTTCGAAAATATCCCAGAACATTAACATCAAATGATATAACTTCGGAAATTTTCAAAATGATCGCAGACTTATCACATCAAATGATATACCTTCGGAAATTTTCAAAATGATTGCAGAACGATCACATCAAATGATATAAATTCGGAAATTTTCAAAATTATCGCAGAACTATACATCAAATGCAAACATTTTGAAATTATGAAAATTTATCGCGGAACAATCAAATCAAATGACAAACTTCGAAAATTTTCAAAATTATCGCACAATAATCACATCAAATGACATACCATCAAAAATTTTCAAAATTATCGCAGAACACTAACATCAAATGATATAAGTTCGGAAACTTTCAAGATTTTCGCAGAACAATAACATCAAATGATAAACCTTGGGATATTAACAAAATAATCGCAGAACAATCCCATCAAATTATATACTTGGGAAATTTTAAAAATTATCGCAGAACAATCACATCAAATGATGTTCCTTCGAAAATTTTCAAAATAATCCCGGCACAATTACATCAAATGATATTTATTTGGAAATTTTAAAAATTGTCGCAGAACAATCACATCAAATGGTTTACCTTCGAAAATTTCCAAAATTATCGTAGAACAATCAAATCAAATGAAATGCCTTCGGAAATTTTGTAAATTATCGCAGAACAATCACATTTAATTATAAACCTTCAGAAATTTTCAAAATTATCGCAGAGCAATCACATCAAATAATATACCTTCGGAAATTTTCAAAATAATCGCAGATATATCACAACAAATGACATACTTTCGAAAAGTTTCAAAACTATCGCAGAACGATTACATCAAATGATATATCATCGCAAATTTCAAAATTATCGCAGAACTATAACATCAAATGATAAACCTTCAGAAATTTTCAAAATTATCGCAGAACAATTATATCAAATGATACACCTTCGGAAATTTTCAAAATTATCGCAGAACAATCACATCAAATAATATTGATTCGAAAATTTTCAAAATTATCCCAGAAATATCACATCGAATGATGGACCATTTGAAATTTTCAAAATTGTCGCAGAACAATCAAAAAATTTTCAAAATTGTTGCAGAACCATAAGATCATATGATATACTTTTGGATATTTTCAAAGTTATCGCAGAAAAATCACACCAAATGATAAACCTTCGGACATTTTCAAAATTATCGCAGAACCATCACATCTAATGATAAACCTTCATAAATTTTTAAAATTATCGCAGTACAATTAAATGATACACTTTCGGAAATTTTCAAAATAATCGCAGAACATTTACATCAAATGATATTTCATCAGATATAAATTAAATGATATAACATCGCCAATTTCAAAACTATCGCAGAACTATAACATCAAATGATAAAACTTCGGAAATTTTCAAAATTACCGCAGAGCAATTACATCAAATGATACACCTTCGAAAATTTTCAAAACTATCGCAGAACAATCACATCAAATAATATTCCTTCGAAAATTTTCAAAATTATCCCAGAAATATCACATCGAATGATAGACCATTGGAAATTTTCAAAATTGTCGCACAACAATCAAAAAATTTTCAAAATTGTTGCAGAACCATCAGATCATATGATATATTTTGGATATTTTCAAAGTTATCGGAGAACAATCACACCAAATGATAAACCTTCGGACATTTTCAAAATTATCGCAGAACCATCACTTCAAATTGTATACTTCCGAAAATTTCCAAAATTATCGCAGAGCAATCACATCACATGATAAACCTTCAGAAATTTTCAAAATTATCGCAGAACAATCACATCAAATGATATACCTTCGGAAATTTTCAAAATTATCGCAGAAATATCACATCAAATGACACAACTTCGAAAACTTTCAAAATTATCGCAGAACGATCAGATACAATAATATATCTTCGTAAATTTCAAAATCATCGCAGAACTATAACATCAAATGGTATACCTTCGGAAATTTTCAAAATTATCGCAGAACAGTTACATCAAATGCTACACCTTCGGAAATTTTCAAAATTATCGCAGAACAATCACATCAAATTATATACCTTCGCAAATTTCAAAATTATCGCAGAACTATCACATCAAATGATATTTCTTCGGAAATTTTCAAAATTATTGCAGAAATATCACATCAAATGACATACCTTCGAAAACTTTCAAAATTATCGCAGAACGATCAGATCAAATGATATATCTTCGCAAATTTCAAAATTATCGCAGAACTATAACATCAAATGGTATACCTTCAGAAATTTTCAAAATTATCGCAGAACAGTTACATCAATTGATACACCTTCGGAAATTTTTAAAATTATCGCAGAACAATCACATCAAATGATATTCCTTCGAAAATTTTCAAAATTATCCCAGAAATATCACATCATATTATAGACCATTGGAAATTTTCAACATTTTCGCAGAACAATCACATCAAATGATATTCCTTCAGAAATTTTCAAAATTGTTGCAGAACCATCAGATCAAATGATATACCTTTGGATATTTTCAAAGTTATCGCAGAACAATCACACCAAATGCTAAACCTTCGGACATTTTCAAAATTATCGCAGAACCATCACATCAAATGATAAACCTTCGTTAGTTTTAAAAATTATCGCAAAACAATTACATCGAATGATACACCTTCGAAAATTTTCAAAATTATCGCATAACAATCACTCCAAATGATATTCCTTCGAAAATATTCAAAATTGTCCCAGAACATTCACAGCAAATGATATACCATTCTAAATTTTCACAATTATCGCAGAACAATCGCATCAAAAGATATACCTTCGGAAATTTTCAAAATCATTACAGAATCATCAGACCAAATGATATACCTTTAGATATTTTCAAAATTATCGCAGAACAATCACACCAAATGATAAACCTTCGGAAATTTTCAAAATTACATCTAATGATCAACCGGAAATTTTCAAAACTATCGCAGAAATATCACACAAACGATATTGCTTCGGAAATTTTCACAATTATCGCAGAACATATACATCATCTCACATACTTTCGGAAAATTTCAAAATTATCGCAGAACAATCACAACAAATGATATTCCTTCGGAAATTTTCAAAATTATCGCAGAACAGTCACAACAAATGACATACCTTCGGGAATTTCCAAAATTATCGCAGAGCAATCACATCAAATGATAAACCTTCGGAAATTTTCAAAATTATCGCAGAGAAAGCACATCAAATGATAAATCTAGGAAATTTTCAAAAATATCCCAGAACATTAACGTCAAATCATATCACTTCGGAAGTTTTCATAATTATCGCAGAATTATCACATCAAATGATATAACTTCGGAAATTGTCAAAATTATTGCAGAATATCACATCAAATGATATAACTTCGGAAATTTTCAAAATTATCGCAGAACTGTACATCAAATGGTCAACATTGGGAAATTTTAAAAATTATTGCAGAACAATCAAATCAAATGATAAACCTTCGAAAATTATCAAAATTATCGCAGAACAATGACATTAAATGACAAACCTTCGAAAGCTTTCAAAATAATCGCAGAACGATCCATCAAATGATATACCTTCGCAAATTTCAAAATGATCGCAGAACAATTACATCAAATGATACAACTTCGAAAATTTTCCAAATTATCGCAGAACAATCACATCAAATGATATTCCTTCGAAAATTTTCAAAATTATCCCAGAACAATCACAGCAAATGATATACCATTGGAAATTTTCAAAATTGTCGCAGAACAATTGCATCAAAAGATAAACCTTCAGAAATTTTTAAAATTATTGCAGAGCTATCAGATCAAATGATATACCTTTGGATATTTTCAAAATTATCGCAGAACAATCACATCAAATGCTATACCTTAGAAAATTTCCAAAATTATCGCAGAACAGTCACTTCCAATTGTATACTTCCGAAAATTTCCAAAATTATCGCAGAGCAATCACATAAATTGATAAATCTAGGAAAATCTAGGATTTTCACAAATATCCCAGAACATTAACTTCAAATGATATAACTTTGGAAATTTTCAAAATTATCGCAGAATTATCACATCAAATGATATACCTTCGGAAATTTTAAAATTATTGCAGAACGATCACATCAAATTATATAACTTCGGAAATTTTCAAAATAATCGCAGAACTATACATCAAATGGTAAACATTCGGAAATTATAAAAATTATCGCAGAACAGTCAAATCAAATGATAAACCTTCGAAAATTTTCAAAATTATCGCAGAACAATCACTTCAAATTGTATACTTCCGAAAATTGAATAAATTATCGCAGAGCAATCACATCAAATGCTAAACCTTCAGAAATTTTCAAAACAATCGAAGAACAATAACATCAAATGATATACCTTCGAAAAACTTCAAAATTCTCGCAGAACAATCACATCAAATGACAAACCTTCGAAAGCTTTCAAAATAATCGCAGAACGATCACATCAAATGATATACCTTCGCAAATTTCAAAATTATCGCAGAACAATTACATCAAATGATACAACTTCGAAAATTTTCCAAATTATCGCAGAACAATCACATCAAATGATATTCCTTCGAAAATTTTCAAAATTATCCCAGAACAATCACAGCAAATGATATACCATTGGAAATTTTCAAAATTGTCGCAGAACAATTGCATCAAAAGATAAACCTTCAGAAATTTTTAAAATTATTGCAGAGCTATCAGATCAAATGATGTACCTTTGGATATTTTCAAAATTATCGCAGAACAATGACATCAAATGCTATACCTTCGAAAATTTCCAAAATTATCGCAGAACAGTCACTTCCAATTGTATACTTCCGAAAATTTCCAAAATTATCGCAGAGCAATCACATAAATTGATAAATCTAGGAAAATCTAGGATTTTCACATATATCCCAGAACATTAACTTCAAATGATATAACTTTGGAAATTTTCAAAATTATCGCAGAATTATCACATCAAATGATATACCTTCGGAAATTTTAAAATTATTGCAGAACGATCACATCAAATTATATAACTTCGGAAATTTTCAAAATAATCGCAGAACTATACATCAAATGGTAAACATTCGGAAATTATAAAAATTATCGCAGAACAGTCAAATCAAATGATAAACCTTCGAAAATTTTCAAAATTATCGCAGAACAATCACTTCAAATTGTATACTTCCGAAAATTGAATAAATTATCGCAGAGCAATCACATCAAATGATAAACCTTCAGAAATTTTCGAAATTATTGCAGAACAATCACATCAAATGATATAGCTTCGGAAATTTTCAAAATTATCGCAGAAAAATCACATCAAATGACAAACCTTCGCCAACTTTCAAAATAATCGCAGAACGATCACATCAAATGATATATCTTCGCAAATTTCAAAATTATCGCAGATTTGTAACATCAAATGATATACCTTCGAAAATTTTCAAATTTATCGCAGAACAATTACATCAAATGGTACACCTTCGGAAATTTTCAAAATTATCGCAGAACAATCACATCAAATGATATTCCCTCGAAAATTTTCAAAATTATCCCAGAAATATCACATCAAAAGATAGACCATTGGAAATTTTCAAAATTGTCGCAGAACAATCACATAAATGATATTCCTTCAGAAATTTTCAAAATTGTTGCAGAACCATCAGATCAAATGATATACCTTTGGATATTTTCAAAGCTATCGCAGAACAATCACACCAAATGATAAACCTTCGGACATTTTAAAAACTATCGCAGAACCATCACATCTAATGATAAACCTTCGTAAATTTTCAAAATTATCGCAGAACAATTAAATCAAATGATACACCTTCGGAAATTTTCAAAATTATCGCAGAAATATCACACCAAACGATATTGCTTCGGAAATTTTCAAAATAATCGCAGAACGATCACATCAAATGATATACCTTCGCAAATTTCAAAATTATCGCAGAACAATTACATCAAATGATACAACTTCGAAAATTTTCCATATTATCGCAGAACAATCACATCAAATGATATTCCTTCGAAAATTTTCAAAATTATCCCAGAACAATCACAGCAAATGATATACCATTGGAAATTTTCCAAATTGTCGCAGAACAATTGCATCAAAAGATAAACCTTCAGAAATTTTTAAAATTATTGCAGAGCTATCAGATCAAATGATATACCTTTGGATATTTTCAAAATTATCGCAGAACAATCACATCAAATGCTATACCTTCGAAAATTTCCAAAATTATCGCAGAACAGTCACTTCCAATTGTATACTTCCGAAAATTTCCAAAATTATCGCAGAGCAATCACATAAATTGATAAATCTAGGAAAATCTAGGATTTTCACAAATATCCCAGAACATTAACTTCAAATGATATAACTTTGGAAATTTTAAAAATTATCGCAGAATTATCACATCAAATGATATACCTTCGGAAATTTTAAAATTATTGCAGAACGATCACATCAAATTATATAACTTCGGAAATTTTCAAAATAATCGCAGAACTATACATCAAATGGTAAACATTCGGAAATTATAAAAATTATCGCAGAACAGTCAAATCAAATGATAAACCTTCGAAAATTTTCAAAATTATCGCAGAACAATCACTTCAAATTGTATACTTCCGAAAATTGAATAAATTATCGCAGAGCAATCACATCAAATGATAAACCTTCAGAAATTTTCAAAATTATTGCAGAACAATCACCTCAAATGATATAGCTTCGGAAATTTTCAAAACTATCGCAGAAAAATCACATCAAATGACATACCTTCGAAAACTTTCAAAATTATTGCAGAACGATCAAATCAAATGATATATCTTTGCAAATTTCAAAATTATCGCAGAACTATAACATAAAATGATATACCTTCGAAAATTTTCAAAATTATCGCAGAAAAATTACATCAACTGATATTCCTTCAAAAATTTTCAAAATTATCCCGGAACAATCACGTCAAATGATTACACATTGCAAATTTTCAAAATTGTCGCAGAACAATCACATCAAATGGTATACCTTCGGAAATTTCCAAAATTATCGCAGAGCAATCACATCAAATGCTAAACCTTCAGAAATTTTCAAAACTATCGCAGAACAATCACATCAAATGATATACCTTCGAAAAACTTCAAAATTCTCGCAGAACAATCACATCAAATGAAAAACCTTCGAAAGCTTTCAAAATAATCGCAGAACGATCACATCAAATGATATACCTTCGCGAATTTCAAAATTATCGCAGAACAATTACATCAAATGATACAACTTCGAAAATTTTCCAAATTATCGCAGAACAATCACATCAAATGATATTCCTTCGAAAATTTTCAAAATTATCCCAGAACAATCACAGCAAATGATATACCATTGGAAATTTTCAAAATTGTCGCAGAACAATTGCATCAAAAGATAAACCTTCAGAAATTTTTAAAATTATTGCAGAGCTATCAGATCAAATGATATACCTTTGGATATTTTCAAAATTATCGCAGAACAATCACATCAAATGCTATACCTTCGAAAATTTCCAAAATTATCGCAGAACAGTCAGTTCCAATTGTATACTTCCGAAAATTTCCAAAATTATCGCAGAGCAATCACATAAATTGATAAATCTAGGAAAATCTAGGATTTTCACAAATATCCCAGAACATTAACTTCAAATGATATAACTTTGGAAATTTTCAAAATTATCGCAGAATTATCACATCAAATGAAATACCTTCGGAAATTTTAAAATTATTGCAGAACGATCACATCAAATTATATAACTTCGGAAATTTTCAAAATAATCGCAGAACTATACATCAAATGGTAAACATTCGGAAATTATAAAAATTATCGCAGAACAGTCAAATCAAATGATAAACCTTCAGAAATTTTCGAAATTATTGCAGAACAATCACATCAAATGATATAGCTTCGGAAATTTTCAAAATTATCGCAGAAAAATCACATCAAATGACGTACCTTCGCCAACTTTCAAAATTATCGCAGAATGATCACATCAAATGATATATCTTCGCAAATTTCAAAATTATCGCAGAACTATAACATCAAATGATAAAACCTTCGAAAATTTTCAAAATTATCGCAGAACAATTACATCAAATGGTACACCTTCGGAAATTTTCAAAATTATCGCAGAACAATCACATCAAATGATATTCCCTCGAAAATTTTCAAAATTATCCCAGAAATATCACATCAAAAGATAGACCATTGGAAATTTTCAAAATTGTCGCAGAACAATCACATTAAATGATATTCCTTCAGAAATTTTCAAAATTGTTGCAGAACCATCAGATCAAATGATATACCTTTGGATATTTTCAAAGCTATCGCAGAACAATCACACCAAATGATAAACCTTCGGACATTTTAAAAACTATCGCTGAACCATCACATCTATTGATAAACCTTCGTAAATTTTCAAAATTATCGCAGAACAATTAAATCAAATGATACACCTTCGAAAATTTTCAAAATTATCGCAGAACAATTTTATCAACTGATAATCCTTCGAAAATTTTCAAAATTATCCCGGAACAATCACGTCAAATGATAACACATTGGAAATTTTCAAAATTGTCCCAGAACAATCACATCAAATGGTTTACCTTCGAAAATTTCCCAAATTTTCGCAGAACAATCACATCAAATGATATCCCTTCGGAAATTTTCAAAATTTTAGAACAATCACTTCAAATTGTATACTTCCCAAAAATTTCCACAATTATCGCAGAGCAATCACATTAAATGATAAACCTTCAGAAATTTTCAAAATTATCGCAGAACAATCTCATCAAATGATATACCTTCGAAAATTTCAAAATTATCGCAGAAATATCACATCAGATGACATACCTTCGAAAACTTTCAAAATAATCGCAGAACGATCACATCAAATGATATACCTTCGCAAATTTCACAATTATCGCAGAACAATTACATCAAATGATACAACTTCGAAAATTTTCCAAATTATCGCAGAACAATCACATCAAATGATATTCCTTCGAATATTTTCAAAATTATCCCAGAACAATCACAGCAAATGATATACCATTGGAAATTTTCAAAATTGTCGCAGAACAATTGCATCAAAAGATAAACCTTCAGAAATTTTTAAAATTATTGCAGAGCTATCAGAGCAAATGATATACCTTTGGATATTTTCAAAATTATCGCAGAACAATCACATCAAATGCTATACCTTCGAAAGTTTTCAAAATTATCGCAGACCAGTCACTTCCAATTGTATACTTCCGAAAATTTCCAAAATTATCGCAGAGCAATCACATAAATTGATAAATCTAGGAAAATCTAGGATTTTCACAAATATCCCAGAACATTAACTTCAAATGATATAACTTTGGAAATTTTCAAAATTATCGCAGAATTATCACATCAAATGATATACCTTCGGAAATTTTAAAATTATTGCAGAACGATCACATCAAATTATATAACTTCGGAAATTTTCAAAATAATCGCAGAACTATACATCAAATGGTAAACATTCGGAAATTATAAAAATTATCGCAGAACAGTCAAATCAAATGATAAACCTTCGAAAATTTTCAAAATTATCGCAGAACAATCACTTCAAATTGTATACTTCCGAAAATTGAATAAATTATCGCATAGCAATCACATCAAATGATAAACCTTCAGAAATTTCCAAAATTATTGCAGAACAATCACATCAAATGATATAGCTTCAGAAATTTTCAAAATTGTTGCAGAACCATCAGATTAAATGATATACCTTTGGATATTTTCAAAGCTATCGCAGAACAATCACACCAAATGATAAACCTATGGACATTTTAAAAACTATCGCAGAACCATCACATCTAATGATAAACCTTCGTAAATTTTCAAAATTATCGCAGCACAATTAAATCAAATGATACACCTTCGGAAATTTTCAAAATTATCGCAGAAATATCACACCAAACGATATTGCTTCGGAAATTTTCAAAATAATCGCAGAACGATCACATCAAATGATATACCTTCGCAAATTTCAAAATTATCGCAGAACAATTACATCAAATGATACAACTTCGAAAATTTTCCAAATTATCGCAGAACAATCACATCAAATGATATTCCTTCGAAAATTTTCAAAATTATCCCAGAACAATCACAGCAAATGATATACCATTGGAAATTTTCAAAATTGTCGCAGAACAATTGCATCAAAAGATAAACCTTCAGAAATTTTTAAAATTATTGCAGAGCTATCAGATCAAATGATATACCTTTGGATATTTTCAAAATTATCGCAGAACAATCACATCAAATGCTATACCTTCGAAAATTTCCAAAATTATCGCAGAACAGTCACTTCCAATTGTATACTTCCGAAAATTTCCAAAATTATCGCAGAGCAATCACATAAAGTGATAAATCTAGGAAAATCTAGGATTTTCACAAATATCCCAGAACATTAACTTCAAATGATATAACTTTGGAAATTTTCAAAATTATCGCAGAATTATCACATCAAATGATATACCTTCGGAAATTTTAAAATTATTGCAGAACGATCACATCAAATTATATAACTTCGGAAATTTTCAAAATAATCGCAGAACTATACATCAAATGGTAAACATTCGGAAATTATAAAAATTATCGCAGAACAGTCAAATCAAATGATAAACCTTCGAAAATTTTCAAAATTATCGCAGAACAATCACTTCAAATTGTATACTTCCGAAAATTGAATAAATTATCGCAGAGCAATCACATCAAATGATAAACCTTCAGAAATTTTCAAAATTATTGCAGAACAATCACCTCAAATGATATAGCTTCGGAAATTTTCAAAACTATCGCAGAAAAATCACATCAAATGACAAACCTTCGAAAACTTTCAAAATTATTGCAGAACGATCAAATCAAATGATATATCTTTGCAAATTTCAAAATTATCGCAGAACTATAACATAAAATGATATACCTTCGAAAATTTTCAAAATTATCGCAGAAAAATTACATCAACTGATATTCCTTCGAAAATTTTCAAAATTATCCCGGAACAATCACGTCAAATGATTACACATTGCAAATTTTCAAAATTGTCGCAGAACAATCACATCAAATGGTATACCTTCGGAAATTTCCAAAATTATCGCAGAGCAATCACATCAAATGCTAAACCTTCAGAAATTTTCAAAACTATCGCAGAACAATCACATCAAATGATATACCTTCGAAAAACTTCAAAATTCTCGCAGAACAATCACATCAAATGACAAACCTTCGAAAGCTTTCAAAATAATCGCAGAACGATCACATCAAATGATATACCTTCGCAAATTTCAAAATTATCGCAGAACAATTACATCAAATGATACAACTTCGAAAATTTTCCAAATTATCGCAGAACAATCACATCAAATGATATTCCTTCGAAAATTTTCAAAATTATCCCAGAACAATCACAGCAAATGATATACCATTGGAAATTTTCAAAATTGTCGCAGAACAATTGCATCAAAAGATAAACCTTCAGAAGTTTTTAAAATTATTGCAGAGCTATCAGATCAAATGATATACCTTTGGATATTTTCAAAATTATCGCAGAACAATCACAGCAAATGCTATACCTTCGAAAATTTCCAAAATTATCGCAGAACAGTCAGTTCCAATTGTATACTTCCGAAAATTTCCAAAATTATCGCAGAGCAATCACATAAATTGATAAATCTAGGAAAATCTAGGATTTTCACAAATATCCCAGAACATTAACTTCAAATGATATAACTTTGGAAATTTTCAAAATTATCGCAGAATTATCACATCAAATGAAATACCTTCGGAAATTTTAAAATTATTGCAGAACGATCACATCAAATTATATAACTTCGGAAATTTTCAAAATAATCGCAGAACTATACATCAAATGGTAAACATTCGGAAATTATAAAAATTATCGCAGAACAGTCAAATCAAATGATAAACCTTCAGAAATTTTCGAAATTATTGCAGAACAATCACATCAAATGATATAGCTTCGGAAATTTTCAAAATTATCGCAGAAAAATCACATCAAATGACATACCTTCGCCAACTTTCAAAATTATCGCAGAATGATCACATCAAATGATATATCTTCGCAAATTTCAAAATTATCGCAGAACTATAACATCAAATGATAAAACCTTCGAAAATTTTCAAAATTATCGCAGAACAATTACATCAAATGGTACACCTTCGGAAATTTTCAAAATTATCGCAGAACAATCACATCAAATGATATTCCCTCGAAAATTTTCAAAATTATCCCAGAAATATCACATCAAAAGATAGACCATTGGAAATTTTCAAAATTGTCGCAGAACAATCACATCAAATGATATTCCTTCAGAAATTTTCAAAATTGTTGCAGAACCATCAGATCAAATGATATACCTTTGGATATTTTCAAAGCTATCGCAGAACAATCACACCAAATGATAAACCTTCGGACATTTTAAAAACTATCGTAGAACCATCACATCTATTGATAAACCTTCGTAAATTTTCAAAATTATCGCAGAACAATTAAATCAAATGATACACCTTCGAAAATTTTCAAAATTATCGCAGAACAATTTTATCAACTGATATTCCTTCGAAAATTTTCAAAATTATCCCGGAACAATCACGTCAAATGATAACACATTGGAAATTTTCAAAATTGTCCCAGAACAATCACATCAAATGGTTTACCTTCGAAAATTTCCCAAATTTTCGCAGAACAATCACATCAAATGATATCCCTTCGGAAATTTTCAAAATTTTAGAACAATCACTTCAAATTGTATACTTCCCAAAAATTTCCACAATTATCGCAGAGCAATCACATCAAATGCTAAACCTTCAGAAATTTTCAAAATTATCGCAGAACAATCACATCAAATGATATACCTTCGAAAATTTCAAAATTATCGCAGAAATATCACATCAGATGACATACCTTCGAAAACTTTCAAAATAATCGCAGAACGATCACATCAAATGATATACCTTCGCAAATTTCAAAATTATCGCAGAACAATTACATCAAATGATACAACTTCGAAAATTTTCCAAATTATCGCAGAACAATCACATCAAATGATATTCCTTCGAATATTTTCAAAATTATCCCAGAACAATCACAGCAAATGATATACCATTGGAAATTTTCAAAATTGTCGCAGAACAATTGCATCAAAAGATAAACCTTCAGAAATTTTTAAAATTATTGCAGAGCTATCATATCAAATGATATACCTTTGGATATTTTCAAAATTATCGCAGAACAATCACATCAAATGCTATACCTTCGAAAGTTTTCAAAATTATCGCAGAACAGTCACTTCCAATTGTATACTTCCGAAAATTTCCAAAATTATCGCAGAGCAATCACATAAATTGATAAATCTAGGAAAATCTAGGATTTTCACAAATATCCCAGAACATTAACTTCAAATGATATAACTTTGGAAATTTTCAAAATTATCGCAGAATTATCACATCAAATGATATACCTTCGGAAATTTTAAAATTATTGCAGAACGATCACATCAAATTATATAACTTCGGAAATTTTCAAAATAATCGCAGAACTATACATCAAATGGTAAACATTCGGAAATTATAAAAATTATCGCAGAACAGTCAAATCAAATGATAAACCTTCGAAAATTTTCAAAATTATCGCAGAACAATCACTTCAAATTGTATACTTCCGAAAATTGAATAAATTATCGCATAGCAATCACATCAAATGATAAACCTTCAGAAATTTCCAAAATTATTGCAGAACAATCACATCAAATGATATAGCTTCAGAAATTTTCAAAATTATCGCAGAAAAATCACATCAAATGACATACCTTCGCCAACTTTCAAAATTATCGCAGAATGATCACATCAAATGATATATCTTCGCAAATTTCAAAATTATCGCAGAACTATAACATCAAATGATAAAACCTTCGAAAATTTTCAAAATTATCGCAGAACAATTACATCAAATGGTACACCTTCGGAAATTTTCAAAATTGTCGCAGAACAATCACATCAAATGGGTTACCTACGGAAATTTCCAAAATTATCGCAGAACAATCACATCAAATGCTAAACCTTAGAAAATTTTAAAAATTATCGCAGAACAATCACTTCAAATTGTATACTTCTGAAAATTTCCAAAATTATCGCAGAGCAATCACATCAAATGATTAACCTTCAGAAATTTTCAAAATTATCGCAGAACAATCACATCAAATGATATAACTTCGGAAATTTTCAAAATTATCGCAGAAATATCACATCAAATGACATACCTTTGCCAACTTTCAAAATTATCGCAGAACGATCACATCAAATGATATATCATCGCAAATTTCAAAATAATCGCAGAACTATAGCATCAAATGCTATACCTTCGAAAATTTTAAAAATTATCGCAGAACAATCACTTCAAATTGTATACTTCCGAAAATTTCCAAAATTATCGCAGAGCAATCACATCAAATGATTAACCTTCAGAAATTTTCAAAATTATCGCAGAACAATCACATCAAATGATATAACTTCGGAAATTTTCAAAATTATCGCAGAAATATCACATCAAATGACATACCTTTGCCAACTTTCAAAATTATCGCAGAACGATCACATCAAATGATATATCATCGCAAATTTCAAAATTATCGCAGAACAATCACATCAAATGCTATACCTTCGAAAATTTTCAAAATTATCGCAGAACAATCACTTCAAATTGTATACTTCCGAAAATTTCCAAAATTATCGCAGAGCAATCTTATCAAATGATTAACCTTCAGAAATTTTCAAAATTATCGCAGAACAATCACATCAAATGATATACCTTCGGACATTTTGAAAATTATCGCAGAAATATCACATCAAATGACATACCTTCGAAAACTTTCAAAATTATCGCAGAACGATCACATCAAATGATATATCTTCGCAAATTTCAAAATTATCGCAGAACTATAACATCAAATGATAAACCGTCGGAAATGTTCAAAATTATCGCAGAACAATTACATCAAATGGTACACCTTCGGAAATTTTCAAAATTATCGCAGAACAATCACATCAAATGATATTCCTTCGAAAATTTTCAAAATTATTCTAGAAATATCACATCAAAAGATAGACCATTGGAAATTTTCAAAATTGTCGCAGAACAATCACATCAAATGATATTCCTTCAGAAATTTTCAAAATTGTTGCAGAACCATCAGATCAAATGATATACCTTTGGATATTTTCAAAGCTATTGCAGAACAATCACACCAAATGATAAACCTTCGGACATTTTAAAAACTATCGCAGAACCATCACATCTAATGATAAACCTTCGTAAATTTGAAAAATTATCGCAGAGCAATTACATCAAATGAAACACCTTCGGAAATTTTCAAAACTATCGCAGAACAATCACATCAAATGATATTCCATCGAAAATTTTCAAAATTATCCCAGTACAATCATAGCAAATGATATACCATTGGAAAGTTTCGAAATTGTCGCAGAACAATCGCATAAAAAGATATACCTTCAGAAATTTTCAAAATTATTGCAGAACCATCAGATCAAATGATATACCTTTGGATATTTTAAGAATTATCGCAGAACAATCACACTTTAGTTTATATTGCCTATAATAAATGATTAAAAGACTTCATTTATTTGTGGAACATTAATCAGTTTTGATCATATAAACTTTTTATTTATGAAACATTAATCAGTTTAAATTGTTATAATCAATAATTCAATATTAAATATTTTTCTCAGTAACAATTCTCAACAACCAAGAACAACAACATTTCTCTTTTCTACAATTTTTTCATTTTTAAACTTAGCCTACTTGATGTGTGAATTTTTATGTGTTGTGTATGATGTCAAGTAGTGTGGTGAGTTGTGGAATGTAAGTGAGATAAGTGTAGGTGTTTGTGTATCCACAATACTCCCCTGCCAGCGTTTTACGCGTTATCGCGAGGCGTAGGAGAGTGGTTCGCCTTTGTGGTTCGCCCAGCTAGGGAGACGTACGGAGCGAATGTAACTTTCCTCGCTGGTCTCTTTTCGGGAGCTGGAGGCAGTTATGGTGCAGTCGAGGTTGCTGATGCTTGTTGGTTTCTGGAAGAATTGTCAACAGGTTCCGTAGAGGATGACGTGCAACAAGGCTTGAGCCTGTTAATGGACACATTGACGGATTTGTTTCTGATTTCCAGAGTGTAATAATTCATATGTCTGGCTAGGGCTTTGAAAGGACCGTCGTACGGTGGAATGAGTGTTGGACGAACAGAATCAACTCTGACGAAGACGTGTGAGCAAGAGTCGAGTTGCTTGAAGATGAATATCTTCGGTGTTGTGTGGTGTTGAGCATCAACCGGTCGAAGTTTTGCCATTGTAGCAGTTAGTTCGGAGGCAAAGTCTGTTTGGCTAATCTTCCTAGGATTTTCTTGAAGAAAATCACTAGGAAGACGCAGGTTTTCTCCGTACAGGAGTTGTGCCGGTGATGCTGTGAATTCTTCTCGGATTAGAGATCGTAATCCAAGAAGAATTAGTGGAAGTGTTCTAGTCCAGGACGCATCGTTGTGAGCCATGATAGCCGATTCAAGAGTACGATGCCATCTCTCTAAGAAACCGTTGGCCTGAGGGTGGTACGCTGTGGTACGATTGCGTTCGAAGCCCAAGAGTCGACCAAGCTCAGCATGGAGCGCTGACTCGAATTGTCTGCCCTGGTCGGTGACAATGTATTGAGGAACTCCAAATCTAGCAATCCAGGTGCTTAGTAAAGCAGTAGCACAGTCATTGGCAGTAATGCTGGCTAAAGGAATTGCTTCAGGCCAACGTGTAAAACGGTCGATTATGGTGAGACAGTAAGTGTATCCCTGCGAGTGTGTTAGGGGACCAACTATGTCGATGTGAATGACCTTAAAACGTTCGGAGACCATAGGAAAGGTCGATACAGGTTTGCTCACATGTCTGGTTATCTTGCATTTTTGACAAGATAGACATTCTCGGGCCCAAGTGGCAATGTCCTTGTTCATCGAAGGCCAGAAGAATTTTGTTGCTATGTGCTTTCTTGTAGCACGAATACCAGGGTGAGCGATATTATGTTCTGAGTTGAACACCTGTTTCCTGAACGTGTGAGGAATATAAGGGCGTATGGTTGGGCCAGACACTTCACAAAAAATGTCGACGTTGGTGCCAAATATTAGTTGTTTTTTAAAACAAATTTAGAGTCCTTTAGAACCTTCTGAAACTCTGCGTCCGATGCTTGGGACGAGGCAATTGCGGCAAAGTCGAGAGTACTAGGAAGAATGATTTCTTCTAGACGAGAGAGTGCGTCAGCAACAACGTTGTTGCAACCAGAGACATGCCGAATGTCAGAAGTGAACTCACTTATATAACTTAGATGTCTAAGTTGACGAGGTGTGGCCTTTTCTGGCTTTTATTTAAAAGCAAAAGTCAGTGGTTTGTGGTCGGTGTATAGAGTGAACCTTTGGGCTTCCAAAAAGTATCGGAAATAACGAATGCCCTGATAAGCCGCTAAGAGTTCGCGGTCGTATGCACTATACTTTCTTTGTGCGTCGCTTAATTTGGCCGAGTAAAAACCAAGGGGCTGCCAAGAGCCTTGACATTTTTCCTGCAGAGCAGCCCCGATGGCAGAATCCGAAGCGTCTACGAATAGACCAAGCTCGGCGTTTGAGCCCGGAAAGGACAATAGAGTGGCTTCTGTTAAACCAGTCTTGACTTGGTCGAAAGCTTTGCTAGCTTCCATTGACCAGTCGATTGTCTTAGCACCATCTTTCTTAGAGCCACAAAGATAGGCGTTGAGTGGTTGCTGCATCTCAGCTGTGTGAGGAAGAAAGCGACGATAAAAGTTGACCATCCCCAAAAATCTTCTTAGGTCTTTAACCGTCTTGGGGAGTTTAGCTGTTGATATAGCCTCAACCCGATCTGGGGAGGGCTTAATGCCTTTCGGCGAAAACTCATGACCTAAGAATTTGATTGAAGGTCAAAGGAAATGGCATTTCTCCATGTTGATAATAAGACCATGGTCCGCTAATCTTTTGAAAATTTGTTCTAAGTGAAGCTACCAAAATGTCGTCGAGGTAGATAAAACAGAGTTTTAATCCGTGTAGGACTTCATGTATGAAGCGTTGGAACGATTGTGAAGCATTGCAAAGTCCGAAAGTCATTCGGGTGAACTCAAAGAGTCCGAAAGGAGTGCAGATGGCGGTCTTTGGAATATCGTTCGGCTCGACTGGAATTTGATGGTAGGCCTTAGTCAGGTCTATGGTGGAAAAGATATTTTTGCCATGTAATTCATGACAGAAGTCTTGAATAATGGGGATCGGATATCTATCCGGGACGGTTATGGCGTTAAGGCGTCTGTAATCACCGCAAGGATGCCATTCCCCATTAGCCTTGGGTACCATGTGTAGCGGAGAAGACCAGCTGCTATTTGAGGGGCGGCAAATTCCCTGTTGTAGCAGGAAATCGAATTCCTTTTTGGCCGCCGCGAGCTTATCTGGTGCAAGTCGACGTGGTCTCGATACTATCGGAGGGCCTGTGGTCAAAATGTGGTGTGTCACCTTGTGTTTACAGGGTTGTGAGAACCCTGAATTGACCGTGATGGCATGATACTTGGTGAGAAGGGCATGCATCCGTGGATCAGAGGTTTTCTCAATCAAAACACTAAGTTTTGGACACTTGTATGATGTGAATGTGCCTTTCGATGAAAGAGAAGTAAGAGGATCCACAAGGATAGCATTTGCCAAGTCAACGACTAGCCCATAGTGGCAGAGAAAGTCTGCGCCTAAAATGGGTCTAGAGACATCGGCAATGATAAAATCCCATGAAAACTCACGACGGAGTCCCAGATCTAGTTTGATCACCTTTCGTCCATAGGTGTTGATGGTCGACTGATTTGCCGCGGCAAGTCGCATACCAGAAGGTGGAAGTTTTCCAGTAGTAGGTGCTGGAAGCACCGAAATATCTGTGCCTGTGTCAATCAAGTAGTGTCGTTTAGACAAGTTGTCATGAATTATTAGACGACGGCTAGGTGACAAGTCGCGTTTTCTTACCGTCTGAAGAGAACAGCGACTTAGTTTTTTGGTTCAGATGAACCAGCCTTGAAGGCGCATGGAGGGATGCATTTTAAAGCCTTGGAGCCGAATTGGAAGTGGTACCAACAAATACCAGTCCCTCGTGACTGGCTTCGGCGACGTGGCTGCGAGCGAGATCTCCCTTGGGACCTTGAACGCGATCGTAGTTGTTGGTGGACGAGCCTCGTGAGGGCAGCAACCTGCTCTGTCAAAGCGGCCACCTCTGACTGCTGGGGGGAAACGGCGACTGAGTTTACTTGTGGCGTGACAAAAACCTCCGCTATTTTGTCTGCCGTCTCCGCCCACTTGCTCAGGCTGGCCTCCGGAGAGCAGGCTAAAATAGCCTGAGTCTGCTCCGGAGGCCGCTGCAGCTAGAGGGTCCTCAAAAGGTCGTCCCCAACCGCGGAATCTCCCAACTGCTTCATATCACGAAGCAGCTGGGAAGGTTGTCGATCGCCTAGTGAGAGGTTCCCCAAGAGGTGCTTAAGTTTTGCCGAATCGCTGGCTGAAAGCCGCGATAGAAGCGCCCTCTTGAGGATTTCATAAGGCGTGTCAGGGTCCGGGCTCGCGACCACGTCCCTGACCACCTTCAGCTGCTCAGGACTCAGCGAGGAAATCACATAGTGATACTTTGTTTGCGAACGCTTAATGTGTGCGTTCGCAGACTGGCTCTCTAATTGAGATAACCACAAAGTTGGCTCTGCTTGCCAAAACACGGGCGGTTTAATGGAGGTCGCACTAATTTGCGGTACCGCGGACGCGCCTGAGGGAACCGCATCCTCATTGTCCAACGACATTTTAACTACGAAATACGCGACGGGCGGAACGGAACGGAACGAGGCAGAAAATTAGGGTGGCTGAAATTAGTGTTTAAATATTTATATATAGGTGTAATATATGCCAGAATAATTAACAAATTTCTTATGTTCTTAACTTTTAACTTCAAATACCACCGCTCTTCTGTGGCTAGTCTGTCTAGACAATATTTTGTATAAGTTATTTGCTGAGCAACTTGACTGATTGTTGCGTATCTACGTACAAATTGGCTCAGTGAAATTTCTGCCAAAGCGCAGTAATAATGGATAATATTTACACGTTTTCGATTTTTTTAGTTTTTCGATTTTTTTAGTTTTTTGAAACTGAATATTACTTACTGTTTGTACTTTTGAACAGAATAACGTGGATAATCAGATGCTTTGCTTGAGTATGATTCATATAAGCTCTGCTGTTTTGCTGGATGTGACTGGTTGTTGTTCTGCCCAGTACCTGAGGTGAAAGATTCTACTGGATAGCCAATTTGATCTGATGATGTTGCTGTTGTGATTGCTGTTGAATCGTCGTAGTCTGCAGTGGTTGTTGTTCCCGAATTCGTTTCGCACAAGATATTGAAAAACTGTCGCTTCGGTCCAAGTAATTGAAATGTTCACGTGGTTGAGCTTTTAATTGGCTTTGCTGTTGTTTCACTTATTTCGACTGCTGGACGATTCTGTATCTTTCGCCACCCAGGGGTTACCATTTGAAGCGTAGGCCGCTTCAGCTGTTGAAGCTCCAAATTACGTTCTTGCGTGAACGTCGGGGTCACCAATTTTAGTTAAAATTGCCTATAATAAATGATTAAAAGACTTCATTTATTTGTGGAACATTTATCAGTTTTGATCATATAAACTTTTTATTTATGAAACATTAATCAGTTTAAATTGTTAAAATCAATAATTCAATATTAAATATTTTTCTCAGTAACAATTCTCAACAACCAAGAACAACAACATTTCTCTTTTCTAAAATTTTTTCATTTTTAAACTTAGCCTACTTGATGTGTGAATTTTTATGTGTTGTGTATGATGTCAAATAGTGTGGTGAGTTGTGGAATGTAAGTGAGAAAGTGTAGGTGTTTGTGTATCCACAACACCAAATGATAAACCTTCGGAAATTTTCAAATTTACATCTAATGATAAACCGGAAATTTTCATAACTATCGAAGAAATATCACACCAAACGATAATACTTCAGAAATTTTCAACATTATCGCAGAACAATAACATCAAATGATATGCCTTCGGATATTTTAAAATTATCGCAGAACAATTACATCATCTGACATACTTTCGGAAAATTTAAAAATTATCGCAGAACAATCACAAAAAATGATATGCCTTCGGAAATTTTTCAAATTAT
The DNA here is from genome assembly GCA_963978885.1 of Nemotelus pantherinus. Classification (NCBI taxonomy): domain Eukaryota; kingdom Metazoa; phylum Arthropoda; class Insecta; order Diptera; family Stratiomyidae; genus Nemotelus; species Nemotelus pantherinus. The sequence continues at coordinate 619,536 of CAXBUK010000010.1, read as the reverse complement.
CGCAGAACAACCACATCAAATGATTTACCATCGGAAATTTTCGAAATTATCGCAGAACAATCACATCAAATGATAAACCTTCGGAAATTTTCAAAATTATCGCAGAGCATCCACATCAAATGATAAATCTAGGAAATTTTCAAAAATATCGCAGAACATTAACATCAAATGATATAACTTCGGAAATTTTCAAAATAATCGCAGAATTATCACATCAAATGATATACCTTCGGAAATTTTCAAAATTATTGCAGAACGATCACATCAAATGATAAAACTTCGGAAATTTTCAAAATTATCGCAGAACTATACATCAAATGCTAAACATTCGGAAATTATAAAAATTATCGCAGAACAATAAATCAAATGATAAACCTTCGAAAATTTTCAAAAGTATCGCAAAATAATCACATCAAATGACAAACCTGCGAAAATTTTCAAAATTATCGCAGAACACTAACATCAAATGATATAAGTTCGGAAACTTTCAAGATTTTTGCAGAAGAATAACATCAAATGATAAACCTTGGGATATAAACAAAATAATCCCAGAACAATCCCATCAAATTATATACTTGGGAAATTTTAAAAATTATCGCAGAATAATCACATCAAATGATATTCCTTCGAAAATTTTCAAAATTACCCCGGAACAATTACATCAAATGATATACATTATGAAATTAAAAAAATTTTCGCAGAACAATCACATCAAATGGTTTACCTTCGGAAATTTCAAAAATTATCGTAGAACAATCAAATCAAATGAAAGGCCTTCGGAAATTTTGTAAATTATCGCAGAAAAATCACATTAAATGATAAACCTTCAGAAATTTAAAAATTATCGCAGAACAATCACATCAAATGATAAACCTTCGGAAATTTTCAAAATTATCGCAGAAATATCACAACAAATGACATACCTTCGAAAAGTTTCAAAACTATCGCAGAACGATCACACCAAATGATATATCATCGCAAATTTCAAAATTATCGCAGAACTATAACATAAAATGATATACCTTCGGAAATTTTCACAATTATCGCAGAACAATTACATCAAATGGTACACCTTCGGAAATTTTCAAAATTATCGCAGAAAAATCACATCAAATGATATTCCCTCGAAAATTTTCAAAATTATCCCAGAAATATCACATCAAAAGACAGACCATTGGAAATTTTCAAAATTGTCGCAGAACAATCACATCAAATGATATTCCTTCAGAAATTTTCAACATTGTTGCAGAACCATCAGATCAAATGATATACCTTTATATATTTTCAAAGCTATCGCAGAACAATCACACCAAATGATAAACCTTCGGACATTTTAAAAACTATCGCAGAACCATCACATCTAATGATAAACCTTCGTAAATTTTCAAAATTATCGCAGAACAATTAAATCAAATGATACACCTTCGAAAATTTTCAAAATTATCGCAGAACAATTACATCAAATGATATTCCTTCGAAAATTTTCAAAATTATCCCGGAACAATCACGTCAAATGATAACACATTGGAAATTTTCAAAATTGTCGCAGAACAATCACATCAAATGGTTTACCTTCGGAAATTTCCAAAATTATCGCAGAACAATCACTTTAAATGAGATGCCTTCGGAAATGTTCAAAATTATCCCGGAACAATCATGTCAAATGGTATACCATTGGAATTTTTCAAAATTCTCGCAGAACAATCACATCAAATGACAAACCTTCGAAACCTTTCAAAATAATCGCAGAACGATCACATCAAATGATATACCTTCGCAAATTTCAAAATTATCGCAGAACAATCACATCAAATGATATTCCTTCGAAAATTTGCAAAATTATCCCAGAACAATCACAGCAAATGATAAACCATTGGAAATTTTCAAAATTGTCGCAGAACAATTGTATCAAAAGATAAACCTTCAGGAATTTTTAAAATTATTGCAGAACCATCAGATCAAATGATATATATACCTTTGGATATTTTCAAAATTATCGCAGAACAATCACATCAAATGCTATACCTTCGAAAATTTCCAAAATTATCGCAGAACAATCACTTCCAATTGTATACTTCCGAAAATTTCCAAAATTATCGCAGAGCAATCACATAAATTGATAAATCAAGGAAATTTTCACAAATATCCCAGAACATTAACATCAAATGATATAACTTCATAAATTTTCAAAATTATTGCCGAATTATCACTTCAAATGATATACCTTCGGAAATTTTAAAATAATTGCAGAACGATCACATCAAATGATATAACTTCGGAAATTTTCAAAATAATCGCAGAACTATACATCAAGTGGTAAACATTCGGAAATTATAAAAATTATCGCAGAACAGTCAAATCAAATGATAAACCTTCGAAAATTTTCAAAATTATCACAGAACAATCACATTAAATGACAAACCTTCGAAAATTTTCAAAATTATCGCATAACATTAACATCAAATGATATAAATTCGGAAACTTTCAAGATTTTCGCAGAACAATAACATCAAATGATAAGCCTTTGGATATTTACAAAATAATCGCAGAACAATCCCATCAAATTATATACTTGGAAATTTTAAAAATTATCGCAGAACAATCACATCAAATGATGTTCCTTCGAAAATTTTCAAAATTACCCCGGAACAATTACATCAAATGATATACCATTGGAAATTTTAAAAATTGTCGCAGAACAATCACATCAAATGGTTTACCTTCGGAAATTTCCAAAATTATCGCAGAACAATCACATCAAATGCTATAACTTCGAAAATTTTCAAAATTATCGCAGAACAATCACTTCAAATTGTATACTTCCGAAAATTTTCAAAATTATCGCAGAGCAATCACTTCAAATGATATACCTTCGGAAATTTTCAAAATTATCGCAAAACAATTACATCAAATGATACAAATTCGGAAATTTTCAAAATTATCGCAGAGCAATCACATCAAATGCTATACCTTCGAAAATTTTCAATATTATCGCAGAACAATCACTTCAAATTGTATACTTCCGAAAATTTCCAAAATTATCGCAGAGCAATCACATCAAAAGATTAACCTTCAGAAATTTTCAAAATTATCGCAGAACAATCACATCAAATGATATACCTTCGGAAATTTTCAAAATTATCGCAGAAATATCACATCAAATGACATTCCTTCGAAAACTTTCAAAATTATCGCAGAACGATCACATCAAATGATATATCTTCGCAAATTTCAAAATTATCGCAGAACTATAACATCAAAAGATATACATTCGGAAATTTTCAAAATTATCGCAGAACAATTACATCAAATGGTACACCTTCGGAAATTTTCAAAATTATCGCAGAACAATCACATCAAATGATATTCCCTCGAAAATTTTCAAAATTATCGCAGAACAATTACATCAAATGATACAACTTCGAAAATTTTCCAAATTATCGCAGAACAATCACATCAAATGATATTCCTTCGAAAACTTTAAAAATTATCGCAGAACGATCACATCAAATGATATATCTTTGCAAATTTCAAAATTATCGCAGAACTATAACATCAAATGATATACCTTCGAAAATTTTCAAAATTATCGCAGAACAATTACATCAACTGATATTCCTTCGAAAAATTTTCAGAATTATCCCGGAACAATCACGTCAAATGATTACACATTGCAAATTTTCAAAATTGTCGCAGAACAATCACATCAAATGGTAAACCTTCGGAAATTTCCAAAATTATCGCAGAGTAATCACATCAAATGCTAAACCTTCAGAAATTTTCAAAACTATCGCAGAACAATCACATCAAATGATATACCTTCGAAAAACTTCAAAATTCTCGCAGAACAATCACATCAAATGACAAACCTTCGAAAGCTTTCAAAATAATCGCAGAACGATCACATCAAATGATATACCTTCGCAAATTTCAAAATTATCGCAGAACAATTACATCAAATGATACAACTTCGAAAATTTTCCAAATTATCGCAGAACAATCACATCAAATGATATTCCTTCGCAAATTTTCAAAAATATCCCAGAACAATCAAAGCAAATGATATACCATTGGAAATTTTCAAAATTGTCGCAGAACAATTTCATCAAAAGATGAACCTTCAGAAATTTTTAAAATTATTGCAGAGCTATCAGATCAAATGATATACCTTTGGATATTTTCAAAGTTATCGCAGAACAATCACATCAAATGCTATACCTTCGAAAATTTCCAAAATTATCGCAGAACAGTCACTTCCAATTGTATACTTCCGAAAATTTCCAAAATTATCGCAGAGGAATCACATAAATTGATAAATCTAGGAAAATCTAGGATTTTCACAAATATCCCAGAACATTAACTTCAAATGATATAACTTTGGATTTTCAAAATTATCGCAGAATTATCACATCAAATGAAATACCTTCGGAAATTTTAAAATTATTGCAGAACGATCACATCAAATTATATAACTTCGGAAATTTTCAAAATAATCGCAGAACTATACATCAAATGGTAAATATTCGGAAATTATAAAAATTATCGCAGAACAGTCAAATCAAATGATAAACCTTCGAAAATTTTCAAAATTATCGCAGAACAATCACTTCAAATTGTATACTTCCGAAAATTGAATAAATTATCGCAGAGCAATCATATCAAATGATAAACCTTCAGAAATTTTCAAAATTATTGCAGAACAATCACATCAAATGATATAGCTTCGGAAATTTTCAAAATTATCGCAGAAAAATCACATCAAATGACATACCTTCGAAAACTTTCAAAATGATCGCAGAACGATCACATCAAATGATATATCTTTGCAAATTTCAAAATTATCGCAGAACAATTACATCAAATGGTACACCTTCGGAAATTTTCAAAATTATCGCAGAACAATCACATCAAATGATATTCCCTCGAAAATTTTCAAAATTATCGCAGAACAATTACATCAAATGATACAACTTCGAAAATTTTCCAAATTATCGCAGAACAATCACATTAATTGATATTCCTTCGAAAACTTTAAAAATTATCGCAGAACGATCACATCAAATGATATATCTTTGCAAATTTCAAAATTATCGCAGAACTATAACATCAAATGATATACCTTCGAAAATTTTCAAAATTATCGCAGAACAATTACATCAACTGATATTCCTTCGAAAAATTTTCAGAATTATCCCGGAACAATCACGTCAAATGATTACACATTGCAAATTTTCAAAATTGTCGCAGAACAATCACATCAAATGGTATACTTTCGGAAATTTCCAAAATTATCGCAGAGTAATCACATCAAATGCTAAACCTTCAGAAATTTTCAAAACTATCGCAAAACAATCACATCAAATGATATACCTTCGAAAAACTTCAAAATTCTCGCAGAACAATCACATCAAATGACAAACCTTCGAAAGCTTTCAAAATAATCGCAGAACGATCACATCAAATGATATACCTTCGCAAATTTCAAAATTATCGCAGAACAATTCCATCAAATGATACAACTTCGAAAATTTTCCAAATTATCGCAGAACAATCACATCAAATGATATTCCTTCGCAAATTTTCAAAAATATCCCAGAACAATCAAAGCAAATGATATACCATTGGAAATTTTCAAAATTGTCGCAGAACAATTTCATCAAAAGATGAACCTTCAGAAATTTTTAAAATTATTGCAGAGCTATCAGATCAAATGATATACCTTTGGATATTTTCAAAGTTATCGCAGAACAATCACATCAAATGCTATACCTTCGAAAATTTCCAAAATTATCGCAGAACAGTCACTTCCAATTGTATACTTCCGAAAATTTCCAAAATTATCGCAGAGGAATCACATAAATTGATAAATCTAGGAAAATCTAGGATTTTCACAAATATCCCAGAACATTAACTTCAAATGATATAACTTTGGATTTTCAAAATTATCGCAGAATTATCACATCAAATGAAATACCTTCGGAAATTTTAAAATTATTGCAGAACGATCACATCAAATTATATAACTTCGGAAATTTTCAAAATAATCGCAGAACTATACATCAAATGGTAAATATTCGGAAATTATAAAAATTATCGCAGAACAGTCAAATCAAATGATAAACCTTCGAAAATTTTCAAAATTATCGCAGAACAATCACTTCAAATTGTATACTTCCGAAAATTGAATAAATTATCGCAGAGCAATCACATCAAATGATAAACCTTCAGAAATTTTCAAAATTATTGCAGAACAATCACATCAAATGATATAGCTTCGGAAATTTTCAAAATTATCGCAGAAAAATCACATCAAATGACATACCTTCGAAAACTTTCAAAATTATCGCAGAACGATCACATCAAATGATATATCTTTGCAAATTTCAAAATTATCGCAGAACAATTACATCAAATGGTACACCTTCGGAAATTTTCAAAATTATCGCAGAACAATCACATCAAATGATATTCCCTCGAAAATTTTCAAAATTATCCCAGAAATATCACATCAAAAGATAGACCATTGGAAATTTTCAAAATTGTCGCAGAACAATCACATTAAATGATATTCCTTCAGAAATTTTCAAAATTGTTGCAGAACCATCAGATCAAATGATATACCTTTGGATATTTTCAAAGCTATCGCAGAACAATCACACCAAATGATAAACCTTCGGACATTTTAAAAACTATCGCTGAACCATCACATCTATTGATAAACCTTCGTAAATTTTCAAAATTATCGCAGAACAATTAAATCAAATGATACACCTTCGAAAATTTTCAAAATTATCGCAGAACAATTTTATCAACTGATATTCCTTCGAAAATTTTCAAAATTATCCCGGAACAATCACGTCAAATGATAACACATTGGAAATTTTCAAAATTGTCCCAGAACAATCACATCAAATGGTTTACCTTCGAAAATTTCCCAAATTTTCGCAGAACAATCACATCAAATGATATCCCTTCGGAAATTTTCAAAATTTTAGAACAATCACTTCAAATTGTATACTTCCCAAAAATTTCCACAATTATCGCAGAGCAATCACATTAAATGATAAACCTTCAGAAATTTTCAAAATTATCGCAGAACAATCTCATCAAATGATATACCTTCGAAAATTTCAAAATTATCGCAGAAATATCACATCAGATGACATACCTTCGAAAACTTTCAAAATAATCGCAGAACGATCACACCAAATGATATACCTTCGCAAATTTCACAATTATCGCAGAACAATTACATCAAATGATACAACTTCGAAAATTTTCCAAATTATCGCAGAACAATCACATCAAATGATATTCCTTCGAATATTTTCAAAATTATCCCAGAACAATCACAGCAAATGATATACCATTGGAAATTTTCAAAATTGTCGCAGAACAATTGCATCAAAAGATAAACCTTCAGAAATTTTTAAAATTATTGCAGAGCTATCAGAGCAAATGATATACCTTTGGATATTTTCAAAATTATCGCAGAACAATCACATCAAATGCTATACCTTCGAAAGTTTTCAAAATTATCGCAGACCAGTCACTTCCAATTGTATACTTCCGAAAATTTCCAAAATTATCGCAGAGCAATCACATAAATTGATAAATCTAGGAAAATCTAGGATTTTCACAAATATCCCAGAACATTAACTTCAAATGATATAACTCTGGAAATTTTCAAAATTATCGCAGAATTATCACATCAAATGATATACCTTCGGAAATTTTAAAATTATTGCAGAACGATCACATCAAACTATATAACTTCGGAAATTTTCAAAATAATCGCAGAACTATACATCAAATGGTAAACATTCGGAAATTATAAAAATTATCGCAGAACAGTCAAATCAAATGATAAACCTTCGAAAATTTTCAAAATTATCGCAGAACAATCACTTCAAATTGTATACTTCCGAAAATTGAATAAATTATCGCATAGCAATCACATCAAATGATAAACCTTCAGAAATTTCCAAAATTATTGCAGAACAATCACATCAAATGATATAGCTTCAGAAATTTTCAAAATTGTTGCAGAACCATCAGATTAAATGATATACCTTTGGATATTTTCAAAGCTATCGCAGAACAATCACACCAAATGATAAACCTATGGACATTTTAAAAACTATCGCAGAACCATCACATCTAATGATAAACCTTCGTAAATTTTCAAAATTATCGCAGCACAATTAAATCAAATGATACACCTTCGGAAATTTTCAAAATTATCGCAGAAATATCACACCAAACGATATTGCTTCGGAAATTTTCAAAATAATCGCAGAACGATCACATCAAATGATATACCTTCGCAAATTTCAAAATTATCGCAGAACAATTACATCAAATGATACAACTTCGAAAATTTTCCAAATTATCGCAGAACAATCACATCAAATGATATTCCTTCGAAAATTTTCAAAATTATCCCAGAACAATCACAGCAAATGATATACCATTGGAAATTTTCAAAATTGTCGCAGAACAATTGCATCAAAAGATAAACCTTCAGAAATTTTTAAAATTATTGCAGAGCTATCAGATCAAATGATATACCTTTGGATATTTTCAAAATTATCGCAGAACAATCACATCAAATGCTATACCTTCGAAAATTTCCAAAATTATCGCAGAACAGTCACTTCCAATTGTATACTTCCGAAAATTTCCAAAATTATCGCAGAGCAATCACATAAAGTGATAAATCTAGGAAAATCTAGGATTTTCACAAATATCCCAGAACATTAACTTCAAATGATATAACTTTGGAAATTTTCAAAATTATCGCAGAATTATCACATCAAATGATATACCTTCGGAAATTTTAAAATTATTGCAGAACGATCACATCAAATTATATAACTTCGGAAATTTTCAAAATAATCGCAGAACTATACATCAAATGGTAAACATTCGGAAATTATAAAAATTATCGCAGAACAGTCAAATCAAATGATAAACCTTCGAAAATTTTCAAAATTATCGCAGAACAATCACTTCAAATTGTATACTTCCGAAAATTGAATAAATTATCGCAGAGCAATCACATCAAATGATAAACCTTCAGAAATTTTCAAAATTATTGCAGAACAATCACCTCAAATGATATAGCTTCGGAAATTTTCAAAACTATCGCAGAAAAATCACATCAAATGACAAACCTTCGAAAACTTTCAAAATTATTGCAGAACGATCAAATCAAATGATATATCTTTGCAAATTTCAAAATTATCGCAGAACTATAACATAAAATGATATACCTTCGAAAATTTTCAAAATTATCGCAGAAAAATTACATCAACTGATATTCCTTCGAAAATTTTCAAAATTATCCCGGAACAATCACGTCAAATGATTACACATTGCAAATTTTCAAAATTGTCGCAGAACAATCACATCAAATGGTATACCTTCGGAAATTTCCAAAATTATCGCAGAGCAATCACATCAAATGCTAAACCTTCAGAAATTTTCAAAACTATCGCAGAACAATCACATCAAATGATATACCTTCGAAAAACTTCAAAATTCTCGCAGAACAATCACATCAAATGACAAACCTTCGAAAGCTTTCAAAATAATCGCAGAACGATCACATCAAATGATATACCTTCGCAAATTTCAAAATTATCGCAGAACAATTACATCAAATGATACAACTTCGAAAATTTTCCAAATTATCGCAGAACAATCACATCAAATGATATTCCTTCGAAAATTTTCAAAATTATCCCAGAACAATCACAGCAAATGATATACCATTGGAAATTTTCAAAATTGTCGCAGAACAATTGCATCAAAAGATAAACCTTCAGAAGTTTTTAAAATTATTGCAGAGCTATCAGATCAAATGATATACCTTTGGATATTTTCAAAATTATCGCAGAACAATCACAGCAAATGCTATACCTTCGAAAATTTCCAAAATTATCGCAGAACAGTCAGTTCCAATTGTATACTTCCGAAAATTTCCAAAATTATCGCAGAGCAATCACATAAATTGATAAATCTAGGAAAATCTAGGATTTTCACAAATATCCCAGAACATTAACTTCAAATGATATAACTTTGGAAATTTTCAAAATTATCGCAGAATTATCACATCAAATGAAATACCTTCGGAAATTTTAAAATTATTGCAGAACGATCACATCAAATTATATAACTTCGGAAATTTTCAAAATAATCGCAGAACTATACATCAAATGGTAAACATTCGGAAATTATAAAAATTATCGCAGAACAGTCAAATCAAATGATAAACCTTCAGAAATTTTCGAAATTATTGCAGAACAATCACATCAAATGATATAGCTTCGGAAATTTTCAAAATTATCGCAGAAAAATCACATCAAATGACATACCTTCGCCAACTTTCAAAATTATCGCAGAATGATCACATCAAATGATATATCTTCGCAAATTTCAAAATTATCGCAGAACTATAACATCAAATGATAAAACCTTCGAAAATTTTCAAAATTATCGCAGAACAATTACATCAAATGGTACACCTTCGGAAATTTTCAAAATTATCGCAGAACAATCACATCAAATGATATTCCCTCGAAAATTTTCAAAATTATCCCAGAAATATCACATCAAAAGATAGACCATTGGAAATTTTCAAAATTGTCGCAGAACAATCACATCAAATGATATTCCTTCAGAAATTTTCAAAATTGTTGCAGAACCATCAGATCAAATGATATACCTTTGGATATTTTCAAAGCTATCGCAGAACAATCACACCAAATGATAAACCTTCGGACATTTTAAAAACTATCGTAGAACCATCACATCTATTGATAAACCTTCGTAAATTTTCAAAATTATCGCAGAACAATTAAATCAAATGATACACCTTCGAAAATTTTCAAAATTATCGCAGAACAATTTTATCAACTGATATTCCTTCGAAAATTTTCAAAATTATCCCGGAACAATCACGTCAAATGATAACACATTGGAAATTTTCAAAATTGTCCCAGAACAATCACATCAAATGGTTTACCTTCGAAAATTTCCCAAATTTTCGCAGAACAATTACATCAAATGATATCCCTTCGGAAATTTTCAAAATTTTAGAACAATCACTTCAAATTGTATACTTCCCAAAAATTTCCACAATTATCGCAGAGCAATCACATCAAATGCTAAACCTTCAGAAATTTTCAAAATTATCGCAGAACAATCACATCAAATGATATACCTTCGAAAATTTCAAAATTATCGCAGAAATATCACATCAGATGACATACCTTCGAAAACTTTCAAAATAATCGCAGAACGATCACATCAAATGATATACCTTCGCAAATTTCAAAATTATCGCAGAACAATTACATCAAATGATACAACTTCGAAAATTTTCCAAATTATCGCAGAACAATCACATCAAATGATATTCCTTCGAATATTTTCAAAATTATCCCAGAACAATCACAGCAAATGATATACCATTGGAAATTTTCAAAATTGTCGCAGAACAATTGCATCAAAAGATAAACCTTCAGAAATTTTTAAAATTATTGCAGAGCTATCAGATCAAATGATATACCTTTGGATATTTTCAAAATTATCGCAGAACAATCACATCAAATGCTATACCTTCGAAAGTTTTCAAAATTATCGCAGAACAGTCACTTCCAATTGTATACTTCCGAAAATTTCCAAAATTATCGCAGAGCAATCACATAAATTGATAAATCTAGGAAAATCTAGGATTTTCACAAATATCCCAGAACATTAACTTCAAATGATATAACTTTGGAAATTTTCAAAATTATCGCAGAATTATCACATCAAATGATATACCTTCGGAAATTTTAAAATTATTGCAGAACGATCACATCAAATTATATAACTTCGGAAATTTTCAAAATAATCGCAGAACTATACATCAAATGGTAAACATTCGGAAATTATAAAAATTATCGCAGAACAGTCAAATCAAATGATAAACCTTCGAAAATTTTCAAAATTATCGCAGAACAATCACTTCAAATTGTATACTTCCGAAAATTGAATAAATTATCGCATAGCAATCACATCAAATGATAAACCTTCAGAAATTTCCAAAATTATTGCAGAACAATCACATCAAATGATATAGCTTCAGAAATTTTCAAAATTGTTGCAGAACCATCAGATTAAATGATATACCTTTGGATATTTTCAAAGCTATCGCAGAACAATCACACCAAATGATAAACCTATGGACATTTTAAAAACTATCGCAGAACCATCACATCTAATGATAAACCTTCGTAAATTTTCAAAATTATCGCAGCACAATTAAATCAAATGATACACCTTCGAAAATTTTCAAAATTATCGCAGAACAATTACATCAACTGATATTCCTTCGAAAATTTTCAAAATTATCCCGGAACAATCACGTCAAATGATAACACATTGGAAATTTTCAAAATTGTCGCAGAACAATCACATCAAATGGGTTACCAACGGAAATTTCCAAAATTATCGCAGAACAATCACATCAAATGCTAAACCTTAGAAAATTTTAAAAATTATCGCAGAACAATCACTTCAAATTGTATACTTCTGAAAATTTCCAAAATTATCGCAGAGCAATCACATCAAATGATTAACCTTCAGAAATTTTCAAAATTATCGCAGAACAATCACATCAAATGATATAACTTCGGAAATTTTCAAAATTATCGCAGAAATATCGCATCAAATGACATACCTTTGCCAACTTTCAAAATTATCGCAGAACGATCACATCAAATGATATATCATCGCAAATTTCAAAATAATCGCAGAACTATAGCATCAAATGCTATACCTTCGAAAATTTTAAAAATTATCGCAGAACAATCACTTCAAATTGTATACTTCCGAAAATTTCCAAAATTATCGCAGAGCAATCACATCAAATGATTAACCTTCAGAAATTTTCAAAATTATCGCAGAACAATCACATCAAATGATATAACTTCGGAAATTTTCAAAATTATCGCAGAAATATCACATCAAATGACATACCTTTGCCAACTTTCAAAATTATCGCAGAACGATCACATCAAATGATATATCATCGCAAATTTCAAAATTATCGCAGAACAATCACATCAAATGCTATACCTTCGAAAATTTTCAAAATTATCGCAGAACAATCACTTCAAATTGTATACTTCCGAAAATTTCCAAAATTATCGCAGAGCAATCTTATCAAATGATTAACCTTCAGAAATTTTCAAAATTATCGCAGAACAATCACATCAAATGATATACCTTCGGACATTTTGAAAATTATCGCAGAAATATCACATCAAATGACATACCTTCGAAAACTTTCAAAATTATCGCAGAACGATCACATCAAATGATATATCTTCGCAAATTTCAAAATTATCGCAGAACTATAACATCAAATGATAAACCGTCGGAAATGTTCAAAATTATCGCAGAACAATTACATCAAATGGTACACCTTCGGAAATTTTCAAAATTATCGCAGAACAATCACATCAAATGATATTCCTTCGAAAATTTTCAAAATTATTCTAGAAATATCACATCAAAAGATAGACCATTGGAAATTTTCAAAATTGTCGCAGAACAATCACATCAAATGATATTCCTTCAGAAATTTTCAAAATTGTTGCAGAACCATCAGATCAAATGATATACCTTTGGATATTTTCAAAGCTATTGCAGAACAATCACACCAAATGATAAACCTTCGGACATTTTAAAAACTATCGCAGAACCATCACATCTAATGATAAACCTTCGTAAATTTGAAAAATTATCGCAGAGCAATTACATCAAATGAAACACCTTCGGAAATTTTCAAAACTATCGCAGAACAATCACATCAAATGATATTCCATCGAAAATTTTCAAAATTATCCCAGTACAATCATAGCAAATGATATACCATTGGAAAGTTTCGAAATTGTCGCAGAACAATCGCATAAAAAGATATACCTTCAGAAATTTTCAAAATTATTGCAGAACCATCAGATCAAATGATATACCTTTGGATATTTTAAGAATTATCGCAGAACAATCACACTTTAGTTTATATTGCCTATAATAAATGATTAAAAGACTTCATTTATTTGTGGAACATTAATCAGTTTTGATCATATAAACTTTTTATTTATGAAACATTAATCAGTTTAAATTGTTATAATTAATAATTCAATATTAAATATTTTTCTCAGTAACAATTCTCAACAACCAAGAACAACAACATTTCTCTTTTCTACAATTTTTTCATTTTTAAACTTAGCCTACTTGATGTGTGAATTTTTATGTGTTGTGTATGATGTCAAGTAGTGTGGTGAGTTGTGGAATGTAAGTGAGATAAGTGTAGGTGTTTGTGTATCCACAATACTCCCCTGCCAGCGTTTTACGCGTTATCGCGAGGCGTAGGAGAGTGGTTCGCCTTTGTGGTTCGCCCAGCTAGGGAGACGTACGGAGCGAATGTAACTTTCCTCGCTGGTCTCTTTTCGGGAGCTGGAGGCAGTTATGGTGCAGTCGAGGTTGCTGATGCTTGTTGGTTTCTGGAAGAATTGTCAACAGGTTCCGTAGAGGATGACGTGCAACAAGGCTTGAGCCTGTTAATGGACACATTGACGGATTTGTTTCTGATTTCCAGAGTGTAATAATTCATATGTCTGGCTAGGGCTTTGAAAGGACCGTCGTACGGTGGAATGAGTGTTGGACGAACAGAATCAACTCTGACGAAGACGTGTGAGCAAGAGTCGAGTTGCTTGAAGATGAATATCTTCGGTGTTGTGTGGTGTTGAGCATCAACCGGTCGAAGTTTTGCCATTGTAGCAGTTAGTTCGGAGGCAAAGTCTGTTTGGCTAATCTTCCTAGGATTTTCTTGAAGAAAATCACTAGGAAGACGCAGGTTTTCTCCGTACAGGAGTTGTGCCGGTGATGCTGTGAATTCTTCTCGGATTAGAGATCGTAATCCAAGAAGAATTAGTGGAAGTGTTCTAGTCCAGGACGCATCGTTGTGAGCCATGATAGCCGATTCAAGAGTACGATGCCATCTCTCTAAGAAACCGTTGGCCTGAGGGTGGTACGCTGTGGTACGATTGCGTTCGAAGCCCAAGAGTCGACCAAGCTCAGCATGGAGCGCTGACTCGAATTGTCTGCCCTGGTCGGTGACAATGTATTGAGGAACTCCAAATCTAGCAATCCAGGTGCTTAGTAAAGCAGTAGCACAGTCATTGGCAGTAATGCTGGCTAAAGGAATTGCTTCAGGCCAACGTGTAAAACGGTCGATTATGGTGAGACAGTAAGTGTATCCCTGCGAGTGTGTTAGGGGACCAACTATGTCGATGTGAATGACCTTAAAACGTTCGGAGACCATAGGAAAGGTCGATACAGGTTTGCTCACATGTCTGGTTATCTTGCATTTTTGACAAGATAGACATTCTCGGGCCCAAGTGGCAATGTCCTTGTTCATCGAAGGCCAGAAGAATTTTGTTGCTATGTGCTTTCTTGTAGCACGAATACCAGGGTGAGCGATATTATGTTCTGAGTTGAACACCTGTTTCCTGAACGTGTGAGGAATATAAGGGCGTATGGTTGGGCCAGACACTTCACAAAAAATGTCGACGTTGGTGCCAAATATTAGTTGTTTTTTAAAACAAATTTAGAGTCCTTTAGAACCTTCTGAAACTCTGCGTCCGATGCTTGGGACGAGGCAATTGCGGCAAAGTCGAGAGTACTAGGAAGAATGATTTCTTCTAGACGAGAGAGTGCGTCAGCAACAACGTTGTTGCAACCAGAGACATGCCGAATGTCAGAAGTGAACTCACTTATATAACTTAGATGTCTAAGTTGACGAGGTGTGGCCTTTTCTGGCTTTTATTTAAAAGCAAAAGTCAGTGGTTTGTGGTCGGTGTATAGAGTGAACCTTTGGGCTTCCAAAAAGTATCGGAAATAACGAATGCCCTGATAAGCCGCTAAGAGTTCGCGGTCGTATGCACTATACTTTCTTTGTGCGTCGCTTAATTTGGCCGAGTAAAAACCAAGGGGCTGCCAAGAGCCTTGACATTTTTCCTGCAGAGCAGCCCCGATGGCAGAATCCGAAGCGTCTACGAATAGACCAAGCTCGGCGTTTGAGCCCGGAAAGGACAATAGAGTGGCTTCTGTTAAACCAGTCTTGACTTGGTCGAAAGCTTTGCTAGCTTCCATTGACCAGTCGATTGTCTTAGCACCATCTTTCTTAGAGCCACAAAGATAGGCGTTGAGTGGTTGCTGCATCTCAGCTGTGTGAGGAAGAAAGCGACGATAAAAGTTGACCATCCCCAAAAATCTTCTTAGGTCTTTAACCGTCTTGGGGAGTTTAGCTGTTGATATAGCCTCAACCCGATCTGGGGAGGGCTTAATGCCTTTCGGCGAAAACTCATGACCTAAGAATTTGATTGAAGGTCAAAGGAAATGGCATTTCTCCATGTTGATAATAAGACCATGGTCCGCTAATCTTTTGAAAATTTGTTCTAAGTGAAGCTACCAAAATGTCGTCGAGGTAGATAAAACAGAGTTTTAATCCGTGTAGGACTTCATGTATGAAGCGTTGGAACGATTGTGAAGCATTGCAAAGTCCGAAAGTCATTCGGGTGAACTCAAAGAGTCCGAAAGGAGTGCAGATGGCGGTCTTTGGAATATCGTTCGGCTCGACTGGAATTTGATGGTAGGCCTTAGTCAGGTCTATGGTGGAAAAGATATTTTTGCCATGTAATTCATGACAGAAGTCTTGAATAATGGGGATCGGATATCTATCCGGGACGGTTATGGCGTTAAGGCGTCTGTAATCACCGCAAGGATGCCATTCCCCATTAGCCTTGGGTACCATGTGTAGCGGAGAAGACCAGCTGCTATTTGAGGGGCGGCAAATTCCCTGTTGTAGCAGGAAATCGAATTCCTTTTTGGCCGCCGCGAGCTTATCTGGTGCAAGTCGACGTGGTCTCGATACTATCGGAGGGCCTGTGGTCAAAATGTGGTGTGTCACCTTGTGTTTACAGGGTTGTGAGAACCCTGAATTGACCGTGATGGCATGATACTTGGTGAGAAGGGCATGCATCCGTGGATCAGAGGTTTTCTCAATCAAAACACTAAGTTTTGGACACTTGTATGATGTGAATGTGCCTTTCGATGAAAGAGAAGTAAGAGGATCCACAAGGATAGCATTTGCCAAGTCAACGACTAGCCCATAGTGGCAGAGAAAGTCTGCGCCTAAAATGGGTCTAGAGACATCGGCAATGATAAAATCCCATGAAAACTCACGACGGAGTCCCAGATCTAGTTTGATCACCTTTCGTCCATAGGTGTTGATGGTCGACTGATTTGCCGCGGCAAGTCGCATACCAGAAGGTGGAAGTTTTCCAGTAGTAGGTGCTGGAAGCACCGAAATATCTGTGCCTGTGTCAATCAAGTAGTGTCGTTTAGACAAGTTGTCATGAATTATTAGACGACGGCTAGGTGACAAGTCGCGTTTTCTTACCGTCTGAAGAGAACAGCGACTTAGTTTTTTGGTTCAGATGAACCAGCCTTGAAGGCGCATGGAGGGATGCATTTTAAAGCCTTGGAGCCGAGTTGGAAGTGGTACCAACAAATACCAGTCCCTCGTGACTGGCTTCGGCGACGTGGCTGCGAGCGAGATCTCCCTTGGGACCTTGAACGCGATCGTAGTTGTTGGTGGACGAGCCTCGTGAGGGCAGCAACCTGCTCTGTCAAAGCGGCCACCTCTGACTGCTGGGGGGAAACGGCGACTGAGTTTACTTGTGGCGTGACAAAAACCTCCGCTATTTTGTCTGCCGTCTCCGCCCACTTGCTCAGGCTGGCCTCCGGAGAGCAGGCTAAAATAGCCTGAGTCTGCTCCGGAGGCCGCTGCAGCTAGAGGGTCCTCAAAAGGTCGTCCCCAACCGCGGAATCTCCCAACTGCTTCATATCACGAAGCAGCTGGGAAGGTTGTCGATCGCCTAGTGAGAGGTTCCCCAAGAGGTGCTTAAGTTTTGCCGAATCGCTGGCTGAAAGCCGCGATAGAAGCGCCCTCTTGAGGATTTCATAAGGCGTGTCAGGGTCCGGGCTCGCGACCACGTCCCTGACCACCTTCAGCTGCTCAGGACTCAGCGAGGAAATCACATAGTGATACTTTGTTTGCGAACGCTTAATGTGTGCGTTCGCAGACTGGCTCTCTAATTGAGATAACCACAAAGTTGGCTCTGCTTGCCAAAACACGGGCGGTTTAATGGAGGTCGCACTAATTTGCGGTACCGCGGACGCGCCTGAGGGAACCGCATCCTCATTGTCCAACGACATTTTAACTACGAAATACGCGACGGGCGGAACGGAACGGAACGAGGCAGAAAATTAGGGTGGCTGAAATTAGTGTTTAAATATTTATATATAGGTGTAATATATGCCAGAATAATTAACAAATTTCTTATGTTCTTAACTTTTAACTTCAAATACCACCGCTCTTCTGTGGCTAGTCTGTCTAGACAATATTTTGTATAAGTTATTTGCTGAGCAACTTGACTGATTGTTGCGTATCTACGTACAAATTGGCTCAGTGAAATTTCTGCCAAAGCGCAGTAATAATGGATAATATTTACACGTTTTCGATTTTTTTAGTTTTTCGATTTTTTTAGTTTTTTGAAACTGAATATTACTTACTGTTTGTACTTTTGAACAGAATAACGTGGATAATCAGATGCTTTGCTTGAGTATGATTCATATAAGCTCTGCTGTTTTGCTGGATGTGACTGGTTGTTGTTCTGCCCAGTACCTGAGGTGAAAGATTCTACTGGATAGCCAATTTGATCTGATGATGTTGCTGTTGTGATTGCTGTTGAATCGTCGTAGTCTGCAGTGGTTGTTGTTCCCGAATTCGTTTCGCACAAGATATTGAAAAACTGTCGCTTCGGTCCAAGTAATTGAAATGTTCACGTGGTTGAGCTTTTAATTGGCTTTGCTGTTGTTTCACTTATTTCGACTGCTGGACGATTCTGTATCTTTCGCCACCCAGGGGTTACCATTTGAAGCGTAGGCCGCTTCAGCTGTTGAAGCTCCAAATTACGTTCTTGCGTGAACGTCGGGGTCACCAATTTTAGTTAAAATTGCCTATAATAAATGATTAAAAGACTTCATTTATTTGTGGAACATTTATCAGTTTTGATCATATAAACTTTTTATTTATGAAACATTAATCAGTTTAAATTGTTAAAATCAATAATTCAATATTAAATATTTTTCTCAGTAACAATTCTCAACAACCAAGAACAACAACATTTCTCTTTTCTAAAATTTTTTCATTTTTAAACTTAGCCTACTTGATGTGTGAATTTTTATGTGTTGTGTATGATGTCAAATAGTGTGGTGAGTTGTGGAATGTAAGTGAGAAAGTGTAGGTGTTTGTGTATCCACAACACCAAATGATAAACCTTCGGAAATTTTCAAATTTACATCTAATGATAAACCGGAAATTTTCATAACTATCGAAGAAATATCACACCAAACGATAATACTTCAGAAATTTTCAACATTATCGCAGAACAATAACATCAAATGATATGCCTTCGGATATTTTAAAATTATCGCAGAACAATTACATCATCTGACATACTTTCGGAAAATTTAAAAATTATCGCAGAACAATCACAAAAAATGATATGCCTTCGGAAATATTTCAAATTATCGCAGAACAACCACATCAAATGATTTACCATCGGAAATTTTCGAAATTATCGCAGAACAATCACATCAAATGATAAACCTTCGGAAATTTTCAAAATTATCGCAGAGCATCCACATCAAATGATAAATCTAGGAAATTTTCAAAAATATCGCAGAACATTAACATCAAATGATATAACTTCGGAAATTTTCAAAATAATCGCAGAATTATCACATCAAATGATATACCTTCGGAAATTTTCAAAATTATTGCAGAACGATCACATCAAATGATAAAACTTCGGAAATTTTCAAAATTATCGCAGAACTATACATCAAATGCTAAACATTCGGAAATTATAAAAATTATCGCAGAACAATAAATCAAATGATAAACCTTCGAAAATTTTCAAAAGTATCGCAAAATAATCACATCAAATGACAAACCTGCGAAAATTTTCAAAATTATCGCAGAACACTAACATCAAATGATATAAGTTCGGAAACTTTCAAGATTTTTGCAGAAGAATAACATCAAATGATAAACCTTGGGATATAAACAAAATAATCCCAGAACAATCCCATCAAATTATATACTTGGGAAATTTTAAAAATTATCGCAGAATAATCACATCAAATGATATTCCTTCGAAAATTTTCAAAATTACCCCGGAACAATTACATCAAATGATATACATTATGAAATTAAAAAAATTTTCGCAGAACAATCACATCAAATGGTTTACCTTCGGAAATTTCAAAAATTATCGTAGAACAATCAAATCAAATGAAAGGCCTTCGGAAATTTTGTAAATTATCGCAGAAAAATCACATTAAATGATAAACCTTCAGAAATTTTAAAATTATCGCAGAACAATCACATCAAATGATAAACCTTCGGAAATTTTCAAAATTATCGCAGAAATATCACAACAAATGACATACCTTCGAAAAGTTTCAAAACTATCGCAGAACGATCACACCAAATGATATATCATCGCAAATTTCAAAATTATCGCAGAACTATAACATAAAATGATATACCTTCGGAAATTTTCAAAATTATCGCAGAACAATTACATCAAATGGTACACCTTCGGAAATTTTCAAAATTATCGCAGAAAAATCACATCAAATGATATTCCCTCGAAAATTTTCAAAATTATCCCAGAAATATCACATCAAAAGACAGACCATTGGAAATTTTCAAAATTGTCGCAGAACAATCACATCAAATGATATTCCTTCAGAAATTTTCAACATTGTTGCAGAACCATCAGATCAAATGATATACCTTTATATATTTTCAAAGCTATCGCAGAACAATCACACCAAATGATAAACCTTCGGACATTTTAAAAACTATCGCAGAACCATCACATCTAATGATAAACCTTCGTAAATTTTCAAAATTATCGCAGAACAATTAAATCAAATGATACACCTTCGAAAATTTTCAAAATTATCGCAGAACAATTACATCAAATGATATTCCTTCGAAAATTTTCAAAATTATCCCGGAACAATCACGTCAAATGATAACACATTGGAAATTTTCAAAATTGTCGCAGAACAATCACATCAAATGGTTTACCTTCGGAAATTTCCAAAATTATCGCAGAACAATCACTTTAAATGAGATGCCTTCGGAAATGTTCAAAATTATCCCGGAACAATCATGTCAAATGGTATACCATTGGAATTTTTCAAAATTCTCGCAGAACAATCACATCAAATGACAAACCTTCGAAACCTTTCAAAATAATCGCAGAACGATCACATCAAATGATATACCTTCGCAAATTTCAAAATTATCGCAGAACAATCACATCAAATGATATTCCTTCGAAAATTTGCAAAATTATCCCAGAACAATCACAGCAAATGATAAACCATTGGAAATTTTCAAAATTGTCGCAGAACAATTGTATCAAAAGATAAACCTTCAGGAATTTTTAAAATTATTGCAGAACCATCAGATCAAATGATATATATACCTTTGGATATTTTCAAAATTATCGCAGAACAATCACATCAAATGCTATACCTTCGAAAATTTCCAAAATTATCGCAGAACAATCACTTCCAATTGTATACTTCCGAAAATTTCCAAAATTATCGCAGAGCAATCACATAAATTGATAAATCAAGGAAATTTTCACAAATATCCCAGAACATTAACATCAAATGATATAACTTCATAAATTTTCAAAATTATTGCCGAATTATCACTTCAAATGATATACCTTCGGAAATTTTAAAATAATTGCAGAACGATCACATCAAATGATATAACTTCGGAAATTTTCAAAATAATCGCAGAACTATACATCAAGTGGTAAACATTCGGAAATTATAAAAATTATCGCAGAACAGTCAAATCAAATGATAAACCTTCGAAAATTTTCAAAATTATCACAGAACAATCACATTAAATGACAAACCTTCGAAAATTTTCAAAATTATCGCATAACATTAACATCAAATGATATAAATTCGGAAACTTTCAAGATTTTCGCAGAACAATAACATCAAATGATAAGCCTTTGGATATTTACAAAATAATCGCAGAACAATCCCATCAAATTATATACTTGGAAATTTTAAAAATTATCGCAGAACAATCACATCAAATGATGTTCCTTCGAAAATTTTCAAAATTACCCCGGAACAATTACATCAAATGATATACCATTGGAAATTTTAAAAATTGTCGCAGAACAATCACATCAAATGGTTTACCTTCGGAAATTTCCAAAATTATCGCAGAACAATCACATCAAATGCTATAACTTCGAAAATTTTCAAAATTATCGCAGAACAATCACTTCAAATTGTATACTTCCGAAAATTTTCAAAATTATCGCAGAGCAATCACTTCAAATGATATACCTTCGGAAATTTTCAAAATTATCGCAAAACAATTACATCAAATGATACAAATTCGGAAATTTTCAAAATTATCGCAGAGCAATCACATCAAATGCTATACCTTCGAAAATTTTCAATATTATCGCAGAACAATCACTTCAAATTGTATACTTCCGAAAATTTCCAAAATTATCGCAGAGCAATCACATCAAAAGATTAACCTTCAGAAATTTTCAAAATTATCGCAGAACAATCACATCAAATGATATACCTTCGGAAATTTTCAAAATTATCGCAGAAATATCACATCAAATGACATTCCTTCGAAAACTTTCAAAATTATCGCAGAACGATCACATCAAATGATATATCTTCGCAAATTTCAAAATTATCGCAGAACTATAACATCAAAAGATATACATTCGGATATTTTCAAAATTATCGCAGAACAATTACATCAAATGGTACACCTTCGGAAATTTTCAAAATTATCGCAGAACAATCACATCAAATGATATTCCCTCGAAAATTTTCAAAATTATCGCAGAACAATTACATCAAATGATACAACTTCGAAAATTTTCCAAATTATCGCAGAACAATCACATCAAATGATATTCCTTCGAAAACTTTAAAAATTATCGCAGAACGATCACATCAAATGATATATCTTTGCAAATTTCAAAATTATCGCAGAACTATAACATCAAATGATATACCTTCGAAAATTTTCAAAATTATCGCAGAACAATTACATCAACTGATATTCCTTCGAAAAATTTTCAGAATTATCCCGGAACAATCACGTCAAATGATTACACATTGCAAATTTTCAAAATTGTCGCAGAACAATCACATCAAATGGTATACCTTCGGAAATTTCCAAAATTATCGCAGAGTAATCACATCAAATGCTAAACCTTCAGAAATTTTCAAAACTATCGCAGAACAATCACATCAAATGATATACCTTCGAAAAACTTCAAAATTCTCGCAGAACAATCACATCAAATGACAAACCTTCGAAAGCTTTCAAAATAATCGCAGAACGATCACATCAAATGATATACCTTCGCAAATTTCAAAATTATCGCAGAACAATTACATCAAATGATACAACTTCGAAAATTTTCCAAATTATCGCAGAACAATCACATCAAATGATATTCCTTCGCAAATTTTCAAAAATATCCCAGAACAATCAAAGCAAATGATATACCATTGGAAATTTTCAAAATTGTCGCAGAACAATTTCATCAAAAGATGAACCTTCAGAAATTTTTAAAATTATTGCAGAGCTATCAGATCAAATGATATACCTTTGGATATTTTCAAAGTTATCGCAGAACAATCACATCAAATGCTATACCTTCGAAAATTTCCAAAATTATCGCAGAACAGTCACTTCCAATTGTATACTTCCGAAAATTTCCAAAATTATCGCAGAGGAATCACATAAATTGATAAATCTAGGAAAATCTAGGATTTTCACAAATATCCCAGAACATTAACTTCAAATGATATAACTTTGGATTTTCAAAATTATCGCAGAATTATCACATCAAATGAAATACCTTC
Organism: Nemotelus pantherinus; assembly: GCA_963978885.1. NCBI lineage: Eukaryota > Metazoa > Arthropoda > Insecta > Diptera > Stratiomyidae > Nemotelus > Nemotelus pantherinus. The sequence goes on along the minus strand of CAXBUK010000010.1, from coordinate 595,395 downwards.
GGAAATTTTAAAATTATTGCAGAACGATCACATCAAATTATATAACTTCGGAAATTTTCAAAATAATCGCAGAACTATACATCAAATGGTAAATATTCGGAAATTATAAAAATTATCGCAGAACAGTCAAATCAAATGATAAACCTTCGAAAATTTTCAAAATTATCGCAGAACAATCACTTCAAATTGTATACTTCCGAAAATTGAATAAATTATCGCAGAGCAATCATATCAAATGATAAACCTTCAGAAATTTTCAAAATTATTGCAGAACAATCACATCAAATGATATAGCTTCGGAAATTTTCAAAATTATCGCAGAAAAATCACATCAAATGACATACCTTCGAAAACTTTCAAAATGATCGCAGAACGATCACATCAAATGATATATCTTTGCAAATTTCAAAATTATCGCAGAACAATTACATCAAATGGTACACCTTCGGAAATTTTCAAAATTATCGCAGAACAATCACATCAAATGATATTCCCTCGAAAATTTTCAAAATTATCGCAGAACAATTACATCAAATGATACAACTTCGAAAATTTTCCAAATTATCGCAGAACAATCACATTAATTGATATTCCTTCGAAAACTTTAAAAATTATCGCAGAACGATCACATCAAATGATATATCTTTGCAAATTTCAAAATTATCGCAGAACTATAACATCAAATGATATACCTTCGAAAATTTTCAAAATTATCGCAGAACAATTACATCAACTGATATTCCTTCGAAAAATTTTCAGAATTATCCCGGAACAATCACGTCAAATGATTACACATTGCAAATTTTCAAAATTGTCGCAGAACAATCACATCAAATGGTATACCTTCGGAAATTTCCAAAATTATCGCAGAGTAATCACATCAAATGCTAAACCTTCAGAAATTTTCAAAACTATCGCAAAACAATCACATCAAATGATATACCTTCGAAAAACTTCAAAATTCTCGCAGAACAATCACATCAAATGACAAACCTTCGAAAGCTTTCAAAATAATCGCAGAACGATCACATCAAATGATATACCTTCGCAAATTTCAAAATTATCGCAGAACAATTCCATCAAATGATACAACTTCGAAAATTTTCCAAATTATCGCAGAACAATCACATCAAATGATATTCCTTCGCAAATTTTCAAAAATATCCCAGAACAATCAAAGCAAATGATATACCATTGGAAATTTTCAAAATTGTCGCAGAACAATTTCATCAAAAGATGAACCTTCAGAAATTTTTAAAATTATTGCAGAGCTATCAGATCAAATGATATACCTTTGGATATTTTCAAAGTTATCGCAGAACAATCACATCAAATGCTATACCTTCGAAAATTTCCAAAATTATCGCAGAACAGTCACTTCCAATTGTATACTTCCGAAAATTTCCAAAATTATCGCAGAGGAATCACATAAATTGATAAATCTAGGAAAATCTAGGATTTTCACAAATATCCCAGAACATTAACTTCAAATGATATAACTTTGGATTTTCAAAATTATCGCAGAATTATCACATCAAATGAAATACCTTCGGAAATTTTAAAATTATTGCAGAACGATCACATCAAATTATATAACTTCGGAAATTTTCAAAATAATCGCAGAACTATACATCAAATGGTAAATATTCGGAAATTATAAAAATTATCGCAGAACAGTCAAATCAAATGATAAACCTTCGAAAATTTTCAAAATTATCGCAGAACAATCACTTCAAATTGTATACTTCCGAAAATTGAATAAATTATCGCAGAGCAATCACATCAAATGATAAACCTTCAGAAATTTTCAAAATTATTGCAGAACAATCACATCAAATGATATAGCTTCGGAAATTTTCAAAATTATCGCAGAAAAATCACATCAAATGACATACCTTCGAAAACTTTCAAAATTATCGCAGAACGATCACATCAAATGATATATCTTTGCAAATTTCAAAATTATCGCAGAACAATTACATCAAATGGTACACCTTCGGAAATTTTCAAAATTATCGCAGAACAATCACATCAAATGATATTCCCTCGAAAATTTTCAAAATTATCGCAGAACAATTACATCAAATGATACAACTTCGAAAATTTTCCAAATTATCGCAGAATAATCACATCAAATGATATTCCTTCGAAAACTTTCAAAATTATCGCAGAACGATCACATCAAATGATATATCTTTGCAAATTTCAAAATTATCGCAGAACTATAACATCAAATGATTTACCTTCGAAAATTTTCAAAATTATCGCAGCACAATTACATCAACTGATATTCCTTCGAAAATTTTCAAAATTATCCCGGAACAATCACGTCAAATGATTACACATTGCAAATTTTCAAAATTGTCGCAGAACAATCACATCAAATGGTATACCTTCGGAAATTTCCAAAATTATCGCAGAGCAATCACATCAAATGCTAAACCTTCAGAAATTTTCAAAACTATCGCAGAACAATCACATCAAATGATATACCTTCGAAAAACTTCAAAATTCTCGCAGAACAATCACATCAAATGACAAACCTTCGAAAGCTTTCAAAATAATCGCAGAACGATCACATCAAATGATATACCTTCGCAAATTTCAAAATTATCGCAGAACAATTACATCAAATGATACAACTTCGAAAATTTTCCAAATTATCGCAGAACAATCACATCAAATGATATTCCTTCGAAAATTTTCAAAATTATCCCAGAACAATCACAGCAAATGATATACCATTGGAAATTTTCAAAATTGTCGCAGAACAATTGCATCAAAAGATAAACCTTCAGAAATTTTTAAAATTATTGCAGAGCTATCAGATAAATTGATATACCTTTGGATATTTTCAAAATTATCGCAGAAGTATCACATCAAATGCTATACCTTCGAAAATTTCCAAAATTATCGCAGAACTGTCACTTCCAATTGTATACTTCCGAAAATTTCCAAAATTATCGCAGAGCAATCACATAAATTGATAAATCTAGGAAAATCTAGGATTTTCACAAATATGCCAGAACATTAACTTCAAATGATATAACTTTGGAAATTTTCAAAATTATCGCAGAATTATCACATCAAATGATATACCTTCGGAAATATTAAATTTATTGCAGATCGATCACATCAAATTATATAACTTCGGAAATTTTCAAAATAATCGCAGAACTATACATCAAATGGTAAACATTCGGAAATTATAAAAACTATCGCAGAACAGTCAAATCAAATGATAAACCTTCGAAAATTTCCAAAATTATCGCAGAACAATCACTTCCAATTGTATACTTCCGAAAATTTCCAAAATTATCGCAGAGCAATCACATAAATTGATTAATCTAGGAAATTTTCACAAATATCCCAGAACATTAACTTCAAATGATATAACTTCGGAAATTTTCAAAATTATCGCCGAATTATCACAATAAATAATATACCTTCGGAAATTTTAAAATTATTGCAGAACGATCACATCAAATTATATAACTTCAGAAATTTTCAATATAATCGCAGAACTATACATCAAATGGTAAACATTCGGAAATTATAAAAATTATCGCAGAACAGTCAAATCAAATGATAAACCTTCGAAAATTTTCAAAATTATCGCAGAACAATCACTTCAAATTGTATACTTCCGAAAATTGAATAAATTATCGCAGAGCAATCACATCAAATGATAAACCTTCAGAAATTTTCGAAATTATTGCAGAACAATCACATCAAATGATATAGCTTCGGAAATTTTCAAAATTATCGCAGAAAAATCACATCAAATGACATACCTTCGAAAACTTTCAAAATTATCGCAGAACGATCACATCAAATGATATATCTTCGCAAATTTCAAAATTATCGCAGAACTATAACATCAAATGATATACCTTCGAAAATTTTCAAAATTATCGCAGAACAATTACATCAAATGGTACACATTCGGAAATTTTCAAAATTATCGCAGAACAATCACATCAAATGATATTCCCTCGAAAATTTTCAAAATTATCCCAGAAGTATCACATCAAAAGATAGACCATTGGAAATTTTCAAAATTGTCGCAGAACAATCACATCAAATGATATTCCTTCAGAAATTTTCAAAATTGTTGCAGAACCATCAGATCAAATGATATACCTTTGGATATTTTCAAAGCTATCGCAGAACAATCACACCAAATGATAAACCTTCGGACATTTTAAAAACTATCGCAGAACCATCACATCTATTGATAAACCTTCGTAAATTTTCAAAATTATCGCAGAACAATTAAATCAAATGATACACCTTCGAAAATTTTCAAAATTATCGCAGAACAATTACATCAACTGATATTCCTTCGAAAATTTTCAAAATTATCCCGGAACAATCACTTCAAATGATAACACATTGGAAATTTTCAAAATTGTCCCAGAACAATCACATCAAATGGTTTACCTTCGAAAATTTCCAAAATTTTCGCAGAACAATCACATCAAATGATATCCCTTCGGAAATTTTCAAAAATTTAGAACAATCACTTAAAATTGTATACTTCCCAAAAATTTCCACAATTATCGCAGAGCAATCACATTAAATGATAAACCTTCAGAAATTTTCAAAATTATCGCAGAACAATCACATCAAATGATATACCTTCGAAAATTTCAAAATTATCGCAGAAATATCACATCAGATGACATACCTTCGAAAACTTTCAAAATAATCGCAGAACGATCACATCAAATGATATACCTTCGCAAATTTCAAAATTATCGCAGAAAAATCACATCAAATGATATTCCTTCGAAAATTTTCAAAATTATCGCAGAACAATTACATCAACTGATATTCCTTCGAAAATTTTCAAAATTATCCCGGAACAATCACGTCAAATGATTACACATTGCAAATTTTCAAAATTGTCGCAGAAACATCACATCAAATGGTATACCTTCGGAAATTTCCAAAATTATCGCAGAGCAATCACATCAAATGCTAAACCTTCAGAAATTTTCAAAACTATCGCAGAACAATCACATCAAATGATATACCTTCGAAAAACTTCAAAATTCTCGCAGAACAATCACATCAAATGACAAACCTTCGAAAGCTTTCAAAATAATCGCAGAACGATCACATCAAATGATATACCTTCGCAAATTTCAAAATTATCGCAGAACAATTACATCAAATGATTCAACTTCGAAAATTTTCCAAATTATCGCAGAACAATCACATCAAATGATATTCCTTCGAAAATTTTCAAAAATATCCCAGAACAATCACAGCAAATGATATACCATTGGAAATTTTCAAAATTGTCGCAGAACAATTGCATCAAAAGAGAAACCTTCAGAAATTTTTTAAATTATTGCAGAGCTATCAGATCAAATGATATACCTTTGGATATTTTCAAAATTATCGCAGAACAATCACATCAAATGCTATACCTTCGAAAATTTCCAAAATTATCGCAGAACAGTCACTTCCAATTGTATACTTCCGAAAATTTCCAAAATTATCGCAGAGCAATCACATAAATTGATAAATCTAGGAAAATCTAGGATTTTCACAAATATCCCAGAACATTAACTTCAAATGATATAACTTCGGAAATTTTCAAAATTATCGCCGAATTATCACATCAAATAATATACCTTCGGAAATTTTAAAATTATTGCAGAACGATCACATCAAATTATATAACTTCAGAAATTTTCAAAATAATCGCAGAGCTATACATCAAATGGTAAACATTCGGAAATTATAAAAATTATCGCAGAACAGTCAAATCAAATGATAAACCTTCGAAAATTTCCAAAATTATCGCAGAACAATCACTTCCAATTGTATACTTCCGAAAATTTCCAAAATTATCGCAGAGCAATCACATAAATTGATAAATCTAGGAAATTTTCACAAATATCCCAGAACATTAACTTCAAATGATATAACTTCGGAAATTTTCAAAATTATCGCCGAATTATCACATCAAATAATATACCTTCGGAAATTTTAAAATTATTGCAGAACGATCACATCAAATTATATAACTTCAGAAATTTTCAAAATAATCGCAGAACTATACATCAAATGGTAAACATTCGGAAATTATAAAAATTATTGCAGAACAGTCAAATCAAATGATAAACCTTCGAAAATTTTCAAAATTATCGCAGAACAATCACTTCAAATTGTATACTTCCGAAAATTGAATAAATTATTGCAGAGCAATCACATCAAATGACAAACCTTCAGAAATTTTCAAAATTATTGCAGAACAATCACATCAAATGATATAGCTTCGGAAATTTTCAAAATTATCGCAGAAAAATCACTTCAAATGACATACCTTCGAAAACTTTCAAAATTATCGCAGAACGATCACATCCAATGATATATCTTCGCAAATTTCAAAATTATCGCAGAACTATAACATCAAATGTTATACCTTCGAAAATTTTCAAAATTATCGCAGAACAATTAAATCAAATGATACACCTTCGAAAATTTTCAAAATTATCGCAGAACAATTACATCAACTGATATTCCTTCGAAAATTTTCAAAATTATCCCGGAACAATCACTTCAAAAGATAGACCATTGGAAATTTTCAAAATTGTCGCAGAACAATCAAATCAAATGATATTCCTTCAGAAATTTTCAAAATTGTTGCAGAACCATCAGATCAAATGATATACCTTTGGATATTTTCAAAGCTATCGCAGAACAATCACACCAAATGATAAATCTTCGGACATTTTAAAAACTATCGCAGAACCATCACATCTATTGATAAACCTTCGTAAATTTTCAAAATGATCGCAGAACAATTAAATCAAATGATACACCTTCGAAAATTTTAAAAATTATCGCAGAACAATTACATCAACTGATATTCCTTCGAAAATTTTCAAAATTATCCCGGAACAATCACTTCAAATGATAACACATTGGAAATTTTCAAAATTGTCCCAGAACAATCACATCAAATGGTTTACCTTCGAAAATTTCCAAAATTTTCGCAGAACAATCACATCAAATGATATCCCTTCGGAAATTTTCAAAATTTTAGAACAATCACTTCAAATTGTATACTTCCCAAAAATTTCCACAATTATCGCAGAGCAATCACATTAAATGATAAACCTTCAGAAATTTTCAAAATTATCGCAGAACAATCACATCAAATGATATACCTTCGAAAATTTCAAAATTATCGCAGAAATATCACATCAGATGACAAACCTTCGAAAACTTTCAAAATAATCGCAGAACGATCACATCATATGATATACCTTCGCAAATTTCAAAATTATCGCAGAACAATTACATCAAATGATACAAATTCGAAAATTTTCCAAATTATCGCAGAACAATCACATCAAATGATATTCCTTCGAAAATTTTCAAAATTATCCCAGAACAATCACAGCAAATGATATACCGTTGGAAATTTTCAAAATTGTCGCAGAACAATTGCATCAAAAGATAAACCTTCAGAAATTTTTAAAATTATTGCAGAGCTATCAGATCAAATGATATACCTTTGGATATTTTCAAAATTATCGCAGAACAATCACATCAAATGCTATACCTTCGAAAATTTCCAAAATTATCGCAGAACAGTCACTTCCAATTGTATACTTCCGAAAATTTCCAAAATTATCGCAGAGCAATCACATAAATTGATAAATCTAGGAAATTTTCACAAATATCCCAGAACATTAACTTCAAATGATATAACTTCGGAAATTTTCAAAATTATCGCCGAATTATCACATCAAATAATATACCTTCGGAAATTTTAAAATTATTGCAGAACGATCACATCAAATTATATAACTTCAGAAATTTTCAAAATAATCGCAGAGCTATACATCAAATGGTAAACATTCGGAAATTATAAAAATTATCGCAGAACAGTCAAATCAAATGATAAACCTTCGAAAATTTCCAAAATTATCGCAGAACAATCACTTCCAATTGTATACTTCCGAAAATTTCCAAAATTATCGCAGAGCAATCACATAAATTGATAAATCTAGGAAATTTTCACAAATATCCCAGAACATTAACTTCAAATGATATAACTTCGGAAATTTTCAAAATTATCGCCGAATTATCACATCAAATAATATACCTTCGGAAATTTTAAAATTATTGCAGAACGATCACATCAAATTATATAACTTCAGAAATTTTCAAAATAATCGCAGAACTATACATCAAATGGTAAACATTCGGAAATTATAAAAATTATCGCAGAACAGTCAAATCAAATGATAAACCTTCGAAAATTTTCAAAATTATCGCAGAACAATCACTTCAAATTGTATACTTCCGAAAATTGAATAAATTATCGCAGAGCAATCACATCAAATGACAAACCTTCAGAAATTTTCAAAATTATTGCAGAACAATCACATCAAATGATATAGCTTCGGAAATTTTCAAAATTATCGCAGAAAAATCACATCAAATGACATACCTTCGAAAACTTTCAAAATTATCGCAGAACGATCACATCAAATGATATATCTTCGCAAATTTCAAAATTATCGCAGAACTATAACATCAAATGATATACCTTCGAAAATTTTCAAAATTATCGCAGTACAATTAAATCAAATGATACACCTTCGAAAGTTTTCAAAATTATCGCAGAACAATTACATCAACTGATATTCCTTCGAAAATTTTCAAAATTATCCCGGAACAATCACTTCAAATGATAGACCATTGGAAATTTTCAAAATTGTCGCAGAACAATCAAATCAAATGATATTCCTTCAGAAATTTTCAAAATTGTTGCAGAACCATCAGATCAAATGATATACCTTTGGATATTTTCAAAGCTATCGCAGAACAATCACACCAAATGATAAATCTTCGGACATTTTAAAAACTATCGCAGAACCATCACATCTATTGATAAACCTTCGTAAATTTTCAAAATTATCGCAGAACAATTAAATCAAATGATACACCTTCGAAAATTTTCAAAATTATCGCAGAACAATTACATCAACTGATATTCCTTCGAAAATTTTCAAAATTATCCCGGAACAATCACTTCAAATGATAACACATTGGAAATTTTCAAAATTGTCCCAGAACAATCACATCAAATGGTTTACCTTCGAAAATTTCCAAAATTTTCGCAGAACAATCACATCAAATGATATCCCTTCGGAAATTTTCAAAATTTTAGAACAATCACTTCAAATTGTATACTTCCCAAAAATTTCCACAATTATCGCAGAGCAATCACATTAAATGATAAACCTTCAGAAATTTTCAAAATTATCGCAGAACAATCACATTAAATGATATACCTTCGAAAATTTCAAAATTATCGCAGAAATATCACATGACAAACCTTCGAAAACTTTCAAAATAATCGCAGAACGATCACATCATATGATATACCTTCGCAAATTTCAAAATTATCGCAGAACAATTACATCAAATGATACAACTTCGAAAATTTTCCAAATTATCGCAGAACAATCACATCAAATGATATTCCTTCGAAAATTTTCAAAATTATCCCAGAACAATCACAGCAAATGATATACCATTGGAAATTTTCAAAATTGTCGCAGAACAATTGCATCAAAAGATAAACCTTCAGAAATTTTTAAAATTATTGCAGAGCTATCAGATCAAATGATATACCTTTGGATATTTTCAAAATTATCGCAGAACAATCACATCAAATGCTATACCTTCGAAAATTTCCAAAATTATCGCAGAACAGTCACTTCCAATTGTATACTTCCGAAAATTTCCAAAATTATCGCAGAGCAATCACATAAATTGATAAATCTAGGATTTTCACAAATATCCCAGAACATTAACTTCAAATGATATAACTTTGGAAATTTTCAAAATTATCGCAGAATTATCACATCAAATGATATACCTTCGGAAATTTTAAAATTATTGCAGAACGATCACATCAAATTATATAACTTCGGAAATTTTCAAAATAATCGCAGAACTATACATCAAATGGTAAACATTCGGAAATTATAAAAATTATCGCAGAACAGTCAAATCAAATGATAAACCTTCGAAAATTTTCAAAATTATCGCAGAACAATCACTTCAAATTGTATACTTCCGAAAATTGAATAAATTATCGCAGAGCAATCACATCAAATGATAAACCTTCAGAAATTTTCAAAATTATTGCAGAACAATCACATCAAATCATAAAGCTTCGGAAATTTTCAAAATTATCGCAGAAAAATCACATCAAATGTTATACCTTCGAAAACTTTCAAAATTATCGCAGAACGATCACATCAAATGATATATCTTTGTAAATTTCAAAATTATCGCAGAACTATAACATCAAATGATATACCTTCGAAAATTTTCAAAATTATCGCAGAACAATTACATCAAATGGTACACCTTCGGAAATTTTCAAAATTATCGCAGAACAATCACATCAAATGATATTCCCTCGAAAATTTTCAAAATTATCCCAGAAATATCACATCAAAAGATAGACCATTGGAAATTTTCAAAATTGTCGGAGAACAATCACATCAAATGATATTCCTTCAGAAATTTTCAAAATTGTTGCAGAACCATCAGATTAAATGATATACCTTTGGATATTTTCAAAGCTATCGCAGAACAATCACACCAAATGATAAACCTACGGACATTTTAAAAACTATCGCAGAACCATCACATCTAATGATAAACCTTCGTAAATTTTCAAAATTATCGCAGAACAATTAAATCAAATGATACACCTTCGAAAAATTTCAAAATTATCGCAGAACAATTACATCAACTGATATTTCTTCGAAAATTTTCAAAATTATCCCGGAACAATCACGTCAAATGATAACACATTGGAAATTTTCAAAATTGTCGCAGAGCAATCACATCAAATGGGTTACCTTCGGAAATTTCCAAAATTATCGCAGAACAATCACATCAAATGCTATACCTTCGAAAATTTTAAAAATTATCGCAGAACAATCACTTCAAATTGTATACTTCCGAAAATTTCCAAAATTATCGCAGAGCAATCACATCAAATGATTAACCTTCAGAAATTTTCAAAATTATCGCAGAACAATCACATCAAATGATATAACTTCGGAGATTTTCAAAATTATCGCAGAAATATCACATCAAATGACATACCTTTGCCAACTTTCAAAATTATCGCAGAACGATCACATCAAATGATATATCATCGCAAATTTCAAAATAATCGCAGAACTATAGCATCAAATGATATACCTTCGAAAATTTTCAAAATTATCGCAGAACAATTACATCAAATGATACAAATTCGGAAATTTTCAAAATTATCGCAGAGCAATCACATCAAATGCTATACCATCGAAAATTTTCAAAATTATCGCAGAACAATCACTTCAAATTGTATACTTCCGAAAATTTCCAAAATTTTCGCAGAGCAATCTTATCAAATGATTATCCTTCAGAAATTTTCAAAATTATCGCAGAACAATCACATTAAATGATATACCTTCGGACATTTTCAAAATTATCGCAGAAATATCACATCAAATGACATACCTTCGAAAACTTTCAAAATTATCGCAGAACGATCACATCAAATGATATATCTTCGCAAATTTCCAAATTATCGCAGAACTATAACATCAAATGATAAACCTTCGGAAATTTTCAAAATTATCGCAGAACAATTACATCAAATGGTACACCTTCGGAAATTTTCAAAATTATCGCAGAACAATCACATCAAATGATATTCCCTCGAAAATTTTCAAAATTATTCTAGAAATATCACATCAAAAGATAGACCATTGGAAATTTTCAACATTGTCGCAGAACAATCACATCAAATGATATTCCTTCAGAAATTTTCAAAATTGTTGCAGAACCATCAGATCAAATGATATACCTTTGGATATTTTCAAAGCTATCGCAGAACAATCACACCAAATGATAAACCTTCGGACATTTTAAAAACTATCGCAGAACCATCACATCTAATGATAAACCTTCGTAAATTTGAAAAATTATCGCAGAGCAATTACATCAAATGAAACACCTTCGGAAATTTTCAAAACTATCGCAGAACAATCACATCAAATGATATTCCATCGAAAATTTTCAAAATTATCCCAGAACAATCATAGCAAATGATATACCATTGGAAAGTTTCGAAATTGTCGCAGAACAATCGCATAAAAAGATATACCTTCAGAAATTTTCAAAATTATTGCAGAACCATCAGATCAAATGATATACCTTTGGATATTTTAAGAATTATCGCAGAACAATCACACTTTAGTTTATATTGCCTATAATAAATGATTAAAAGACTTCATTTATTTGTGGAACATTAATCAGTTTTGATCATATAAACTTTTTATTTATGAAACATTAATCAGTTTAAATTGTTATAATCAATAATTCAATATTAAATATTTTTCTCAGTAACAATTCTCAACAACCAAGAACAACAACATTTCTCTTTTCTACAATTTTTTCATTTTTAAACTTAGCCTACTTGATGTGTGAATTTTTATGTGTTGTGTATGATGTCAAGTAGTGTGGTGAGTTGTGGAATGTAAGTGAGATAAGTGTAGGTGTTTGTGTATCCACAATACTCCCCTGCCAGCGTTTTACGCGTTATCGCGAGGCGTAGGAGAGTGGCACCTTTGTGGTTTGCCCAGCTAGGGAGACGTACGGAGCGAATGTAACTTTCCTCGCTGGTCTCTTTTCGGGAGCTGGAGGCAGTAATGGTGCAGTCGAGGTTGCTGATGCTTGTTGGTTTCTGGAAGAATTGTCAACAGGTTCCGTAGAGGATGACGTGCAACAAGGCTTGAGCCTGTTAATGGACACATTGACGGATTTGTTTCTGATTTCCAGAGTGTAATAATTCATATGTCTGGCTAGGACTTTGAAAGGACCGTCGTACGGTGGAATGAGTGTTGGACGAACAGAATCAACTCTGACGAAGACGTGTGAGCAAGAGTCGAGTTGCTTGAAGATGAATATCTTCGGTGTTGTGTGGTGTTGAGCATCAACCGGTCGAAGTTTTGCCATTGTAGCAGTTAGTTCGGAGGCAAAGTCTGTTTGGCTAATCTTCCTAGGATTTTCTTGAAGAAAATCACTAGGAAGACGCAGGTTTTCTCCGTACAGGAGTTGTGCCGGTGATGCTGTGAATTCTTCTCGGATTAGAGATCGTAATCCAAGAAGAATTAGTGGAAGTGTTCTAGTCCAGGACGCATCGTTGTGAGCCATGATAGCCGATTCAAGAGTACGATGCCATCTTTCTAAGAAACCGTTGGCCTGAGGGTGGTACGCTGTGGTACGATTGCGTTCGAAGCCCAAGAGTCGACCAAGCTCAGCATGGAGCGCTGACTCGAATTGTCTGCCCTGGTCGGTGACAATGTATTGGGGAACTCCAAATCTAGCAATCCAGGTGCTTAGTAAAGCAGTAGCACAGTCATTGGCAGTAATGCTGGCTAAAGGAATTGCTTCAGGCCAACGTGTAAAACGGTCGATTATGGTGAGACAGTAAGTGTATCCCTGCGAGTGTGTTAGGGGACCAACTATGTCGATGTGAATGACCTTAAAACGTTCGGAGACCGTAGGAAAGGTCGATACAGGTTTGCTCACATGTCTGGTTATCTTGCATTTTTGACAAGATAGACATTCTCGGGCCCAAGTGGCAATGTCCTTGTTCATCGAAGCCCAGAAGAATTTTGTTGCTATGTGCTTTCTTGTAGCACGAATACCAGGGTGAGCGATATTATGTTCTGAGTTGAACACCTGTTTCCTGAACGTGTGAGGAATATAAGGGCGTATGGTTGGGCCAGACACTTCACAAAAAATGTCGACGTTGGTGCCAAATATTAGTTGTTTTTTAAAACAAATTTAGAGTCCTTTAGAACCTTCTGAAACTCTGCGTCCGATGCTTGGGACGAGGCAATTGCGGCAAAGTCGAGAGTACTAGGAAGAATGATTTCTTCTAGACGAGAGAGTGCGTCAGCAACAACGTTGTTGCAACCAGAGACATGCCGAATGTCAGAAGTGAACTCACTTATATAACTTAGATGTCTAAGTTGACGAGGTGTGGCCTTTTCTGGCTTTTGTTTAAAAGCAAAAGTCAGTGGTTTGTGGTCGGTGTATAGAGTGAACCTTTGGGCTTCCAAAAAGTATCGGAAATAACGAATGCCCTGATAAGCCGCTAAGAGTTCGCGGTCGTATGCACTATACTTTCTTTGTGCGTCGCTTAATTTGGCCGAGTAAAAACCAAGGGGCTGCCAAGAGCCTTGACATTTTTCCTGCAGAGCAGCCCCGATGGCAGAATTCGAAGCGTCTACGAATAGACCAAGCTCGGCGTTTGAGCCCGGAAAGGACAATAGAGTGGCTTCTGTTAAACCAGTCTTGACTTGGTCAAAAGCTTTGCTAGCTTCCATTGACCAGTCGATTGTCTTAGCACCATCTTTCTTAGAGCCACAAAGATAGGCGTTGAGTGGTTGCTGCATCTCAGCTGTGTGAGGAAGAAAGCGACGATAAAAGTTGACCATCCCCAAAAATCTTCTTAGGTCTTTAACCGTCTTGGGGAGTTTAGCTGTTGATATAGCCTCAACCCGATCTGGGGAGGGCTTAATGCCTTTCGGCGAAACCTCATGACCTAAGAATTTGATTGAAGGTCAAAGGAAATGGCATTTCTCCATGTTGATAATAAGACCATGGTCCGCTAATCTTTTGAAAATTTGTTCTAAGTGAAGCTACCAAAATGTCGTCGAGGTAGATAAAACAGAATTTTAATCCGTGTAGGACTTCATGTATGAAGCGTTGGAACGATTGTGCCGCATTGCAAAGTCCGAAAGTCATTCGGGTGAACTCAAAGAGTCCGAAAGGAGTGCAGATGGCGGTCTTTGGAATATCGTTCGGCTCGACTGGAATTTGATGGTAGGCCTTAGTCAGGTCTATGGTGGAAAATATATTTTTGCCATGTAATTCATGACAGAAGTCTTGAAAAATGGGGATCGGATATCTATCCGGGACGGTTATGGCGTTAAGGCGTCTGTAATCGCCACAAGGATGCCATTCCCCATTAGCCTTGCGTACCATGTGTAGCGGAGAAGACCAGCTGCTATTTGAGGGGCGGCAAATTCCCTGTTGTAGCAGGAAATCGAATTCTTTTTTGGCCGCCGCGAGCTTATCTGGTGCAAGTCGACGTGGTCTCGATACTATCGGAGGGCCTGTGGTCAAAATGTGGTGTGTCACCTTGTGTTTACAGGGTTGTGAGAACCCTGAATTGACCGTGATGGCATGATACTTGGTGAGAAGGGCATGCATCCGTGGATCAGAGGTTTTCTCAATCAAAACACTAAGTTTTGGACACTTGTATGATGTGAATGTGCCTTTCGATGAAAGCGAAGTAAGAGGATCCACAAGGATAGCATTTGCCAAGTCAACGACTAGCCCATAGTGGCAGAGAAAGTCTGCGCCTAAAATGGGTCTAGAGACATCGGCAATGATAAAATCCCATGAAAACTCACGACGGAGTCCCAGATCTAGTTTGATCACCTTTCGTCCATAGGTGTTGATGGTCGACTGATTTGCCGCGGCAAGTCGCATACCAGAAGGTGGAAGTTTTCCAGTAGTAGGTGCTGGAAGCACCGAAATATCTGTGCCTGTGTCAATCAAGTAGTGTCGTTTAGACAAGTTGTCATGAATTATTAGACGACGGCTAGGTGACAAGTCGCGTTTTCTTACCGTCTGAAGAGAACAGCGACTTAGTTTTTTGGTTCAGATGAACCAGCCTTGAAGGCGCATGGAGGGATGCATTTTAAAGCCTTGGAGCCGAATTGGAAGTGGTACCAACAAATACCAGTCCCTCGTGACTGGCTTCGGCGACGTGGCTGCGAGCGAGATCTCCCTTGGGACCTTGAACGCGATCGTAGTTGTTGGTGGACGAGCCTCGTGAGGGCAGCAACCTGCTCTGTCAAAGCGGCCACCTCTGACTGCTGGGGGGAAACGGCGACTGAGTTTACTTGTGGCGTGACAAAAACCTCCGCTATTTTGTCTGCCGTCTCCGCCCACTTGCTCAGGCTGGCCTCCGGAGAGCAGGCTAAAATAGCCTGAGTCTGCTCCGGAGGCCGCTGCAGCTAGAGGGTCCTCAAAAGGTCGTCCCCAACCGCGGAATCTCCCAACTGCTTCATATCACGAAGCAGCTGGGAAGGTTGTCTATCGCCTAGTGAGAGGTTCCCCAAGAGGTGCTTAAGTTTTGCCGAATCGCTGGCTGAAAGCCGCGATAGAAGCGCCCTCTTGAGGATTTCATAAGGCGTGTCAGGGTCCGGGCTCGCGACCACCTCCCTGACCACCTTCAGCTGCTCAGGACCCAGCGAGGAAATCACATAGTGATACTTTGTTTGCGAACACTTAATGTGTGCGTTCGCAAACTGGCTCTCTAATTGAGATAACCGCAAAGTTGGCTCTGCTTGCCAAAACACGGGCGGTTTAATGGAGGTCGCACTAATTTGCGGTACCGCGGACGCGCCTGAGGGAACCGCATCCTCATTGTCCAACGACATTTTAACTACGAAATACGCGACGGGCGGAACGGAACGGAACGAGGCAGAAAATTAGGGTGGCTGAAATTAGTGTTTAAATATTTATATATAGGTGTAATATATGCCAGAATAATTAACAAATTTCTTATGTTCTTAACTTTTAACTTCAAATACCACCGCTCTTCTGTGGCTAGTCTGTCTAGACAATATTTTGTATAAGTTATTTGCTGAGCAACTTGACTGATTGTTGCGTATCTACGTACAAATTGGCTCAGTGAAATTTCTGCCAAAGCGCAGTAATAATGGATAATATTTACACGTTTTCGATTTTTTTAGTTTTTCGATTTTTTTAGTTTTTTGAAACTGAATATTACTTACTGTTTGTACTTTTGAACAGAATAACGTGGATAATCAGATGCTTTGCTTGAGTATGATTCATATAAGCTCTGCTGTTTTGCTGGATGTGACTGGTTGTTGTTCTGCCCAGTACCTGAGGTGAAAGATTCTACTGGATAGCCAATTTGATCTGATGATGTTGCTGTTGTGATTGCTGTTGAATCGTCGTAGTCTGCAGTGGTTGTTGTTCCCGAATTCGTTTCGCACAAGATATTGAAAAACTGTCGCTTCGGTCCAAGTAATTGAAATGTTCACGTGGTTGAGCTTTTAATTGGCTTTGCTGTTGTTTCACTTATTTCGACTGCTGGACGATTCTGTATCTTTCGCCACCCAGGGGTTACCATTTGAAGCGTAGGCCGCTTCAGCTGTTGAAGCTCCAAATTACGTTCTTGCGTGAACGTCGGGGTCACCAATTTTAGTTAAAATTGCCTATAATAAATGATTAAAAGACTTCATTTATTTGTGGAACATTTATCAATTTTGATCATATAAACTTTTTATTTATGAAACATTAATCAGTTTAAATTGTTAAAATCAATAATTCAATATTAAATATTTTTCTCAGTAACAGTTCTCAACAACCAAGAACAACAACATTTCTCTTTTCTAAAATTTTTTCATTTTTAAACTTAGCCTACTTGATGTGTGAATTTTTATGTGTTGTGTATGATGTCAAATAGTGTGGTGAGTTGTGGAATGTAAGTGAGATAAGTGTAGGTGTTTGTGTATCCACAACACCAAATGATAAACCTTCGGAAATTTTCAAATTTACATCTAATAATAAACCGGAAATTTTCATAACTATCGAAGAAATATCACACCAAACGATAATACTTCAGAAATTTTCAACATTATCGCAGAACAATAACATCAAATGATATGCTTTCGGATATTTTAAAATTATCGCAGAACAATTACATCATCTGACATACTTTCGGAAAATTTAAAAATTATCGCAGAACAATCACAAAAAATGATATGCCTTCGGAAATTTTTCAAATTATCGCAGAACAACCACATCAAATGATTTACCATCGGAAATTTTCGAAATTATCGCAGAACAATCACATCAAATGATAAACCTTCGGAAATTTTCAAAATTATCGCAGAGCATCCACATCAAATGATAAATCTAGGAAATTTTCAAAAATATCGCAGAACATTAACATCAAATGATATAACTTCGGAAATTTTCAAAATAATCGCAGAATTATCACATCAAATGATATACCTTCGGAAATTTTCAAAATTATTGCAGAACGATCACATCAAATGATATAGCTTCGGAAATTTTCAAAATTATCGCAGAACTATACATCAAATGCTAAACATTCGGAAATTATAAAAATTATCGCAGAACAATCAAATCAAATGATAAACCCTCGAAAATTTTCAAAATTATCGCAAAATAATCACATCAAATGACAAACCTTCGAAAATTTTCAAAATTATCGCAGAACACTAACATCAAATGATATAAGTTCGGAAACTTTCAAGATTTTTGCAGAAGAATAACATCAAATGATAAACCTTGGGATATAAACAAAATAATCCCAGAACAATCCCATCAAATTATATACTTGGGAAATTTTAAAAATTATCGCAGAATAATCACATCAAATGATATTCCTTCGAAAATTTTCAAAATTACCCCGGAACAATTACATCAAATGATATACATTTGGCAATTTAAAAAATTTTCGCAGAACAATCACATCAAATGGTTTACCTTCGGAAATTTCAAAAATTATCGTAGAACAATCAAATCAAATGAAATGCCTTCGGAAATTTTGTTAATTATCGCAGAACAATCACATTAAATGATAAACCTTAAGAAATTTTAAAATTATCGCAGAACAATCACATCAAATGATAAACCTTCGGAAATTTTCAAAATTATCGCAGAAATGTCACAACAAATGACATACCTTCGAAAAGTTTCAAAACTATCGCAGAACGATCACACCAAATGATATATCATCGCAAATTTCAAAATTATCGCAGAACTATAACATAAAATGATATACCTTCGGAAATTTTCAAAATTATCGCAGAACAATTACATCAAATGGTACACCTTCGGAAATTTTCAAAATTATCGCAGAAAAATCACATCAAATGATATTCCCTCGAAAATTTTCAAAATTATCCCAGAAATATCACATCAAAAGACAGACCATTGGAAATTTTCAAAATTGTCGCAGAACAATCACATCAAATGATATTCCTTCAGAAATTTTCAACATTGTTGCAGAACCATCAGATCAAATGATATACCTTTGGATATTTTCAAAGCTATCGCAGAACAATCACACCAAATGATAAACCTTCGGACATTTTAAAAACTATCGCAGAACCATCACATCTAATGATAAACCTTCGTAAATTTTCAAAATTATCGCAGAACAATTAAATCAAATGATACACCTTCGAAAATTTTCAAAATTATCGCAGAACAATTACATCAAATGATATTCCTTCGAAAATTTTCAAAATTATCCCGGAACAATCACGTCAAATGATAACACATTGGAAATTTTCAAAATTGTCGCAGAACAATCACATCAAATGGTTTACCTTCGGAAATTTCCAAAATTATCGCAGAACAATCACTTTAAATGATATGCCTTCGGAAATGTTCAAAATTATCCCGGAACAATCATGTCAAATGGTAAACCATTGGAATTTTTCAAAATTCTCGCAGAACAATCACATCAAATGACAAACCTTCGAAACCTTTCAAAATAATCGCAGAACGATCACATCAAATGATATACCTTCGCAAATTTCAAAATTATCGCAGAACAAT
Organism: Nemotelus pantherinus; assembly: GCA_963978885.1. Lineage (NCBI taxonomy): Eukaryota > Metazoa > Arthropoda > Insecta > Diptera > Stratiomyidae > Nemotelus > Nemotelus pantherinus. Next base: position 575,643 of record CAXBUK010000010.1, on the reverse strand, counting down.
CACATCAAATGATATTCCTTCGAAAATTTTCAAAATTATCCCAGAACAATCACAGCAAATGATATACCATTGGAAATTTTCAAAATTGTCGCAGAACAATTGTATCAAAAGATAAACCTTCAGGAATTTTTAAAATTATTGCAGAACCATCAGATCAAATGATATACCTTTGGATATTTTCAAAATTATCGCAGAACAATCACATCAAATGCTACACCTTCGAAAATTTTCAAAATTATCGCAGAACAATCACTTCCAATTGTATACTTCCGAAAATTTCCAAAATTATCGCAGAGCAATCACATAAATTGATAAATCAAGGAAATTTTCACAAATATCCCAGAACATTAACATCAAATGATATAACTTCATAAATTTTCAAAATTATCGCCGAATTATCACTTCAAATGATATACCTTCGGAAATTTTAAAATTATTGCAGAACGATCACATCAAATGATATAACTTCGGAAATTTTCAAAATAATCGCAGAACTATACATCAAGTGGTAAACATTCGGAAATTATAAAAATTATCGCAGAACAGTCAAATCAAATGATAAACCTTCGAAAATTTTCAAAATTATCACAGAACAATCACATCAAATGACAAACCTTCGAAAATTTTCAAAATTATCGCAGAACATTTACATCAAATGATAGAAATTCGTAAACCTTCAAGATTTTCGCAGAACAATAACATCAAATGATAAGCCTTTGGATATTTACAAAATAATCGCAGAACAATCCCATCAAATTATATACTTGGAAATTTTAAAAATTATCGCAGAACAATCACATCAAATGATATTCCTTCGAAAATTTTCAAAATTACCCCGGAACAATTACATCAAATGATATACCATTGGAAATTTTAAAAATTGTCGCAGAACAATCACATCAAATGGTTTACCTTCGGAAATTTCCAAAATTATCGCAGAACAATCACATCAAATGCTATACCTTCGAAAATTTTCAAAATTATCGTAGAACAATCACTTCAAATTGTATACTTCCGAAAATTTCCAAAATTATCGCAGAGCAATCACTTCAAATGATTAACATTCAGAAATTTTCAAAATTATCGCAGAACAATCACATCAAATGATATACCTTCGGAAATTTTCAAAATTATCGCAAAACAATTACATCAAATGATACAGATTCGGAAATTTTCAAAATTATCGCAGAGCAATCACATCAAATGCTATACCTTCGAAAATTTTCAAAATTATCGCAGAACAATCACTTCAAATTGTATACTTCCGAAAATTTCCAAAATTATCGCAGAGCAATCACATCAAATGATTAACCTTCAGAAATTTTCAAAATTATCGCAGAACAATCACATCAAATGATATACCTTCGGAAATTTTCAAAATTATCGCAGAAATATCACATCAAATGACATCCCTTCGAAAACTTTCAAAATTATCGCAGAACGATCACATCAAATGATATATCTTCGCAAATTTCAAAATTATCGCAGAACTATAACATCAAAAGATATACATTCGGAAATTTTCAAAATTATCGCAGAACAATTACATCAAATGGTACACCTTCGGAAATTTTCAAAATTATCGCAGAACAATCACATCAAATGATATTCCCTCGAAAATTTTCAAAATTATCCCAGAAATATCACATCAAAAGATAGACCATTGGAAATTTTCAAAATTGTCGCGGAACAATCACATCAAATGATATTCCTTCAGAAATTTTCAAAATTGTTGCAGAACCATCAGATCAAATGATAAACTTTGGATATTTTCAAAGCTATCGCAGAACAATCACACCAAATGATAAACCTTCGGAAATTTTCGAAATTTTCGCAGAACAATCACATCAAATGATATTCCATCGAAAATTTTCAAAATTATCCCAGAACAATCATAGCCAATGATATACCATTGGAAAGTTTCAAAATTGTCGCAGAAATATCGCATCAAAAGATATACCTTCAGAAATTTTCAAAATTATTGCAGAGCCATCAGATCAAATGATATACCTTTGGATATTTTAAAAATTATCGCAGAACCATCACACCAAATGATAAACCTTCGGAAATTTTCAAATTTACATCTAATGATAAACCGGAAATTTTCAAAACTATCGAAGAAATATCACACCAAACGATAATACTTTAGAAATTTTCAACATTCTCGCAGAACAATAACATCAAATGATATGCCTTCGGATATTTTAAAATTATCGCAGAATAATTACATCATCTGACATACTTTCGGAAAATTTAAAAATTATCTCAGAACAATCACAACAACTGATATGCCTTCGAAAATTTTTCAAATTATCGCAGAACAACCACATAAAATGATTTACCATCGGAAATTTTCAAAATTATCGCAGAACAATCACATCAAATGTTAAACCTTCTGAAATTTTCAAAATTATCGCAGAGCATCCACATCAAATGAAATTCCTTCGAAAATTTTCAAAATTATCCCGGAACAATTACATCAAATGATACACCATTGGAAATTTTAAAAATTGTCGCAGAACAATCACATCAAATGGTTTACCTTCGAAAATTTCCAAAATTTTCGCAGAACAATCACATCAAATGATATGCCTTCAGAAATTTTCAAAATTATCGCAAAACAATCACATCAAATGATATACCTTCGAAAATTTCAAAATTATCGCAGAAATATCACATCAAATGACATACCTTCGAAAACTTTCAAAACTATCGCAGAACGATCCCATCAAATGATATATCTTCGCAAATTTCAAAATTTTCACAGAACTTTAACATCAAATGATATACCTTCGGAAATTTTCAAAATTATTGCAGAACAATTACTTCAAATGATACACCTTCAGAAATTTTCAAAATTATCGCGGAACAATCACATCAAATGATATTAATTCGAAAATTTTCAAAATTATCCCAGAAATATCACATCAAATGATAGGCCATTGAAATTTTCAAAATTGTCGCAGAACAATCACATAAATTGACATTCCTTCAGAAATTTTCAAAATTGTTGCAGAACCATCAGATCAATTGATAAACCTTTGGATATTTTCAAAGTTATCGCAGAAAAATCACACCAAATGATAAACCTTCGGACATTTTCAATATTATCGCAGAACCATCACATCTAATGATTAACCTTCGTAAATTTTCAAAATTATCGCAGAACAATTAAATCAAATGATACACCTTCGGAAATTTTCAAAATTATCGCAGAACGATCACATCAAATTATTTTCCTTCAAAAATTTTCAAAATTATCCCAGAACAATCACAGCAAATGATAAACCATTATACATTTTTAAAATTGTCGCAGAAAAATCGCCTTAAAAGATATACATTCAGAAATTTTCAAAATTATTGCAGAACTATCAGATAAATTGATATCCCTTTGGATATTAATAAAATTATCGAAGAGCAATCACACAAAATGATAAACCTTCGGAAATTTTCCAAATTATCGCAGAACAATCACATCTTATGATAAACCTTCGGATTTTCTTAAAATTATCGCAGAACAATCACATCAAATGATATACCCTCGGAAAATTCATAAATTGTCGCAGAACAATCACATCAAATGATGTACCTTCGGAAATTTTCAAAACTATCGCAGAAATATGTCACCAAACGTTATTGCTTCGGAAATTTTCAAAATTATCGCAGAACAATCACATCAAATGATATGCCTTCGGAAGTTTTAAAATTTTCGCAGAATAATACATCATCTGGCATACTTTCGGAAAATTTGAAATTATCGCAGAACAATCACAACAAATGATATGCCTTCGGAAATTTTTCAAAATTATCGCAGAACAACCACATCAAAACCTTCGAAAATTTTCAAAATTATCGCAGAACAATCATATCTAATGATAAACCTTCGGAAATTTTCAAAATTATCGCAGAAAAGTCACATAAAATGACATAACTTCGGAAATTTCCAAAATTATCGCAGAGCAATCACATCAAATGATAAAACTTCGAAAATTTTTAAAATTATCGCAGAATAATTACATCAAATGATAAATCTAGGAAATTTTGAAAAATATCCATGAACATTAACATTAATTGATATAATTTCGGAAATTTTCAAAATTATCGCAGAATTATCACATCAAATGATATACCTTCGGAAATTTTCAAAATTATTGCAAAACGATCACATCAAATGATATAACTTAAGAAATTTTCAAAATAATCAAAGAACTATACATCAAATGGTAAACATTCGGAAATTATAAAAATTATCGCAGAACAATCAAATCAAATGATAAACCTTCGAAAATTTTCAAAATTATCGCAGAACAATCACATCCAATGTCAAACCTTCGAAAATTTTCAAAATTATCGCAGAACATTAACATCGAATGATATAAATTCGGAAACTTTCAAGATTATCGCAGAACAAAAACATCAAATGATAAACCTTGGGATATTTACAAAATAATCGCAGTACTATCCCACCAAATTATATATTTGGGAAATTTTAAAAATTTTCACAGAACAATCACATCAAATGATATTCCTTCAAAAATTTTCAAAATTACCCCGGAACAATCACATCAAATGATATACCATTGGAAATTTTAAAAATTGTCGCAGAAAAATCACATCAAATGGTTTTCCTTCGGAAATTTCCAAAATTATCGCAGAACAATCACATCAAATGATATGCCTTCGGAAATCTTCAACATTATCGCAGGACAATCACATCAAATGATTAACCTTCGGAAATTGTCAAAATTATCGCAGAACAATCACATCAAATGCTATACCTTCGAAAAGTTTCAAAATTATCGCAGAACAATCACTTCGAAATGTATACTTCCGAAAATTTCCAAAATTATCGCAAAGCAATCACATCAAATGATAAACCTTCAGAAATTTTCAAAATTATCGCAGAACAATTACATCAAATTATATACCTTCGGAAATTTTCGGACATTTCGGACTTCAAAATTATCGCAGAAATATCACATCAAATGACATACCTTTGAAAAATTTCAAAATTATCGCAGAACGATCACATCTAATGATAAACCTTCGTAAATTTTAAAAATTATCGCAGAACAATCACAACAAATGATATGCCTTCGGAAATTTTTCAAAATTATCGCAGAACAACCACATCAAAACCTTCGAAAATTTTCCAAATTATCGCAGAACAATCATATCTAATGATAAACCTTCGGAAATTTTCAAAATTATCGCAGAAAAGTCACATAAAATGACATAACTTCGGAAATTTCCAAAATTATCGCAGAGCAATCACATCAAATGATAAAACTTCGAAAATTTTTAAAATTATCGCAGAATAATTACATCAAATGATAAATCTAGGAAATTTTGAAAAATATCCATGAACATTAACATTAATTGATATAACTTCGGAAATTTTCAAAATTATCGCAGAATTATCACATCAAATGATATACCTTCGGAAATTTTCAAAATTATTGCAAAACGATCACATCAAATGATATAACTTAAGAAATTTTCAAAATAATCAAAGAACTATACATCAAATGGTAAACATTCGGAAATTATAAAAATTATCGCAGAACAATCAAATCAAATGATAAACCTTCGAAAATTTTCAAAATTATCGCAGAACAATCACATCCAATGTCAAACCTTCGAAAATTTTCAAAATTATCGCAGAACATTAACATCGAATGATATAAATTCGGAAACTTTCAAGATTATCGCAGAACAAAAACATCAAATGATAAACCTTGGGATATTTACAAAATAATCGCAGTACTATCCCACCAAATTATATATTTGGGAAATTTTAAAAATTATCACAGAACAATCACATCAAATGATATTGCTTCAAAAATTTTCAAAATTACCCAGGAACAATCACATCAAATGATATACCATTGGAAATTTTAAAAATTGTCGCAGAAAAATCACATCAAATGGTTTTCCTTCGGAAATTTCCAAAATTATCGCAGAACAATCACATCAAATGATATGCCTTCGGAAATCTTCAACATTATCGCAGGACAATCACATCAAATGATTAACCTTCGGAAATAGTCAAAATTATCGCAGAACAATCACATCAAATGCTATACCTTCGAAAAGTTTCAAAATTATCGCAGAACAATCACTTCGAAATGTATACTTCCGAAAATTTCCAAAATTATCGCAAAGCAATCACATCAAATGATAAACCTTCAGACATTTTCAAAATTATTGCAGAACCATCACATCTAATGATAAACCGTCGTAAATTTTAAAAATTATCGCAGAACAATCACATCAAATGATATACTTTGGAAATTTTTAAATTATCGCAGAACAATTACATCATCTGACATTCTTTCGGAAATTTTAAAATTATTGCAGAACAATCACAACAAATGATATGCCTTCGGAAATTTTTCAAAATATCGACGAACAACCACATCAAATGATGTACCTTCCGAAATTTTCAAAATTGTCGCAGAACTATCACATCAAATGATAAACCTTCAGACATTTTCAAAATTATCGCAGAACCATCACATCTAATGATAAACCTTCGTAAATTTTAAAAATTATCGCAGAACAATCACATCAAATGCTATACATTCGAAAATATTCAAAATTATCGCAGAACAATCACTTCGAAATGTATACTTCCGAAAATTTCCAAAATTATCGCAAAGCAATCACATCCAATGATAAACCTTCAGAAATTTTCAAAATTATCGTAGAACAATAACATCAAATGATAAACCTTCGAATATTATCAAAATTATCGCAGAACAATCACTTAAAATGACAAACCTTCGAAAAGTTTCAAAATTATCGCCGAACACTCACATCAAATGATAAAAATTCTAAAATTTTCAAGATGATCGCGAAACAATATCCTCAAATGTTATACGTTCGGATTTTTAGAAAATTATCGCAGAACTATCACATCAGATTATTAACTTCGGAAATTTTCAAAATTGTCGCAGAAAAATCACATCAATTTATATACTTCGGACATTTTCACAATTATCGCAGAATTATCACATCAAATGATATACCTTCGGAAATTTTCAAAATTATCGCAGAATAATCACCTCAAATTATATATCTTCGGAAATTTATAAAATAATCGCAGAACAATCAATTCAAATGATAAATATTCGGAAATTTTCTAAATTATCGCAGAACGATCACATGAATGAAATACCTTCGGAAATTTACAAAATAATCGCAGAACAATCACATCAAATCATATTCCTTCGGAAATTTTCAAAAATATCGCAGAACAGTCACATCATATGATATACTTTTGGGCATTTGAAAAATTCTCGCAGAACAATCACATCAAATTATAAACCTTCTAAAATTTTCAAAATTATCGCAGTATAATAACATCAAATTATACACCTTCGGAAATATGCAAAATGATCGCAGAACAAAAACATTAAATGATATAGCTTCGGAAATTTTAAAAATTATCGCAGAAAAATCACATCAAATGATATAACTTCGGAAATTTTCAAAATAATCGCAAAACAATCACCTGAAATGTTATACCTTCACAAATTAACAAAATTATCGCAGAACAATCACATCAAAGGAAATACCTTCGGAAATTTTCAAAATTATCGCAGAACAATAACAGCAAATGACAAACCTTCGGAAATTTTCAAAATTATCGCGGAACAATCACATCAAATGATAAACCTTCGGAAATGTTCAAAATTATCGCAGCGTAATCACATCAAATGATATACCTTCGGAAATATGCAAAATATCACAGAACAATCACATCAAATGCTATTCCTTCGGAAATTTTCAAAACTATCGCAGAACAATCACATCAAATGATTTAACTTCGGAAATTTTCAATATTATCGCAGAACAATCACATCACATGGAAATTTTAAAAACTACCGCAGAACAATCACAGCAAATTTTATGAAGCATCAAAAGATATACCTTAAGAAATTTTCAAAATTATTGCAGAACCATCAGAACAAATGATATACCTTTGTATATTTTCAAAATTATCGCAGAACAATAACACCAAATGATAAACCTTCGGAAATTTTCAAAATTATCGCAGAACAATCACATCTAATAATAAACCTTCGGAAATTCTTAACTTTATCGCAGAACAATCACATGAAATGATATACCCTCGGAAAATTCATAAATTGTCGCAGAACAATCACATCAAATTATACATATTCGGAAATTTTCTAAATTATCGCAGAACGATCACCTGAATGAAATACCTTCGGAAATTTTCAAAATTATCGCAGAACAGTCACTTCAAATGATATACTTTTGGGAATTTGAAAAATTCTCGCAGAACAATCACATCAAATTATAAACCTTCGGAAATTTTCAAAATAATCGCAGTACAATAACATCAAATTATACCCCTTCGCAAATATGCAAAATTTTCGCAGAACAATAACAACAAATGATTAACCTTCGGAAATTTTAAAAATTATCGCAGAAAAATCACATCAAATGAAAGAACTTCGGAAATTTTCAAAATAATCGCAAAACAATCACATCAAATGATACACTTCCGGAAATTTTCAAAATTATCGCAGAACAATCACATTAAATGATATACCCTCGGAAATTTTCAAAAATATCGCAGAACAATCACATCAAATGATAAACCTTCGAAAATTTTCAAAATTATCGTAGAACAATCACATCAAATGATATAAACCTTCGGAAATTTTCAAAATTATCGCAGAACAATAACATCAAATGATATACCTTCGGAAATTTTCAAAATTATCGCAGAACAATCACATCAAATGATATAGCTTCGGAAATTTTCAATACTATCGCAGAACAATCACATCAAATGAAACTTCTTCGGAAATTTTCAAATTATCGCAGAAATATCACATCAAATGATATTTCTTCGGAAATTTTCAAAATTATCGTAGAAAAATCACATAAAAAATGAACCTTCAGAAATTTTCAAAATTATCGCAGAACAATAAGATCAAATGATATACCTTCGAAAATTATCAAAATTATACCGGAGCAATGACGTCAAATGATATACCATTGGAAATTTTCAAAATTGTCGCAGAAATATCACATCAAATGGTTAACTTTCGGAAATTTCCACAATTATCGCAGAGCAATCACATCAAATGCTTAACATTCAGAAATTTTAATAATTATCGAAGAACAATCACATCAAATGATATACGTTCGGAAATTTTCAAAATTATCACAGAAATATCACATCAAATGACAAACCATCGAAAACTTTCAAAATAATCGCAGAACGATCACATCAAATGATATACCTTCGCAAATATCAAAATTATCGCAGAACTATCACATCAAATGATATACCTTCGGAAATTGTCAAAATTATCGCAGAACAATTACATCAAAAGATTCACCTTCGGAAATTTTCAAAATTATCGCAGAACAATCACATCAAATGATATTCCTTCGAAAATTTTTAAAATTATCCTAGAACAATCACAGCAAATGATATACCATTGGAAATTTTCAAAATTGTCGCAGAACAATCGCATCGAAAGATATACCTTAAGAAATTTTCAAAATTATTGCAGAACCATCAGAACAAATGATATACCTTTGCATATTTTCAAAATTATCGCAGAACAATAACAACAAATGATAAACCTTCGGAAATTTTCAAAATTATCGCAGAACAATCACATCTAATGATAAACCTTCGAATATTCTTAAAATTATCGCAGAACAATCATATCAAATGATATACCCTCGGAAAAATCATAAATTGTCGCAGAACAATCAAATGATCAAATAAAATGATATATATTCGGAATTTTTCTAAATTATCACAGAACGATCACATGAATGAAATACCTTCGGAAATTTTCAAAATTATCGCAGAACAGTCACTTCAAATGATATACTTTTGGGAATTTGACATTACAACAATAACATCAAATGATATACCTTCGGAAATTTTCAAAATTATCGTAGAACAATCACATCAAATGATAAACCTTCGGAAATTTTCAATGTTATCGCAGATAAATCACATCAAATGAAATTTCTTCGGAAATTTTCAAATGATCGCAGAAATATCACATCAAATGATATTCCTTCGGAAATTTTCAAATTTATCGTAGAAAAATCGCATAAAAAATTAACCTTCAGAAATTTTCAAAATTATCGCAGAACAATAACATCAAATGATATACCTTCGGAAATTTTCAAAATTATCCCGGAACAATCACGTCAAATGATATACCGTTGAAAATTTTCAAAATTGTCGCTGAACAATCACATCAAATGGTATACATTCGGAAATTTCCAAAATTATCGCAGAGCAATCACATCAAATGCTTAACATTCAGAAATTTTAAAAATTATTGAAGAAAAATCACATCAAATGATATACGTTCGGAAATTTTCAAAATTATCGCAGAAATATAACCTCAAATAACAAACCTTCGAAAAGTTTCAAAATAATCGCAGAAAGATGACATCAAATGATATACCTTCGCAAATATCAAAATTATCGTAGAACTATCACATTAAATGATATACCTTCGGAAATTTTCAAAATTATCGCAGAACAATTTCATCAAAAGATACACCTTCGGAAATTTTCAAAATTATCGCAGAAATTCACATCAAATGATATTCCTTCGAAAATTTTTAAATTTATCTTAGAACAATCACAGCAAAAGATATACCATTGGAAATTTTCAAAATTGTCGCAGAACAATATTATCAAAAGATAAACCTTAAGAAATTTTCAAAATTATTGCAGAGCCATCAGAACAAATGATTTACCTTGAAATTTCCAAAATTATCGCAGAGCAATCACATCAAATGACAAACTTTCAGAAATTTTCTAAATTATCGCAGAATAATTATATCAAATGATATACCTTCTGAAATTTCCAAAATTATCGCAGAACTATCACATCAAATGGTATACCTTCTGAAATTTTAAAAATTATCGCAGAACAATCACATCAACTGATTTGCCTTCAGATATTTTCAAAATTATCGCAGAACAATCACATCAAATGCTATACCATCGGAAATTTTCAAAATTATCGCAGAACAATCCAATCAAATGGTTAACCTTCGGAAATTTCCAAAATTATCGCAAAACAATCACATCAAATGATATGCCTTCGGAAATTTTCAAAATTATATAAGAACAATCACATCAAATGATAAAACTTCGGAAATTTTAAAAATTATCGTAGAAAAATCACATCAAATAACATACCTTCGAAAATATACAAAATTATCGCAGAACCATCACATCAAATGATATAACTTCGCAAATTTCAAAATTATTGCAAAACTATCAAATAAATGGAAACCCCTTGGGAAATTTTCAAAATTATCGCAGAACAATCACATCAAATGCTATACCATCGAAAATTTTCAAAATTATCGCAGAACAATCACATCGAATGATATGCCTTCAGAAATTTTCAAAATTATCGCAGAACAATCACATCAAATGATATACCTTCGGAAAATTTAATATTATCGCAGAACAATTACATCATCTGACAAACTTTCGGAAATTTTCAAAATTATCGCAGAACAATCACAACAAATGATATGATTTCGGAAATTTTTCAAAATTATCGCAGAACAAACACATCAAATGATATACCTTCGGAAATTTTCAAAATTATCGCAGAACAATTACATCAAATGATAAACCTTCGGAAATTTTCAAAATTATCGCAGAACAGTCACAACAAATGACAAACCTCCGTAAATTTCCGTAATTATCGCAGAGCAGCCACATCAAATAATAAACCTTCGGAAATTTTCAAAAATCAAATGATAAACCTTAGGAAATTTTCAAAATTATCGCAGAACATTAACATCAAATGATATAACTTTTGAAATTTTCAAGATTATCGCAGAACAATAACATCAAATGATAAACCTTCGGATATTTACAACATTATCGCAGAACAATCACATCAAATGATAAACCTTCGGATATTTACAACATTATCGCAGAACAATCACATCAAATGATATACGTTCGGAAATTTTCAAAATTATCACAGAAATATCACATCAAATGACAAACCATCGAAAACTTTCAAAATAATCGCAGAACGATCACATCAAATGATATACCTTCGCAAATATCAAAATTATCGCAGAACTATCACATCAAATGATATACCTTCGGAAATTTTCAAAATTATCGCAGAACAATTACATCAAAAGATACACTTTCGGAAATTTTCAAAATTATCGCAGAACAATCACATCAAATGATATTCCTTCGAAAATTTTTAAAATTATCCTAGAACAATCACAGCAAATGATATACCATTGGAAATTTTCAAAATTGTCGCAGAACAATCGCATCGAAAGATATACCTTAAGAAATTTTCAAAATTATTGCAGAACCATCAGAACAAATGATATACCTTTGCATATTTTCAAAATTATCGCAGAACAATAACAACAAATGATAAACCTTCGGAAATTTTCAAAATTATCGCAGAACAATCACATCTAATGATAAACCTTCGAATATTCTTAAAATTATCGCAGAACAATCATATCAAATGATATACCCTCGGAAAAATCATAAATTGTCGCAGAACAATCAAATGATCAAATAAAATGATATATATTCGGAATTTTTCTAAATTATCACAGAACGATCACATGAATGAAATACCTTCGGAAATTTTCAAAATTATCGCAGAACAGTCACTTCAAATGATATACTTTTGGGAATTCGACATTACAACAATAACATCAAATGATATACCTTCGGAAATTTTCAAAATTATCGTAGAACAATCACATCAAATGATAAACCTTCGGAAATTTTCAATGTTATCGCAGATAAATCACATCAAATGAAATTTCTTCGGAAATTTTCAAATGATCGCAGAAATATCACATCAAATGATATTCCTTCGGAAATTTTCAAATTTATCGTAGAAAAATCGCATAAAAAATTAACCTTCAGAAATTTTCAAAATTATCGCAGAACAATAACATCAAATGATATACCTTCGGAAATTTTCAAAATTATCGCAGAACAATCACATCAAATGACATTCCTTCGAAAATTTTCAAAATTATCCCGGAGCAATCACGTCAAATGATATACCATTGGAAATTTTCAAAATTGTCGCAGAAATATCACATCAAATGGTTTACCTCCGGAATGTTCCAAAATTATCGCAGAACAATCACATCAAATGATATGCCTTCGGAAATTTTCAAAATTATCCCGGAACAATCACGTCAAATGATATACCGTTGAAAATTTTCAAAATTGTCGCTGAACAATCACATCAAATGGTATACATTCGGAAATTTCCAAAATTATCGCAGAGCAATCACATCAAATGCTTAACATTCAGAAATTTTAAAAATTATTGAAGAAAAATCACATCAAATGATATACGTTCGGAAATTTTCAAAATTATCGCAGAAATATAACCTCAAATGACAAACCTTCGAAAAGTTTCAAAATAATCGCAGAAAGATGACATCAAATGATATACCTTCGCAAATATCAAAATTATCGTAGAACTATCACATTAAATGATATACCTTCGGAAATTTTCAAAATTATCGCAGAACAATTTCATCAAAAGATACACCTTCGGAAATTTTCAAAATTATCGCAGAAATTCACATCAAATGATATTCCTTCGAAAATTTTTAAATTTATCTTAGAACAATCACAGCAAAAGATATACCATTGGAAATTTTCAAAATTGTCGCAGAATATTATTATCAAAAGATAAACCTTAAGAAATTTTCAAAATTATTGCAGAACCATCAGAACAAATGATTCACCTTGAAATTTCCAAAATTATCGCAGAGCAATCACATCAAATGACAAACTTTCAGAAATTTTCTAAATTATCGCAGAATAATTATATCAAATGATATAGCTTCTGAAATTTCCAAAATTATCGCAGAACTATCACATCAAATGGTATACCTTCTGAAATTTTAAAAATTATCGCAGAACAATCACATCAACTGATTTGCCTTCAGATATTTTCAAAATTATCGCAGAACAATCACATCAAATGCTATACCATCGGAAATTTTCAAAATTATCGCAGAACAATCAAATCAAATGGTTAACCTTCGGAAATTTCCAAAATTATCGCAAAACAATCACATCAAATGATATGCCTTCGGAAATTTTCAAAATTATATAAGAACAATCACATCAAATGATAAAACTTCGGAAATTTTAAAAATTATCGTAGAAAAATCACATCAAATAACATACCTTCGAAAATATACAAAATTATCGCAGAACCATCACATCAAATGATATAACTTCGCAAATTTCAAAATTATTGCAAAACTATCAAATAAATGGAAACCCCTTGGGAAATTTTCAAAATTATCGCAGAACAATCACATCAAATGCTATACCATCGAAAATTTTCAAAATTATCGCAGAACAATCACATCGAATGATATGCCTTCAGAAATTTTCAAAATTATCGCAGAACAATCACATCAAATGATATACCTTCGGAAAATTTAATATTATCGCAGAACAATTACATCATCTGACAAACTTTCGGAAATTTTCAAAATTATCGCAGAACAATCACAACAAATGATATGATTTCGGAAATTTTTCAAAATTATCGCAGAACAAACACATCAAATGATATACCTTCGGAAATTTACAAAATTATCGCAGAACAATTACATCAAATGATAAACCTTCGGAAATTTTCAAAATTATCGCAGAACAGTCACAACAAATGACAAACCTCCGTAAATTTCCGTAATTATCGCAGAGCAGCCACATCAAATAATAAACCTTCGGAAATTTTCAAAAATCAAATGATAAACCTTAGGAAATTTTCAAAATTATCGCAGAACATTAACATCAAATGATATAACTTTTGAAATTTTCAAGATTATCGCAGAACAATAACATCAAATGATAAACCTTCGGATATTTACAACATTATCGCAGAACAATCACATCAAATGATATACCTTCGGAAATTTTCAAAATTATCGCAGAACAATCACATCAAATGACATACCTTCGAAAACTTTCAAAATTATCGCATAACGATCACATCAAATGATATACCTTCGCCAATTTCAAAATTATCGCATAACTATTACATCAAATGATAAACCTTCGGAAATTTTCAAAATAATCGCAGAACAATCACTTCAAATGGTATACCTTCTGAAATTTCCAAAATTAACGCAGAACTATCACATCAAATGGTATACCTTCTGAATTTTCCAAAATATCGCAAAACAATCACATCAACTGATTTGCCTTCAGAAATTTTCAAAATTATCGCAGAACAATCACATCAAATGCTATACCATCGAAAATTTTCAAAATTATCGCAGAACAATCAAATCAAATGGTTTACCTTCGGAAATTTTTTAAAATTATCGCAGAACAATCGCATAAAATAATATGCCTTCGGAACCTTTCAAAATTATGTAAGAACAATCACATCAAATGATATACCTTCGGAAATTTTCAAAATTATCGCAGAAAAATCACATCAAATGTTAAACCTCCGGAAATTTTCGAGATAATCGCAGAACAATCACTTCAAATGGTATACCTTCTGAAATTCCCAAAATTATCGCAGAGCAATCACATAAATTAAAAACCTTCAGAAATTTTCCGAATTATCGCAGAACAATCACATCAAATGATATACCTTCGGAAATTTTAAAAATTATCGCAGAACAATCACATCAAATGACATACCTTCGAAAACTTTTAAAATTATCGCACAACAATCACATCAACTGATATGCCTTCAGAAATTTTCAAAATTATCGCAGAACAATAACATCAAATGATATACCTTCGGAAATTTCCAAAATTATCGCAGAACAATCACATCAAATGATATGCCTTCGGAAATTTTCAAAATAATATAAGAACAATCACATCAAATGATATACCTTCGGAAATTTAAAAAATCATCGCAGAACAATCACATCAAATAACATACCTTCGAAAATTTTCAAAATTATCGCAGAACGATCACATCAAATGATATGCCTTCGCAAATTTCAAAATTATCGCAAAACGATCACATCAAATGGAACACCTTCGGAAATTTTCAAAATTATCGCAGAACAATTAAATCAAATTATACACCTTCGGAAATTTTCAAGATCATCGCAGAACAATCACATCAAATTATATACCTTCGAAAATTTTACAAAATATCCCAGTTTAATCACATCAAATGATAAACCATTGGAAATTTTAAAAATTGTCGCAGAACAATCACATCAAATGGTTAACCTTCGGAAATTTCCAAAATTATCGCAGAACAATCACATCAAATGATATGCCTTCAGAAATTTTCAAAATTATCGCATATTAATCACAGCAAATGATAAACCTTTGGAAAATTTAATATTATCGCAGAGCAATTACATCATCTGACAAACTTTCGGAAATTTTAAAAATTATCGCAGAACAATTACAACAAAATATATGCCTTCGCAAATTTTTCACAATTATCGCAGAACATTCACATCAAATGATATACCTTCGGAAATTTTCAAAATTATCGCAGAACAATCACATCAAATGACATACCTTCGAAAACTTTCAAAATTATCGCATAACGATCACATCAAATGATATACCTTCGCCAATTTCAAAATTATCGCATAACTATTACATCAAATGATAAACCTTCGGAAATTTTCAAAATAATCGCAGAACAATCACTTCAAATGGTATACCTTCTGAAATTTCCAAAATTAACGCAGAACTATCACATCAAATGGTATACCTTCTGAATTTTCCAAAATATCGCAAAACAATCACATCAACTGATTTGCCTTCAGAAATTTTCAAAATTATCGCAGAACAATCACATCAAATGCTATACCATCGAAAATTTTCAAAATTATCGCAGAACAATCAAATCAAATGGTTTACCTTCGGAAATTTTTTAAAATTATCGCAGAACAATCGCATAAAATAATATGCCTTCGGAACCTTTCAAAATTATGTAAGAACAAACACATCAAATGATATACCTTCGGAAATTTTCAAAATTATCGCAGAACAATAACATCAAATGTTAAACCTCCGGAAATTTTCGAGATAATCGCAGAACAATCACTTCAAATGGTATACCTTCTGAAATTCCCAAAATTATCGCAGAGCAATCACATAAATTAAAAACCTTCAGAAATTTTCCGAATTATCGCAGAACAATCACATCAAATGATATACCTTCGGAAATTTTAAAAATTATCGCAGAACAATCACATCAAATGACATACCTTCGAAAACTTTTAAAATTATCGCACAACAATCACATCAACTGATATGCCTTCAGAAATTTTCAAAATTATCGCAGAACAATAACATCAAATGATATACCTTCGGAAATTTCCAAAATTATCGCAGAACAATCACATCAAATGATATGCCTTCGGAAATTTTCAAAATAATATAAGAACAATCACATCAAATGATATACCTTCGGAAATTTAAAAAATCATCGCAGAACAATCACATCAAATCACATACCTTCGAAAATTTTCAAAATTATCGCAGAACGATCACATCAAATGATATGCCTTCGCAAATTTCAAAATTATCGCAAAACAATCACATCAAATGGAACACCTTCGGAAATTTTCAAAATTATCGCAGAACAATTAAATCAAATTATACACCTTCGGAAATTTTCAAGATCATCGCAGAACAATCACATCAAATTATATACCTTGGAAAATTTTACAAAATATCCCAGTTTAATCACATCAAATGATAAACCATTGTAAATTTTAAAAATTGTCGCAGAACAATCACATCAAATGGTTAACCTTCGGAAATTTCCAAAATTATCGCAGAACAATCACATCAAATGATATGCCTTCAGAAATTTTCAAAATTATCGCATATTAATCACATCAAATGATAAACCTTTTTTAAAATTTAATATTATCGCAGAGCAATTACATCATCTGACATACTTTCGGAAATTTTAAAAATTATCGCAGAACAATCACAACAAAATATATGCCTTCGCAAATTTTTCACAATTATCGCAGAACAACCACATCAAATGATATACCTTCGGAAATTTTCAAAATTATTGCAGAACAATCACATCAAATAATAAACCTTCGGAAATTTTCAAAAATCAAATGATAAACCTTAGGAAATTTTCAAAATTATCGCAGAACATTAACATCAAATGATATAACTTCGGAAATTTTCAAGATTATCGCAGAACAAAAACATCAAATGATAAACCTTCGGAGATTTACAAAATTATCGCAGAACAATCACATCAAATTAGATACATCGGAAATTTTCAAAATTATCGCAGAGCAATCACATCAAATGATATTCCTTCGAAAATTTTCAAAATTATCCAAGAACAATCACATCAAATTAAATACCATTGAAAATTTTAAAAATTGTCGCAGAACAATCACATAAATGGTTTACCTTCGGAAATTTCCAAAATTATCGCAGAACAATCACATCAAATGATATGCCTTCGGAAACTTTCAAAATTATCGCAGAACAATCACATCAAATGACATACCTTCGAAAACTTTCAAAATTATCGCAGAGCGATCACATCAAATGATAAACCTTCGCAAATTTCAAAATTATCGCAGAACTATCACATCAAATGATATACCTTCGGAAATTTTCAACATTATCGCAAAACAATCACTTCAAATGGTATACCTTCTGAAATTTCCAAAATTATCGCAGATCTATCACATCAAATGGTATACCTTCTGAATTTTCCACAATTATCGCAGAACAATCACATCAAATGATAAACTTTCGGAAAATTTAATATTATCGCAGAACAATTGCATCATCAGACAAACTTTCGGAAATTTTCAAAATTATCGCAGAACAATCACAACAAATTATATGCCTTCGGAAATTTTTCAAAATTATCGCAGAACAACCACATCAAATGATATACCTTCGGAAATTTTCAAAATTATCGTAGAACAATCACATCAAATGATAAACCTTCGGAAATTTTCAAAATTATCGCAGAACCGTCACAACAAATGACAAACCTTCGTAAATTTCCGAAATTATCGCAGAGCAGTCACATCAAATAATAAACCTTCGGAAATTTTCAAAAATCAAATGATAAACCTTAGGAAATTTTCAAAATTATCGCAGAACATTAACATCAAATGATATAACTTCGGAAATTTTCAAGATTATCGCAGAACAATAACATCAAATGATAAACCTTCGGATATTTACAAAATTATCGCAGAACAATCACATCAAATTATATACATCGGAAATTTTCAAATTATCGCAGAACAATCAGATCAAATGATATTCCTTTGAAAATTTTCAAAATTATCCCAGAACAATCACATCAAATGCTATACCTCCGGAAATTTTCGAGATAATCGCAGAACAATCACTTCAAATGGGTTACCCTCAGAAATTTCCAAAATTATCGCAGAGCAATCACATCAAATGATAAACCTTCAGAAATTTTCCACATTATCGCAGAAGAATCACATCAAATGATATACCTTCGGAAATTTTCAAAATTATCGCAGAACAATAACATCAAATGACATTCTTTCGAAAACTTTCGAAATTATCGCAGAACGATCACATCAAATGATATGCCTTCGCAAATTTCAAAATTATCCCAGAACTATCACATCAAATGATATACCTTCGGAAATTTTCAAAATTATCGCAGAACAGTCACTTCAAATAATATACCTTCTGAAATTTCCAAAATTGTCGCAGAACTATCACATCAAATGGTACACCTTCGGAAATTTTCAAAATTATCGCAGAACAATCACATCAAATGATATAACTTCGAAAGTTTTACAAAATATCCCAGATTAATCACATCAAATGATATACCATTGGAAATTTTAAAAATTGTCGCAGAACAATCACATCAAATGGTTAACCTTCGGCAATTTCCAAAATTATCGCAGAACAATCACATCAACCGATTTGCCTTCAGAAATTTTTAAAATTATCGAAGACCAATCACATCAAATGATATACCTTCGGAAATTTTCAAAATTATCGCAGAACAATCAAATCAAATGGTTTACCTTCCGAAATTTCCAAAATTATCGCAGAACAATCACATCAAATGATATGCCTTCGGAAATTTTCAAAATTATATAAGAACAATCACATCAAATGATATACCTTCGGAAATTTTAAAAATTATCGCAGAACAATCACATCAAATGAAATACCTTCGAAAACTTTCAAAATTATTGCAGAACGGTCATCAAATGGAACAGCTTCGGAAATTTTCAAATTTATCGCAGAACAATTAAATCAAATGATAAGCCTTCGGAAATTTTCATGATCATCGCAGAACAATCACATCAAATGATATACTTTCGAAAATTTTACAAAATATCCCAGTTTAATCACATCAAATGATATACCATTGGAAATTTTAAAAATTGTCGCAGAACAATCACATCAAATGGTTTACCTTCGGAAATTTCCTAAATAATCGCAGAACAACCACATCAAATGATATGCCTTCGGAAATTTTCAAAATTATATAAAAACAATAATATCAAATGATATACCTTCGGAAATTTTGAAAAATATCGCAGCTTAATCACATCAAATGCTATACCTTCGGAAATTTTCAAAATGATCGCAGCATAATCACACCAAATGATATACCTTCGGAAATATTAAAAATTATCGCAGAAATATAACATCTTATTATATACCTTCGGAAATTTTCCAAATTATCGCAGAACAATCACATCAAATGATATACCCTCGGAAATTTCATAAAATATCGCAGCACAATCACATCAAATGATGTACCTTCTGAAATTTTCAAAACTATCGCAGAAATATCATACCAAACGATATACATTCGGAAATTTTCATAATTATCGCAGAAATATCACATCAAATGATATACATTCGGAAATTTTAAAATTATTGCAGAGCAATTATATCATCTTACCTTCGTTCGGAAATTTTAGAATTAATCGCAGAACAATCACTCCAAATGATATGCCTTCGGAAATTTTTCATAATTATTGCAGAACAACCACAACAAATAATATACCTTCGGAATATTTCAAAACTTTCGCAGAATCATCACATCAAATGATATACCTTCGGATATTTTCAAAATAATCGCAAAATGATCACATCAAATGATATACCTTCGCAAATTTCAAAATTATCGCAAAACTATCACATCAAATGATCAACTTCGAAAATTTTCAAAATTATCGCAGAATAATTATATAAGATGATCGGAAATTTTCAAAATCATCGCAGAAAAATCACATCAAATGATATTCCTTCGAAAATTTTCAAAATTATTTCAAAATAATCACATCAAATGATATACCCTTGGAAATTTAAGAAATTGTCGCAGAATAATCACATCAAATGGTTTACCTTCGGAAATTTCCATAATTATCGCAAAACAATCAAATTAAATGATTTGCTTTCGGAAATTTTCAAAATTATATAAGAACAATAACATCAAATGATATGCCTTCGGAAATTTTCAAAATTATCGCAGATTAATCACATCAAATGCTATACCTTGGGAAATTTTCAAAATCATCGCAGAACAATCAGTTCAAATGGTATACCTTCAGAAATTTCTTAAACTATCGCAGAGCAATAATATGAAATGATAAACCTTCAGAATTTTTCAAAATTATCGCAGAACAATCACAGCAAATGATATAACTTCGGAAATTTTCAAAATTATCGCAGAACAATCACATCATATGACATAACTTCGGAAATTTTCAAAATTATCGCAGAACAATCTTTTTAAATGGTACACCTTCGGAAATTTCCAAAATTATCGTCGAGCAATATCATCAAATGATAAACTTTCAGAAATTTTCAAAACTATCGCAGAATAATAATACAAAATGATATGCCTTCGGATATTTTTCATAATTATCGCAGAACAATCACTTTAAATGGTACACCTTCGGATATTTCCAAAATTATCGTCGAGCAATATCATCAAATGATAAACATTCAGAAATTTTCAAAATTATCGCAGAATAATAACACCAAATGATATGCCTTCGGAAATTTTTCATAATTATTGAAAAACAACCACAACAAATAATATACCTTCGGAGTATTTCAAAACTTTCGCAGAATCATCACATCAAATGATATACCTTCGGATATTTTCAAAATTGTCGCAGAACAATCACATCAAATGACATACCTTCGAAAACTTTCAAAATTATCGCAGAACGACCACATCAACTGATATACCTTCGCAAATTTCAAAATTATCGCAAAATTATCAAATCAAATGATACAACGTCGAAAATTTTCAAAATTATCGCAGAATAATTAAATCAGATGATACACCTTCGGAAATTTTCAAAATCATCGCCGAACAATCACATCAAATGATGTTCCTTCGAAAATTTTCAAAATTATTTCAAAATAATCACATCAAATGATATACCCTTGGAAATTTTAAAAATTGTCGCAGAAAAATCACATCAAATGGTTTACCTTCGGAAATTTCCAAAATTATCGCAGAACAATAACATCAAACTATATGCCTTCGGAAATTTTCAAAATTATCGCAGAACAATCACATCAAATGATATACCTTCGGAAATTTTCAAAATTATCGCAGAACAATCACATCAAATGCTTTATCTTCGGAAATTTTCAAAATTATCGCAGAACAATCACTTCAAATCGTATATCTTCGGAAATTACCAAAATTATCGCACAGCAATCACATAAATTGCTAAACCTTCAGAAATTTTCAAAAGTGTCGCAGAACATTCACATCAAATGGCTTACCTTCGAAAATTTCCAAAATTATCGCAGAACAATCACATCAAATGATATTCCATCGGATATTTTCAAAATTATCGCAAAGCAATCACATCAAATGATATACCTTCGGAAATTTTCAAAATTATCACAGAACATTAACATCAAATGCTATACCGTCGGAAATTTTAAAAATTGTCGCCGAACAATCAGATCAAATGGTTTACCTTCGGAAATTTCCAAAATTATCGCAGAACAATCAAATCAAATGATTTGCGTTCGGAAAATTTCAAAATTATATAAGAACAATAATATCAAATGACATGCCTTCGGAAATTTTCAAAATTATCGCAGATTAATCACATCAAATGCTATACCTTGGGAAAGTTTCAAAATAATCGCAGAACAATCACTTCAAATGGTATACCTTCAGAAATTTCAAAAATTATCGCAGAGCAATAATATCAAATGATAAACTTTCAGAAATTTTCAAAATTATCGCAGAAAAATTACAGCAAATGATATATTTTCGGAAATTTCCAAAATTATCGCAGAACAATCACATCAAATGCTAAACCTCCGGAAATTTTTGAGATAATCGCAGAACAATCACTTCAAATGGTATATCTTCTGAAATTTCCAAAATTATCGCAGAGCAATCAAATCAAATGATAAACCTTCTTTCGAAGAACAATCACATCAAATGATAAACATTCGGAAATTTTCAAAATTATCGTAGAACAGTCACAACAAATGACAAACCTTTTCAAGATTATCGCAGAGCAATCACATCAAATGATATTCCTTCGAAAATTTTCAAAATTATCCAAGAACAATCACATCAAATTATATACCATTGGAAATTTTACAAATTGTCGCAGAACAATCACATTAAATGGTTTACCTTCGGAAATTTCCAAAATTATCGCAGAACAATCACATCAAATGATATGCCTTCGGAAACTTTCAAAATTATGTAAGAACAATCACATCAAATGATATAACTTCGGAAATTTTCAAAATTATCGCAGAACAATCACATCAAATGCTAAACCTCCGGAAATTTTCGAGATAATCGCAGAACAATCACTACAAATGGTATACCTTCTGAAATTTCCAAAATTTTCGCAGAGCAATCACATCAAATGATAAACCTTCAGAAATTTTCCAAATTATCGCAGAACAGTCACATCAAATGATATACCTTCGGAAATTTTCAAAATTATCGCAGAACAATCACACCAAATGACATACCTTCGAAAACTTTCAAAATTATCGCAGAGCGATCACATCAAATGATATACATTCGCAAATTTCAACATTATCGCAGAACTATCACATCAAATGATATACCTTCGGAATTTTTCAAAATTATCGCAAAACAATCACTTCAAATGGTATACCTTCTGAAATTTCCAAAATTATCGCAGATCTATCACATCAAATGGTATACCTTCTGAATTTTCCAAAATTATCGCAGAATAATCACATCAACTGATATGCCTTCAGATATTTTCAAAATTATCGCAGAACAATCACATCAGATGATATACCTTCGAAAATTTTACAAAATATCCCAGTTTAATCACATCAAATGATATCCCATTGGACATTTTAAAAATTGTCGCAGAACAATCACATCAAATGGTTAACCTTCGGAAATTTCCAAAAGTATCGCAGAACAATCACATCAAATGATATGCCTTCAGAAATTTTCAAAATTATCGCAGAACAATCACATCAAATGATATACCTTCGGAAAATTTTATATTATCGCAGAACAATTACATCATCAGACAAACTTTCGGAAATTTTCAAAATTATCGCAGAACAATCACAACAAATGATATGCCTTCGGAAAGTTTTCAAAATTATCGCAGAACAACCACATCAAATGATATACCTTCGGAAATTTTCAAAATTATCGCAGAACAATCACATCAAATGATAAACCTTCGGAAATTTTCAAAAATCAAATGATAAACCTTAGGAAATTTTCAAAATTATCGCAGAACATTAACATCAAATGATATAACTTCGGAAATTTTCAAGATTATCGCAGAACAATAACATCAAATGATAAACCTTCGGGTATTTACAAAATTATCGCAGAACAATCACATCAAATTATATACATCGGAAATTTTCAAAATTATCGCAGAACAATCAGATCAAATGATATTCCTTTGAAATTTTTCAAAATTATCCCAGAACAATCACATCAAATGCTATACCTCCGGAAATTTTCGAGATAATCGCAGAACAATCACTTCAAATGGGTTACCCTCAGAAATTTCCAAAATTATCGCAGAGCAATCACATCAAATGATAAACCTTCAGAAATTTTCCACATTATCGCAGAAGAATCACATCAAATGATATACCTTCGGAAATTTTCAAAATTGTCGCAGAACAATAACATCAAATGACATTCTTTCGAAAACTTTCGAAATTATCGCAGAACGATCACATCAAATGATATACCTTCGCAAATTTCAAAATTATCCCAGAACTATCACATCAAATGATATACCTTCGGAAATTTTCAAAATTATCGCAGAACAATCACTTCAAATAATATACCTTCTGAAATTTCCAAAATTGTCGCAGAACTATCACATCAAATGGTACACCTTCGGAAATTTTCAAAATTATCGCAGAACAATCACATCAAATGATATAACTTCGAAAATTTTACAAAATATCCCAGATTAATCACATCAAATGATATACCATTGGAAATTTTAAAAATTGTCGCAGAACAATCACATCAAATGGTTAACCTTCGGCAATTTCCAAAATTATCGCAGAACAATCACATCAACCGATTTGCCTTCAGAAATTTTTAAAATTATCGAAGAACAATCACATCAAATGATACACCTTCGGAAATTTTCAAAATTATCGCAGAACAATCACATCAAATGCTATACCATCGGAAATTGTCAAAATTATCGCAGAACAATCAAATCAAATGGTTTACCTTCGGAAATTTCCAAAATTATCGCAGAACAATCACATCAAATGATATGCCTTCGGAAATTTTCAAAATTATATAAGAACAATCACATCAAATGATATACCTTCGGAAATTTTAAAAATTATCGCAGAACAATCACATCAAATGAAATACCTTCGAAAACTTTCAAAATTATTGCAGAACGGTCATCAAATGGAACAGCTTCGGAAATTTTCAAATTTATCGCAGAACAATTAAATCAAATGATAAGCCTTCGGAAATTTTCATGATCATCGCAGAACAATCACATCAAATGATATACTTTCGAAAATTTTACAAAATATCCCAGTTTAATCACATCAAATGATATACCATTGGAAATTTTAAAAATTGTCGCAGAACAATCTTATAATATGGTTTACCTTCGGAAATTTCCTAAATAATCGCAGAACAACCACATCAAATGATATGCCTTCGGAAATTTTCAAAATTATATAAGAACAATAATATCAAATGATATACCTTCGGAAATTTTGAAAAATATCGCAGCTTAATCACATCAAATGCTATACCTTCGGAAATTTTCAAAATGATCGCAGCATAATCACACCAAATGATATACCTTCGGAAATATTAAAAATTATCGCAGAAATATAACATCTTATTATATACCTTCGGAAATTTTCCAAATTATCGCAGAACAATCACATCAAATGATATACCCTCGGAAATTTCATAAAATATCGCAGCACAATCACATCAAATGATGTACCTTCTGAAATTTTCAAAACTATCGCAGAAATATCATACCAAACGATATACATTCGGAAATTTTCAAAATTATCGCAGAAATATCACATCAAATGATATACATTCGGAAATTTTAAAATTATTGCAGAGCAATTATATCATCTTACCTTCGTTTGGAAATTTTAGAAATAATCGCAGAACAATCACTCCAAATGATATGCCTTCGGAAATTTTTCATAATTATTGCAGAACAACCACAACAAATAATATACCTTCGGAATATTTCAAAACTTTCGCAGAATCATCACATCAAATGATATACCTTCGGATATTTTCAAAATAATCGCAAAATGATCACATCAAATGATATACCTTCGCAAATTTCAAAATTATCGCAAAACTATCACATCAAATCATCAACTTCGAAAATTTTCAAAATTATCGCAGAATAATTATATAAGATGATCGGAAATTTTCAAAATCATCGCAGAAAAATCACATCAAATGATATTCCTTCGAAAATTTTCAAAATTATTTCAAAATAATCACATCAAATGATATACCCTTGGAAATTTAAGAAATTGTCGCAGAATAATCACATCAAATGGTTTACCTTCGGAAATTTCCATAATTATCGCAAAACAATCAAATTAAATGATTTGCTTTCGGAAATTTTCAAAATTATATAAGAACAATAACATCAAATGATATGCCTTCGGAAATTTTCAAAATTATCGCAGATTAATCACATCAAATGCTATACCTTGGGAAATTTTCAAAATCATCGCAGAACAATCACTTCAAATGGTATACCTTCAGAAATTTCTTAAACTATCGCAGAGCAATAATATGAAATGATAAACCTTCAGAATTTTTCAAAATTATCGCAGAACAATCATAGCAAATGATATAACTTCGGAAATTTTCAAAATTATCGCAGAACAATCACATCATATGACATAACTTCGGAAATTTTCAAAATTATCGCAGAACAATCTTTTTAAATGGTACACCTTCGGAAATTTCCAAAATTATCGTCGAGCAATATCATCAAATGATAAACTTTCAGAAATTTTCAAAACTATCGCAGAATAATAATACAAAATGATATGCCTTCGGATATTTTTCATAATTATCGCAGAACAATCACTTTAAATGGTACACCTTCGGATATTTCCAAAATTATCGTCGAGCAATATCATCAAATGATAAACATTCAGAAATTTTCAAAATTATCGCAGAATAATAACACCAAATGATATGCCTTCGGAAATTTTTCATAATTATTGAAAAACAACCACAGCAAATAATATACCTTCGGATTATTTCAAAACTTTCGCAGAATCATCACATCAAATGATATACTTTCGGATATTTTCAAAATTGTCGCAGAACAATCACATCAAATGACATACCTTCGAAAACTTTCAAAATTATCGCAGAACGACCACATTAACTGATATACCTTCGCAAATTTCAAAATTATCGCAAAATTATCAGATCAAATGATACAACGTCGAAAATTTTCAAAATTATCGCAGAATAATTAAATCAGATGACACACCTTCGGAAATTTTCAAAATCATCGCCGAACAATCACATCAAATGATATTCCTTCGAAAATTTTCAAAATTATTTCAAAATAATCACATCAAATGATATACCCTTGGAAATTTTAAAAATTGTCGCAGAAAAATCACATCAAATGGTTTACCTTCGGAAATTTCCAAAATTATCGCAGAACAATCACATCAAATGATATGCCATGTGATATTTTCAAAATTATCGCAGAACAATCACATCAAATGATATACCTTCGGAAATTTTCAAAATTATCGCAGAACAATCACATCAAATGCTTTATCTTCGGAAATTTTCAAAATTATCGCAGAACAATCACTTCAAATCGTATATCTTCGGAAATTACCAAAATTATCGCAGAGCAATCACATAAATTGCTAAACCTTCAGAAATTTTCAAAAGTGTCGCAGAACATTCACATCAAATGGCTTACCTTCGAAAATTTCCAAAATTATCGCAGAACAATCACATCAAATGATTTTCCATCGGATATTTTCAAAATTATCGCAAAGCAATCACATCAAATGATATACCTTCGGAAATTTTCAAAATTATCACAGAACATTAACATCAAATGCTATACCGTCGGAAATTTTAAAAATTGTCGCAGAACAATCAGATCAAATGGTTTACCTTCGGAAATTTCCAAAATTATCGCAGAACAATCAAATCAAATGATTTGCCTTCGGAAAATTTCAAAATTATATAAGAACAATAATATCAAATGATATGCCTTCGGAAATTTTCAAAATTATCGCAGATTAATCACATCAAATGCTATACCTTGGGAAATTTTCAAAATAATCGCAGAACAATCACTTCAAATGGTATACCTTCAGAAATTTCAAAAATTATCGCAGAGCAATAATATCAAATGATAAACTTTCAGAAATTTTCAAAATTATCGCAGAACAATCACAGCAAATGATATATTTTCGGAAATTTCCAAAATTATCGCAGAACAATCACATCAAATGCTAAACCTCCGGAAATTTTTGAGATAATCGCAGAACAATCACTTCAAATGGTATATCTTCTGAAATTTCCAAAATTATCGCAGAGCAATCACATCAAATGATAAACCTTCAGAAATTTTCCAAATTATCGCAGAACAATCACATCAAATGATATACCTTCGGAAATTTTCAAAATTATCGCAGAACAATCACATCAAATGATATACCTTCGGAAATTTTCAAAATTATCGCAGAACAATCACATCAAATGATAAACATTCGGAAATTTTCAAAATTATCGTAGAACAGTCACAACAAATGACAAACCTTTTCAAGATTATCGCAGAGCAATCACATCAAATGATATAATTCCTTCGAAAATTTTCAAAATTATCCAAGAACAATCACATCAAATTATATACCATTGGAAATTTTACAAATTGTCGCAGAACAATCACATTAAATGGTTTACCTTCGGAAATTTCCAAAATTATCGCAGAACAATCACATCAAATGATATGCCTTCGGAAACTTTCAAAATTATGTAAGAACAATCACATCAAATGATATACCTTCGGAAATTTTCAAAATTATCGCAGAACAATCACATCAAATGCTAAACCTCCGGAAATTTTCGAGATAATCGCAGAACAATCACTACAAATGGTATACCTTCTGAAATTTCCAAAATTTTCGCAGAGCAATCACATCAAATGATAAACCTTCAGAAATTTTCCAAATTATCGCAGAACAGTCACATCAAATGATATACCTTCGGAAATTTTCAAAATTATCGCAGAACAATCACACCAAATGACATACCTTCGAAAACTTTCAAAATTATCGCAGAGCGATCACATCAAATGATATACCTTCGCAAATTTCAACATTATCGCAGAACTATCACATCAAATGATATACCTTCGGAATTTTCCAAAATTATCGCAAAACAATCACATCAACTGATATGCCTTCAGATATTTTCAAAATTATCGCAGAACAATCATATCAAATGATATACCTTCGAAAATTTTACAAAATATCCCAGTTTCATCACATCAAATGATATCCCATTGGACATTCTAAAAATTGTCGCAGAACAATCACATCAAATGGTTAACCTTCGGAAATTTCCAAAATTATCGCAGAACAATCACATCAAATGATATGCCTTCAGAAATTTTCAAAATTATCGCAGAACAATCACATCAAATGATATACCTTCGGAAAATTTTATATTATCGCAGAACAATTACATCATCAGACAAACTTTCGGAAATTTTCAAAATTATCGCAGAACAATCACAACAAATGATATGCCTTCGGAAAGTTTTCAAAATTATCGCAGAACAACCACATCAGATGATATACCTTCGGAAATTTTCAAAATTATCGCAGAACAATCACATCAAATGATAAACCTTCGGAAATTTTCAAAATTATCGCAGAACAGTCACAACAAATGACAAACCTTCGTTAGTTTCCGAAATTATCGCAGAGCAATCACATCAAATAATAAACCTTCGGAAATTTTAAAAATCAAATGATAAACCTTAGGAAATTTTCAAAATTATGGCAGAACATTAATATCAAATGATATAACTTCGGAAATTTTCAAGATTATCGCAGAACAATAACATCAAATGATAAAACTCCGGATTTTTACAAAATTATCGCAGAACAATCACATCAAATTATATACATCGGAAATTTTCAAAATTATCGCAGAACAATCACATCAAATGATATTCCTTCGAAAATTTTCAAAATTATCCCAGAAAAATCACATCAAATTATATACCATTGGAAATTTTAAAAATTGTCGCAGAACAATCACATCAAATGGTTTACCTTCGGAAATTTCCAAAACTATCGCAGAACTATCACATCAAATGATATACCTTCGGAAATTTACAAAATTATCGCAGAACAATCACTTCAAATGGTATACCTTCTGAAATTTCCAAAATTGTCGCAGAACTATCACATCAAATGGTACACCTTCGGAAATTTTCAAAATTATCGCAGAACAATCACATCAAATGCTATACCTCCGGAAATTTTCGAGATAATCGCAGAGCAATCACTTCAAATGGGTTACCCTCAGAAATTTCCAAAATTATCGCAGAGCAATCACATCAAATGATAAACCTTCAGAAATTTTCCAAATTATCGAAGAACAATCACATCAAATGATATACCTTCGGAAATTTTCAAAATTATCGCAGAACAATAACATCAAATGACATACCTTCGAAAACTTTCGAAATTATCGCAGAACGATCACATCAAATGATATACCTTCGCAAATTTCAAAATTATCGCAGAACTATCACATCAAATGATATACCTTCGGAAATTTACAAAATTATCGCAGAACAATCACTTCAAATGGTATACCTTCGGAAATTTCCAAAATTGTCGCAGAACTATCACATCAAATGGTACACCTTCGGAAATTTTCAAAATTATCGCAGAACAATCACATCAAATGATATACCTTCGAGAACTTTCAAAATTATCGCAAAACGATCACATCAAATGATATACCTTCGCAAATTTCAAAATTATCGCAAAACTATCACATCAAATGATACAACTTCGAAAATTTTCAAAATTATCGCAGAATAATTAAATAAGATGATACACCTTCGGAAATTTTCAAAATCATCGCAGAAAAATCACATCAAATGATATTCCTTCGAAAATTTTCAAAATTATTTCAAAATAATCACATCAAATGATATACCCTTGGAAATTTTAAAAATTGTCGCAGAACAATCACACAAATTGGTTTACCTTCGGAAATTTCCAAAATTATCGCAGATTAATCACATCAAATGATATGCCATCGGATATTTTCAAAATTATCGCAAAACAATCATATCAAATGATATACCATCGGAAATTTTCAAAATTATAGCAGAACAATCATATCAAATACTATATCGTCGGAAATTTTAAAAATTGTCGCAGAACAATCAGATCAAATGGTTTACCTTCGGAAATTTCCATAATTATCGCAGAACAATCAAATCAAATGATTTGCCTTCGGAAATTTTCAAAATTATATAAGAACAATAACATCAAATGATATGCCTTCAGAAAATTTTCAAAATTATCGCAGATTAATCACATCAAATGCTATACCTTGGAAAATTTTCAAAATAATCGCAGAACAATCACTTCAAATGGTATACCTTCTGAAATTTCAAAAATTATCGCAGAGCAATAATATCAAATGATAAACCTTCAGAAATTTTCAAAATTATCGCAGAACAATCACAGCAAATGATATAACTTCGGAAATTTTCAAAATTATCGCAGAACAATCACATTGTGGATACACAAACACCTACACTTAACATTCTCACATTCACTACTCACCACACTACTGGACATAATACACACTACATCAAAATTCAGAAATCAAGTAGACTAAGTTAAAAAAATGTCAATGTAAAAAAAATGAAAAATAGTGAGTTGTCAATCTGGATTGTAATAAAAAAAGGCTGTTCTTGGTTATTCTGATTGAATTAAAAAATAATGAAATACGTTGTTAACTGAAACGAATTAAGTTGAGGGCTATTATCATGTATTCGAAACAGTTGAATATTTAAATTAAATTAATTAAATACTATAAAAAACTTTTAATAAAGATTGTTACTATCATTTAAAAAAATATTTGATTTTAGAATGAATTGAAGTGCAAGAAACATCCAAAACACTTTTCAAGCCAAAATATCATTTCAAAAGATATTTGATTTCAAATACTAAAATTGGTGACCCCGACAGAGGCACGCAAGGCTAATTCAAGAAATCTAATTATGGAACTGGTGGAAGTGGTGACAAATTAGTAAATTCAGCGGACTGTATATCGAACACAAGCTATCGCGTCTAGACAAAAATTCATATGGTGCTCGAACATCTTCTGCACATCCAAGTGAATTTGAATTAAGGGAACGTCAACAGCGCACTCAGCAGCAACAATATCAACGACAGTTACAACAACAGTAATAACAGCCGCAATACTAGCAGCAGAAATACAGACAGGCAGCAGCGAAATCTCTTTGGAGCAATAAATAGCGCATACATTTCGAGGTACAACACTCCACTGCTATGAGGTAACCAAAACACTTTCTTCTTAGACTTGAAATATACTTGATGTATTGAAATATACAAGATGTCAAAAGTGTTCAATAGTACAGTACATGTAATAGTATAAAAAGTGCCAACGATTTTGCGCTAAAATTCCCGCAAATTTATTAAAAAAGCTTTGTGAAGATCGAATTTAAATATACAACATCAAGAATTCCAAAGCATCGTGCCTATAAAACTGCAATAGTTTATTGGCAAGTACAAGTTGCACTACTTGTCAAAATACATCGAGCTTCTTGAAAGAATTTCAACAGCAAACTAGATGAGATTGTATTAGGACATCATATCAATTATGATTTTTAAGTTTTTTTTTTCTAAGAAGACATCCGTTTGATTTTATAAAAAAAGTATATGAAATTATTTCAAACATTTAAACCTCACACTTAAATCATTATTATTGTAATATTACACCTTATTAGTAATTAACAATATATATTTACACACTAATTTCAGCCACCCTATTTCCTTGCCGCGTTTCGTTTTTGTCGTCGCGTAATTCCGATAGAATGTCGTTGGACAATGAGGATGCGGTTCCCTCAGGCGCGTCCGCGGTACCGCAAATAAGTGCGACCTCCATAAAACCGCCCGTGTTTTGGCAAGCAGAGCCAACTTTGTGGTTCTCTCAATTAGAGAGCCAGTTTGCGAACGCACACATTAAGTGTTCGCAAACAAAGTATCATTATGTGATTTCCTCGCTGGGTCCTGAGCAGCTGAAGGTGGTCAGGGACGTGGTTGCGAGCCCGGACCCTGACACGCCTTACGAAGTCCTCAAGAGGGCGCTTATATCGCGGCTATCAGCCAGCGATTCGGCAAAACTTAAGCACCTCTTGGGGAACCTCTCACTAGGCGATAGACAACCTTCCCAGCTGCTTCGTGATATGAAGCAGTTGGGAGGTTCCGCGGTTGGGGACGACCTTTTGAGGACCCTCTGGCTGCAGCGGCTTCCAGAGCAGACTCAGGCTATTTTAGCCTGCTCTCCGGAGGCCAGCCTGAGCAAGTGGGCGGAGACGGCAGACAAAATAGCGGAGGTTTTCGTCACGCCACAAGTAAACTCAGTCGCCGTTTCCCCCCAGCAGTCAGAGGTGGCCGCTTTGACACAGCAGGTTGCTGCCCTCACGAGGCTCGTCCACCAAACACTACGATCGCGTTCGAGGTCCCAAGGGAGATCTCGCTCGCAGCCACGTCGCCGAAGCCAGTCACGAGGAACTGGTATTTGTTGGTACCACTTCAAATTCGGCTCCAAGGCTCTAAAATGCATCCCTCCATGCGCCTTCAAGGCTGGTTCATCAGAACCAAAAAACTAAGTCGCTGTTCTCTTCAGACGGTAAGAAAACGCGACTTGTCACCTAGCCGTCGTCTAATTCTTCATGACAACTTGTCTAAACGACACTACTTGATTGACACAGGCGCAGACATTTCGGTGCTTCCAGCACCTACTACCGGAAAACTTCCACCTTCTGGTATGCGACTTGCCGCGGCAAACCAGTCGACCATCAATACCTATGGACGAAAGGTAATCAAACTAGACCTGGGACTCCGTCGTGAGTTTTCATGGGATTTTATCATTGCCGATGTCTCTAGACCCATTTTAGGCGCAGACTTTCTCTGCCACTATGGGCTAGTTGTCGACTTGGCAAATGCTATCCTTGTGGATCCTCTTACTTCGTTTTCATCGAAAGGCACATTCACATCATACAAGTGTCCAAAACCTAGTGTTTTGATTGAGAAAACCTCTGATCCACGGATGCATGCCCTTCTCACCAAGTATCATGCCATCACGGTCAATTCAGGGTTCTCACAACACTGTAAACATAAGGTGACACACCACATTTTGACCACAGGCCCTCCAATAGTATCGACACCACGTCGACTTGCACCAGATAAGCTCGCGGCGGCCAAAAAGGAATTCGATTTCCTGCTACAACAGGGAATTTGCCGCCCCTCAAATAGCAGCTGGTCTTCTCCGCTGCACATGGTACGCAAGGCTAATGGGGAATGGCGTCCTTGCGGCGATTACAGACGCCTTAACGCCATAACCGTTCCGGATAGATATCCGATCCCCATTATTCAAGACTTCTGTCATGAATTACATGGCAAAAATATCTTTTCCACCATAGACCTGACTAAGGCCTACCATCAAATCCCAGTCGAGCCGAACGATATTCCAAAGACCGCCATCTGCACACCTTTCGGACACTTTGAGTTCACCCGAATGACTTTCGGACTTTGCAATGCGGCACAATCGTTCCAACGCTTCATCCATGAAGTCCTACACGGATTAAAATTCTGTTTTATGTACCTCGACGACATTTTGGTAGCTTCTACTTCCGAAGAAGAGCACCTTGTTCACTTAGAACAAATTTTCAAAAGATTAGCGGACCATGGTCTTATTATCAACATGGAAAAATGCCATTTTCTTCGACCTTCAATCAAATTCTTAGGTCATGAGGTTTCGCCGAAAGGCATTAAGCCCTCCCCAGATCGGGTTGAGGCAATTTCAACAGCTAAACTCCCCAAGACGGTTAAAGACCTAAGAAGATTTTTGGGGATGGTCAACTTCTATCGTCGCTTTCTTCCTCACACAGCTGAGATGCAGCAACCACTCAACGCCTATCTTTGTGGCTCTAAGAAAGATGGTGCTAAGACAATCGACTGGTCAATGCAAGCTAGCAAAGCTTTTGACCAAGTCAAGACTGGTTTAACAGAAGCCACTCTATTGTCCTTTCCGGACTCAAACGCCGAGCTTGGTCTATTCGTAGACGCTTCGGATTTCGCCATGGGGGCTGCTCTGCAGCAAAAATGTCAAGGCTCTTGGCAACCCCTTGGTTTTTACTCGGCCAAATTAAGCGACGCACAAAGAAAGTATAGTGCATACGACCGCGAACTCTTAGCGGCTTATCAGGGCATTCGTTATTTCCGATACTTTTTGGAAGCCCAAAGGTTCACTCTATACACCGACCACAAACCACTGACTTTTGCTTTTAAACAAAAGCCAGAAAAGGCCACACCTCGTCAACTTAGACATCTAAGTTATATAAGTGAGTTCACTTCTGACATTCGGCATGTCTCTGGTTGCAACAACGTTGTTGCTGACGCACTCTCTCGTCTAGAGTACTGGGAAGAATGATTTCATTCTTCCCAGTACTCTCGACTTTGCCGCAATTGCCTCGTCCCAAGCATCGGACGCAAAGTTTCAGAAGATTCTCAAGGACTCTAAATTTGTTTTAAAGAAACAACCAATCTTTGGCACCAACGTCGATATTTTTTGTGAAGTGTCTGGCATAACCATTCGACCTTATATTCCTTACACGTTCAGGAAACAGGTGTTCAACTCAGAACGTAATATCGCTCACCCTGGTATTCGTGCTACAAGAAAGCACATTGCAACTAAATTCTTCTGGCCTTCGATGAACAAGGACATTGCCACTTGGGCCCGAGAATGTCTATCTTGTCAAAAATGCAAGATAACCAGACATGTGAGCAAACCTGTATCGAACTTTCCTACGGTCTCCGAACGTTTTAAGGTCATTCACATCGACATAGTTGGTCTCCTAACACACTCGCAGGGATACACTTACTGTCTCACCATAATTGACCGTTTCACACGTTGGCCTGAAGCAATTCCTTTAGCCAGCATTACTGCCAATGACTGTGCTACTGCTTTACTAAGCACCTGGATTGCTAGATTTGGAGTTCCCCAATACATTGTCACCGACCAGGGCAGACAATTCGAGTCAGCGCTCCATGCTGAGCTTGGTCGACTCTTGGGCTTCGAACGCAATCGTACCACAGCGTACCACCCTCAGGCCAACGGTTTCTTAGAAAGATGGCATCGTACTCTTGAATCGGCTATCATGGCTCACAACGATGCGTCCTGGACTAGAACACTTCCACTAATTCTTCTTGGATTACGATCTCTAATCCGAGAAGAATTCACAGCATCACCGGCACAACTCCTGTACGGAGAAAACCTGCGTCTTCCTAGTGATTTTCTTCAAGAAAATCCTAGGAAGATTAGCCAAACAGACTTTGCCAACGAACTTACGGCTACAATGGAAAAACTTCGACCAGTTGATGCTAAACATCACACAACACCGAAGATATTTATCTTCAAGCAACTCGACTCTAGCTCACATGTCTTCGTCAGAGTCGATTCTGTTCGTCCACCACTCATTCCACCGTACGACGGTCCCTTCAAAGTCCTAGCCAGACATATTAACTATTACACTCTGGAAATCAGAAACAAATCCGTCAATGTTTCCATTAACAGGCTCAAGCCTTGTTACTCGTCATCCTCTACGGAACCTGTTGACAATTCTTCCAGTAACCAGCAAGCATCAGCAACCTCGACTGCACCATTACTGCCTCCAGCTCCCGAAAAGAGACCAGCGAGGAAAGTTACATTCGCTCCGTACGTCTCTCTAGCTGGGCGAACCACAAAGGTGCCACTCTCCTACGCCTCGCGATAACGCGTAAAACGCTGGCAGGGGAGTATTGTGGATACACAAACACTTACACTTAACATTCTCACATTCACTACTCACCACACTACTGGACATAATACACACTACATCAAAATTCAGAAATCAAGTAGACTAAGTTAAAAAAAAGTCAATGTAAAAAAATGAAAAATAGTGAGTTGTCAATCTGGATTGTAATAAAAAAAGGCTGTTCTTGGTTATTCTGATTGAATTAAAAAATAATGAAATACGTTGTTAACTGAAACGAATTAAGTTGAGGGCTATTAACATGTATTAGAAACAGTTGAATATTTAAATTAAATTAATTAAATACTATAAAAAACTTTTAATAAAGATTGTTACTATCATTTAAAAAAATATTTTATTTTAGAATGAATTGAAGTGCAAGAAACATCCAAAACACTTTTCAAGCCAAAATATCATTTCAAAAGATATTTGATTTCAAATACTAAAACATCATATGATATAACTTCGGAAATTTTCAAAATTATCGCAGAACAATCTTTTTAAATGGTACACCTTCGGAAATTTCCAAAATTATCGTCGAGCATTATCATCAAATGATAAACCTTCAGAAATTTTCCAAATTATCGCAGAACAATCACATCAAATGATATACCTTCGGAAATTTTCAAAATTATCGCAGAACAATAACATCAAATGACATACCTTCGAAAACTTTCGAAATTATCGCAGAACGATCACATCAAATGATATACCTTCGGAAATTTCAAAATTATCGCAGAACTATCACATCAAATGATATACCTTCGGAAATTTACAAAATTATCGCAGAACAATCACTTCAAATGGTATACCTTCTGAAATTTCCAAAATTGTCGCAGAACTATCACATCAAATGGTACACCTTCGGAAATTTTCAAAATTATCGCAGAACAATAACATCAAATGATATACCTTCGAAAATTTTACAAAATATCCGTGTGGGTTCACAAACTATGCACCAGTGCACTAAATTGTCCTGGATGGAACCACCAAAAAATGTTCCTGAACCTATGCACCAATGCGCAAAAATTGTATCCTTAAATACAAGATAATGAGGTGTGTAGCGGTATGAAAATATCACTTAGTTCCTTATTCAAAACTTTATTGCAAATAAATGCAATTCTTTTTAACCAAAAATACAACAATAACTTAAAATATTAATGTCAATACACTTCACTCAATTACAAATATCAAATGGTACGGGATTAAAATTACCGTTTGCATATTGTGTGTTCTATGAACTCTATAGCATATCAACACACTATACGAAACGGTACTTTCTGGGTGTACCGTACATTAATATTACACAACCTTAACTACACGTGTATTTGTTAATGTCTTACTTACTACACTTCTTATGTTTTATCAAAGTTATAAGTGAGTAAGATGGAATTTGAATGTTGTGTAAAGATAGCCTTATCGGCATGCGTTTACACCTATTCGAAATTCCGAGTGAAACTGTTAGTCAAAAGAGAGAAAGAAAGAACAATTAGCATTTTAAAGGCACAATACCTGAAAGAATGTGTTGCCTCAATGAGTCTAATCGCAAATAGGACGATTGTCGAGTTGGCTCTGCCTTTTATTGTGTTTTTCTGTCCTCCATCTTGAGTGGGGAAATTCTCCACATTTATGATAATCATTAAATTTGACGTTATTATTATTTGAACTTCTGATATTGTTATCTCAGAAATTCGTGAATTTAATTTTCCTTGATTACCAACTGAATATCATAATATTTGAATAATTTTCATTGAGTTTGAATAAAATTTCATGATCCATAATTTTATTCACACAATAAATGGCGGCCTAGTCTCCACTTTCGCTTTACTATAAAGTTGGCGGATTCTCATGTATTTCATCTCTCATATGATTTTGAGGCGCCAATTTCAGTTTGAAAAAAGAAAACAAACAAACGATATTTAGTTTATTTTATAATACAATTTTAATTTTAATGGACTATATGTATAGTTAATAACAACTGTACTGACAAATTGTTTTTTGTTATATTGATAAGTTGCTGCAACAATCCCAAATTAATCACATCAAATGATATACCATTGGAAATTTTCAAAATTGTCGTAGAACAATTACATCAAATGGTTAACCTTCGGCAATTTCTAAAATTATCGCAGAACAATCACATCAACTGATTTGCCTTCAGAAATTTTCACAATTATCGCAGAACAATCGAATCAAATGATATACCTTCGGAAATTTTCAAAATTATCGCAGAGCAATCCCATCAAATGCTATACCATCGGAAATTTTCAAAATTATCGCAGAACAATCAAATCAAATGGTTTACCTTCGGAATTTTCCAAAATTTTCGCAAAACAATCACATCAAATGATACGCCTTCGGAAATTTTCAAGATCATCGCAGAACAATCACATCAAATGATATACCTTCGAAAATTTTACAAAATATCCCAGTTTAATCACATCAAATGATAAACCATTGGAAATTTTAAAAATTGTCGCAGAACAATCACATCAAATGGTTTACCTTCGGAAATTTCCTAAATTATCGCAGAACAACCACATCAAATGATATGCCTTCGGAAATTTTCAAAATTATATAAGAACAATAATATCAAGTGATATACCTTCGGAAATTTTGAAAATTATCGCAGCTTAATCACATCAAATGCTATACCTTCGGAAATTTTCAAAATTATCGCAGCATAATCACACCAAATGATAATACTTCGGAAATATGAAATATTATAATTAATTAATTATAATTATTAATTACATCTAATTATATACCTTCGGAAATTTTCCAAATTATCGCAGAACAATCACATCAAATGATATACCCTCGGAAATTTCATAAAATATCGCAGCACAATCACATCAAATGATGTACCTTTTGAAAATTTCAAAACTATCGCAGAAATATCACACCAAACGATATACATTCGGAAATTTTCAAAATTATCGCAGAAATATCACATCAAATGATATACATACGGAAATTTTAAAATTATTGCAGAACAATTACATCATCTTTCCTTCGTTCGGAAATTTTAGAAATAATCGCAGAACAATCACTCCAAATGATATGCCTTCGGAAATTTTTCATAATTATTGCAGAACAACCACAACAAATAATATACCTTCGGAATATTTCAAAACTTTCGCAGAATCATCACATCAAATGATATACCTTCGTATATTTTCAAAATTATCGCAGAACAATCACATCAAATGACATACCTTCGAAAACTTTCAAAATTATCGCAGAACGATCACATCAAATGATATACCTTCGCAAATTTCAAAATTATCGCAAAACTATCACATCAAATGGTACAAAATTGAAAATTTTCAAAATTATCGCAGAATAATTAAATAAGATGATACACCTTCGGAAATTTTCAAAATCATCGCAGAAAAATCACATCAAATGATATTTTCAAAATTATTTCAAAATAATCACATCAAATGATATACCCTTGGAAATTTTAAAAATTGTCGCAGAACAATCACATAAATTGGTTTACCTTCGGATATTTCCAAAATTATCGCAGAACAATCACATCAAATGATATGCCATCGGATATTTTCAAAATTATCGCAAAACAATCATATCAAATGATATACCATCGGAAATTTTCAAAATTATCGCAGAAAAATCACATCAAATACTATATCGTCGGAAATTTTAAAAATTGTCGCAGAACAATCAGATCAAATGGTTTACCTTCGGAAATTTCCATAATTATCGCAGAACAATCAAATCAAATGATGTGCCTTCGGAAATTTTCAAAATTATATAAGAACAATAACATCAAATGATATGCCTTCGGAAATTTTCAAAATTATCGCAGATTAATCACATCAAATGCTATATCTTGGGAAATTTTCAAAATAATCGCAGAACAATCACTTCAAATGGTATACCTTCAGAAATTTCCAAAATTATCGCAGAGCAATAATATCAAATGATAAACCTTCAGAAATTTTCAAAATTATCGCAGAACAATCAGAGCAAATGATATAACTTCGGAAATTTTCAAAATTATCGAAGAACAATCACATCATATGATATAACTTCGGAAATTTTCAAAATTATCGCAGAACAATCTTTTTAAATGGTACACCTTCGGTAATTTCCAAAATTATCGTCGAGCATTATCATCAAATGATAAATCTTCAGAAATTTTCAAAACTATCGCAGAAT
This sequence comes from Nemotelus pantherinus, assembly GCA_963978885.1. NCBI lineage: Eukaryota > Metazoa > Arthropoda > Insecta > Diptera > Stratiomyidae > Nemotelus > Nemotelus pantherinus. The sequence goes on along the minus strand of CAXBUK010000010.1, from coordinate 533,769 downwards.
AATAACACCAAATGATATGCCTTCGGATATTTTTCATAATTATTTAACTTTAAATGGTACACCTTCGGATATTTCCAAAATTATCGTCGAGCAATATCATCATATGATAAACCTTCAGAAATTTTCAAAATTATCGCAGAATAATAACATCAAATGATATGCCTTCGGATATTTTTCATAATTATCGCAGAACAACCACTTCAAAAAATATACCTTTGGAATATTTCAAAATTATCGCAGAACAATCAAATCAAATGGTATACCTTCGGATATTTTCAAAATTATCGCAGAACAATCACATCAAATGACATTCCTTCGAAAACTTTCAAAATTATCGCAGAACGATCACATCAAATGATATACCTTCGCAAATTTCAAAATGATCGCAAAACTATCACATCAAATGATACATCTTCGAAAATTTTCAAATATATCGCAGAACAATTAAATCAAATGATACAACTTCGGACATTTTCAAAATCATCGCAGAAGAATCACATCAAATTATATTCCTTCGAAAATTTTCAAAATTATCCCAGAATAATCACATCAAATGATATACCATTGAAAATTTTAAAAATTGTCGCAGAACAATCACATCAAACGCTTTACCTTCGGAAATTTCCAAAACTATCGCAGAACAATCACATCAAATGATATGCCTTCGGAAATTTTAAAAATTATCACAGAACAATCACATCAAATGATATAACTTCGGAAATTTTCAAAACTATCGCAGAACAATCACATCAAATGCTTAACCTTCGGAAATTTTCAATATTATCGCAGAATTATAACATCAAATGATATACCTTCGGAAATTTTCAAAATTATCGCAGAACAATCATATCAAATGATATACCCTCGGAAATTTCATAAAATATCGCAGCACAATCACATCAAATGATGTACCTTCTGAAATTTTCAAAACTATCGCAGAAATATCACACCAAACGATAGGCATTCGGAAATTTTCAAAATTATCGCAGAAATATCACATCAAATGATATACATTCGGAAATTTTAAAATTATTGCAGAACAATTACATCATCTTTCCTTCGTTCGGAAATTTTAGAAATAATCGCAGAACAATCACTCCAAATGATATGCCTTCGGAAATTTTTCATAATTATTGCAGAACAACCACAACAAATAATATACCTTCGGAATATTTCAAAACTTTCGCAGAATCATCACATCAAATGATAAACCTTCGTATATTTTCAAAATTATCGCAGAACAATCACATCAAATGACATACCTTCGAAAACTTTCAAAATTATCGCAGAACGATCACATCAAATGATATACCTTCGCAAATTTCAAAATTATCGCAAAACTATCACATCAAATGGTACAAAATCGAAAATTTTCAAAATTATCGCAGAATAATTAAATAAGATGATACACCTTCGGAAATTTTCAAAATCATCGCAGAAAAATCACATCAAATGATATTCCTTCGAAAATTTTCAAAATTATTTCAAAATAATCACATCAAATGATATACCCTTGGAAATTTTAAAAATTGTCGCAGAACAATCACATAAATTGGTTTACCTTCGGAAATTTCCAAAATTATCGCAGAACAATCACATCAAATGATATGCCATCGGATATTTTCAAAATTATCGCAAAACAATCATATCAAATGATATACCATCGGAAATTTTCAAAATTATCGCAGAAAAATCACATCAAATACTATATCGTCGGAAATTTTAAAAATTGTCGCAGAACAATCAGATCAAATGGTTTACCTTCGGAAATTTCCATAATTATCGCAGAACAATCAAATCAAATGATGTGCCTTCGGAAATTTTCAAAATTATATAAGAACAATAACATCAAATGATATGCCTTCGGAAATTTTCAAAATTATCGCAGATTAATCACATCAAATGCTATATCTTGGGAAATTTTCAAAATAATCGCAGAACAATCACTTCAAATGGTATACCTTCAGAAATTTCCAAAATTATCGCAGAGCAATAATATCAAATGATAAACCTTTAGAAATTTTCAAAATTATCGCAGAACAATCAGAGCAAATGATATAACTTCGGAAATTTTCAAAATTATCGAAGAACAATCACATCATATGATATAACTTCGGAAATTTTCAAAATTATCGCAGAACAATCTTTTTAAATGGTACACCTTCGGAAATTTCCAAAATTATCGTCGAGCATTATCATCAAATGATAAACCTTCAGAAATTTTCAAAACTATCGCAGAATAATAACACCAAATGATATGCCTTCGGATATTTTTCATAATTATCGCAGAACAATCACTTTAAATGGTACACCTTCGGATATTTCCAAAATTATCGTCGAGCAATATCATCATATGATAAACCTTCAGAAATTTTCAAAATTATCGCAGAATAATAACACCAAATGATATGCCTTCGGATATTTTTCATAATTATCGCAGAACAACCACTTCAAAAAATATACCTTTGGAATATTTCAAAACTATCGCAGAACAATCAAATCAAATTGTATACCTTCGGATATTTTCAAAATTATCGCAGAACAATCACATCAAATGACATTCCTTCGAAAACTTTCAAAATTATCGCAGAACGATCACATCAAATGATATACCTTCGCAAATTTCAAAATGATCGCAAAACTATCACATCAAATGATACAACTTCGAAAATTTTCAAATATATCGCAGAACAATTAAATCAAATGATACAACTTCGGACATTTTCAAAATCATCGCAGAAGAATCACATCAAATTATATTCCTTCGAAAATTTTCAAAATTATCCCAGAATAATCACATCAAATGATATACCATTGGAAATTTTAAAAATTGTCGCAGAACAATCACATCAAACGCTTTACCTTCGGAAATTTCCAAAACTATCGCAGAACAATCACATCAAATGATATGCCTTCGGAAATTTTAAAAATTATCACAGAACAATCACATCAAATGATATAACTTCGGAAATTTTCAAAACTATCGCAGAACAATCACATCAAATGCTTAACCTTCGGAAATTTTCAATATTATCGCAGAATTATAACATCAAATGATATACCTTCGGAAATTTTCAAAATTATCGCAGAACAATCACATCAAATGATATACCCTCGGAAATTTCATAAAATATCGCAGCACAATCACATCAAATGATGTACCTTCTGAAATTTTCAAAACTATCGCAGAAATATCACACCAAACGATAGGCATTCGGAAATTTTCAAAATTATCGCAGAAATATCACATCAAATGATATACATTCGGAAATTTTAAAATTATTGCAGAACAATTACATCATCTTTCCTTCGTTCGGAAATTTTAGAAATAATCGCAGAACAATCACTCCAAATGATATGCCTTCGGAAATTTTTCATAATTATTGCAGAACAACCACAACAAATAATATACCTTCGGAATATTTCAAAACTTTCGCAGAATCATCACATCAAATGATAAACCTTCGTATATTTTCAAAATTATCGCAGAACAATCACATCAAATGACATACCTTCGAAAACTTTCAAAATTATCGCAGAACGATCACATCAAATGATATACCTTCGCAAATTTCAAAATTATCGCAAAACTATCACATCAAATGGTACAACTTCGAAAATTTTCAAAATTATCACAGAATAATTAAATAAGATGATACACCTTCGGAAATTTTCAAAATCATCGCAGAAAAATCACATCAAATGATATTCCTTCGAAAATTTTCAAAATTATTTCAAAATAATCACATCAAATGATATACCCTTGGAAATTTTAAAAATTGTCGCAGAACAATCACATAAATTGGTTTACCTTCGGAAATTTCCAAAATTATCGCAGAACAATCACATCAAATGATATGCCATCGGATATTTTCAAAATTATCGCAAAACAATCATATCAAATGATATACCATCGGAAATTTTCAAAATTATCGCAGAAAAATCACATCAAATACTATATCGTCGGAAATTTTAAAAATTGTCGCAGAACAATCAGATCAAATGGTTTACCTTCGGAAATTTCCATAATTATCGCAGAGCAATCAAATCAAATGATGTGCCTTCGGAAATTTTCAAAATTATATAAGAACAATAACATCAAATGATATGCCTTCGGAAATTTTCAAAATTATCGCAGATTAATCACATCAAATGCTATATCTTGGGAAATTTTCAAAATAATCGCAGAACAATCACTTCAAATGGTATACCTTCAGAAATTTCCAAAATTATCGCAGAGCAATAATATCAAATGATAAACCTTCAGAAATTTTCAAAATTATCGCAGAACAATCAGAGCAAATGATATAACTTCGGAAATTTTCAAAATTATCGAAGAACAATCACATCATATGATATAACTTCGGAAATTTTCAAAATTATCGCAGAACAATCTTTTTAAATGGTACACCTTCGGAAATTTCCAAAATTATCGTCGAGCATTATCATCAAATGATAAACCTTCAGAAATTTTCAAAACTATCGCAGAATAATAACACCAAATGATATGCCTTCGGATATTTTTCATAATTATCGCAGAACAATCACTTTAAATGGTACACCTTCGGATATTTCCAAAATTATCGTCGAGCAATATCATCATATGATAAACCTTCAGAAATTTTCAAAATTATCGCAGAATAATAACACCAAATGATATGCCTTCGGATATTTTTCATAATTATCGCAGAACAACCACTTCAAAAAATATACCTTTGGAATATTTCAAAACTATCGCAGAACAATCAAATCAAATGGTATACCTTCGGATATTTTCAAAATTATCGCAGAACAATCACATCAAATGACATTCCTTCGAAAACTTTCAAAATTATCGCAGAACGATCACATCAAATGATATACCTTCGCAAATTTCAAAATGATCGCAAAACTATCACATCAAATGATACATCTTCGAAAATTTTCAAATATATCGCAGAACAATTAAATCAAATGATACAACTTCGGACATTTTCAAAATCATCGCAGAAGAATCACATCAAATTATATTCCTTCGAAAATTTTCAAAATTATCCCAGAATAATCACATCAAATGATATACCATTGGAAATTTTAAAAATTGTCGCAGAACAATCACATCAAACGCTTTACCTTCGGAAATTTCCAAAACTATCGCAGAACAATCACATCAAATGATATGCCTTCGGAAATTTTAAAAATTATCACAGAACAATCACATCAAATGATATAACTTCGGAAATTTTCAAAACTATCGCAGAACAATCGCATCAAATGCTTAACCTTCGGAAATTTTCAATATTATCGCAGAATTATAACATCAAATGATATACCTTCGGAAATTTTCAAAATTATCGCAGAACAATCACATCAAATGATATACCCTCGGAAATTTCATAAAATATCGCAGCACAATCACATCAAATGATGTACCTTCTGAAATTTTCAAAACTATCGCAGAAATATCACACCAAACGATAGGCATTCGGAAATTTTCAAAATTATCGCAGAAATATCACATCAAATGATATACATTCGGAAATTTTAAAATTATTGCAGAACAATTACATCATCTTTCCTTCGTTCGGAAATTTTAGAAATAATCGCAAAACAATCACTCCAAATGATATGCCTTCGGAAATTTTTCATAATTATTGCAGAGCAACCACAACAAATAATATACCTTCGGAATATTTCAAAACTTTCGCAGAATCATCACATCAAATGATATACCTTCGTATATTTTCAAAATTATCGCAGAACAATCACATCAAATGACATTCCTTCGAAAACTTTCAAAATTATCGCAGAACGATCACATCAAATGATATACCTTCGCAAATTTCAAAATTATCGCAGAACAATCACATCAAATGATATGCCATCGGATATTTACAAAATTATCGCAAAACAATCATATCAAATGATATACCATCGGAAATTTTCAAAATTATCGCAGAACAATCACATCAAATACTATATCGTCGGAAATTTTAAAAATTGTCGCAGAACAATCAGATCAAATGGTTTACCTTCGGAAATTTCCATAATTATCGCAGAACAATCAAATCAAATGATTTGCCTTCGGAAATTTTCAAAATTATATAAGAACAATAACATCAAATGATATGCCTTCGGAAATTTTCAAAATTATCGCAGATTAATCACATCAAATGCTATACCTTGGGAAATTTTCAAAATTATCGCAGAACAATCACTTCAAATGGTATACCTTCAGAAATTTCCAAAATTATCGCAGAGCAATAATATCAAATGATAAACCTTCAGAAATTTTCAAAATTATCGCAGAACAATCACAGCAAATGATATAACTTCGGAAATTTTCAAAATTATCGCAGAACAATCACATCATGTGATATAACTTCGGAAATTTTCAAAATTATCGCAGAACAATCTTTTTAAATGGTACACCTTCGGAAATTTCCAAAATTATCGTCGAGCATTATCATCAAATGATAAACCTTCAGAAATTTTCCAAATTATCGCAGAACAATCACATCAAATGATATACCTTCGAAAATTTTCAAAATTATCGCAGAACAATAACATCAAATGACATACCTTCGAAAACTTTCGAAATTATCGCAGAACGATCACATCAAATGATAAACCTTCGCAAATTTCAAAATTATCGCAGAACTATCACATCAAATGATATACCTTCGGAAATTTACAAAATTATCGCAGAACAATCACTTCAAATGGTATACCTTCTGAAATTTCCAAAATTGTCGCAGAACTATCACATCAAATGGTACACCTTCGGAAATTTTCAAAATTATCGCAGAACAATCACATCAAATGATATACCTTCGAAAATTTTACAAAATATCCGTGTGGGTTCACAAACTATGCACCAGTGCACTAAATTGTCCTGGATGGAACCACCAAAAAATGTTCCTGAACCTATGCACCAATGCGCAAAAATTGTATCCTTAAATACAAGATAATGAGGTGTGTAGCGGTATGAAAATATCACTTAGTTCCTTATTCAAAACTTTATTGCAAATAAATGCAATTCTTTTTAACCAAAAATACAACAATAACTTAAAATATTAATGTCAATACACTTCACTCAATTACAAATATCAAATGGTACGGGATTAAAATTACCGTTTACATATTGTGTGTTCTATGAACTCTATAGCATATCAACACACTTTACGAAACGGTACTTTCTGGGTGTACCGTACATTAATATTACACAACCTTAACTACACGTGTATTTGTTAATGTCTTACTTACTTCACTTCTTATGTTTTATCAAAGTTATAAGTGAGTAAGATGGAATTTGAATGTTGTGTAAAGATAGCCTTATCGGCATGCGTTTACACCTTTTCGAAATTCCGAGTGAAACTGTTAGTCAGAAAAGAGAAAGAAAGAACAATTAGCATTTTAAAGGCACAATACCTGAAAGAATGTGTTGCCTCAATGAGTCTAATCGCAAATAGGACGATTGTCGAGTTGGCTCTGCCTTTTATTGTGTTTTTCTGTCCTCCAGCTTGAGTGGGGAAATTCTCCACATTTATGATAATCATTAAATTTGACGTTATTATTATTTGAACTTCTGATATTGTTATCTCAGAAATTCGTGAATTTAATTTTCCTTGATTACCAACTGAATATCATAATATTTGAATAATTTTCATTGAGTTTGAATAAAATTTCATGTTCCATAATTTTATTCACACAATAAATGGCGGCCTAGTCTCCACTTTCGCTTTGCTATAAAGTTGGCGGATTCTCATGTATTTCATCTCTCATATGATTTTGAGGCGCCAATTTCAGTTTGAAAAAAGAAAACAAACAAACGGTATTTAGTTTATTTTATAATACAATTTTAATTTTAATGGACTATATGTATAGTTAATAACAACTGTGATGACAAATTGTTTTTTGTTACGTTGATAAGTTGCTGCAACATAGTCCCCCCTGTTGAATGTTTGCATTCAACCGATTTCAGATTTTTTGTATGCCGCGCTTGTGATAGTGATGAAATGTTAGCGTGTCATCCGCTCTTACTTTCAGTACCGCCTGGTATCGGTCAGGTAAATTTATCGTTTTTTCCTTATTGCGTCGCTTTTTAATTTCTTGTAAATTGATTTTTTTTAATAGTCTGCTCGGCAAGAAGATGTCGACGCCTTCCCTGGTCACGAACCTTTGGACCGAGTTGTCCAATCGCACTTGAAATTCTTGTACGGTTGTCGTCGGTCGCAGCTTTTGTACATCCTTTATGATTTTTCCATTTACTTGGATGGTATCAGTAAACACTGGATGCGTGTGTGGAGTGATCTGCATCTGTGTTGGTTGCCCGAGTTCTGCAGGTTTCCAGCTAATAGCTTCTAGCACCTGAATCCTAGAGCTGTTTGTTGGTGCATTGGACGGACCTGGCTCAGTAGCTTGTACTGATGGAGGGTTGTTGGGCTCTATATCCGTGAGCCGCCTTGTTGAAACACTTGGGGTCAATTGAACATCTTCCCAAAGTTGTAGGAACTCTTCGGATTCGTAAGCTGACATCTGAAATATCGGAGTTGAAATTGAGTAATACTGAACTTATTACTTAGGACGACACAGGTTTTAGCACGTTTACATGCCAAATTAAATGTTAACTTCGAGAGCAACGTAATGGTTTGGTATTAAGAGTTGTTGATTGGTAATTGACAAATCTTGTTGATAGGTCTGGTGAAAGTATTTGATTCTGTTCGTATTCGTACTACACGAACAAGTCCATCTGCGCCTGGATATACTTCTTCAATTATTCCCATTGGCCAGTGTGTCGGTGACGTGTTTTCAATCCGCAATAGAACGATTTGCCCTTTTTTAATATTGGCAAGTGGTTTCAACCATTTTGGACGATGTTGTAATTGATTCAAATAATCCTGAGACCACGATTTCCAGAATTGGTGTGTAATGTGTTGTAGATACTTCCATCTACGAGACGATGACATGCTGGTTGTAGTATGTATCGGTTCGGGTACTGCGTTGAGTGGTTGTCCAACCAGAAAATGTCCGGGTGTCAAGATGAAGTTGTCATTTGGATCGTTCTTGACTTGACACAATGGTCTTGAGTTTAAACATGCCTCTATTTGAGCGAGAATAGTGGCATATTCTTCGAATGTAAGCGTTGAATTGCCAACGGTTCGGCGTAAGTGATATTTTATAGATTTTACGCCAGCCTCCCAGAGTCCGCCAAAATGGGGTGCTGCAGGAGGATTCATGTGCCAGTTTATGAATTTGGTTGTTAGGTATTTCGCTGCTAACGGTTGGGCTTCTTTGATGGCTTGCTGTAGGTCCTTTTCTAGTAGTGCTTTTCCTCCAATGAAGTTAGTGCCGCAGTCTGAGTAGATGTCTGTGCACAATCCTCTTCTGGCGGTAAAGCGTTTGAGTGCCGCTACAAAAGCTTCTGCTGAAAGACTAGACACCAATTCGATGTGTACAGCTTTTGTTGCCATGCACACAAAAATGCAGAAATATGCCTTTTGAATCTTGGCATTGCGAATAGTTGATGATTTTATCATCACTGGTCCAGCATAATCTATTCCGACCTTGGTAAATGGTTTTGTTATATTAACCCTGGCTGACGGTAAGTTCCCCATTAATTGATTGGAGACTGCTTGCCTATATCGAGTGCACCTGATACATTGATGCAGTCTTGTAGTTATAGTCCGTCTGCCATCTAATATCCAGAATGAATTTCTGATAGTATTCAAAACCAGCGACGTACCTCCATGCATTGTTTCTATGTGGGTTTTGTCAATTAGAAGCAACGTCACATGATGGTCTTTAGGCAAGATTATTGGATGCCTTCTATCATAAGGTAATAGAGCATGTTTTAATCTCCCCCCTACCCGGATTACTCCATTTTTATCAGCTATTGGATTTAGCCTTAATAGTTTACTTTTGTTTGATATGGGCTGATTTTGTAGTAACTTGTGGGATTCTTCTGGAAATGATGCCATCTGTACCAACTTGACTACAGTGGTTTGGGCTTGCTTAAATTCTCTTGTTGATATTGCTTGAGATCTTTTAGTGTGTGCATTTTTGCAATTGTATACAAAGCGTTGAATTAACGCAACAACTAGAACCAAGCGCGAAAACGATGAATACCGAAGTAAAATGTTGTTTTCTATGTTGGTTACCAAATTAATTAATGCTGGCTCTCTTTCTTCTAATGTCGTGGTACCAATGTCTTGGGTTTTTTCTGGCCAATTTATTTTCGGTTTGGTGAGCCATTGAGGTCCATACCACCATAAGTTGTTTTGGAGTAGGTTGCTTGTTGAGATACCTCGTGAAGCCAAATCTGCTGGGTTGTCCTTTGATGACACATGGTGCCATTTGTCAAATCTTATGTTGTCATGAATTTCGATTACTCTATTGGCCACATAAGTCCAGCTTTATCCAATGCAGTACGATCGTCGAGTCAGTCCAGGCATAGATTGGGGTGTCTTGAAGTTGCATCCCTTGGACTACTGTTTTCATTAATCGTACCAATAGTAATGCGCCATTTAATTCCAGTCTTGGAATTGTTGTCAGCTTGATTGGGGCAACCCGCGTTTTGGAGGTCAGTAAGTGTGTTGTAGTAACACCATTTTCTTGTTCTACACGAATATATGGCTGCTGTGTATGCTCTTGTTGATGCATCACAAAAACCATGTATTTGAATCTGTGCACCTGATGAATATGATACCCATCTTGGAATTGAAAGATTTTCTAACAGTTTCAGACTGTCTATGAAATTTTCCCAGTGTTTTTGTACTGATTTGGATACTATATTATCCCAGTCTGTTCCAGTAATCCATAACATTTGCATGAGAAGTTTTGATTCAATAATGATAGGTGCCAACCACCCTAGAGGATCGTATAATGAAGCAATTCCTGACAAGATACTTCTTTTTGTCGTGACTTGGACTTGCGGCAATGGTTTGAATGAAAACGCAAAATTATCGCTCTTAGGATACCATTTGATTCCTAACGTTTTAATGGCTTCTGCATCTGCGAAGGTCAAGACGTTTTGAAGTTCTACATGTTCTGGTGGTAAGTGATGTAGCAATTGGCTATCGTTACTTGCCCATTTTCGCAAGTTGAACCCCGCTGATTTCATCATTTGAATTAGTTGCTGTTGCAACTCCGTAGCTTGTGCTATTGTGTCAGCGCCAGTCAAAACATCGTCGTCATAAAAGTTTTCAAAAACTGCTTTTGATGCTAAAGGCCATTTGGTTTTTTCATCTTCAGCCAATTGTTGCATCGTTCGTATAGCCAGATACGGTGCTGATGTCGTGCCAAATGTTACAGTTTTTAATTGATAGTCTTGAACTCTTCCAGTCTTGGGATGTCGCCATACTATGCGCTGAAACGTATGATGTTCAGGGTGTATCTCAATCATCCGATACATCTTTTCAATGTCCGCATTTAACGATATTTGTACTTTCTCCAATTCAGCAGTGTAATATATAATGTTGGCTGTATGGTTGGACCCTTTAACAACATTTGGTTTAATGATTTGCCATTTGTTGTTCTTGCAGATGCGTCGAATACTACGCGTAGTTTAGTAGTCGTGCTGTCCTTGAAAACTGCATGGTGAGGAATGTAGTAATGCAGTTCATTATCATCTGGGGGATTTACTTCTTCCATATGATTCAGATGTATATATTCATCTAGGCATTTGCCATATTCATTTGCGAATACTGAATTTTTCATGAATTGTATTTGGAGTGTTCCAAATCTTCTAATGGCTTGCTGCCTTGATTGCCCTAATGTTGGTAGCGTATCATGTTGAAACGGTAATTTGATTTGATACCTGCCGGATGGTAGCCTTTTGTGCGTGTTCTGAAATATTTCTTCACATAGAGCTTCTTCTGGTGCTAGAACTGGCTTAGCTTGAACTTCTTCAATTACTCAGAATTTTTTAATTTGTTTGTCCAACGTTTCTGTTGTGATCATAAATGAATTTGTGGTATGTTTAGAAATATTTCCAGCCTTTCCGAGCAAAATCCAACCGAATATAGTTTTTATTGCTGTCGGTACAGCATCTGAGCCTGGAATAATACCTTCTTGTATTATTCTAGCATACACCTTAGCCCCTAGTAAGGCGTCAATTCTATCTGGTTTCCAAAATGTTGGATCTGCTAGCTCCAATTTGTTGAGATGTTGGCAACCTTTTGTATTGATGATTCTACTTGGTAGATCACCAGTGATTTTCCGTATTACGAAGAAATTTTCTTCGATAATAGATTGATTTTTTCCACATGAGCGTAGGGTTAATTTGACTTGTTTGTTGGACTGACCCGTGTTGCTCATGTTTAGTCCTAAGACTTTTACTGAAGCTGGTTTGCACACTGCTTGCAGTTTTTTACACGCTGCTTGTGTTATGAATGATGCTTCTGACCCTGTGTCAATAAAACATCGTAAGGTAACTTTTTTCCCGTGCTCTGTTTGAGCGATGACTAATGCTGTGGATAGTAACGCATGAGAAGTTTCCGATGTGAAATGATTGTGAGTGACTTGTGTTTCACTTTCACTGGGTCCAGAATTTGAATTGCTTGAAGTATGGTTACTATCCCTTGACATTGAGTGCTGTTTTGAACTTGATTTGACTTGACTTTCCTTCTTAGAGTGTAAAGAATGATTGTCTTTTGAGTTGTCATGTAACGTTGTTTGATGCCTTTGCTTGTATTTGACACACGTGAACTTGCTTGGACAATCGTTGACTGTATGTTTGTTTGACAAATAGTTAAAACATCGTCCTGATGATATAACTAGGCTTCGTCTTTTAGTTATATCCATCCCTTGGTACTTTCTACACATTTGTAGGTTATGTACCTGATCACAAGCCGAACATTTTGTGGCTTGGATTGTGTAATGTGACTTCGTTGTCTGTTTATGAGAATCCCGCGTTTGACTTGTATTGGGGACTATTGTATCTGCTATTGCTTCTAGGACTCTTAGCCTTGTATCCAGGAATGTCCTGAATCGAAGGTAGCTTGGTAGCTCCTTGGATGCGCCTAATGTTCTTCCCATAGTTTGAGTGTTGTGAATGGTAATTTTTGTGTTAGCATGTGTATTAACATGATACCCCACGTCGACGTATCCACTTGCAAACTTAGTAATTGCTGCAAACACTCTTCGGTTGTGTTGATGAGAGATTTCAAACCATTAGCCGTTTCTGATGCTAATTTGGGTTGAGTGGTTAATATTTTAAGTTGATGATTGGTTAAAATTCTCTTGTTCTCGAATCTTTCTGTCAGTTTTTCCCATGCAGATAGATAATCTTCGTTGGTAAGTGGAACATGACGTAGCCATCTTTCTGCTTCGCCCGTCAGTGATGCCTTTAAGCAGTACCATTTTTGTACAAACTTTAACTTTGGGTTTGTATGTACCATTGCTACGAATACATCACGAAACGATTTCCACTGGTCATAATTACCATCGTATTTAGGTAGTAGCATTTTTGGTAACACATTTTCTTCATGCTCAATCATTGTATGGTGTGGAAACAGGTGTGTTGAATCAGTAAGTGTAGCATATGGTCGTAATTCGTCCAATATTGTTCTTAGGTACAGACAATATTTTGTTTCTAGTTTGGTGTAGTTATCATCTGAACTGTAGGTGTGAGATGTGTCTGACGTGTCTTGACTTGAAATCTCGTGTATTTCTTCATCTAACAGTTTATATTCTGCCCATAGTTTCTTGATTTCCTCTGATTTCGCTTCATAGAAGCCCTGTGTGTACTGCTCCCGTGGTGTGTTGTTTCCACTTCCAATCACCCTTTCCAACCGTGCTCTCAAAGTTTGTACTTTGAGCAACAATGACTTTAATTCCACCATATTGAAAATTGAATGATTTAATTCTATGAAACTTGAATCTATTTGCAATGTCAGACTGAATAAACTAAGCGATCCTGGATGGAACCACCAAAAAATGTGGTTCACAATTTATGCACCAGTGCACTAAATTGTCCTGGATGGAACCACCAAAAAATGTTCCTGAACCTATGCACCAATGCGCAAAAATTGTATCCTTAAATACAAGATAATGAGGTGTGTAGCGGTATGAAAATATCACTTAGTTCCTTATTCAAAACTTTATTCCAAATAAATGCAATTCTTTTTAACCAAAAATACAACAATACCTTAAAATATTAATGTCAATACACTTCACTCAATTACAAATATCAAATGGTACGGGATTAAAATTACCGTTTGCATATTGTGTGTTCTATGAACTCTATAGCATATCAACACACTATACGAAACGGTACTTTCTGGGTGTACCGTACATTAATATTACACAACCTTAACTACACGTGTATTTGTTAATGTCTTACTTACTACACTTCTTATGTTTTATCAAAGTTATAAGTGAGTAAGATGGAATTTGAATATTGTGTAAAGATAGCCTTATCGGCATGCGTTTACACCTATTCGAAATTCCGAGTGAAACTGTTAGTCAGAAGAGAGAAAGAAAGAACAATTAGCATTTTAAAGGCACAATACCTGAAAGAATGTGTTGCCTCAATGAGTCTAATCGCAAATAGGACGATTGTCGAGTTGGCTCTGCCTTTTATTGTGTTTTTCTGTCCTCCATCTTGAGTGGGGAAATTCTCCACATTTATGATAATCATTAAATTTGACGTTATTATTATTTGAACTTCTGATATTGTTATCTCAGAAATTCGTGAATTTAATTTTCCTTGATTACCAACTAAATATCATAATATTTGAATAATTTTCATTGAGTTTGAATACAATTTCATGTTCCATAATTTTATTCACACAATAAATGGCGGCCTAGTCTCCACTTTCGCTTTACTATAAAGTTGGCGGATTCTCATGTATTTCATCTCTCATATGATTTTGAGGCGCCAATTTCAGTTTGAAAAAAGAAAACAAACAAACGATATTTAGTTTATTTTATAATACAATTTTAATTTTAATGGACTATATGTATAGTTAATAACAACTGTACTGACAAATTGTTTTTTGTTATATTGATAAGTTGCTGCAACAATCCCAAATTAATCACATCAAATGATATACCATTGGAAATTTTAAAAATTGTCGCAGAACAATTACATCAAATGGTTAACCTTCGGCAATTTCTAAAATTATCGCAGAACAATCCCATCAACTGATTTGCCTTCAGAAATTTTCACAATTATCGCAGAACAATCACATCAAATGATATACCTTCGGAAATTTTCAAAATTATCGCAGAACAATCACATCAAATGCTATACCATCGGAAATTTTCAAAATTATCGCAGAACAATCAAATCAAATGGTTTACCTTCGGAATTTTCCAAAATTTTCGCAAAACAATCACATCAAATGATATACCTTCGGAAATTTCAAAATTATCGCAAAACTATTACATCAAATGGAACAGCACCGGAAGTTTTCAAAATTATCGCAGAACAATTAAATCAAATGATACGCCTTCGGAAATTTTCAAGATCATCGCAGAACAATCACATCAAATGATATACCTTCGAAAATTTTACAAAATATCCCAGTTTAATCACATCAAATGATAAACCATTGGAAATTTTAAAAATTGTCGCAGAACAATCACATCAAATGGTTTACCTTCGGAAATTTCCTAAATTATCGCAGAACAACCACATCAAATGATATGCCTTCGGAAATTTTCAAAATTATATCAGAACAATAATATCAAGTGATATACCTTCGGAAATTTTGAAAATTATCGCAGCTTAATCACATCAAATGCTATACCTTCGGAAATTTTCAAAATTATCGCAGCATAATCACACCAAATGATAATACTTCGGAAATATGAAAAATTATCACAGAACAATAACATCTAATTATATACCTTCGGAAATTTTCCAAATAATCGCAGAACAATCACATCAAATGAAATACCCTCGGAAATTTCATAAAATATCGCAGCACAATCACATCAAATGATGTACCTTCTGAAATTTTCAAAACTATCGCAGAAATATCACACCAAACGATATACATTCGGAAATTTTCAAAATTATCGCAGAAATATCACATCAAATGATATACATTCGGAAATTTTAAAATTATTGCAGAACAATTACATCATCTTTCCTTCGTTCGGAAATTTTATAAATAATCGCAGAACAAGCACTCCAAATGATATGCCTTTGGAAATTTTTCATAATTATTGCAGAACAACCACAACAAATAATATACCTTCGGAATATTTCAAAACTTTCGCAGAATCATCACATCAAATGATATAACTTCGTATATTTTCAAAATTATCGCAGAACAACCACATCAAATGACATACCTTCGAAAACTTTCAAAATTATCGCAGAACGATCACATCAAATGATAAACCTTCGCAAATTTCAAAATTATCGCAAAACTATCACATCAAATGGTACAACTTCGAAAATTTTCAAAATTATCGCAGAATAATTAAATAAGATGATACACCTTCGGAAATTTTCAAAATCATCGCAGAAAAATCACATCAAATGATATTCCTTCGAAAATTTTCAAAATTATTTTAAAATAATCACATCAAATGATATACCCTTGGAAATTTTAAAAATTGTCGCAGAACAATCACATAAATTGGTTTACCTTCGGAAATTTCCAAAATTATCGCAGAACAATCACATCAAATGATATGCCATCGGATATTTTCAAAATTATCGCAAAACAATCATATCAAATGATATACCATCGGAAATTTTCAAAATTATCGCAGAACAATCACATCAAATACTATATCGTCGGAAATTTTAAAATTTGTCGCAGAACAATCAGATCAAATGGTTTACCTTCGGAAATTTCCATAATTATCGCAGAACAATCAAATCAAATGATTTGCCTTCGGAAATTTTCAAAATTATATAAGAACAATAACATCAAATGATATGCCTTCGGAAATTTTCAAAATTATCGCAGATTGATCACATCAAATGCTATACCTTGGGAAATTTTCAAAATAATCGCAGAACAATCACTTCAAATGGTATACCTTCAGAAATTTCCAAAATTATCGCAGAGCAATAATATCAAATGATAAACCTTCAGAAATTTTCAAAATTATCGCAGAACAATCACAGCAAATGATATAACTTCGGAAATTTTCAAAATTATCGCAGAACAATCACATCATATGATATAACTTCGGAAATTTTCAAAATTATCGCAGAACAATCTTTTTAAATGGTACACCGTCGGAAATTTCCAAAATTATCGTCGAGCATTATCATCAAATGATAAACCTTCAGAAATTTTCAAAACTATCGCAAAATAATAACACCAAATGATATGGCTTCGGATATTTTTCATAATTATCGCAGAACAATCACTTTAAATGGTACACCTTCGGATATTTCCAAAATTATCGTCGAGCAATATCATCATATGATAAACCTTCAGAAATTTTCAAAATTATCGCAGAATAATAACACCAAATGATATGCCTTCGGATATTTTTCATAATTATTGCAGAACAACCACTTCAAAAAATATACCTTTGGAATATTTCAAAACTATCGCAGAACAATCAAATCAAATGGTATACCTTCGGATATTTTCAAAATTATCGCAGAACAATCACATCAAATGACATTCCTTCGAAAACTTTCAAAATTATCGCAGAACGATCACATCAAATGATATACCTTCGCAAATTTCAAAATGATCGCAAAACTATCACATCAAATGATACATCTTCGAAAATTTTCAAATATATCGCAGAACAATTAAATCAAATGATACACCTTCGGACATTTTCAAAATCATCGCAGAAGAATCATATCAAATTATATTCCTTCGAAAATTTTCAAAATTATCCCAGAATAATCACATCAAATGATATACCATTGGAAATTTTAAAAATTGTCGCAGAACAATCACATCAAACGGTTTACCTTCGGAAATTTCCAAAACTATCGCAGAACAATCACATCAAATGATATGCCTTCGGAAATTTTAAAAATTATCACAGAACAATCACATCAAATGATATAACTTCGTAAATTTTCAAAACTATCGCAGAACAATCACATCAAATGCTTAACCTTCGGAAATTTTCAATATTATCGCAGAATTATAATATCAAATGATATACCTTCGGAAATTTTCAAAATTATTGCAGAACAATCACATCAAATGATATAACTTAAAAAATTTTAAAAATTATCGCTGAACTATGACATCAAATGGTGAACCTTCGGAAATTTTCAAAATAACCGCAGAACAATCACATCAAATGATAAAAATTTGAAAATTTTCAAAATAATCGCAGAACAATCACATCAAATGAAAAACCTTCGAAAATTTTCAAAATTATCGCAGAACACTAACATCAAATGATATAAATTCGGAAATTTTCAAGATTATCTAAGAATATAACATCAAATGATAAACCTTCGGATATTTACAAAATTATCGCAGAACAATCACATAAAGTATATAAATCGGAAATTTTCAAAATTATCGCAGAACAATCTAATCAAATCATATTCCTTCGAAAATTTTCAAAATTATCCCAGAACAATCACATCAAATGATATAAAATTGGAAATTTTAAAAATTGTCGCAGAAAAATCACATCAAATGGTTTACCTTCGGAAATTTCCTAAATTATCGCAGAACAGCCACATCAAATGATATGCCTTGGGAAATTTTCAAAATTATGTAAGAACAAAAATATCAAATGATATACCTTCGGAAATTTTCAAAATTATCGCAGATTAATCACATCAAATGCTATACCTTCGGAAATTTTCTAAAGAATCGCAGAACAATCACATCAAATGGTATACCTTCGGAAATGTAAAAAAATTATCGCAGAGCAATCATGTCAAATGATCAACCTTCAAATATTTTCAATATTATCGCAGAAAAATCACTGCAAATGATATGCCTTCGAAAATTTTCAAAATTATCGCAGAACAATCACATCAAATGACATACCTTCGAAAACTTTCAAAACTACCGCAGAACGATCAAATCAAATGAATTATCTTCGCAAATTTCAAAATTATCGCAGAACTATAACATCAAATGATATACCTTCGGAAATTTGCAAAATTATTCCAGAACAATCACTTCAAATGGTATACCTGCGGAAATATCCAAAATTATCGTCGAGCAATATCATCAAATGATAAACTTTCTGAAATTTTCAAAATTATCGCAGAACAATCACATCAAATGATTTACCTTCGGAAATTTTCAAAATTATCGCAGAATAATCACACCAAATGATATACCTTCGGAAATATTAAAAATTATCGCAGAACAATCAAATCTTATTATATACCTTCGGGAGTTTTCCAAATTATCGCAGAACAATCACATCAAATGATATATCTTCGAAAACTTTCAAAATTATCGCAGAACGATCACATCAAATGATATACCTTCGCAAATTTCAAAATTATCGCAAAACTATCATATCGTCAAAACTATCATTTACCTTCGGTTTACCTTCGGAATCGCAGAACAATCACATCAAATGGTTTACCTTCGGAAATTTCCAAAACTATCGCAGAACAATACCAATTACATCATCATTATTCAACTTCGAAAATTTTCAAAATTATCGCAGAATAATTAAATCAGATGATACACCTTCGGAAATTTTCAAAATCATCGCAGAACAATAACATCAAATGATATACCTTCGAAAATTGTACAAAATATCCCAGTTAATTCACATCAAATGATATCCCATTGGACATTTTAAAAATTGTCGCAGAACAATCACATCAAATGGTTAACCTTCGGAAATTTCCAAAATTATCGCAGAACAATCACATCAAATGATATGCCTTCAGAAATTTTCAAAATTATCGCAGAACAATCACATCAAATGATATACCTTCGGAAAATTTTATATTATCGCAGAACAATTACATCATCAGACAAACTTTCGGAAATTTTCAAAATTATCGCAGAACAATCACAACAAATGATATGCCTTCGGAAAGTTTTCAAAATTATCGCAGAACTACCACATCAAATGATATACCTTCGGAAATTTTCAAAATTATCGCAGAACAATCACATCAAATGATAAACCTTCGGAAATTTTCAAAATTATCGCAGAACAGTCACAGCAAATGACAAACCTTCGTTTATTTCCGAAATTATCGCAGAGCAGTCACATCAAATAATAAACCTTCGGAAATTTTAAAAATCAAATGATAAACCTTAGGAAATTTTCAAAATTATGGCAGAACATTAATATCAAATGATATAACTTCGGAAATTTTCAAGATTATCGCAGAACAATAACATCAAATGAGAAACCTTCGGATATTTACAAAATTATCGCAGAACAATCACATCAAATTATATACATCGGAAATTTTCAAAATTATCGCAGAACAATCACATCAAATGATATTCCTTCGAAAATTTTCAAAATTATCCCAGAACAATCACATCAAATTATATACCATTGGAAATTTTAAAAATTGTCGCAGAACAATCACATCAAATAGTTTACCTTCGGAAATTTCCAAAACTATCGCAGAACAATCACATCAAATGATATGCCTTCGGAAACTTTCAAAATTATATAAGAACAATCACATCAAATGATAAACCTTCGGAAATTTTTAAAATTATCGCAGAACAATCACATCAAATGCAATACCTCCGGAAATTTTCGAGATAATCGCAGAACAATCACTTCAAATGGGTTACCCTCAGAAATTTCGAAAATTATCGCAGAGCAATCACATCAAATGATAAACCTTCAGAAATTTTCCAAATTATCGCAGAACAATCACATCAAATGATATACATTCGGAAATTTTCAAAATTATCGCAGAACAATAACATCAAATGACATACCTTCGAAAACTTTCGAAATTATCGCAGAACGATCACATCAAATGATATACCTTCGCAAATTTCAAAATTATCGCAGAACTATCACATCAAATGATATACCTTCGGAAATTTATAAAATTATCGCAGAACAATCACTTCAAATGGTATACCTTCTGAAATTTCCAAAATTGTCGCAGAACTATCACATCAAATGGTACACCTTCGGAAATTTTCAAAATTATCGCAGAACAATCACATCAAATGATATACCTTCGAAAATTTTACAAAATATCCGTGTGGGTTCACAAACTATGCACCAGTGCACTAAATTGTCCTGGATGGAACCACCAAAAAATGTTCCTGAACCTATGCACCAATGCGCAAAAATTGTATCCTTAAATACAAGATAATGAGGTGTGTAGCGGTATGAAAATATCACTTAGTTCCTTATTCAAAACTTTATTGCAAATAAATGCAATTCTTTTTAACCAAAAATACAACAATAACTTAAAATATTAATGTGAATACACTCCACTCAATTACAAATATCAAATGGTACGGGATTAAAATTACCGTTTGCATATTGTGTGTTCTATGAACTCTATAGCATATCAACACACTATACGAAACGGTACTTTCTGGGTGTACCGTACATTAATATTACACAACCTTAACTACACGTGTATTTGTTAATGTCTTACTTACTACACTTCTTATGTTTTATCAAAGTTATAAGTGAGTAAGATGGAATTTGAATGTTGTGTAAAGATAGCCTTATCGGCATGCGTTTACACCTATTCGAAATTCCGAGTGAAACTATTAGTCAGAAGAGAGAAAGAAAGAACAATTAGCATTTTCAAGGCACAATACCTGAAAGAATGTGTTGCCTCAATGAGTCTAATCGCAAATAGGACGATTGTCGAGTTGGCTCTGCCTTTTATTGTGTTTTTCTGTCCTCCATCTTGAGTGGGGAAATTCTCCACATTTATGATAATCATTAAATTTGACGTTATTATTATTTGAACTTCTGATATTGTTATCTCAGAAATTCGTGAATTTAATTTTCCTTGATTACCAACTGAATATCATAATATTTGAATAATTTTCATTGAGTTTGAATAAAATTTCATGTTCCATAATTTTATTCACACAATAAATGGCGGCCTAGTCTCCACTTTCGCTTTACTATAAAGTTGGCGGATTCTCATGTATTTCATCTCTCATATGATTTTGAGGCGCCAATTTCAGTTTGAAAAAAGAAAACAAACAAACGATATTTAGTTTATTTTATAATACAATTTTAATTTTAATGGACTATATGTATAGTTAATAACAACTGTACTGACAAATTGTTTTTTGTTATATTGATAAGTTGCTGCAACAATCCCAAATTAATCACATCAAATGATATACCATTGGAAATTTTAAAAATTGTCGCAGAACAATTACATCAAATGGTTAACCTTCGGCAATTTCTAAAATTATCGCAGAACAATCACATCAACTGATTTGCCTTCAGAAATTTTCACAATTATCGCAGAACAATCACATCAAATGATATACCTTCGGAAATTTTCAAAATTAGCGCAGAACAATCACATCAAATGCTATACCATCGGAAATTTTCAAAATTATCGCAGAACAATCAAATCAAATGGTTTACCTTCGGAATTTTCCAAAATTTTCGCAAAACAATCACATCAAATGATATGCCTTCGGAAATTTTCAAAATTAAATAAGAACAATCACATCAAATGATATACCTTCGGAAATTTTAAAAATTATCGCAGAACAATCACATCAAATGAAATACCATCGAAAACTTTCAAAATTATCGCAGAACGGTCACATAAAATGATATACCTTCGGAAATTTCAAAATTATCGCAAAACTATTACATCAAATGGAACAGCTCCGGAAATTTTCAAAATTATCGCAGAACAATTAAATCAAATGATACGCCTTCGGAAATTTTCAAGATCATCGCAGAACAATCACATCAAATGATATACTTTCGAAAATTTTACAAAATATCCCAGTTTAATCACATCAAATGATAAACCATTGGAAATTTTAAAAATTGTCGCAGAACAATCACATCAAATGGTTTACCTTCGGAAATTTCCTAAATTATCGCAGAACAACCACATCAAATGATATGCCTTCGGAAATTTTTCATAATTATTGCAGAACAACCACAACAAATAATATACCTTCGGAATATTTCAAAACTTTCGCAGAATCATCACATCAAATGATATACCTTCGTATATTTTCAAAATTATCGCAGAACAATCACATCAAATGACATACCTTCGAAAACTTTCAAAATTATCGCAGAACGATCACATCAAATGATATACCTTCGCAAATTTCAAAATTATCGCAAAACTATCACATCAAATGGTACAACTTCGAAAATTTTCAAAATTATCGCAGAATAATTAAATAAGATGATACACCTTCGGAAATTTTCAAAATCATCGCAGAAAAATCACATCAAATGATA
Source organism: Nemotelus pantherinus (assembly GCA_963978885.1). Lineage (NCBI taxonomy): Eukaryota > Metazoa > Arthropoda > Insecta > Diptera > Stratiomyidae > Nemotelus > Nemotelus pantherinus. The sequence goes on along the minus strand of CAXBUK010000010.1, from coordinate 510,459 downwards.
TTCCTTCGAAAATTTTCAAAATTATTTCAAAATAATCACATCAAATGATATACCCTTGGAAATTTTAAAAATTGTCGCAGAACAATCACATAAATTGGTTTACCTTCGGAAATTTCCAAAATTATCGCAGAACAATCACATCAAATGATATGCCATCGGATATTTTCAAAATTATCGCAAAACAATCATATCAAATGATATACCATCGGAAATTTTCAAAATTATCGCAGAAAAATCACATCAAATACTATATCGTCGGAAATTTTAAAAATTGTCGCAGAACAATCAGATCAAATGGTTTACCTTCGGAAATTTCCATAATTATCGCAGAACAATCAAATCAAATGATGTGTTTTCGTAAATTTTCAAAATTATATAAGAACAATAACATCAAATGATATGTTTTCGGAAATTTTCAAAATTATCGCAGATTAATCACATCAAATGCTATATCTTGGGAAATTTTCAAAATAATCGCAGAACAATCACATCAAATGGTTTACCTTCGGAAATTTCCTAAATTATCGCAGAACAACCACATCAAATGATATGCCTTCGGAAATTTTTCATAATTATTGCAGAACAACCACAACAAATAATATACCTTCGGAATATTTCAAAACTTTCGCAGAATCATCACATCAAATGATATACCTTCGTATATTTTCAAAATTATCGCAGAACAATCACATCAAATGACATACCTTCGAAAACTTTCAAAATTATCGCAGAACGATCACATCAAATGATATACCTTCGCAAATTTCAAAATTATCGCAAAACTATCACATCAAATGGTACAACTTCGAAAATTTTCAAAATTATCGCAGAATAATTAAATAAGATGATACACCTTCGGAAATTTTCAAAATCATCGCAGAAAAATCACATCAAATGATATTCCTTCGAAAATTTTCAAAATTATTTCAAAATAATCACATCAAATGATATACCCTTGGAAATTTTAAAAATTGTCGCAGAACAATCACATAAATTGGTTTACCTTCGGAAATTTCCAAAATTATCGCAGAACAATCACATCAAATGATATGCCATCGGATATTTTCAAAATTATCGCAAAACAATCATATCAAATGATATACCATCGGAAATTTTCAAAATTATCGCAGAAAAATCACATCAAATACTATATCGTCGGAAATTTTAAAAATTGTCGCAGAACAATCAGATCAAATGGTTTACCTTCGGAAATTTCCATAATTATCGCAGAACAATCAAATCAAATGATGTGTTTTCGTAAATTTTCAAAATTATATAAGAACAATAACATCAAATGATATGCCTTCGGAAATTTTCAAAATTATCGCAGATTAATCACATCAAATGCTATATCTTGGGAAATTTTCAAAATAATCGCAGAACAATCACTTCAAATGGTATACCTTCAGAAATATCCAAAATTATCGCAGAGCAATAATATCAAATGATAAACCTTCAGAAATTTTCAAAATTATCGCAGAACAATCAGAGCAAATGATATAACTTCGGAAATTTTCAAAATTATCGAAGAACAATCACATCATATGATATAACTTCGGAAATTTTCAAAATTATCGCAGAACAATCTTTTTAAATGGTAAATCAAATGATAAACCTTCAGAAATTTTCAAAACTATCGCAGAATAATAACACCAAATGATATGCCTTCGGATATTTTTCATAATTATCGCAGAACAATTACTTTAAATGGTACACCTTCGGATATTTCCAAAATTATCGTCGAGCAATATCATCATATGATAAACCTTCAGAAATTTTCAAAATTATCGCAGAATAATAACACCAAATGATATGCCTTCGGATATTTTTCATAATTATCGCAGAACAACCACTTCAAAAAATATACCTTTGGAATATTTCAAAACTATCGCAGAACAATCAAATCAAATGGTATACCTTCGGATATTTTCAAAATTATCGCAGAACAATCACATCAAATGACATTCCTTCGAAAACTTTCAAAATTATCGCAGAACGATCACATCAAATGATATACCTTCGCAAATTTCAAAATGATCGCAAAACTATCACATCAAATGATACATCTTCGAAAATTTTCAAATATATCGCAGAACAATTAAATCAAATGATACAACTTCGGACATTTTCAAAATCATCGCAGAAGAATCACATCAAATTATATTCCTTCGAAAATTTTCAAAATTATCCCAGAATAATCACATCAAATGATATACCATTGGAATCTTTAAAAATTGTCGCAGAACAATCACATCAAACGCTTTACCTTCGGAAATTTCCAAAACTATCGCAGAACAATCACATCAAATGATATGCCTTCGGAAATTTTAAAAATTATCACAGAACAATCACATCAAATGATATAACTTCGGAAATTTTCAAAACTATCGCAGAACAATCACATCAAATGCTTAACCTTCGGAAATTTTCAATATGATCGCAGAATTATAACATCAAATGATATACCTTCGGAAATTTTCAAAATTATCGCAGAACAATCACATCAAATGATATACCCTCGGAAATTTCATAAAATATCGCAGCACAATCACATCAAATGATGTACCTTCTGAAATTTTCAAAACTATCGCAGAAATATCACACCAAACGATAGGCATTCGGAAATTTTCAAAATTATCGCAGAAATATCACATCAAATGATATACATTCGGAAATTTTAAAATTATTGCAGAACAATTACATCATCTTTCCTTCGTTCGGAAATTTTAGAAATAATCGCAGAACAATCACTCCAAATGATATGCCTTCGGAAATTTTTCATAATTATTGCAGAACAACCACAACAAATAATATACCTTCGGAATATTTCAAAACTTTCGCAGAATCATCACATCAAATGATATACCTTCGTATATTTTCAAAATTATCGCAGAACAATCACATCAAATGACATACCTTCGAAAACTTTCAAAATTATCGCAGAACGATCACATCAAATGATATACCTTCGCAAATTTCAAAATTATCGCAAAACTATCACATCAAATGGTACAACTTCGAAAATTTTCAAAATTATCGCAGAATAATTAAATAAGATGATACACCTTCGGAAATTTTCAAAATCATCGCAGAAAAATCACATCAAATGATATTCCTTCGAAAATTTTCAAAATTATTTCAAAATAATCACATCAAATGATATACCCTTGGAAATTTTAAAAATTGTCGCAGAACAATCACATAAATTGGTTTACCTTCGGAAATTTCCAAAATTATCGCAGAACAATCACATCAAATGATATGCCATCGGATATTTTCAAAATTATCGCAAAACAATCATATCAAATGATATACCATCGGAAATTTTCAAAATTATCGCAGAAAAATCACATCAAATACTATATCGTCGGAAATTTTAAAAATTGTCGCAGAACAATCAGATCAAATGGTTTACCTTCGGAAATTTCCATAATTATCGCAGAACAATCAAATCAAATGATGTGTTTTCGTAAATTTTCAAAATTATATAAGAACAATAACATCAAATGATATGCCTTCGGAAATTTTCAAAATTATCGCAGATTAATCACATCAAATGCTATATCTTGGGAAATTTTCAAAATAATCGCAGAACAATCACTTCAAATGGTATACCTTCAGAAATATCCAAAATTATCGCAGAGCAATAATATCAAATGATAAACCTTCAGAAATTTTCAAAATTATCGCAGAACAATCAGAGCAAATGATATAACTTCGGAAATTTTCAAAATTATCGAAGAACAATCACATCATATGATATAACTTCGGAAATTTTAAAAAATTATCGCAGAGCAATCTTTTTAAATGGTAAATCAAATGATAAACCTTCAGAAATTTTCAAAACTATCGCAGAATAATAACACCAAATGATATGCCTTCGGATATTTTTCATAATTATCGCAGAACAATCACTTTAAATGGTACACCTTCGGATATTTCCAAAATTATCGTCGAGCAATATCATCATATGATAAACCTTCAGAAATTTTCAAAACTATCGCAGAATAATAACACCAAATGATATGCCTTCGGATATTTTTCATAATTATCGCAGAACAACCACTTCAAAAAATATACCTTTGGAATATTTCAAAACTATCGCAGAACAATCAAATCAAATGGTATACCTTCGGATATTTTCAAAATTATCGCAGAACAATCACATCAAACGCTTTACCTTCGGAAATTTCCAAAACTATCGCAGAACAATCACATCAAATGATATGCCTTCGGAAATTTTAAAAATTATCACAGAACAATCACATCAAATGATATAACTTCGGAAATTTTCAAAACTATCGCAGAACAATCACATCAAATGCTTAACCTTCGGAAATTTTCAATATTATCGCAGAATTATAACATCAAATGATATACCTTCGGAAATTTTCAAAATTATCGCAGAACAATCACATCAAATGATATACCCTCGGAAATTTCATAAAATATCGCAGCACAATCACATCAAATGATGTACCTTCTGAAATTTTCAAAACTATCGCAGAAATATCACACCAAACGATAGGCATTCGGAAATTTTCAAAATTATCGCAGAAATATCACATCAAATGATATACATTCGGAAATTTTAAAATTATTGCAGAACAATTACATCATCTTTCCTTCGTTCGGAAATTTTAGAAATAATCGCAGAACAATCACTCCAAATGATATGCCTTCGGAAATTTTTCATAATTATTGCAGAACAACCACAACAAATAATAAACCTTCGGAATATTTCAAAACTTTCGCAGAATCATCACATCAAATGATATACCTTCGTATATTTTCAAAATTATCGCAGAACAATCACATCAAATGACATACCTTCGAAAACTTTCAAAATTATCGCAGAACGATCACATCAAATGATATACCTTCGCAAATTTCAAAATTATCGCAAAACTATCACATCAAATGGTACAACTTCGAAAATTTTCAAAATTATCGCAGAATAATTAAATAAGATGATACACCTTCGGAAATTTTCAAAATCATCGCAGAAAAATCACATCAAATGATATTCCTTCGAAAATTTTCAAAATTATTTCAAAATAATCACATCAAATGATATACCCTTGGAAATTTTAAAAATTGTCGCAGAACAATCACATAAATTGGTTTACCTTCGGAAATTTCCAAAATTATCGCAGAACAATCACATCAAATGATATGCCATCGGATATTTTCAAAATTATCGCAAAACAATCATATCAAATGATATACCATCGGAAATTTTCAAAATTATCGCAGAAAAATCACATCAAATACTATATCGTCGGAAATTTTAAAAATTGTCGCAGAACAATCAGATCAAATGGTTTACCTTCGGAAATTTCCATAATTATCGCAGAACAATCAAATCAAATGATGTGCCTTCGGAAATTTTCAAAATTATATAAGAACAATAACATCAAATGATATGCCTTCGGAAATTTTCAAAATTATCGCAGATTAATCACATCAAATGCTATATCTTGGGAAATTTTCAAAATAATCGCAGAACAATCACTTCAAATGGTATACCTTCAGAAATTTCCAAAATTATCGCAGAGCAATAATATCAAATGATAAACCTTCAGAAATTTTCAAAATTATCGCAGAACAATCAGAGCAAATGATATAACTTCGGAAATTTTCAAAATTATCGAAGAACAATCACATCATATGATATAACTTCGGAAATTCTCAAAATTATCGCAGAACAATCTTTTTAAATGGTACACCTTCGGAAATTTCCAAAATTATCGTCGAGCATTATCATCAAATGATAAACCTTCAGAAATTTTCAAAACTATCGCAGAATAATAACACCAAATGATATGCCTTCGGATATTTTTCATAATTATCGCAGAACAATCACTTTAAATGGTACACCTTCGGATATTTCCAAAATTATCGTCGAGCAATATCATCATATGATAAACCTTCAGAAATTTTCAAAATTATCGCAGAATAATAACACCAAATGATATGCCTTCGGATATTTTTCATAATTATCGCAGAACAACCACTTCAAAAAATATACCTTTGGAATATTTCAAAACTATCGCAGAACAATCAAATCAAATGGTATACCTTCGGATATTTTCAAAATTATCGCAGAACAATCACATCAAATGACATTCCTTCGAAAACTTTCAAAATTATCGCAGAACGATCACATCAAATGATATACCTTCGCAAATTTCAAAATGATCGCAAAACTATCACATCAAATGATACATCTTCGAAAATTTTCAAATATATCGCAGAACAATTAAATCAAATGATACAACTTCGGACATTTTCAAAATCATCGCAGAAGAATCACATCAAATTATATTCCTTCGAAAATTTTCAAAATTATCCCAGAATAATCACATCAAATGATATACCATTGGAAATTTTAAAAATTGTCGCAGAACAATCACATCAAACGCTTTACCTTCGGAAATTTCCAAAACTATCGCAGAACAATCACATCAAATGATATGCCTTCGGAAATTTTAAAAATTATCACAGAACAATCACATCAAATGATATAACTTCGGAAATTTTCAAAACTATCGCAGAACAATCACATCAAATGCTTAACCTTCGGAAATTTTCAATATTATCGCAGAATTATAACATCAAATGATATACCTTCGGAAATTTTCAAAATTATCGCAGAAGATTAACATCAAATGATATACCCTCGGAAATTTCATAAAATATCGCAGCACAATCACATCAAATGATGTACCTTCTGAAATTTTCAAAACTATCGCAGAAATATCACACCAAACGATAGGCATTCGGAAATTTTCAAAATTATCGCAGAAATATCACATCAAATGATATACATTCGGAAATTTTAAAATTATTGCAGAACAATTAAATCATCTTTCCTTCGTTCGGAAATTTTAGAAATAATCGCAGAACAATCACTCCAAATGATATGCCTTCGGAAATTTTTCATAATTATTGCAGAACAACCACAACAAATAATATACCTTCGGAATATTTCAAAACTTTCGCAGAATCATCACATCAAATGATATACCTTCGTATATTTTCAAAATTATCGCAGAACAATCACATCAAATGACATTCCTTCGAAAACTTTCAAAATTATCGCAGAACGATCACATCAAATGATATACCTTCGCAAATTTCAAAATTATCGCAGAACAATCACATCAAATGATATGCCATCGGATATTTTCAAAATTATCGCAAAACAATCATATCAAATGATATACCAGCGGAAATTTTCAAAATTATCGCAGAACAATCACATCAAATACTATATCGTCGGAAATTTTAAAAATTGCCGCAGAACAATCAGATCAAATTTTTTACCTTCGGAAATTTCCATAATTATCGCAGAACAATCAAATCAAATGATTTGCCTTCGGAAATTTTCAAAATTATATAAGAACAATAACATCAAATGATATGCCTTCGGAAATTTTCAAAATTATCGCAGATTAATCACATCAAATGCTATACCTTGGGAAATTTTCAAAATAATCGCAGAACAATCACTTCAAATGGTATACCTTCAGAAATTTCCAAAATTATCGCAGAGCAATAATATCAAATGATAAACCTTCAGAAATTTTCAAAATTATCGCAGAACAATCACAGCAAATGATATAACTTCGGAAATTTTCAAAATTATCGCAGAACAATCACATCATATGATATAACTTCGGAAATTTTCAAAATTATCGCAGAACAATCTTTTTAAATGGTACACCTTCGGAAATTTCCAAAATTATCGTCGAGCATTATCATCAAATGATAAACCTTCAGAAATTTTCCAAATTATCGCAGAACAATCACATCAAATGATATACCTTCGGAAATTTTCAAAATTATCGCAGAACAATAACATCAAATGACATACCTTCGAAAACTTTCGAAATTATCGCAGAACGATCACATCAAATGATATACCTTCGCAAATTTCAAAATTATCGCAGAACTATCACATCAAATGATATACCTTCGGAAATTTACAAAATTATCGCAGAACAATCACTTCAAATGGTATACCTTCTGAAATTTCCAAAATTGTCGCAGAACTATCACATCAAATGGTACACCTTCGGAAATTTTCAAAATTATCGCAGAACAATCACATCAAATGATATACGTTCGAAAATTTTACAAAATATCCGTGTGGGTTCACAAACTATGCACCAGTGCACTAAATTGTCCTGGATGGAACCACCAAAAAATGTTCCTGAACCTATGCACCAATGCGCAAAAATTGTATCCTTAAATACAAGATAATGAGGTGTGTAGCGGTATGAAAATATCACTTAGTTCCTTATTCAAAACTTTATTGCAAATAAATGCAATTCTTTTTAACCAAAAATACAACAATAACTTAAAATATTAATGTCAATACACTTCACTCAATTACAAATATCAAATGGTACGGGATTAAAATTACCGTTTGCATATTGTGTGTTCTATGAACTCTATAGCATATCAACACACTATACGAAACGGTACTTTCTGGGTGTACCGTACATTAATATTACACAACCTTAACTACACGTGTATTTGTTAATGTCTTACTTACTACACTTCTTATGTTTTATCAAAGTTATAAGTGAGTAAGATGGAATTTGAATGTTGTGTAAAGATAGCCTTATCGGCATGCGTTTACACCTATTTGAAATTCCGAGTGAAACTGTTAGTTAAAAGAGAGAAAGAAAGAACAATTAGCATTTTAAAGGCACAATACCTGAAAGAATGTGTTGCCTCAATGAGTCTAATCGCAAATAGGACGATTGTCGAGTTGGCTCTGCCTTTTATTGTGTTTTTCTGTCCTCCATCTTGAGTGGGGAAATTCTCCACATTTATGATAATCATTAAATTTGACGTTATTATTATTTGAACTTCTGATATTGTTATCTCAGAAATTCGTGAATTTAATTTTCCTTGATTACCAACTGAATATCATAATATTTGAATAATTTTCATTGAGTTTGAATAAAATTTCATGTTCCATAATTTTATTCACACAATAAATGGCGGCCTAGTCTCCACTTTCGCTTTGCTATAAAGTTGGCGGATTCTCATGTATTTCATCTCTCATATGATTTTGAGGCGCCAATTTCAGTTTGAAAAAAGAAAACAAACAAACGGTATTTAGTTTATTTTATAATACAATTTTAATTTTAATGGACTATATGTATAGTTAATAACAACTGTGATGACAAATTGTTTTTTGTTACGTTGATAAGTTGCTGCAACATAGTCCCCCCTGTTGAATGTTTGCATTCAACCGATTTCAGATTTTTTGTATGCCGCGCTTGTGATAGTGATGAAATGTTAGCGTGTCATCCGCTCTTACTTTCAGTACCGCCTGGTATCGGTCAGGTAAATTTATCGTTTTTTCCTTATTGCGTCGCTTTTTAATTTCTTGTAAATTGATTTTTTTTAATAGTCTGCTCGGCAAGAAGATGTCGACGCCTTCCCTGGTCACGAACCTTTGGACCGAGTTGTCCAATCGCACTTGAAATTCTTGTACGGTTGTCGTCGGTCGCAGCTTTTGTACATCCTTTATGATTTTTCCATTTACTTGGATGGTATCAGTAAACACTGGATGCGTGTGTGGAGTGATCTGCATCTGTGTTGGTTGCCCGAGTTCTGCAGGTTTCCAGCTAATAGCTTCTAGCACCTGAATCCTAGAGCTGTTTGTTGGTGCATTGGACGGACCTGGCTCAGTAGCTTGTACTGATGGAGGGTTGTTGGGCTCTATATCCGTGAGCCGCCTTGTTGAAACACTTGGGGTCAATTGAACATCTTCCCAAAGTTGTAGGAACTCTTCGGATTCGTAAGCTGACATCTGAAATATCGGAGTTGAAATTGAGTAATACTGAACTTATTACTTAGGACGACACAGGTTTTAGCACGTTTACATGCCAAATTAAATGTTAACTTCGAGAGCAACGTAATGGTTTGGTATTAAGAGTTGTTGATTGGTAATTGACAAATCTTGTTGATAGGTCTGGTGAAAGTATTTGATTCTGTTCGTATTCGTACTACACGAACAAGTCCATCTGCGCCTGGATATACTTCTTCAATTATTCCCATTGGCCAGTGTGTCGGTGACGTGTTTTCAATCCGCAATAGAACGATTTGCCCTTTTTTAATATTGGCAAGTAGTTTCAACCATTTTGGACGATGTTGTAATTGATTCAAATAATCCTGAGACCACGATTTCCAGAATTGTTGTGTAATGTGTTGTAGATACTTCCATCTACGAGACGATGACATGCTGGTTGTAGTATGTATCGGTTCGGGTACTGCGTTGAGTGGTTGTCCAACCAGAAAATGTCCGGGTGTCAAGATGAAGTTGTCATTTGGATCGTTCTTGACTTGACACAATGGTCTTGAGTTTAAACATGCCTCTATTTGAGCGAGAATAGTGGCATATTCTTCAAATGTAAGCGTTGAATTGCCAACGGTTCGGCGTAAGTGATATTTTATAGATTTTACGCCAGCCTCCCAGAGTCCGCCAAAATGGGGTGCTGCAGGAGGATTCATGTGCCAGTTTATGAATTTGGTTGTTAGGTATTTCGCTGCTAACGGTTGGGCTTCTTTGATGGCTTGCTCTAGGTCCTTTTCTAGTAGTGCTTTTCCTCCAATGAAGTTAGTGCCGCAGTCTGAGTAGATGTCTGTGCACAATCCTCTTCTGGCGGTAAAGCGTTTGAGTGCCGCTACAAAAGCTTCTGCTGAAAGACTAGACACCAATTCGATGTGTACAGCTTTTGTTGCCATGCACACAAAAATGCAGAAATATGCCTTTTGAATCTTGGCATTGCGAATAGTTGATGATTTTATCATCACTGGTCCAGCATAATCTATTCCGACCTTGGTAAATGGTTTTGTTATATTAACCCTGGCTGACGGTAAGTTCCCCATTAATTGATTGGAGACTGCTTGCCTATATCGAGTGCACCTGATACATTGATGCAGTCTTGTAGTTATAGTCCGTCTGCCATCTAATATCCAGAATGAATTTCTGATAGTATTCAAAACCAGCGACGTACCTCCATGCATTGTTTCTATGTGGGTTTTGTCAATTAGAAGCAACGTCACATGATGGTCTTTAGGCAAGATTATTGGATGCCTTCTATCATAAGGTAATAGAGCATGTTTTAATCTCCCCCCTACCCGGATTACTCCATTTTTATCAGCTATTGGATTTAGCCTTAATAGTTTACTTTTGTTTGATATGGGCTGATTTTGTAGTAACTTGTGGGATTCTTCTGGAAATGATGCCATCTGTACCAACTTGACTACAGTGGTTTGGGCTTGCTTAAATTCTCTTGTTGATATTGCTTGAGATCTTTTAGTGTGTGCATTTTTGCAATTGTATACAAAGCGTTGAATTAACGCAACAACTAGAACCAAGCGCGAAAACGATGAATACCGAAGTAAAATGTTGTTTTCTATGTTGGTTACCAAATTAATTAATGCTGGCTCTCTTTCTTCTAATGTCGTGGTACCAATGTCTTGGGTTTTTTCTGGCCAATTTATTTTCGGTTTGGTGAGCCATTGAGGTCCATACCACCATAAGTTGTTTTGGAGGAGGTTGCTTGTTGAGATACCTCGTGAAGCCAAATCTGCTGGGTTGTCCTTTGATGACACATGGTGCCATTTGTCAAATCTTATGTTGTCATGAATTTCGATTACTCTATTGGCCACATAAGTCCAGCTTTACCCAATGCAGTACGATCGTCGAGTCAGTCCAGGCATGGATTGGGGTGTCTTGAAGTTGCATCCCTTGGACTACTGTTTTCATTAATCGTACCAATAGTAATGCGCCATTTAATTCCAGTCTTGGAATTGTTGTCAGCTTGATTGGGGCAACCCGCGTTTTGGAGGTCAGTAAGTGTGTTGTAGTAACACCATTTTCTTGTTCTACACGAATATATATGGCTGCTGTGTATGCTCTTGTTGATGCATCACAAAAACCATGTATTTGAATCTGTGCACCTGATGAATATGATACCCATCTTGGAATTGAAAGATTTTCTAACAGTTTCAGACTGTCTATGAAATTTTCCCAGTGTTTTTGTACTGATTTGGATACTATATTATCCCAGTCAGTTCCAGTAATCCATAACATTTGCATGAGAAGTTTTGATTCAATAATGATAGGTGTCAACCACCCTAGAGGATCGTATAATGAAGCAATTCCTGACAAGATACTTCTTTTTGTCGTGACTTGGACTTGCGGCAATGGTTTGAATGAAAACGCAAAATTATCGCTCTTAGGATACCATTTGATTCCTAACGTTTTAATGGCTTCTGTATCTGCGAAGGTCAAGACGTTTTGAAGTTCTACATGTTCTGGTGGTAAGTGATGTAGCAATTGGCTATCGTTACTTGCCCATTTTCGCAAGTTGAACCCCGCTGATTTCATCATTTGAATTAGTTGCTGTTGCAACTCCGTAGCTTGTGCTATTGTGTCAGCGCCAGTCAAAACATCGTCGACATAAAAGTTTTCAAAAACTGCTTTTGATGCTAAAGGCCATTTGGTTTTTTCATCTTCAGCCAATTGTTGCATCGTTCGTATAGCCAGATACGGTGCTGATGTCGTGCCAAATGTTACAGTTTTTAATTGATAGTCTTGAACTCTTCCAGTCTTGGGATGTCGCCATACTATGCGCTGAAACGTATGATGTTCAGGGTGCATCTCAATCATCCGATACATCTTTTCAATGTCCGCATTTAACGCATATTTGTACTTTCTCCAATTCAGCAGTGTGATATATAATGTTGGCTGTATGGTTGGACCCTTTAACAACATTTGGTTTAATGATTTGCCATTTTATGTTCTTGCAGATGCGTCGAATACTACGCGTAGTTTAGTAGTAGTGCTGTCCTTGAAAACTGCATGGTGAGGAATGTAGTAATGCAGTTCATTATCATCTGGGGGATTTACATCTTCCATATGATTTAGATGTATATATTCATCTAGGCATTTGCCATATTCATTTGCGAATACTGAATTTTGCATGAATTGTTTTTGGAGTGTTCCAAATCTTCTAATGGCTTGCTGCCTTGATTGCCCTAATGTTGGTAGCGTATCATGTTGAAACGGTAATTTGATTTGATACCTGCCGGATGGTAGCCTTTTGTGCGTGTTCTGAAATATTTCTTCACATAGAGCTTCTTCTGGTGCTAGAACTGGCTTAGCTTGAACTTCTTCAATTACTCAGAATTTTTTAATTTGTTTGTCCAACGTTTCTGTTGTGATCATAAATGAATTTGTGGTATGTTTAGAAATATTTCCAGCCTTTCCGAGCAAAATCCAACCGAATATAGTTTTTATTGTACCGACAGCATCTGAGCCTGGAATAATACCTTCTTGTATTATTCTAGCATACACCTTAGCCCCTACTAAGGCGTCAATTCTATCTGGTTTCCAAAATGTTGGATCTGCTAGCTCCAATTTGTTGAGATGTTGGCAACCTTTTGTATTGATGATTCTACTTGGTAGATCACCAGTGATTTTCCGTATTACGAAGAAATTTTCTTCGATAATAGATTGATTTTTTCCACATGAGCGTAGGGTTAATTTGACTTGTTTGTTGGACTGACCCGTGTTGCTCATGTTTAGTCCTAAGACTTTTACTGAAGCTGGTTTGCACACTGCTTGCAGTTTTTTACACGCTGCTTGTGTTATGAATGATGCTTCTGACCCTGTGTCAATAAAACATCGTAAGGTAACTTTTTTCCCGTGCTCTGTTTGAGCGATGACTAATGCTGTGGATAGTAACGCATGAGAAGTTTCCCATGTGAAATGATTGTGAGTGACTTGTGTTTCACTTTCACTGGGCCCAGAATTTGAATTGCTGGAAGTATGGTTACTATCCCTTGACATTGAGTGCTGTTTTGAACTTGATTTGACTTGACTTTCCTTCTTAGAGTGTAAAGAATGATTGTCTTTTAAGTTGTCATGTAACGTTGTTTGATGCCTTTGCTTGCATTTGACACACGTGAACTTGCTTGGACAATCGTTGACTGTATGTTTGTTTGACAAATAGTTAAAACATCGTCCTGATGATATAACTAGGCTTCGTCTTTTAGTTATATCCATCCCTTGGTACTTTCTGCACATTTGTAGGCTATGTACCTGATCACAAGCCGAACATTTTGTGGCTTGGATTGTGTAATGTGACTTCGTTGTCTGTTTATGAGAATCCCGCGTTTGACTTGTATTGGGGACTATTGTATCTGCTATTGCTTCTAGGACTCTTAGCCTTGTATCCAGGAATGTCCTGAATCGAAGGTAGCTTGGTAGCTCCTTGGATGCGCCTAATGTTCTTCCCATAGTTTGAGTGTTGTGAATGGTAATTTTTGTGTTAGCATGTGTATTAACATGATACCCCACGTCGACGTATCCACTTGCAAACTTAGTAATTGCTGCAAACACTCTTCGGTTGTGTTGATGAGAGATTTCAAACCATTAGCCGTTTCTGATGCTAATTTGGGCTGAGTGGTTAATATTTTAAGTTGATGATTGGTTAAAATTCTCTTGTTCTCGAATCTTTCTGTCAGTTTTTCCCATGCAGATAGATAATCTTCGTTGGTAAGTGGAACATGACGTAGCCATCTTTCTGCTTCGCCCGTCAGTGATGCCTTTAAGCAGTACAATTTTTGTACAAACTTTAACTTTGGGTTTGTATGTACCATTGCTACGAATACATCACGAAACGATTTCCACTGGTCATAATTACCATCGTATGTAGGTAGTGGCATTTTTGGTAACACATTTTCTTCATGCTCAATCATTGTATGGTGTGGAAACAGGTGTGTTGAATCAGTAAGTGTAGCATATGGTCGTAATTCGTCCAATATTGTTCCTAGGTACAGACAATATTTTGTTTCTAGTTTGGTGTAGTTATCATCAGAACTGTAGGTGTGAGATGTGTCTGACGTGTCTTGACTTGAAATCTCGTGTATTTCTTCATCTAACAGTTTATATTCTGCCCATAGTTTCTTGATTTCCTCTGATTTCGCTTCGTAGAAGCACTGTGTGTACTGCTCCCGTGGTGTGTTGTTTCCACTTCCAATCACCCTTTACAACCGTGCTCTCAAAGTTTGTTCTTTGAGCAACAATGACTTTAATTTTACCATATTGAAAATTGAATGTTTTAATTTTATGAAACTTGAATCTATTTGCAATGTCAGACTGAATAAACTAAGCGATCCTGGATGGAACCACCAAAAAATGTGGTTCACAATTTATGCACCAGTGCACTAAATTGTCCTGGATGGAACCACCAAAAAATGTTCCTGAACCTATGCACCAATGCGCAAAAATTGTATCCTTAAATACAAGATAATGAGGTGTGTAGCGGTATGAAAATATCACTTAGTTCCTTATTCAAAACTTTATTGCAAATAAATGCAATTCTTTTTAACCAAAAATACAACAATAACTTAAAATATTAATGTCAATACACTTCACTCAATTACAAATATCAAATGGTACGGGATTAAAATTACCGTTTGCATATTGTGTGTTCTATGAACTCTATAGCATATCAACACACTATACGAAACGGTACTTTCTGGGTGTACCGTACATTAATATTACACAACCTTAACTACACGTGTATTTGTTAATGTCTTACTTACTACACTTCTTATGTTTTATCAAAGTTATAAGTGAGTAAGATGGAATTTGAATATTGTGTAAAGATAGCCTTATCGGCATGCGTTTACACCTATTCGAAATTCCGAGTGAAACTGTTAGTCAGAAGAGAGAAAGAAAGAACAATTAGCATTTTAAAGGCACAATACCTGAAAGAATGTGTTGCCTCAATGAGTCTAATCGCAAATAGGACGATTGTCGAGTTGGCTCTGCCTTTTATTGTGTTTTTCTGTCCTCCATCTTGAGTGGGGAAATTCTCCACATTTATGATAATCATTAAATTTGACGTTATTATTATTTGAACTTCTGATATTGTTATCTCAGAAATTCGTGAATTTAATTTTTCTTGATTACCAACTGAATATCATAATATTTGAATAATTTTCATTGAGTTTGAATAAAATTTCATGTTCCATAATTTTATTCACACAATAAATGGCGGCCTAGTCTCCACTTTCGCTTTGCTATAAAGTTGGCGGATTCTCATGTATTTCATCTCTCATATGATTTTGAGGCGCCAATTTCAGTTTGAAAAAAGAAAACAAACAAACGATATTTAGTTTATTTTATAATACAATTTTAATTTTAATGGACTATATGTATAGTTAATAACAACTGTACTGACAAATTGTTTTTTGTTATGTTGAAAAGTTGCTGCAACAATCCCAAATTAATCACATCAAATGATATACCATTGGAAATTTTAAAAATTGTCGCAGAACAATTACATCAAATGGTTAACCTTCGGCAATTTCTAAAATTATCGCAGAACAATCACATCAACTGATTTGCCTTCAGAAATTTTCAAAATTATCGCAGAACAATCACATCAAATTATATACCTTCGGAAATTTTCAAAATTATCGCAGAACAATCACATCAAATGCTATACCATCGGAAATTTTCAAAATTATCGCAGAACAATCAAATCAAATGGTTTACCTTCGGAATTTTCCAAAATTTTCGCAAAAATATCACATCAAATGATATGCCTTCGGAAATTTTCAAAATTATATAAGAACAATCACATCAAATGATATTCCTTCGGAAATTTTAAAAATTATCGCAAAACAATCACATCAAATGAAATACCTTCGAAAAATTTCAAAATTATCGCAGAACGGTCACATAAAATGATTATACCTTCGGAAATTTCAAAATTATCGCAAAACTATTACATCAAATGGAACAGCTCCGGAAATTTTCATAATTATCGCAGAACAATTAAATCAAATGATACGCCTTCGGAAATTTTCAAGATCATCGCAGAACAATCACATCAAATGATATACTTTCGAAAATTTTACAAAATATCCCAGTTTAATCACATCAAATGATAAACCATTGGAAATTTTAAAAATTGTCGCAGAACAATCACATCAAATGGTTTACCTTCGGAAATTTCCTAAATTATCGCAGAACAACCACATCAAATGATATGCCTTCGGAAATTTTCAAAATTATATAAGAACAATAATATCAAGTGATATACCTTCGGAAATTTTGAAAATTATCGCAGCTTAATCACATCAAATGCTATACCTTCGGAAATTTTCAAAATTATCGCAGCATAATCACACCAAATGATAAACCTTCGGAAATATGAAAAATTATCGCAGAGTAATAACATCTAATTATATACCTTCGGAAATTTTCCAAATTATCGCAGAACAATCACATCAAATGACATACCTTCGAAAACTTTCAAAATTATCGCAGAACGATCACATCAAATGATATACCTTCGCAAATTTCAAAATTATCGCAAAACTATCACATCAAATGGTACAACTTCGAAAATTTTCAAAATTATCGCAGAATAATTAAATAAGATGATACACCTTCGGAAATTTTCAAAATCATCGCAGAAAAATCACATCAAATGATATTCCTTCGAAAATTTTCAAAATTTTTTCAAAATAATCACATCAAATGATATACCCTTGGAAATTTTAAAAATTGTCGCAGAACAATCACATAAATTGGTTTACCTTCGGAAATTTCCAAAATTATCGCAGAACAATCACATCAAATGATATGCCATCGGATATTTTCAAAATTATCGCAAAACAATCATATCAAATGATATACCATCGGAAATTTTCAAAATTATCGCAGAACAATCGCATCAAATACTATATCGTCGGAAATTTTAAAAATTGTCGCAGAACAATCAGATCAAATGGTTTACCTTCGGAAATTTCCATAATTATCGCAGAACAATCAAATCAAATGATTTGCCTTCGGAAATTTTCAAAATTATATAAGAACAATAACATCAAATGATATGCCTTCGGAAATTTTCAAAATTATCGCAGATTAATCACATCAAATGCTATACCTTGGGAAATTTTCAAAATAATCGCAGAACAATCACTTCAAATGGTATACCTTCAGAAATTTCCAAAATTATCGCAGAGCAATAATATCAAATGATTAACCTTCAGAAATTTTCAAAATTATCGCAGAACAATCACAGCAAATGATATAACTTCGGAAATTTTCAAAATTATCGCAGAACAATCACATCATATGATATAACTTCGGAAATTTTCAAAATTATCGCAGAACGATCACATCAAATTATATACCTTCGCAAATTTCAAAATGATCGCAAAACTATCACATCAAATGATACATCTTCGAAAATTTTCAAATATATCGCAGAACAATTAAATCAAATGATACACCTTCGGACATTTTCAAAATCATCGCAGAAGAATCACATCAAATTATATTCCTTCGAAAATTTTCAAAATTATCCCAGAATAATCACATCAAATGATATACCATTGGAAATTTTAAAAATTGTCGCAGAACAATCACATCAAACGGTTTACCTTCGGAAATTTCCAAAACTATCGCAGAACAATCACATCAAATGATATGCCTTCGGAAATTTTAAAAATTATCCCAGAACAATCACATCAAATGATATAACTTCGGAAATTTTCAAAACTATCGCAGAACAATCACATCAAATGCTTAACCTTCGGAAATTTTCAATATTTTCGCAGAATTATAACATCAAATGATATACCTTCGGAAATTTTCAAAATTATTGCAGAACAATCACATCAAATGATATAACTTAAAAAATTTTAAAAATTATCGCTTAACTATGACATCAAATGGTAAACCTTCGGAAATTTTCAAAATAACCGCAGAACAATCACATCAATTGATAAAAATTTGAAAATTTTCAAAATAATCGCAGAACAATCACATCAAATGACAAACCTTCGAAAATTTTCAAAATTATCGCAGAACACTAACATCAAATGATATAAATTCGGACATTTTCAAGATTATCTAAGAAAATAACATCAAATGATAAACCTTCGGATATTTACAAAATTATCGCAGAACAATCACATAAATTATATAAATCGGAAATTTTCAAAATTATCGCAGAACAATCTTATCAAATGATATTCCTTCGAAAATTTTCAAAATTATCCCAGAACAATCACATCAAATGATATACCATTGGAAATTTTAAAAATTGTCGCAGAACAATCACATCAAATGGTTTGCCTTCGGAAATTTCCTAAGTTATCGCAGAACAGCCACATCAAATGATATGCCTTGGGAAATTTTCAAAATTATATAAGAACAAAAATATCAAATGATATACCTTCGGAAATTTTCAAAATTATCGCAGATTAATCACATCAAATGCTATACCTTCGGAAATTTTCTAAAGAATCGCAGAACAATCACATCAAATGGTATACCTTCGGAAATTTAAAAAATTATCGCAGAGCAATCATGTCAAATGATAAACCTTCAAATATTTTCAATATTATCGCAGAACAATCACAGCAAATGATATGGCTTCGAAAATTTTCAAAATTATCGCAGAACAATCACATCAAATGACATACCTTCGAAAACTTTCAAAATTATCGCAGAACGATCACATAAAATGAATTATCTTCGCAAATTTCAAAATTATCGCAGAACTATAACATCAAATGATATACCTTCGGAAATTTGCAAAATTATCGCAGAACAATCACTTCAAATGGTATACCTTGTTACAGTTTTTCTCGCAAAACTCTCGCACGTCTACGCACCCTTTCTAGCACCAAAAAGTCGAAGGGGGTCAGTTTCGGGAGCCTGAACTCACCGGAGATGGGGTGGGTGGGCGCCACTCGCTTCCCAATCCCGAAACTAATTATCGTCCGTCGCCCGGAAGCGAAAAGTGTTGCGACGGCTTCTTGCCCTAACGGAAGGAAAATAACCCGAAAGGACACGCCAGCGTTCACAATTCTTTACAACAGTTTTATTTCCTCGAGTAGTTCGTTAATCTTACTCTATTCACAAATTACGAAACGGCGCCGCGTGTTAAATTTATCTAGCTACTTGCTCGCTCTGGATATTCACTTAAACTTACACTATGTACACTTCAAATCTTAACCTACTTACTCAGGATTCTACTTCTGGTGTCGATCGAACCTCAAGCACTCGAACATCTACTTCCGGACCAGGTATTACGCACGGATGTTTCAGCCAACTCGCACCGCAGCCAATATTTTCGTAATTATCTGTGCCACGATCTTGCGCCAAATTCACTACTTCTTCCTCTTCGCTGATTCGCTACACTATCCACTCCGTCGATATGTTTAACGTCGTTCTGATTATCAGATAACGCCGGGACCCCTTTTGTTTCAGCCTATCGACCTCGCCAACTCGATTACGCCAACAATTTACTTCAGATTTCGCCAATTATATCGTCTATCATTCGTCTGAGATCTTCATACCCATCAGCCAAAAGATTACGATCTTCGCTCCTCTTCCTCTTCGAGCCACGCCAGATACGGGTGTATGAAATATTTGAAATTTTCCGGTTATAATTTTAGCTCGATAGTCAGGTTACATCTGATTCTTACCACGTCCATCCAAAAAGAGAGCGATCCATGCCTTGATCACCTCGCAAGCAACCTCGGCTCCGCTTCCTGATCCCGCTTAGACGGGTTCCTAGATTGTCCGTTTGAACAAAATATCCCAATGCATTTCAAATGCATTTCGGACGTTGCATTCAGTTCCCGGTCATTGCACTTTCTTCATTAATGTGCGTTGCCGCAAGTGCAGTCGGTCATTGCACCTGGCATTGCGCTCAATCTAATGAGACAAATGTATGGCAACGCCTTGATACGTTCCGGAACGCGGTCCGTTCCACTGGCGTTCCGCCGAACTGCCCTAGACACTTGAACTGTCAAATCCGTGTTTTGTCTGTCGCCATGGCCGTTGTCGTTGACGTATTTTCCATCATTTACTGAGTCGGTAATCGCCTTGTGTCGTTTCTGTTGAGTGTGCTGATGCTGGGCTGGACACAATTGATGCTGTTGCTGGCGGGTCATCTTAATATGCTGGCCGCATGCCTGTAGCGCCTTGGAATATGGGGATCAATTGTCGACTGCGCTGTCGAAATGCAGTAATCTTGTGGCAGGAGCTCCTGAACAGGTATGTAAACATTTTCCCTTCCACCACCATTGATCGTTCTTAGTTGCTTGGAGATTCTGGGAACCTGCATCCCCATCTAGTACATCGTTCTGTATGATGTCATTTGATGCGCGGGCGTTGGAATACGATGTAGCAGCAATAACACTCGTATCTTCGCGACGGGTGAAAAACCGATGCATCCTCTGCGTGAACGGCGACCGTATCTAAACGTTGTAACCCTTTATATATAACGAAACGGACCGCTGCACTGCTTGCTGTACCAAGACGTCGAAAAGAATATTTCTCTTTTACTACAGTCAGGTGAGTTCTTTTGATCATATTCTTTATTCGGGACTGTTATGGGGGCGACCCAGCCCCACCCACAGCTTCGAGGAATACCGGGTCCTGACGAGTGCGCGCCTTGGTTTTGATATTGGCCGTTCTTGTCAGGGCTCGCTGAGACTCGAAGCCTACTCCTCGACTCGATACTATTTGTAATACAGCTCTATGACCTACCTTACTACTTGTCCGACGATTACATAGTTTACAATAAACCTTCGACTCCCTACCGCAAGCGTGTCCGCGTCTATATATTAGCATGTACTTCTATCTGCCACCGGTACGGCTCGCGGGCGTGATCGACCGTGACACCCCCCTCTCTTCAGAGGATTCCGTGGGAATCCTCGTCAGTCTCCCGACTCGTTACCATCAAACGTTTCCGATTCGCGTTGCAATTTCCAGGCCGTTCTGTACTAATTATATGACGACAATCTATTTCGTTCGATTCTTCAGTTACTGATTTTGTTTTCTTTTTTTTTTTATAATTATTTAACCGTGTTGCCAAATCATACCCGTATATGGCACATTTGAACTCTGGATTTCCTATCCTTACTTACTAACTACTACCACGTCCGTCTTTTTTTTTTTTGTTTTCCATTCATACTGTGGTTTAATGCATGCGACCTCATTCTAACTTCTCAACAAAATCCACCTGCATGTTTGCAAGTGTCGTGCCATAACTTGATAGCTGGTGTGGGTACATTTTGCTTTGATATGAAAAATTCTAATGCCATTCGATCTCGTTTCTTTTTAGTTCTATTAAACGGACACCAACTACCAAAATGACGAACGGTGAAAACCCCACCGCAATACAATACCAGAAAAACCAGTAGATCTCGAAGGAAGGCCCTGAATACGCCCAGAGAGAATATTTGGTAATCTTACTTTATCAACATAATCAATAATCAATATCCATACTAATCCTTTGAAACTTACTAATACCCTAAGCTTAACCTGAACTTAATTCTAAGTAATTCCTCAACTTAATATCTAACACCCCGACTTAGGCAAATTCTAGCTTACAACGTCTAATCTATGCTACTAATCTATTTGCTTAACCCCGCCACCACTTCTAGCCAGTTCGATATTTGTAACACAAATGATTATGGATTTTAACCCGCCACCATTAATTTTACCCCATCTTATCCTCTAGTCCCACCACCATTATCTAGTAAAAGAGCGCCACGAATCTGAAATTCACTGGTTATTCTCTTGTTATTAATACCCCTGTGGCAAATTTATGACACTGCCTACGTTGCCTTATCCCACATACCTCTTGAGGTCCTTAGCGTGCCACACTCCCACAGCTTTCCCGCTGGAATCTTCCAGTTCGTATGTCCAACCGGACACCCTTCTCTTCACGGAGAACGGCCCTACATATTCGGGAGCCAGTTTGGCGGAGAAATACTTTGCGGCGTCTGACAGAACGAAACTTCGACGCCATACCAAATCCTTCGGTAAAAACTGCTCATCCCGGTGCCGCAGGTCATAACGTGATTTCGATTCCTGGGCAGCTGACTTCAACCGTTCGCGAACTTCTTCGCGGACCTTTTGTAGCCATTTCGCCTTTTCAATTCCCTCATCCTGTCCCTCTCTCCTTCCTTGTACCTCCGGGCCTTGGTAACTCTCGGGATGAATGGTCATTTCTCGCCCGAAATTTATCATGTCTTCGTGCGTTGATGTTCTCAACGCACAACCAATCTTCGATAAATCCTTATCCCATTCCCGATGATTCTCAGATGCATACGTTCGAAGTAAACGTTTGACATTCTGGTTCACTCGTTCCGCCGGATTCGCCTGAGGGTGATATAACGCGGTAAACCTTATCGTAACCCCATGCGCTTCGGCCATCCGGGCGAATTCTCTGGAGCGGAATTGCACGCCGTTATCGCACACGATTATCCGTGGTACTCCGAACAAAAATAGAACGTTTTCTTCCAGTAAACGCACCACGGCCGCTCCGGTTGCTTTCCTTAGGGGAAATAATAATGGCATCTTGGTCGCATAATCTACCACGGTCAGAATATAGAAGTGTCCCCGCAGGGATCGTGGTAGAGGTCCCACGAGGTCCACACATATCATCTCCCAGGGAGCAGTATCTTCTCGACTCCTCGACACCATCAGACCACTGGGAAGCTTTCGATCTACCTTTACCGCCTGGCAACCTTACACCTCCGGACATAGTTCCTCACATCCGCCTTCATCTTTGGCCAATATAGCTCTTGTGCCAATCGGTCAAAGGTTTTCTGAACCCCCATGTGCCCCGCAGTAGGTTCGTCATGGCACTGGACCAACGCCTTTGGCCGCTCGTATTTTGGAACTACTTTTTTCCACTGGTTGTCTTGGAGCTCAGAATAACGGCCTTTTACCCACTTCCACAACATGTTTTCCCTCACCCTCCATTTCGGGTATTTGCCGGGGTCCTTCTGCACCTTCCTCATCATGTTTTGGTACCACCCATCCGTCATCTGTGCGACAGAGACGTAGCTTAGGTTTGCGACAGCCCTTGAGAGTGCATCGGGCACTAGATGGTCTTTCCCCTTGCGATGGATTACCTCAAAGTCGAATTGTTGTAATCTCACTGCCCATCTAGCTAATCTGCCTGTAGGGTCCTTAAGGCTATTCAGCCAGACCAGAGAGTGATGATCGGTAATTACCACGAATCTTGTTCCTTCTATATAAGGCCGTAGTTTCTCCACTGCCCATAGTACCCCCAAGCACTCCCTTTCAGTAACCGAATACCTTCTTTCCTGTTTGGAAAGCGCCCTGCTGAGGTAACAGATAACCTTCTCTCCATCCGGGTGCGCCTGGCTGAGTACTGCGCCTATGCCTACATCCGAGGCATCCGTTTGGACCTTGAATGGGAGGTCGAAATCTGGACAGGCTAGTACAGGCGCTGATGTGAGCTTACGCTTGCACATCACAAAAGCCTGTTCGCACTCCTCAGACCATAAAAATTTTCGACCCTTCTTCAAGAGATCGCTTAAGGGAGCTACCATTGTCGCATGACTGGGAATGAATCGACGGTACCACGATACCATTCCGAGAAGTTGACGCACTTGTCTTACAGAAGTTGGGCGAGGAAACTCGTTCACCGCTTGAACCTTCTCGGGGTCCACCCTAAGACCCTCCTCATCCACCAGGTATCCCAAGTACTTGAGTTGTGCCCTACAAAACTGACACTTCTCTTTCGAAACCCTCAAACCTGCGACTCTCAGTCGCTCGAAAACTTCCCGGAGAACCTTCATATGTTGCTCGAAAGACTCTGTCACCACGATAATATCGTCAAGGTAGGTGAAGACGAATGGTTCCAAAGAAGGACCCAGTACGGTGTCGATTAGTCGTTGCCACGTCGCACCCGAATTGTGTAGCCCGAACGGCATCCTCAGAAAATGAAAAAGCCCCCGTCCCGGTACTGTGAAGGCTGTGTACTGTCGCGACCCCTCCGCCATCGGTACCTGCCAGTAGGCTGATTTCACGTCTAACGTTGATAGGTATTTAGCGTTTCGTAGTTTGTCTAGGGTGGCGGAAATATATGGTAGAGGATACGCATCCTTCTCAGACACCGCATTCACCTTTCTGAAATCCACACAGAAACGGTAGGACCCATCCTTTTTACGCACCAGGAGAATAGGCGATGACCAAGGGCTAGAGGAAAGCTCAACCACTCCTAACTTCAGCATTTCGTCTAGCTCGGTGTTAATCTGACGTTGTACTGCCGGTGAAACAGGATAGTATCTCTGTTTGATCGGAGTGGCACCGGTCCTGATGGTATGCTCAACCGCCGTCGCACAGCCTAATCCATCTCCCATCAAGGTAAACTGTTGCTCCAGCAGATCTGACAGCTCGCACTTTTCTTGCTCAGACAAATGTGACCGGTCTCGCAGAGTCCCTCTGGCAACTGCCATCGTCGCAGCCAAAGAATGCCACTGCTGACCCTTCATATCTAATACTACTCCAAATCGTTGCCAGAAATCGATCCCCAAAATCGCCTCTTGGGGAACTGACGGGATGACTAATGTGTCTAGGTCATGTTTTCGGTCGTTTAAGGTATACTTCAAGCGTACTACCCCAGACACCGCACAGGCTACGCCGTTGGCTAATCGCACCTCTTCAATCTGCTCATGACCCAGCACCAAGCCTTTATCCGCCAAACGAGACCAGCCTTTCCCTCCTAGTATCGTACGGCTCGCCCCTGAGTCCAGCAGCCCCCCCATAGTTACGTCCTCAATATCCACCTGTATGTGCGGACGACTATCATTACTACTCTCCATAAGAGCGTAGTCCACGACTGGCCGTTGTGTCCTCGGTTGCGGCCTGATCCCCGTGCTTGCCTGGCCGCTTAGGAAGCACGCTGCTCGTTTCCCGAAGCCTGTTGGTTTGATCGGAATCGAGATTCCCCACCAGTAGCCCTCGCCCGACACGTTGGGCATGCCGACCTCATTACTCCCTGGCGTCCGCAACCAAAACACCGCCGTGGCTCCGGGCACTCTCTCGACATATGCCCGTCTCGCTTACAATTCCAACATTGGGTCCGGCCGGCGTTTGACATCACAGCGACTCGCTCAGTACCCTCCGTTCCCACGTACGCCAAATCTGGTTCCAAGCATCGTCTGTTTCGCGTGGTGGGCGGTATAAATGCTGCCACTGAAGCCCTGGTAGCATCCAAGGTGCATCCCATCTTCACGAGATCAGAGATAGATGATACTTGCTTCAGACTCAGCTGTTGCTGATAGAAAGGTGCTATGTTCCTTCCTAATGTCCGCATCTTCTTCTCCTCTGAGCAACCCTTACTCAATCTACTAAAAAGGCGCTCCATTATCGCAACGTATACCCCCATTGACTCATTCTCCCCTTGAGTTCGCTTCCGAATCTCCTCCCAGAGGCGGTCATCGTAATCTGAGGGTAAAAACTCTGCTTTTAATTCCTCCACCAACTCGTCCCAGCATCCGACAATGTTTCGGTTGGCCCTAAACCAGATCAAGGCCCGAGAATCAAAAAGGTCGACCGCTGCCCTAAAAAGCTGTGGCTTACTAAGTCCCCTTGCCTGACGCAGCTCCTCGACGCGCTCCAAGAAGGCATTCACTGATCCGGATGAATCCCCGCTGAATTTGAGCCCCACTTGGCAACCTCTGCCAAACTAGCGCCCTTAACCGATTGCGAAACGGATGTACCTGGATCTTCATTAGATTGACCTTCTTCGTCGTCGCTGACACCATCTACTATCTCCATCAACGAGATCATCGCCAGAATTAACCTATTCCGAAGACTTTTTGCAGCTTCCCTTTGTTCTTTAGTAACCGCCTGTAAATTTGCCAAACGACGGAATCCGAATTCAACCTTCACCTTCACCTTGATGAATTCCGACGACGTCCGGGTACTCTGTTTGGACATATGAAGTGTCCAATTCTAATTCTGATTTCAACGTTGCCCGCAGCGACTTGCGCATATTGTCCACCGTATCTGCGGCAAAACCACGGATGGCGAGTTCGTAAATGAGCTCATCCTTGCTCAGGCGGTCCACGAGGATCTTCATATGTGCTAACATATAAGTTCCTACTGCACTCGTCTCAAACTATCGTTCTACGCAACTAACCCCGGCTAAAATACTACTTAACACACTGTCTAAGTCAATAAGGGTGGATCCTAAGGCCAAAACTGAGCTACAATATAATATAAACTCTTTCCCAACTATCTGTCCGCTAAAGAAAAAAAAAACCAAAATCCAACTGAAAATCTGTGCCTCTTAACCTAAGAAACCAGACACACTTCCACACACTCAAAATTCGATATCATTAGCTTGCACTCATACCACTCAAATAAATCCAGAATTCAAATAAGCATATAGCGATATATGACGATCAATAACATACAATATCGTCATGCAAAAAAAAGTAACCAGAAATGTATAAAGGCTCTAAAACAGACAAGCCCTTATTTAACCCGAAAACGAATTGGGAGGATTTTAAATCAAAAACTCGTACCGCGATTTCCCTTTAATGATATTACGAAAGATGCCCTAATGGTTTCTCTCTTTCGGAATTTTCGCGCCTATTGAGCCTCCCACAATTTGGGACTTGGCTATCAGAATTTTCTCACGAACCGTTACGTACCGTTTCTACCGTTAGCCCCACGTTGGGCGCCAATTGTTACAGTTTTTAAAACTCTCGCACGTCTACGCACCCCTTCTAGCACCAAAAAGTCGAAGGGGGTCAGTTTCGGGAGCCTGAACTCACCGGAGATGGGGTGGGTGGGCGCCACTCGCTTCCCAATCCCGAAACTAATTATCGTCCGTCGCCCGGAAGCGAGAAGTGTTGCGACGGCTTCTTGCACTAACGGAAGGAAAATAACCCGAAAGGACACGCCAGCGTTCACAATTCTTTACAACAGTTTTATTTCCTCGAGTAGTTCGTTAATCTAACTCTATTCACAAATTACGAAACGGCGCCGCGTGTTAAATTTATCTAGCTACTTGCTCGCTCTGGATATTCACTTAAACTTACACTATGTACACTTCAAATCTTAACCTACTTACTCAGGATTCTACTTCTGGTGTCGATCGAACCTCAAGCGCTCGAACATCTACTTCCGGACCAGGTATTACGCACGGATGTTTCAGCCAACTCGCACCGCAGCCAATATTTTCGTAATTATCTGTGCCACGATCTTGCGCCAAATTCACTACTTCTTCCTCTTCGCCGATTCGCTACACTATCCACTCCGTCGATATGTTTAACGTCGTTCTGATTATCAGATAACGCCGGGACCCCTTTTGTTTCAGCCTATCGACCTCGCCAACTCGATTACGCCAACAATTTACTTCAGATTTCGCCAATTATATCGTCTATCATTCGTCTGAGATCTTCATACCCATCAGCCAAAAGATTACGATCTTCGCTCCTCTTCCTCTTCGAGCCACGCCAGATACGGGTGTATGAAATATTTGAAATTTTCCGGTTATAATTTTAGCTCGATAGTCAGGTTACATCTGATTCTTACCACGTCCATCCAAAAAGAGAGCGATCCATGCCTTGATCACCTCGCAAGCAACCTTGGCTCCGCTTCCTGATCCCGCTTAGACGGGATCCTAGATTGTCCGTTTGAACAAAATATCCCAATGCATTTCAAATGCATTTCGGACGTTACATTCAGTTCCCGGTCATTGCACTTTCTTCATTAATGTGCATTGCCGCAAGTGCAGTCGGTCATTGCACCTGGCATTGCGCTCAATCTAATGAGACATATGTATGGCAACGCCTTGATACGTTCCGGAACGCGGTCCGTTCCACTGGCGTTCCGCCGAACTGCCCTAGACACTTGAACTGTCAAATCCGTGTTTTGTCTGTCGCCATGGCCGTTGTCGTTGACGTATTTTCCATCATTTACTGAGTCGGTAATCGCCTTGTGTCGTTTCTGTTGAGTGTGCTGATGCTGGGCTGGACACAATTGATGCTGTTGCTGGCGGGTCATCTTAATATGCTGGCCGCATGCCTGTAGCGCCTTGGAATATGGGGATCAATTGTCGACTGCGCTGTCGAAATGCAGTAATCTTGTGGCAGGAGCTCCTGAACAGGTATGTAAACATTTTCCCTTCCACCACCATTGATCGTTCTTAGTTGCTTGGAGATTCTGGGAACCTGCATCCCCATCTAGTACATCGTTCTGTATGATGTCATTTGATGCGCGGGCGTTGGAATACGATGTAGCAGCAATAACACTCGTATCTTCGCGACGGGTGAAAAACCGATGCATCCTCTGCGTGAACGGCGACCGTATCTAAACGTTGTAACCCTTTATATATAACGAAACGGACCGCTGCACTGCTTGCTGTACCAAGACGTCGAAAAGAATATTTCTCTTTTACTACAGTCAGGTGAGTTCTTTTGATCATATTCTTTATTCGGGACTGTTATGGGGGCGACCCAGCCCCACCCACAGCTTCGAGGAATACCGGGTCCTGACGAGTGCGCGCCTTGGTTTTGATATTGGCCGTTCTTGTCAGGGCTCGCTGAGACTCGAAGCCTACTCCTCGACTCGATACTATTTGTAATACAGCTCTATGACCTACCTTACTACTTGTCCGACGATTACATAGTTTACAATAAACCTTCGACTCCCTACCGCAAGCGTGTCCGCGTCTATATATTAGCATGTACTTCTATCTGCCACCGGTACGGCTCGCGGGCGTGATCGACCGTGACACCCCCCTCTCTGCAGAGGATTCCGTGGGAATCCTCGTCAGTCTCCCGACTCGTTACCATCAAACGTTTCCGATTCGCGTTGCAATTTCCAGGCCGTTCTGTACTAATTATATGACGACAATCTATTTCGTTCGATTCTTCAGTTACTGATTTTGTTTTCTTTTTTTTTTTATAATTATTTAACCGTGTTGCCAAATCATACCCGTATATGGCACATTTGAACTCTGGATTTCCTATCCTTACTTACTAACTACTACCACGTCCGTCTTTTTTTTTTTGTTTTCCATTCATACTGTGGTTTAATGCATGCGACCTCATTCTAACTTCTCAACAAAATCCACCTGCATGTTTGCAAGTGTCGTGCCATAACTTGATAGCTGGTGTGGGTACTTTTTGCTTTGATATGAAAAATTCTAATGCCATTCGATCTCGTTTCTTTTTAGTTCTATTAAACGGACACCAACTACCAAAATGACGAACGGTGAAAACCCCACCGCAATACAATACCAGAAAAACCAGTAGATCTCGAAGGAAGGCCCTGAATACGCCCAGAGAGAATATTTGGTAATCTTACTTTATCAACATAATCAATAATCAATATCCATACTAATCCTTTGAAACTTACTAATACCCTAAGCTTAACCTGAACTTAATTCTAAGTAATTCCTCAACTTAATATCTAACACCCCGACTTAGGCAAATTCTAGCTTACAACGTCTAATCTATGCTACCAATCTATTTGCTTAACCCCGCCACCACTTCTAGCCAGTTCGATATTTGTAACACAAATGATGGAAAGCGCCCTGCTGAGGTAACAGATAACCAACTCTCCATCCGGGTGCGCCTGGCTGAGTACTGCGCCTATGCCTACATCCGAGGCATCCGTTTGGACCTTGAATGGGAGGTCGAAATCTGGACAGGCTAGTACAGGCGCTGATGTGAGCTTACGCTTGCACATCACAAAAGCCTGTTCGCACTCCTCAGACCATAAAAATTTTCGACCCTTCTTCAAGAGATCGCTTAAGGGAGCTACCATTGTCGCATGACTGGGAATGAATCGACGGTACCACGATACCATTCCGAGAAGTTGACGCACTTGTCTTACAGAAGTTGGGCGAGGAAACTCGTTCACCGCTTGAACCTTCTCGGGGTCCACCCTAAGACCCTCCTCATCCACCAGGTATCCCAAGTACTTGAGTTGTGCCCTACAAAACTGACACTTCTCTTTCGAAACCCTCAAACCTGCGACTCTCAGTCGCTCGAAAACTTCCCGGAGAACCTTCATATGTTGCTCGAAAGACTCTGTCACCACGATAATATCGTCAAGGTAGGTGAAGACGAATGGTTCCAAAGAAGGACCCAGTACGGTGTCGATTAGTCGTTGCCACGTCGCACCCGAATTGTGTAGCCCGAACGGCATCCTCAGAAAATAAAAAAGCCCCCGTCCCGGTACTGTGAAGGCTGTGTACTGTCGCGACCCCTCCGCCATCGGTACCTGCCAGTAGGCTGATTTCACGTCTAACGTTGATAGGTATTTAGCGTTTCGTAGTTTGTCTAGGGTGGCGGAAATATATGGTAGAGGATACGCATCCTTCTCAGACACCGCATTCACATTTCTGAAATCCACACAGAAACGGTAGGACCCATCCTTTTTACGCACCAGGAGAATAGGCGATGACCAAGGGCTAGAGGAAAGCTCAACCACTCCTAACTTCAGCATTTCGTCTAGCTCGGTGTTAATCTGACGTTGTACTGCCGGTGAAACAGGATAGTATCTCTGTTTGATCGGAGTGGCACCGGTCCTGATGGTATGCTCAACCGCCGTCGCACAGCCTAATCCATCTCCCATCAAGGTAAACTGTTGCTCCAGCAGATCTGACAGCTCGCACTTTTCTTGCTCAGACAAATGTGACCGGTCTCGCAGAGTCCCTCTGGCAACTGCCATCGTCGCAGCCAAAGAATGCCACTGCTGACCCTTCATATCTAATACTACTCCAAATCGTTGCCAGAAATCGATCCCCAAAATCGCCTCTTGGGGAACTGACGGGATGACTAATGTGTCTAGGTCATGTTTTCGGCCGTTTAAGGTATACTTCAAGCGTACTACCCCAGACACCGCACAGGCTACGCCGTTGGCTAATCGCACCTCTTCAATCTGCTCATGACCCAGCACCAAGCCTTTATCCGCCAAACGAGACCAGCCTTTCCCTCCTAGTATCGTACGGCTCGCCCCTGAGTCCAGCAGCCCCCCCATAGTTACGTCCTCAATATCCACCTGTATGTGCGGACGACTATCATTACTACTCTCCATAAGAGCGTAGTCCACGACTGGCCGTTGTGTCCTCGGTTGCGGCCTGATCCCCGTACTTGCCTGGCCGCTTAGGAAGCACGCTGCTCGTTTCCCGAAGCCTGTTGGTTTGATCGGAATCGAGATTCCCCACCAGTAGCCCTCGCCCGACACGTTGGGCATGCCGACCTCATTACTCCCTGGCGTCCGCAACCAAAACACCGCCGTGGCTCCGGGCACTCTCTCGACATATGCCCGTCTCGCTTACAATTCCAACATTGGGTCCGGCCGGCGTTTGACATCACAGCGACTCGCTCAGTACCCTCCGTTCCCACGTACGCCAAATCTGGTTCCAAGCATCGTCTGTTTCGCGTGGTGGGCGGTATAAATGCTGCCACTGAAGCCCTGGTAGCATCCAAGGTGCATCCCATCTTCACGAGATCAGAGATAGATGATACTTGCTTCAGACTCAGCTGTTGCTGATAGAAAGGTGCTATGTTCCTTCTTAATGTCCGCATCTTCTTCTCCTCCGAGCAACCCTTACTCAATCTACTAAAAAGGCGCTCCATTATCGCAACGTATACCCCCATTGACTCATTCTCCCCTTGAGTTCGCTTCCGAATCTCCTCCCAGAGGCGGTCATCGTAATCTGAGGGTAAAAACTCTGCTTTTAATTCCTCCACCAACTCGTCCCAGCATCCGACAATGTTTCGGTTGGCCCTAAACCAGATCAAGGCCCGAGAATCAAAAAGGTCGACCGCTGCCCTAAAAAGCTGTGGCTTACTAAGTCCCCTTGCCTGACGCAGCTCCTCGACGCGCTCCAAGAAGGCATTCACTGATCCGGATGAATCCCCGCTGAATTTGAGCCCCACTTGGCAACCTCTGCCAAACTAGCGCCCTTAACCGATTGCGAAACGGATGTACCTGGATCTTCATTAGATTGACCTTCTTCGTCGTCGCTGACACCATCTACTATCTCCATCAACGAGCCCATCGCCAGAATTAACCTATTCCGAAGACTTTTTGCAGCTTCCCTTTGTTCTTTAGTAACCGCCTGTAAATTTGCCAAACGACGGAATCCGAATTCAACCTTCACCTTCACCTTGATGAATTCCGACGACGTCCGGGTACTCTGTTTGGACATATGAAGTGTCCAATTCTAATTCTGATTTCAACGTTGCCCGCAGTGACTTGCGCATATTGTCCACCGTATCTGCGGCAAAACCACGGATGGCGAGTTCGTAAATGAGCTCATCCTTGCTCAGGCGGTCCACGAGGATCTTCATATGTGCTAACATATAAGTTCCTACTGCACTCGTCTCAAACTATCGTTCTACGCAACTAACCCCGGCTAAAATACTACTTAACACACTGTCTAAGTCAATAAGGGTGGATCCTAAGGCCAAAACTGAGCTACAATATAATATAAACTCTTTCCCAACTATCTGTCCGCTAAAGAAAAAAAAAACCAAAATCCACCTGAAAATCTGTGCCTCTTAACCTAAGAAACCAGACACACTTCCACACACTCAAAATTCGATATTATTAGCTTGCACTCACACCACTCAAATAAATCCAGAATTCAAATAAGCATATAGCGATATATGACGATCAATAACATACAATATCGTCATGCAAAAAAAAG
This sequence comes from Nemotelus pantherinus, assembly GCA_963978885.1. Lineage (NCBI taxonomy): Eukaryota > Metazoa > Arthropoda > Insecta > Diptera > Stratiomyidae > Nemotelus > Nemotelus pantherinus. The sequence continues at coordinate 476,878 of CAXBUK010000010.1, read as the reverse complement.
TAACCAGAAATGTATAAAGGCTCTAAAACAGACAAGCCCTTATTTAACCCGAAAACGAATAGGGAGGATTTTAAATCAAAAACTCGTACCGCGATTTCCCTTTAATGATATTACGAAAGATGCCCTAATGGTTTCTCTCTTTCGGAATTTTCGCGCCTATCGAGCCTCCCACAATTTGGGACTTGGCTATCAGAATTTTCTCACGAACCGTTACGTACCGTTTCTACCATTAGCCCCACGTTGGGCGCCAATTGTTACAGTTTTTAAAACTCTCGCACGTCTACGCACCCCTTCTAGCACCAAAAAGTCGAAGGGGGTCAGTTTCGGGAGCCTGAACTCACCGGAGATGGGGTGGGTGGGCGCCACTCGCTTCCCAATCCCGAAACTAATTATCGTCCGTCGCCCGGAAGCGAGAAGTGTTGCGACGGCTTCTTGCACTAACGGAAGGAAAATAACCCGAAAGGACACGCCAGCGTTCACAATTCTTTACAACAGTTTTATTTCCTCGAGTAGTTCGTTAATCTAACTCTATTCACAAATTACGAAACGGCGCCGCGTGTTAAATTTATCTAGCTACTTGCTCGCTCTGGATATTCACTTAAACTTACACTATGTACACTTCAAATCTTAACCTACTTACTCAGGATTCTACTTCTGGTGTCGATCGAACCTCAAGCGCTCGAACATCTACTTCCGGACCAGGTATTACGCACGGATGTTTCAGCCAACTCGCACCGCAGCCAATATTTTCGTAATTATCTGTGCCACGATCTTGCGCCAAATTCACTACTTCTTCCTCTTCGCCGATTCGCTACACTATCCACTCCGTCGATATGTTTAACGTCGTTCTGATTATCAGATAACGCCGGGACCCCTTTTGTTTCAGCCTATCGACCTCGCCAACTCGATTACGCCAACAATTTACTTCAGATTTCGCCAATTATATCGTCTATCATTCGTCTGAGATCTTCATACCCATCAGCCAAAAGATTACGATCTTCGCTCCTCTTCCTCTTCGAGCCACGCCAGATACGGGTGTATGAAATATTTGAAATTTTCCGGTTATAATTTTAGCTCGATAGTCAGGTTACATCTGATTCTTACCACGTCCATCCAAAAAGAGAGCGATCCATGCCTTGATCACCTCGCAAGCAACCTCGGCTCCGCTTCCTGATCCCGCTTAGACGGGATCCTAGATTGTCCGTTTGAACAAAATATCCCAATGCATTTCAAATGCATTTCGGACGTTACATTCAGTTCCCGGTCATTGCACTTTCTTCATTAATGTGCATTGCCGCAAGTGCAGTCGGTCATTGCACCTGGCATTGCGCTCAATCTAATGAGACATATGTATGGCAACGCCTTGATACGTTCCGGAACGCGGTCCGTTCCACTGGCGTTCCGCCGAACTGCCCTAGACACTTGAACTGTCAAATCCGTGTTTTGTCTGTCGCCATGGCCGTTGTCGTTGACGTATTTTCCATCATTTACTGAGTCGGTAATCGCCTTGTGTCGTTTCTGTTGAGTGTGCTGATGCTGGGCTGGACACAATTGATGCTGTTGCTGGCGGGGCATCTTAATATGCTGGCCGCATGCCTGTAGCGCCTTGGAATATGGGGATCAATTGTCGACTGCGCTGTCGAAATGCAGTAATCTTGTGGCAGGAGCTCCTGAACAGGTATGTAAACATTTTCCCTTCCACCACCATTGATCGTTCTTAGTTGCTTGGAGATTCTGGGAACCTGCATCCCCATCTAGTACATCGTTCTGTATGATGTCATTTGATGCGCGGGCGTTGGAATACGATGTAGCAGCAATAACACTCGTATCTTCGCGACGGGTGAAAAACCGATGCATCCTCTGCGTGAACGGCGACCGTATCTAAACGTTGTAACCCTTTATATATAACGAAACGGACCGCTGCACTGCTTGCTGTACCAAGACGTCGAAAAGAATATTTCTCTTTTACTACAGTCAGGTGAGTTCTTTTGATCATATTCTTTATTCGGGACTGTTATGGGGGCGACCCAGCCCCACCCACAGCTTCGAGGAATACCGGGTCCTGACGAGTGCGCGCCTTGGTTTTGATATTGGCCGTTCTTGTCAGGGCTCGCTGAGACTCGAAGCCTACTCCTCGACTCGATACTATTTGTAATACAGCTCTATGACCTACCTTACTACTTGTCCGACGATTACATAGTTTACAATAAACCTTCGACTCCCTACCGCAAGCGTGTCCGCGTCTATATATTAGCATGTACTTCTATCTGCCACCGGTACGGCTCGCGGGCGTGATCGACCGTGACACCCCCCTCTCTGCAGAGGATTCCGTGGGAATCCTCGTCAGTCTCCCGACTCGTTACCATCAAACGTTTCCGATTCGCGTTGCAATTTCCAGGCCGTTCTGTACTAATTATATGACGACAATCTATTTCGTTCGATTCTTCAGTTACTGATTTTGTTTTCTTTTTTTTTTTATAATTATTTAACCGTGTTGCCAAATCATACCCGTATATGGCACATTTGAACTCTGGATTTCCTATGCTTACTTACTAACTACTACCACGTCCGTCTTTTTTTTTTTGTTTTCCATTCATACTGTGGTTTAATGCATGCGACCTCATTCTAACTTCTCAACAAAATCCACCTGCATGTTTGCAAGTGTCGTGCCATAACTTGATAGCTGGTGTGGGTACTTTTTGCTTTGATATGAAAAATTCTAATGCCATTCGATCTCGTTTCTTTTTAGTTCTATTAAACGGACACCAACTACCAAAATGACGAACGGTGAAAACCCCACCGCAATACAATACCAGAAAAACCAGTAGATCTCGAAGGAAGGCCCTGAATACGCCCAGAGAGAATATTTGGTAATCTTACTTTATCAACATAATCAATAATCAATATCCATACTAATCCTTTGAAACTTACTAATACCCTAAGCTTAACCTGAACTTAATTCTAAGTAATTCCTCAACTTAATATCTAACACCCCGACTTAGGCAAATTCTAGCTTACAACGTCTAATCTATGCTACCAATCTATTTGCTTAACCCCGCCACCACTTCTAGCCAGTTCGATATTTGTAACACAAATGATGGAAAGCGCCCTGCTGAGGTAACAGATAACCTTCTCTCCATCCGGGTGCGCCTGGCTGAGTACTGCGCCTATGCCTACATCCGAGGCATCCGTTTGGACCTTGAATGGGAGGTCGAAATCTGGACAGGCTAGTACAGGCGCTGATGTGAGCTTACGCTTGCACATCACAAAAGCCTGTTCGCACTCCTCAGACCATAAAAATTTTCGACCCTTCTTCAAGAGATCGCTTAAGGGAGCTACCATTGTCGCATGACTGGGAATGAATCGACGGTACCACGATACCATTCCGAGAAGTTGACGCACTTGTCTTACAGAAGTTGGGCGAGGAAACTCGTTCACCGCTTGAACCTTCTCGGGGTCCACCCTAAGACCCTCCTCATCCACCAGGTATCCCAAGTACTTGAGTTGTGCCCTACAAAACTGACACTTCTCTTTCGAAACCCTCAAACCTGCGACTCTCAGTCGCTCGAAAACTTCCCGGAGAACCTTCATATGTTGCTCGAAAGACTCTGTCACCACGATAATATCGTCAAGGTAGGTGAAGACGAATGGTTCCAAAGAAGGACCCAGTACGGTGTCGATTAGTCGTTGCCACGTCGCACCCGAATTGTGTAGCCCGAACGGCATCCTCAGAAAATGAAAAAGCCCCCGTCCCGGTACTGTGAAGGCTGTGTACTGTCGCGACCCCTCCGCCATCGGTACCTGCCAGTAGGCTGATTTCACGTCTAACGTTGATAGGTATTTAGCGTTTCGTAGTTTGTCTAGGGTAGCGGAAATATATGGTAGAGGATACGCATCCTTCTCAGACACCGCATTCACATTTCTGAAATCCACACAGAAACGGTAGGACCCATCCTTTTTACGCACCAGGAGAATAGGCGATGACCAAGGGCTAGAGGAAAGCTCAACCACTCCTAACTTCAGCATTTCGTCTAGCTCGGTGTTAATCTGACGTTGTACTGCCGGTGAAACAGGATAGTATCTCTGTTTGATCGGAGTGGCACCGGTCCTGATGGTATGCTCAACCGCCGTCGCACAGCCTAATCCATCTCCCATCAAGGTAAACTGTTGCTCCAGCAGATCTGACAGCTCGCACTTTTCTTGCTCAGACAAATGTGACCGGTCTCGCAGAGTCCCTCTGGCAACTGCCATCGTCGCAGCCAAAGAATGCCACTGCTGACCCTTCATATCTAATACTACTCCAAATCGTTGCCAGAAATCGATCCCCAAAATCGCCTCTTGGGGAACTGACGGGATGACTAATGTGTCTAGGTCATGTTTTCGGCCGTTTAAGGTATACTTCAAGCGTACTACCCCAGACACCGCACAGGCTACGCCGTTGGCTAATCGCACCTCTTCAATCTGCTCATGACCCAGCACCAAGCCTTTATCCGCCAAACGAGACCAGCCTTTCCCTCCTAGTATCGTACGGCTCGCCCCTGAGTCCAGCAGCCCCCCCATAGTTACGTCCTCAATATCCACCTGTATGTGCGGACGACTATCATTACTACTCTCCATAAGAGCGTAGTCCACGACTGGCCGTTGTGTCCTCGGTTGCGGCCTGATCCCCGTACTTGCCTGGCCGCTTAGGAAGCACGCTGCTCGTTTCCCGAAGCCTGTTGGTTTGATCGGAATCGAGATTCCCCACCAGTAGCCCTCGCCCGACACGTTGGGCATGCCGACCTCATTACTCCCTGGCGTCCGCAACCAAAACACCGCCGTGGCTCCGGGCACTCTCTCGACATATGCCCGTCTCGCTTACAATTCCAACATTGGGTCCGGCCGGCGTTTGACATCACAGCGACTCGCTCAGTACCCTCCGTTCCCACGTACGCCAAATCTGGTTCCAAGCATCGTCTGTTTCGCGTGGTGGGCGGTATAAATGCTGCCACTGAAGCCCTGGTAGCATCCAAGGTGCATCCCATCTTCACGAGATCAGAGATAGATGATACTTGCTTCAGACTCAGCTGTTGCTGATAGAAAGGTGCTATGTTCCTTCTTAATGTCCGCATCTTCTTCTCCTCCGAGCAACCCTTACTCAATCTACTAAAAAGGCGCTCCATTATCGCAACGTATACCCCCATTGACTCATTCTCCCCTTGAGTTCGCTTCCGAATCTCCTCCCAGAGGCGGTCATCGTAATCTGAGGGTAAAAACTCTGCTTTTAATTCCTCCACCAACTCGTCCCAGCATCCGACAATGTTTCGGTTGGCCCTAAACCAGATCAAGGCCCGAGAATCAAAAAGGTCGACCGCTGCCCTAAAAAGCTGTGGCTTACTAAGTCCCCTTGCCTGACGCAGCTCCTCGACGCGCTCCAAGAAGGCATTCACTGATCCGGATGAATCCCCGCTGAATTTGAGCCCCACTTGGCAACCTCTGCCAAACTAGCGCCCTTAACCGATTGCGAAACGGATGTACCTGGATCTTCATTAGATTGACCTTCTTCGTCGTCGCTGACACCATCTACTATCTCCATCAACGAGCCCATCGCCAGAATTAACCTATTCCGAAGACTTTTTGCAGCTTCCCTTTGTTCTTTAGTAACCGCCTGTAAATTTGCCAAACGACGGAATCCGAATTCAACCTTCACCTTCACCTTGATGAATTCCGACGACGTCCGGGTACTCTGTTTGGACATATGAAGTGTCCAATTCTAATTCTGATTTCAACGTTGCCCGCAGCGACTTGCGCATATTGTCCACCGTATCTGCGGCAAAACCACGGATGGCGAGTTCGTAAATGAGCTCATCCTTGCTCAGGCGGTCCACGAGGATCTTCATATGTGCTAACATATAAGTTCCTACTGCACTCGTCTCAAACTATCGTTCTACGCAACTAACCCCGGCTAAAATACTACTTAACACACTGTCTAAGTCAATAAGGGTGGATCCTAAGGCCAAAACTGAGCTACAATATAATATAAACTCTTTCCCAACTATCTGTCCGCTAAAGAAAAAAAAAACCAAAATCCACCTGAAAATCTGTGCCTCTTTACCTAAGAAACCAGACACACTTCCACACACTCAAAATTCGATATTATTAGCTTGCACTCACACCACTCAAATAAATCCAGAATTCAAATAAGCATATAGCGATATATGACGATCAATAACATACAATATCGTCATGCAAAAAAAAGTAACCAGAAATGTATAAAGGCTCTAAAACAGACAAGCCCTTATTTAACCCGAAAACGAATAGGGAGGATTTTAAATCAAAAACTCGTACCGCGATTTCCCTTTAATGATATTACGAAAGATGCCCTAATGGTTTCTCTCTTTCGGAATTTTCGCGCCTATCGAGCCTCCCACAATTTGGGACTTGGCTATCAGAATTTTCTCACGAACCGTTACGTACCGTTTCTACCGTTAGCCCCACGTTGGGCGCCAATTGTTACAGTTTTTAAAACTCTCGCACGTCTACGCACCCCTTCTAGCACCAAAAAGTCGAAGGGGGTCAGTTTCGGGAGCCTGAACTCACCGGAGATGGGGTGGGTGGGCGCCACTCGCTTCCCAATCCCGAAACTAATTATCGTCCGTCGCCCGGAAGCGAGAAGTGTTGCGACGGCTTCTTGCACTAACGGAAGGAAAATAACCCGAAAGGACACGCCAGCGTTCACAATTCTTTACAACAGTTTTATTTCCTCGAGTAGTTCGTTAATCTAACTCTATTCACAAATTACGAAACGGCGCCGCGTGTTAAATTTATCTAGCTACTTGCTCGCTCTGGATATTCACTTAAACTTACACTATGTACACTTCAAATCTTAACCTACTTACTCAGGATTCTACTTCTGGTGTCAATCGAACCTCAAGCGCTCGAACATCTACTTCCGGACCAGGTATTACGCACGGATGTTTCAGCCAACTCGCACCGCAGCCAATATTTTCGTAATTATCTGTGCCACGATCTTGCGCCAAATTCACTACTTCTTCCTCTTCGCCGATTCGCTACACTATCCACTCCGTCGATATGTTTAACGTCGTTCTGATTATCAGATAACGCCGGGACCCCTTTTGTTTCAGCCTATCGACCTCGCCAACTCGATTACGCCAACAATTTACTTCAGATTTCGCCAATTATATCGTCTATCATTCGTCTGAGATCTTCATACCCATCAGCCAAAAGATTACGATCTTCGCTCCTCTTCCTCTTCGAGCCACGCCAGATACGGGTGTATGAAATATTTGAAATTTTCCGGTTATAATTTTAGCTCGATAGTCAGGTTACATCTGATTCTTACCACGTCCATCCAAAAAGAGAGCGATCCATGCCTTGATCACCTCGCAAGCAACCTCGGCTCCGCTTCCTGATCCCGCTTAGACGGGATCCTAGATTGTCCGTTTGAACAAAATATCCCAATGCATTTCAAATGCATTTCGGACGTTACATTCAGTTCCCGGTCATTGCACTTTCTTCATTAATGTGCATTGCCGCAAGTGCAGTCGGTCATTGCACCTGGCATTGCGCTCAATCTAATGAGACATATGTATGGCAACGCCTTGATACGTTCCGGAACGCGGTCCGTTCCACTGGCGTTCCGCCGAACTGCCCTAGACACTTGAACTGTCAAATCCGTGTTTTGTCTGTCGCCATGGCCGTTGTCGTTGACGTATTTTCCATCATTTACTGAGTCGGTAATCGCCTTGTGTCGTTTCTGTTGAGTGTGCTGATGCTGGGCTGGACACAATTGATGCTGTTGCTGGCGGGTCATCTTAATATGCTGGCCGCATGCCTGTAGCGCCTTGGAATATGGGGATCAATTGTCGACTGCGCTGTCGAAATGCAGTAATCTTGTGGCAGGAGCTCCTGAACAGGTATGTAAACATTTTCCCTTCCACCACCATTGATCGTTCTTAGTTGCTTGGAGATTCTGGGAACCTGCATCCCCATCTAGTACATCGTTCTGTATGATGTCATTTGATGCGCGGGCGTTGGAATACGATGTAGCAGCAATAACACTCGTATCTTCGCGACGGGTGAAAAACCGATGCATCCTCTGCGTGAACGGCGACCGTATCTAAACGTTGTAACCCTTTATATATAACGAAACGGACCGCTGCACTGCTTGCTGTACCAAGACGTCGAAAAGAATATTTCTCTTTTACTACAGTCAGGTGAGTTCTTTTGATCATATTCTTTATTCGGGACTGTTATGGGGGCGACCCAGCCCCACCCACAGCTTCGAGGAATACCGGGTCCTGACGAGTGCGCGCCTTGGTTTTGATATTGGCCGTTCTTGTCAGGGCTCGCTGAGACTCGAAGCCTACTCCTCGACTCGATACTATTTGTAATACAGCTCTATGACCTACCTTACTACTTGTCCGACGATTACATAGTTTACAATAAACCTTCGACTCCCTACCGCAAGCGTGTCCGCGTCTATATATTAGCATGTACTTCTATCTGCCACCGGTACGGCTCGCGGGCGTGATCGACCGTGACACCCCCCTCTCTGCAGAGGATTCCGTGGGAATCCTCGTCAGTCTCCCGACTCGTTACCATCAAACGTTTCCGATTCGCGTTGCAATTTCCAGGCCGTACTGTACTAATTATATGACGACAATCTATTTCGTTCGATTCTTCAGTTACTGATTTTGTTTTCTTTTTTTTTTTATAATTATTTAACCGTGTTGCCAAATCATACCCGTATATGGCACATTTGAACTCTGGATTTCCTATCCTTACTTACTAACTACTACCACGTCCGTCTTTTTTTTTTTGTTTTCCATTCATACTGTGGTTTAATGCATGCGACCTCATTCTAACTTCTCAACAAAATCCACCTGCATGTTTGCAAGTGTCGTGCCATAACTTGATAGCTGGTGTGGGTACTTTTTGCTTTGATATGAAAAATTCTAATGCCATTCGATCTCGTTTCTTTTTAGTTCTATTAAACGGACACCAACTACCAAAATGACGAACGGTGAAAACCCCACCGCAATACAATACCAGAAAAACCAGTAGATCTCGAAGGAAGGCCCTGAATACGCCCAGAGAGAATATTTGGTAATCTTACTTTATCAACATAATCAATAATCAATATCCATACTAATCCTTTGAAACTTACTAATACCCTAAGCTTAACCTGAACTTAATTCTAAGTAATTCCTCAACTTAATATCTAACACCCCGACTTAGGCAAATTCTAGCTTACAACGTCTAATCTATGCTACCAATATATTTGCTTAACCCCGCCACCACTTCTAGCCAGTTCGATATTTGTAACACAAATGATGGAAAGCGCCCTGCTGAGGTAACAGATAACCTTCTCTCCATCCGGGTGCGCCTGGCTGAGTACTGCGCCTATGCCTACATCCGAGGGCTCCGTTTGGACCTTGAATGGGAGGTCGAAATCTGGACAGGCTAGTACAGGCGCTGATGTGAGCTTACGCTTGCACATCACAAAAGCCTGTTCGCACTCCTCAGACCATAAAAATTTTCGACCCTTCTTCAAGAGATCGCTTAAGGGAGCTACCATTGTCGCATGACTGGGAATGAATCGACGGTACCACGATACCATTCCGAGAAGTTGACGCACTTGTCTTACAGAAGTTGGGCGAGGAAACTCGTTCACCGCTTGAACCTTCTCGGGGTCCACCCTAAGACCCTCCTCATCCACCAGGTATCCCAAGTACTTGAGTTGTGCCCTACAAAACTGACACTTCTCTTTCGAAACCCTCAAACCTGCGACTCTCAGTCGCTCGAAAACTTCCCGGAGAACCTTCATATGTTGCTCGAAAGACTCTGTCACCACGATAATATCGTCAAGGTAGGTGAAGACGAATGGTTCCAAAGAAGGACCCAGTACGGTGTCGATTAGTCGTTGCCACGTCGCACCCGAATTGTGTAGCCCGAACGGCATCCTCAGAAAATGAAAAAGCCCCCGTCCCGGTACTGTGAAGGCTGTGTACTGTCGCGACCCCTCCGCCATCGGTACCTGCCAGTAGGCTGATTTCACGTCTAACGTTGATAGGTATTTAGCGTTTCGTAGTTTGTCTAGGGTGGCGGAAATATATGGTAGAGGATACGCATCCTTCTCAGACACCGCATTCACATTTCTGAAATCCACACAGAAACGGTAGGACCCATCCTTTTTACGCACCAGGAGAATAGGCGATGACCAAGGGCTAGAGGAAAGCTCAACCACTCCTAACTTCAGCATTTCGTCTAGCTCGGTGTTAATCTGACGTTGTACTGCCGGTGAAACAGGATAGTATCTCTGTTTGATCGGAGTGGCACCGGTCCTGATGGTATGCTCAACCGCCGTCGCACAGCCTAATCCATCTCCCATCAAGGTAAACTGTTGCTCCAGCAGATCTGACAGCTCGCACTTTTCTTGCTCAGACAAATGTGACCGGTCTTGCAGAGTCCCTCTGGCAACTGCCATCGTCGCAGCCAAAGAATGCCACTGCTGACCCTTCATATCTAATACTACTCCAAATCGTTGCCAGAAATCGATCCCCAAAATCGCCTCTTGGGGAACTGACGGGATGACTAATGTGTCTAGGTCATGTTTTCGGCCGTTTAAGGTATACTTCAAGCGTACTACCCCAGACACCGCACAGGCTACGCCGTTGGCTAATCGCACCTCTTCAATCTGCTCATGACCCAGCACCAAGCCTTTATCCGCCAAACGAGACCAGCCTTTCCCTCCTAGTATCGTACGGCTCGCCCCTGAGTCCAGCAGCCCCCCCATAGTTACGTCCTCAATATCCACCTGTATGTGCGGACGACTATCATTACTACTCTCCATAAGAGCGTAGTCCACGACTGGCCGTTGTGTCCTCGGTTGCGGCCTGATCCCCGTACTTGCCTGGCCGCTTAGGAAGCACGCTGCTCGTTTCCCGAAGCCTGTTGGTTTGATCGGAATCGAGATTCCCCACCAGTAGCCCTCGCCCGACACGTTGGGCATGCCGACCTCATTACTCCCTGGCGTCCGCAACCAAAACACCGCCGTGGCTCCGGGCACTCTCTCGACATATGCCCGTCTCGCTTACAATTCCAACATTGGGTCCGGCCGGCGTTTGACATCACAGCGACTCGCTCAGTACCCTCACGAGATCAGAGATAGATGATACTTGCTTCAGACTCAGCTGTTGCTGATAGAAAGGTGCTATGTTCCTTCTTAATGTCCGCATCTTCTTCTCCTCCGAGCAACCCTTACTCAATCTACTAAAAAGGCGCTCCATTATCGCAACGTATACCCCCATTGACTCATTCTCCCCTTGAGTTCGCTTCCGAATCTCCTCCCAGAGGCGGTCATCGTAATCTGAGGGTAAAAACTCTGCTTTTAATTCCTCCACCAACTCGTCCCAGCATCCGACAATGTTTCGGTTGGCCCTAAACCAGATCAAGGCCCGAGAATCAAAAAGGTCGACCGCTGCCCTAAAAAGCTGTGGCTTACTAAGTCCCCTTGCCTGACGCAGCTCCTCGACGCGCTCCAAGAAGGCATTCACTGATCCGGATGAATCCCCGCTGAATTTGAGCCCCACTTGGCAACCTCTGCCAAACTAGCGCCCTTAACCGATTGCGAAACGGATGTACCTGGATCTTCATTAGATTGACCTTCTTCGTCGTCGCTGACACCATCTACTATCTCCATCAACGAGCCCATCGCCAGAATTAACCTATTCCGAAGACTTTTTGCAGCTTCCCTTTGTTCTTTAGTAACCGCCTGTAAATTTGCCAAACGACGGAATCCGAATTCAACCTTCACCTTCACCTTGATGAATTCCGACGACGTCCGGGTACTCTGTTTGGACATATGAAGTGTCCAATTCTAATTCTGATTTCAACGTTGCCCGCAGCGACTTGCGCATATTGTCCACCGTATCTGCGGCAAAACCACGGATGGCGAGTTCGTAAATGAGCTCATCCTTGCTCAGGCGGTCCACGAGGATCTTCATATGTGCTAACATATAAGTTCCTACTGCACTCGTCTCAAACTATCGTTCTACGCAACTAACCCCGGCTAAAATACTACTTAACACACTGTCTAAGTCAATAAGGGTGGATCCTAAGGCCAAAACTGAGCTACAATATAATATAAACTCTTTCCCAACTATCTGTCCGCTAAAGAAAAAAAAAACCAAAATCCAACTGAAAATCTGTGCCTCTTAACCTAAGAAACCAGACACACTTCCACACACTCAAAATTCGATATTATTAGCTTGCACTCACACCACTCAAATAAATCCAGAATTCAAATAAGCATATAGCGATATATGACGATCAATAACATACAATATCGTCATGCAAAAAAAAGTAACCAGAAATGTATAAAGGCTCTAAAACAGACAAGCCCTTATTTAACCCGAAAACGAATAGGGAGGATTTTAAATCAAAAACTCGTACCGCGATTTCCCTTTAATGATATTACGAAAGATGCCCTAATGGTTTCTCTCTTTCGGAATTTTCGCGCCTATCGAGCCTCCCACAATTTGGGACTTGGCTATCAGAATTTTCTCACGAACCGTTACGTACCGTTTCTACCGTTAGCCCCACGTTGGGCGCCAATTGTTACAGTTTTTAAAACTCTCGCACGTCTACGCACCCCTTCTAGCACCAAAAAGTCGAAGGGGGTCAGTTTCGGGAGCCTGAACTCACCGGAGATGGGGTGGGTGGGCGCCACTCGCTTCCCAATCCCGAAACTAATTATCGTCCGTCGCCCGGAAGCGAGAAGTGTTGCGACGGCTTCTTGCACTAACGGAAGGAAAATAACCCGAAAGGACACGCCAGCGTTCACAATTCTTTACAACAGTTTTATTTCCTCGAGTAGTTCGTTAATCTAACTCTATTCACAAATTACGAAACGGCGCCGCGTGTTAAATTTATCTAGCTACTTGCTCGCTCTGGATATTCACTTAAACTTACACTATGTACACTTCAAATCTTAACCTACTTACTCAGGATTCTACTTCTGGTGTCGATCGAACCTCAAGCGCTCGAACATCTACTTCCGGACCAGGTATTACGCACGGATGTTTCAGCCAACTCGCACCGCAGCCAATATTTTCGTAATTATCTGTGCCACGATCTTGCGCCAAATTCACTACTTCTTCCTCTTCGCCGATTCGCTACACTATCCACTCCGTCGATATGTTTAACGTCGTTCTGATTATCAGATAACGCCGGGACCCCTTTTGTTTCAGCCTATCGACCTCGCCAACTCGATTACGCCAACAATTTACTTCAGATTTCGCCAATTATATCGTCTATCATTCGTCTGAGATCTTCATACCCATCAGCCAAAAGATTACGATCTTCGCTCCTCTTCCTCTTCGAGCCACGCCAGATACGGGTGTATGAAATATTTGAAATTTTCCGGTTATAATTTTAGCTCGATAGTCAGGTTACATCTGATTCTTACCACGTCCATCCAAAAAGAGAGCGATCCATGCCTTGATCACCTCGCAAGCAACCTCGGCTCCGCTTCCTGATCCCGCTTAGACGGGATCCTAGATTGTCCGTTTGAACAAAATATCCCAATGCATTTTAAATGCATTTCGGACGTTACATTCAGTTCCCGGTCATTGCACTTTCTTCATTAATGTGCATTGCCGCAAGTGCAGTCGGTCATTGCACCTGGCATTGCGCTCAATCTAATGAGACATATGTATGGCAACGCCTTGATACGTTCCGGAACGCGGTCCGTTCCACTGGCGTTCCGCCGAACTGCCCTAGACACTTGAACTGTCAAATCCGTGTTTTGTCTGTCGCCATGGCCGTTGTCGTTGACGTATTTTCCATCATTTACTGAGTCGGTAATCGCCTTGTGTCGTTTCTGTTGAGTGTGCTGATGCTGGGCTGGACACAATTGATGCTGTTGCTGGCGGGTCATCTTAATATGCTGGCCGCATGCCTGTAGCGCCTTGGAATATGGGGATCAATTGTCGACTGCGCTGTCGAAATGCAGTAATCTTGTGGCAGGAGCTCCTGAACAGGTATGTAAACATTTTCCCTTCCACCACCATTGATCGTTCTTAGTTGCTTGGAGATTCTGGGAACCTGCATCCCCATCTAGTACATCGTTCTGTATGATGTCATTTGATGCGCGGGCGTTGGAATACGATGTAGCAGCAATAACACTCGTATCTTCGCGACGGGTGAAAAACCGATGCATCCTCTGCGTGAACGGCGACCGTATCTAAACGTTGTAACCCTTTATATATAACGAAACGGACCGCTGCACTGCTTGCTGTACCAAGACGTCGAAAAGAATATTTCTCTTTTACTACAGTCAGGTGAGTTCTTTTGATCATATTCTTTATTCGGGACTGTTATGGGGGCGACCCAGCCCCACCCACAGCTTCGAGGAATACCGGGTCCTGACGAGTGCGCGCCTTGGTTTTGATATTGGCCGTTCTTGTCAGGGCTCGCTGAGACTCGAAGCCTACTCCTCGACTCGATACTATTTGTAATACAGCTCTATGACCTACCTTACTACTTGTCCGACGATTACATAGTTTACAATAAACCTTCGACTCCCTACCGCAAGCGTGTCCGCGTCTATATATTAGCATGTACTTCTATCTGCCACCGGTACGGCTCGCGGGCGTGATCGACCGTGACACCCCCCTCTCTGCAGAGGATTCCGTGGGAATCCTCGTCAGTCTCCCGACTCGTTACCATCAAACGTTTCCGATTCGCGTTGCAATTTCCAGGCCGTACTGTACTAATTATATGACGACAATCTATTTCGTTCGATTCTTCAGTTACTGATTTTGTTTTCTTTTTTTTTTTATAATTATTTAACCGTGTTGCCAAATCATACCCGTATATGGCACATTTGAACTCTGGATTTCCTATCCTTACTTACTAACTACTACCACGTCCGTCTTTTTTTTTTTGTTTTCCATTCATACTGTGGTTTAATGCATGCGACCTCATTCTAACTTCTCAACAAAATCCACCTGCATGTTTGCAAGTGTCGTGCCATAACTTGATAGCTGGTGTGGGTACTTTTTGCTTTGATATGAAAAATTCTAATGCCATTCGATCTCGTTTCTTTTTAGTTCTATTAAACGGACACCAACTACCAAAATGACGAACGGTGAAAACCCCACCGCAATACAATACCAGAAAAACCAGTAGATCTCGAAGGAAGGCCCTGAATACGCCCAGAGAGAATATTTGGTAATCTTACTTTATCAACATAATCAATAATCAATATCCATACTAATCCTTTGAAACTTACTAATACCCTAAGCTTAACCTGAACTTAATTCTAAGTAATTCCTCAACTTAATATCTAACACCCCGACTTAGGCAAATTCTAGCTTACAACGTCTAATCTATGCTACCAATATATTTGCTTAACCCCGCCACCACTTCTAGCCAGTTCGATATTTGTAACACAAATGATGGAAAGCGCCCTGCTGAGGTAACAGATAACCTTCTCTCCATCCGGGTGCGCCTGGCTGAGTACTGCGCCTATGCCTACATCCGAGGGCTCCGTTTGGACCTTGAATGGGAGGTCGAAATCTGGACAGGCTAGTACAGGCGCTGATGTGAGCTTACGCTTGCACATCACAAAAGCCTGTTCGCACTCCTCAGACCATAAAAATTTTCGACCCTTCTTCAAGAGATCGCTTAAGGGAGCTACCATTGTCGCATGACTGGGAATGAATCGACGGTACCACGATACCATTCCGAGAAGTTGACGCACTTGTCTTACAGAAGTTGGGCGAGGAAACTCGTTCACCGCTTGAACCTTCTCGGGGTCCACCCTAAGACCCTCCTCATCCACCAGGTATCCCAAGTACTTGAGTTGTGCCCTACAAAACTGACACTTCTCTTTCGAAACCCTCAAACCTGCGACTCTCAGTCGCTCGAAAACTTCCCGGAGAACCTTCATATGTTGCTCGAAAGACTCTGTCACCACGATAATATCGTCAAGGTAGGTGAAGACGAATGGTTCCAAAGAAGGACCCAGTACGGTGTCGATTAGTCGTTGCCACGTCGCACCCGAATTGTGTAGCCCGAACGGCATCCTCAGAAAATGAAAAAGCCCCCGTCCCGGTACTGTGAAGGCTGTGTACTGTCGCGACCCCTCCGCCATCGGTACCTGCCAGTAGGCTGATTTCACGTCTAACGTTGATAGGTATTTAGCGTTTCGTAGTTTGTCTAGGGTGGCGGAAATATATGGTAGAGGATACGCATCCTTCTCAGACACCGCATTCACATTTCTGAAATCCACACAGAAACGGTAGGACCCATCCTTTTTACGCACCAGGAGAATAGGCGATGACCAAGGGCTAGAGGAAAGCTCAACCACTCCTAACTTCAGCATTTCGTCTAGCTCGGTGTTAATCTGACGTTGTACTGCCGGTGAAACAGGATAGTATCTCTGTTTGATCGGAGTGGCACCGGTCCTGATGGTATGCTCAACCGCCGTCGCACAGCCTAATCCATCTCCCATCAAGGTAAACTGTTGCTCCAGCAGATCTGACAGCTCGCACTTTTCTTGCTCAGACAAATGTGACCGGTCTTGCAGAGTCCCTCTGGCAACTGCCATCGTCGCAGCCAAAGAATGCCACTGCTGACCCTTCATATCTAATACTACTCCAAATCGTTGCCAGAAATCGATCCCCAAAATCGCCTCTTGGGGAACTGACGGGATGACTAATGTGTCTAGGTCATGTTTTCGGCCGTTTAAGGTATACTTCAAGCGTACTACCCCAGACACCGCACAGGCTACGCCGTTGGCTAATCGCACCTCTTCAATCTGCTCATGACCCAGCACCAAGCCTTTATCCGCCAAACGAGACCAGCCTTTCCCTCCTAGTATCGTACGGCTCGCCCCTGAGTCCAGCAGCCCCCCCATAGTTACGTCCTCAATATCCACCTGTATGTGCGGACGACTATCATTACTACTCTCCATAAGAGCGTAGTCCACGACTGGCCGTTGTGTCCTCGGTTGCGGCCTGATCCCCGTACTTGCCTGGCCGCTTAGGAAGCACGCTGCTCGTTTCCCGAAGCCTGTTGGTTTGATCGGAATCGAGATTCCCCACCAGTAGCCCTCGCCCGACACGTTGGGCATGCCGACCTCATTACTCCCTGGCGTCCGCAACCAAAACACCGCCGTGGCTCCGGGCACTCTCTCGACATATGCCCGTCTCGCTTACAATTCCAACATTGGGTCCGGCCGGCGTTTGACATCACAGCGACTCGCTCAGTACCCTCCGTTCCCACGTACGCCAAATCTGGTTCCAAGCATCGTCTGTTTCGCGTGGTGGGCGGTATAAATGCTGCCACTGAAGCCCTGGTAGCATCCAAGGTGCATCCCATCTTCACGAGATCAGAGATAGATGATACTTGCTTCAGACTCAGCTGTTGCTGATAGAAAGGTGCTATGTTCCTTCTTAATGTCCGCATCTTCTTCTCCTCCGAGCAACCCTTACTCAATCTACTAAAAAGGCGCTCCATTATCGCAACGTATACCCCCATTGACTCATTCTCCCCTTGAGTTCGCTTCCGAATCTCCTCCCAGAGGCGGTCATCGTAATCTGAGGGTAAAAACTCTGCTTTTAATTCCTCCACCAACTCGTCCCAGCATCCGACAATGTTTCGGTTGGCCCTAAACCAGATCAAGGCCCGAGAATCAAAAAGGTCGACCGCTGCCCTAAAAAGCTGTGGCTTACTAAGTCCCCTTGCCTGACGCAGCTCCTCGACGCGCTCCAAGAAGGCATTCACTGATCCGGATGAATCCCCGCTGAATTTGAGCCCCACTTGGCAACCTCTGCCAAACTAGCGCCCTTAACCGATTGCGAAACGGATGTACCTGGATCTTCATTAGATTGACCTTCTTCGTCGTCGCTGACACCATCTACTATCTCCATCAACGAGCCCATCGCCAGAATTAACCTATTCCGAAGACTTTTTGCAGCTTCCCTTTGTTCTTTAGTAACCGCCTGTAAATTTGCCAAACGACGGAATCCGAATTCAACCTTCACCTTCACCTTGATGAATTCCGACGACGTCCGGGTACTCTGTTTGGACATATGAAGTGTCCAATTCTAATTCTGATTTCAACGTTGCCCGCAGTGACTTGCGCATATTGTCCACCGTATCTGCGGCAAAACCACGGATGGCGAGTTCGTAAATGAGCTCATCCTTGCTCAGGCGGTCCACGAGGATCTTCATATGTGCTAACATATAAGTTCCTACTGCACTCGTCTCAAACTATCGTTCTACGCAACTAACCCCGGCTAAAATACTACTTAACACACTGTCTAAGTCAATAAGGGTGGATCCTAAGGCCAAAACTGAGCTACAATATAATATAAACTCTTTCCCAACTATCTGTCCGCTAAAGAAAAAAAAAACCAAAATCCACCTGAAAATCTGTGCCTCTTAACCTAAGAAACCAGACACACTTCCACACACTCAAAATTCGATATTATTAGCTTGCACTCACACCACTCAAATAAATCCAGAATTCAAATAAGCATATAGCGATATATGACGATCAATAACATACAATATCGTCATGCAAAAAAAAGTAACCAGAAATGTATAAAGGCTCTAAAACAGACAAGCCCTTATTTAACCCGAAAACGAATAGGGAGGATTTTAAATCAAAAACTCGTACCGCGATTTCCCTTTAATGATATTACGAAAGATGCCCTAATGGTTTCTCTCTTTCGGAATTTTCGCGCCTATCGAGCCTCCCACAATTTGGGACTTGGCTATCAGAATTTTCTCACGAACCGTTACGTACCGTTTCTACCATTAGCCCCACGTTGGGCGCCAATTGTTACAGTTTTTAAAACTCTCGCACGTCTACGCACCCCTTCTAGCACCAAAAAGTCGAAGGGGGTCAGTTTCGGGAGCCTGAACTCACCGGAGATGGGGTGGGTGGGCGCCACTCGCTTCCCAATCCCGAAACTAATTATCGTCCGTCGCCCGGAAGCGAGAAGTGTTGCGACGGCTTCTTGCACTAACGGAAGGAAAATAACCCGAAAGGACACGCCAGCGTTCACAATTCTTTACGACAGTTTTATTTCCTCGAGTAGTTCGTTAATCTAACTCTATTCACAAATTACGAAACGGCGCCGCGTGTTAAATTTATCTAGCTACTTGCTCGCTCTGGATATTCACTTAAACTTACACTATGTACACTTCAAATCTTAACCTACTTACTCAGGATTCTACTTCTGGTGTCGATCGAACCTCAAGCGCTCGAACATCTACTTCCGGACCAGGTATTACGCACGGATGTTTCAGCCAACTCGCACCGCAGCCAATATTTTCGTAATTATCTGTGCCACGATCTTGCGCCAAATTCACTACTTCTTCCTCTTCGCCGATTCGCTACACTATCCACTCCGTCGATATGTTTAACGTCGTTCTGATTATCAGATAACGCCGGGACCCCTTTTGTTTCAGCCTATCGACCTCGCCAACTCGATTACGCCAACAATTTACTTCAGATTTCGCCAATTATATCGTCTATCATTCGTCTGAGATCTTCATACCCATCAGCCAAAAGATTACGATCTTCGCTCCTCTTCCTCTTCGAGCCACGCCAGATACGGGTGTATGAAATATTTGAAATTTTCCGGTTATAATTTTAGCTCGATAGTCAGGTTACATCTGATTCTTACCACGTCCATCCAAAAAGAGAGCGATCCATGCCTTGATCACCTCGCAAGCAACCTCGGCTCCGCTTCCTGATCCCGCTTAGACGGGATCCTAGATTGTCCGTTTGAACAAAATATCCCAATGCATTTTAAATGCATTTCGGACGTTACATTCAGTTCCCGGTCATTGCACTTTCTTCATTAATGTGCATTGCCGCAAGTGCAGTCGGTCATTGCACCTGGCATTGCGCTCAATCTAATGAGACATATGTATGGCAACGCCTTGATACGTTCCGGAACGCGGTCCGTTCCACTGGCGTTCCGCCGAACTGCCCTAGACACTTGAACTGTCAAATCCGTGTTTTGTCTGTCGCCATGGCCGTTGTCGTTGACGTATTTTCCATCATTTACTGAGTCGGTAATCGCCTTGTGTCGTTTCTGTTGAGTGTGCTGATGCTGGGCTGGACACAATTGATGCTGTTGCTGGCGGGTCATCTTAATATGCTGGCCGCATGCCTGTAGCGCCTTGGAATATGGGGATCAATTGTCGACTGCGCTGTCGAAATGCAGTAATCTTGTGGCAGGAGCTCCTGAACAGGTATGTAAACATTTTCCCTTCCACCACCATTGATCGTTCTTAGTTGCTTGGAGATTCTGGGAACCTGCATCCCCATCTAGTACATCGTTCTGTATGATGTCATTTGATGCGCGGGCGTTGGAATACGATGTAGCAGCAATAACACTCGTATCTTCGCGACGGGTGAAAAACCGATGCATCCTCTGCGTGAACGGCGACCGTATCTAAACGTTGTAACCCTTTATATATAACGAAACGGACCGCTGCACTGCTTGCTGTACCAAGACGTCGAAAAGAATATTTCTCTTTTACTACAGTCAGGTGAGTTCTTTTGATCATATTCTTTATTCGGGACTGTTATGGGGGCGACCCAGCCCCACCCACAGCTTCGAGGAATACCGGGTCCTGACGAGTGCGCGCCTTGGTTTTGATATTGGCCGTTCTTGTCAGGGCTCGCTGAGACTCGAAGCCTACTCCTCGACTCGATACTATTTGTAATACAGCTCTATGACCTACCTTACTACTTGTCCGACGATTACATAGTTTACAATAAACCTTCGACTCCCTACCGCAAGCGTGTCCGCGTCTATATATTAGCATGTACTTCTATCTGCCACCGGTACGGCTCGCGGGCGTGATCGACCGTGACACCCCCCTCTCTGCAGAGGATTCCGTGGGAATCCTCGTCAGTCTCCCGACTCGTTACCATCAAACGTTTCCGATTCGCGTTGCAATTTCCAGGCCGTACTGTACTAATTATATGACGACAATCTATTTCGTTCGATTCTTCAGTTACTGATTTTGTTTTCTTTTTTTTTTTATAATTATTTAACCGTGTTGCCAAATCATACCCGTATATGGCACATTTGAACTCTGGATTTCCTATCCTTACTTACTAACTACTACCACGTCCGTCTTTTTTTTTTTGTTTTCCATTCATACTGTGGTTTAATGCATGCGACCTCATTCTAACTTCTCAACAAAATCCACCTGCATGTTTGCAAGTGTCGTGCCATAACTTGATAGCTGGTGTGGGTACTTTTTGCTTTGATATGAAAAATTCTAATGCCATTCGATCTCGTTTCTTTTTAGTTCTATTAAACGGACACCAACTACCAAAATGACGAACGGTGAAAACCCCACCGCAATACAATACCAGAAAAACCAGTAGATCTCGAAGGAAGGCCCTGAATACGCCCAGAGAGAATATTTGGTAATCTTACTTTATCAACATAATCAATAATCAATATCCATACTAATCCTTTGAAACTTACTAATACCCTAAGCTTAACCTGAACTTAATTCTAAGTAATTCCTCAACTTAATATCTAACACCCCGACTTAGGCAAATTCTAGCTTACAACGTCTAATCTATGCTACCAATATATTTGCTTAACCCCGCCACCACTTCTAGCCAGTTCGATATTTGTAACACAAATGATGGAAAGCGCCCTGCTGAGGTAACAGATAACCTTCTCTCCATCCGGGTGCGCCTGGCTGAGTACTGCGCCTATGCCTACATCCGAGGGCTCCGTTTGGACCTTGAATGGGAGGTCGAAATCTGGACAGGCTAGTACAGGCGCTGATGTGAGCTTACGCTTGCACATCACAAAAGCCTGTTCGCACTCCTCAGACCATAAAAATTTTCGACCCTTCTTCAAGAGATCGCTTAAGGGAGCTACCATTGTCGCATGACTGGGAATGAATCGACGGTACCACGATACCATTCCGAGAAGTTGACGCACTTGTCTTACAGAAGTTGGGCGAGGAAACTCGTTCACCGCTTGAACCTTCTCGGGGTCCACCCTAAGACCCTCCTCATCCACCAGGTATCCCAAGTACTTGAGTTGTGCCCTACAAAACTGACACTTCTCTTTCGAAACCCTCAAACCTGCGACTCTCAGTCGCTCGAAAACTTCCCGGAGAACCTTCATATGTTGCTCGAAAGACTCTGTCACCACGATAATATCGTCAAGGTAGGTGAAGACGAATGGTTCCAAAGAAGGACCCAGTACGGTGTCGATTAGTCGTTGCCACGTCGCACCCGAATTGTGTAGCCCGAACGGCATCCTCAGAAAATGAAAAAGCCCCCGTCCCGGTACTGTGAAGGCTGTGTACTGTCGCGACCCCTCCGCCATCGGTACCTGCCAGTAGGCTGATTTCACGTCTAACGTTGATAGGTATTTAGCGTTTCGTAGTTTGTCTAGGGTGGCGGAAATATATGGTAGAGGATACGCATCCTTCTCAGACACCGCATTCACATTTCTGAAATCCACACAGAAACGGTAGGACCCATCCTTTTTACGCACCAGGAGAATAGGCGATGACCAAGGGCTAGAGGAAAGCTCAACCACTCCTAACTTCAGCATTTCGTCTAGCTCGGTGTTAATCTGACGTTGTACTGCCGGTGAAACAGGATAGTATCTCTGTTTGATCGGAGTGGCACCGGTCCTGATGGTATGCTCAACCGCCGTCGCACAGCCTAATCCATCTCCCATCAAGGTAAACTGTTGCTCCAGCAGATCTGACAGCTCGCACTTTTCTTGCTCAGACAAATGTGACCGGTCTTGCAGAGTCCCTCTGGCAACTGCCATCGTCGCAGCCAAAGAATGCCACTGCTGACCCTTCATATCTAATACTACTCCAAATCGTTGCCAGAAATCGATCCCCAAAATCGCCTCTTGGGGAACTGACGGGATGACTAATGTGTCTAGGTCATGTTTTCGGCCGTTTAAGGTATACTTCAAGCGTACTACCCCAGACACCGCACAGGCTACGCCGTTGGCTAATCGCACCTCTTCAATCTGCTCATGACCCAGCACCAAGCCTTTATCCGCCAAACGAGACCAGCCTTTCCCTCCTAGTATCGTACGGCTCGCCCCTGAGTCCAGCAGCCCCCCCATAGTTACGTCCTCAATATCCACCTGTATGTGCGGACGACTATCATTACTACTCTCCATAAGAGCGTAGTCCACGACTGGCCGTTGTGTCCTCGGTTGCGGCCTGATCCCCGTACTTGCCTGGCCGCTTAGGAAGCACGCTGCTCGTTTCCCGAAGCCTGTTGGTTTGATCGGAATCGAGATTCCCCACCAGTAGCCCTCGCCCGACACGTTGGGCATGCCGACCTCATTACTCCCTGGCGTCCGCAACCAAAACACCGCCGTGGCTCCGGGCACTCTCTCGACATATGCCCGTCTCGCTTACAATTCCAACATTGGGTCCGGCCGGCGTTTGACATCACAGCGACTCGCTCAGTACCCTCCGTTCCCACGTACGCCAAATCTGGTTCCAAGCATCGTCTGTTTCGCGTGGTGGGCGGTATAAATGCTGCCACTGAAGCCCTGGTAGCATCCAAGGTGCATCCCATCTTCACGAGATCAGAGATAGATGATACTTGCTTCAGACTCAGCTGTTGCTGATAGAAAGGTGCTATGTTCCTTCTTAATGTCCGCATCTTCTTCTCCTCCGAGCAACCCTTACTCAATCTACTAAAAAGGCGCTCCATTATCGCAACGTATACCCCCATTGACTCATTCTCCCCTTGAGTTCGCTTCCGAATCTCCTCCCAGAGGCGGTCATCGTAATCTGAGGGTAAAAACTCTGCTTTTAATTCCTCCACCAACTCGTCCCAGCATCCGACAATGTTTCGGTTGGCCCTAAACCAGATCAAGGCCCGAGAATCAAAAAGGTCGACCGCTGCCCTAAAAAGCTGTGGCTTACTAAGTCCCCTTGCCTGACGCAGCTCCTCGACGCGCTCCAAGAAGGCATTCACTGATCCGGATGAATCCCCGCTGAATTTGAGCCCCACTTGGCAACCTCTGCCAAACTAGCGCCCTTAACCGATTGCGAAACGGATGTACCTGGATCTTCATTAGATTGACCTTCTTCGTCGTCGCTGACACCATCTACTATCTCCATCAACGAGCCCATCGCCAGAATTAACCTATTCCGAAGACTTTTTGCAGCTTCCCTTTGTTCTTTAGTAACCGCCTGTAAATTTGCCAAACGACGGAATCCGAATTCAACCTTCACCTTCACCTTGATGAATTCCGACGACGTCCGGGTACTCTGTTTGGACATATGAAGTGTCCAATTCTAATTCTGATTTCAACGTTGCCCGCAGCGACTTGCGCATATTGTCCACCGTATCTGCGGCAAAACCACGGATGGCGAGTTCGTAAATGAGCTCATCCTTGCTCAGGCGGTCCACGAGGATCTTCATATGTGCTAACATATAAGTTCCTACTGCACTCGTCTCAAACTATCGTTCTACGCAACTAACCCCGGCTAAAATACTACTTAACACACTGTCTAAGTCAATAAGGGTGGATCCTAAGGCCAAAACTGAGCTACAATATAATATAAACTCTTTCCCAACTATCTGTCCGCTAAAGAAAAAAAAAACCAAAATCCAACTGAAAATCTGTGCCTCTTAACCTAAGAAACCAGACACACTTCCACACACTCAAAATTCGATATTATTAGCTTGCACTCACACCACTCAAATAAATCCAGAATTCAAATAAGCATATAGCGATATATGACGATCAATAACATACAATATCGTCATGCAAAAAAAAGTAACCAGAAATGTATAAAGGCTCTAAAACAGACAAGCCCTTATTTAACCCGAAAACGAATAGGGAGGATTTTAAATCAAAAACTCGTACCGCGATTTCCCTTTAATGATATTACGAAAGATGCCCTAATGGTTTCTCTCTTTCGGAATTTTCGCGCCTATCGAGCCTCCCACAATTTGGGACTTGGCTATCAGAATTTTCTCACGAACCGTTACGTACCGTTTCTACCGTTAGCCCCACGTTGGGCGCCAATTGTTACAGTTTTTAAAACTCTCGCACGTCTACGCACCCCTTCTAGCACCAAAAAGTCGAAGGGGGTCAGTTTCGGGAGCCTGAACTCACCGGAGATGGGGTGGGTGGGCGCCACTCGCTTCCCAATCCCGAAACTAATTATCGTCCGTCGCCCGGAAGCGAGAAGTGTTGCGACGGCTTCTTGCACTAACGGAAGGAAAATAACCCGAAAGGACACGCCAGCGTTCACAATTCTTTACAACAGTTTTATTTCCTCGAGTAGTTCGTTAATCTAACTCTATTCACAAATTACGAAACGGCGCCGCGTGTTAAATTTATCTAGCTACTTGCTCGCTCTGGATATTCACTTAAACTTACACTATGTACACTTCAAATCTTAACCTACTTACTCAGGATTCTACTTCTGGTGTCGATCGAACCTCAAGCGCTCGAACATCTACTTCCGGACCAGGTATTACGCACGGATGTTTCAGCCAACTCGCACCGCAGCCAATATTTTCGTAATTATCTGTGCCACGATCTTGCGCCAAATTCACTACTTCTTCCTCTTCGCCGATTCGCTACACTATCCACTCCGTCGATATGTTTAACGTCGTTCTGATTATCAGATAACGCCGGGACCCCTTTTGTTTCAGCCTATCGACCTCGCCAACTCGATTACGCCAACAATTTACTTCAGATTTCGCCAATTATATCGTCTATCATTCGTCTGAGATCTTCGTACCCATCAGCCAAAAGATTACGATCTTCGCTCCTCTTCCTCTTCGAGCCACGCCAGATACGGGTGTATGAAATATTTGAAATTTTCCGGTTATAATTTTAGCTCGATAGTCAGGTTACATCTGATTCTTACCACGTCCATCCAAAAAGAGAGCGATCCATGCCTTGATCACCTCGCAAGCAACCTCGGCTCCGCTTCCTGATCCCGCTTAGACGGGATCCTAGATTGTCCGTTTGAACAAAATATCCCAATGCATTTTAAATGCATTTCGGACGTTACATTCAGTTCCCGGTCATTGCACTTTCTTCATTAATGTGCATTGCCGCAAGTGCAGTCGGTCATTGCACCTGGCATTGCGCTCAATCTAATGAGACATATGTATGGCAACGCCTTGATACGTTCCGGAACGCGGTCCGTTCCACTGGCGTTCCGCCGAACTGCCCTAGACACTTGAACTGTCAAATCCGTGTTTTGTCTGTCGCCATGGCCGTTGTCGTTGACGTATTTTCCATCATTTACTGAGTCGGTAATCGCCTTGTGTCGTTTCTGTTGAGTGTGCTGATGCTGGGCTGGACACAATTGATGCTGTTGCTGGCGGGTCATCTTAATATGCTGGCCGCATGCCTGTAGCGCCTTGGAATATGGGGATCAATTGTCGACTGCGCTGTCGAAATGCAGTAATCTTGTGGCAGGAGCTCCTGAACAGGTATGTAAACATTTTCCCTTCCACCACCATTGATCGTTCTTAGTTGCTTGGAGATTCTGGGAACCTGCATCCCCATCTAGTACATCGTTCTGTATGATGTCATTTGATGCGCGGGCGTTGGAATACGATGTAGCAGCAATAACACTCGTATCTTCGCGACGGGTGAAAAACCGATGCATCCTCTGCGTGAACGGCGACCGTATCTAAACGTTGTAACCCTTTATATATAACGAAACGGACCGCTGCACTGCTTGCTGTACCAAGACGTCGAAAAGAATATTTCTCTTTTACTACAGTCAGGTGAGTTCTTTTGATCATATTCTTTATTCGGGACTGTTATGGGGGCGACCCAGCCCCACCCACAGCTTCGAGGAATACCGGGTCCTGACGAGTGCGCGCCTTGGTTTTGATATTGGCCGTTCTTGTCAGGGCTCGCTGAGACTCGAAGCCTACTCCTCGACTCGATACTATTTGTAATACAGCTCTATGACCTACCTTACTACTTGTCCGACGATTACATAGTTTACAATAAACCTTCGACTCCCTACCGCAAGCGTGTCCGCGTCTATATATTAGCATGTACTTCTATCTGCCACCGGTACGGCTCGCGGGCGTGATCGACCGTGACACCCCCCTCTCTGCAGAGGATTCCGTGGGAATCCTCGTCAGTCTCCCGACTCGTTACCATCAAACGTTTCCGATTCGCGTTGCAATTTCCAGGCCGTTCTGTACTAATTATATGACGACAATCTATTTCGTTCGATTCTTCAGTTACTGATTTTGTTTTCTTTTTTTTTTATAATTATTTAACCGTGTTGCCAAATCATACCCGTATATGGCACATTTGAACTCTGGATTTCCTATCCTTACTTACTAACTACTACCACGTCCGTCTTTTTTTTTTTTGTTTTCCATTCATACTGTGGTTTAATGCATGCGACCTCATTCTAACTTCTCAACAAAATCCACCTGCATGTTTGCAAGTGTCGTGCCATAACTTGATAGCTGGTGTGGGTACTTTTTGCTTTGATATGAAAAATTCTAATGCCATTCGATCTCGTTTCTTTTTAGTTCTATTAAACGGACACCAACTACCAAAATGACGAACGGTGAAAACCCCACCGCAATACAATACCAGAAAAACCAGTAGATCTCGAAGGAAGGCCCTGAATACGCCCAGAGAGAATATTTGGTAATCTTACTTTATCAACATAATCAATAATCAATATCCATACTAATCCTTTGAAACTTACTAATACCCTAAGCTTAACCTGAACTTAATTCTAAGTAATTCCTCAACTTAATATCTAACACCCCGACTTAGGCAAATTCTAGCTTACAACGTCTAATCTATGCTACCAATCTATTTGCTTAACCCCGCCACCACTTCTAGCCAGTTCGATATTTGTAACACAAATGATTATGGATTTTAACCCGCCACCATTAATTTTACCCCATCTTATCCTCTAGTCCCACCACCATTATCTAGTAAAAGAGCGCCACGAATCTGAAATTCACTGGTAATTCTCTTGTTATTAATACCCCTGTGGCAAATTTATGACACTGCCTACGTTGCCTTATCCCACATACCTCTTGAGGTCCTTAGCGTGCCACACTCCCACAGCTTTCCCGCTGGAATCTTCCAGTTCGTATGTCCAACCGGACACCCTTCTCTTCACGGAGAACGGCCCTACATATTCGGGAGCCAGTTTGGCGGAGAAATACTTTGCGGCGTCTGACAGAACGAAACTTCGACGCCATACCAAATCCTTCGGTAAAAACTGCTCATCCCGGTGCCGCAGGTCATAACGTGATTTCGATTCCTGGGCAGCTGACTTCAACCGTTCGCGAACTTCTTCGCGGACCTTTTGTAGCCATTTCGCCTTTTCAATTCCCTCATCCTGTCCCTCTCTCCTTCCTTGTACCTCCGGGCCTTGGTAACTCTCGGGATGAATGGTCATTTCTCGCCCGAAATTTATCATGTCTTCGTGCGTTGATGTTCTCAACGCACAACCAATCTTCGATAAATCCTTATCCCATTCCCGATGATTCTCAGATGCATACGTTCGAAGTAAACGTTTGACATTCTGGTTCACTCGTTCCGCCGGATTCGCCTGAGGGTGATATAACGCGGTAAACCTTATCGTAACCCCATGCGCTTCGGCCATCCGGGCGAATTCTCTGGAGCGGAATTGCACGCCGTTATCGCACACGATTATCCGTGGTACTCCGAACAAAAATAGAACGTTTTCTTCCAGTAAACGCACCACGGCCGCTCCGGTTGCTTTCCTTAGGGGAAATAATAATGGCATCTTGGTCGCATAATCTACCACGGTCAGAATATAGGAGTGTCCCCGCAGGGATCGTGGTAGAGGTCCCACGAGGTCCACACATACCATCTCCCAGGGAGCAGTATCTTCTCGACTCCTCGACACCATCAGACCACTGGGAAGCTTTCGATCTACCTTTACCGCCTGGCAAACCTTACACCTCTGGACATAGTTCCTCACATCCGCCTTCATCTTTGGCCAATATAGCTCTTGTGCCAATCGGTCAAAGGTTTTCTGAACCCCCATGTGCCCCGCAGTAGGTTCGTCATGGCACTGGACCAACGCCTTTGGCCGCTCGTATTTTGGAACTACTTTTTTCCACTGGTTGTCTTGGAGCTCAGAATAACGGCCTTTTACCCACTTCCACAACATGTTTTCCCCCACCCTCCATTTCGGGTATTTGCCGGGGTCCTTCTGCACCTTCCTCATCATGTTTTGGTACCACCCATCCGTCATCTGTGCGACAGAGACGTAGCTTAGGTTTGCGACAGCCCTCGAGAGTGCATCGGGCACTAGATGGTCTTTCCCCTTGCGATGGATTACCTCAAAGTCGAATTGTTGTAATCTCACTGCCCATCTAGCTAATCTGCCTGTAGGGTCCTTAAGGCTATTCAGCCAGACCAGAGAGTGATGATCGGTAATTACCACGAATCTTGTTCCTTCTATATAAGGCCGTAGTTTCTCCACTGCCCATAGTACCCCCAAGCACTCCCTTTCAGTAACCGAATACCTTCTTTCCTGTTTGGAAAGCGCCCTGCTGAGGTAACAGATAACCTTCTCTCCATCCGGGTGCGCCTGGCTGAGTACTGCGCCTATGCCTACATCCGAGGGCTCCGTTTGGACCTTGAATGGGAGGTCGAAATCTGGACAGGCTAGTACAGGCGCTGATGTGAGCTTACGCTTGCACATCACAAAAGCCTGTTCGCACTCCTCAGACCATAAAAATTTTCGACCCTTCTTCAAGAGATCGCTTAAGGGAGCTACCATTGTCGCATGACTGGGAATGAATCGACGGTACCACGATACCATTCCGAGAAGTTGACGCACTTGTCTTACAGAAGTTGGGCGAGGAAACTCGTTCACCGCTTGAACCTTCTCGGGGTCCACCCTAAGACCCTCCTCATCCACCAGGTATCCCAAGTACTTGAGTTGTGCCCTACAAAACTGACACTTCTCTTTCGAAACCCTCAAACCTGCGACTCTCAGTCGCTCGAAAACTTCCCGGAGAACCTTCATATGTTGCTCGAAAGACTCTGTCACCACGATAATATCGTCAAGGTAGGTGAAGACGAATGGTTCCAAAGAAGGACCCAGTACGGTGTCGATTAGTCGTTGCCACGTCGCACCCGAATTGTGTAGCCCGAACGGCATCCTCAGAAAATGAAAAAGCCCCCGTCCCGGTACTGTGAAGGCTGTGTACTGTCGCGACCCCTCCGCCATCGGTACCTGCCAGTAGGCTGATTTCACGTCTAACGTTGATAGGTATTTAGCGTTTCGTAGTTTGTCTAGGGTGGCGGAAATATATGGTAGAGGATACGCATCCTTCTCAGACACCGCATTCACATTTCTGAAATCCACACAGAAACGGTAGGACCCATCCTTTTTACGCACCAGGAGAATAGGCGATGACCAAGGGCTAGAGGAAAGCTCAACCACTCCTAACTTCAGCATTTCGTCTAGCTCGGTGTTAATCTGACGTTGTACTGCCGGTGAAACAGGATAGTATCTCTGTTTGATCGGAGTGGCACCGGTCCTGATGGTATGCTCAACCGCCGTCGCACAGCCTAATCCATCTCCCATCAAGGTAAACTGTTGCTCCAGCAGATCTGACAGCTCGCACTTTTCTTGCTCAGACAAATGTGACCGGTCTCGCAGAGTCCCTCTGGCAACTGCCATCGTCGCAGCCAAAGAATGCCACTGCTGACCCTTCATATCTAATACTACTCCAAATCGTTGCCAGAAATCGATCCCCAAAATCGCCTCTTGGGGAACTGACGGGATGACTAATGTGTCTAGGTCATGTTTTCGGCCGTTTAAGGTATACTTCAAGCGTACTACCCCAGACACCGCACAGGCTACGCCGTTGGCTAATCGCACCTCTTCAATCTGCTCATGACCCAGCACCAAGCCTTTATCCGCCAAACGAGACCAGCCTTTCCCTCCTAGTATCGTACGGCTCGCCCCTGAGTCCAGCAGCCCCCCCATAGTTACGTCCTCAATATCCACCTGTATGTGCGGACGACTATCATTACTACTCTCCATAAGAGCGTAGTCCACGACTGGCCGTTGTGTCCTCGGTTGCGGCCTGATCCCCGTACTTGCCTGGCCGCTTAGGAAGCACGCTGCTCGTTTCCCGAAGCCTGTTGGTTTGATCGGAATCGAGATTCCCCACCAGTAGCCCTCGCCCGACACGTTGGGCATGCCGACCTCATTACTCCCTGGCGTCCGCAACCAAAACACCGCCGTGGCTCCGGGCACTCTCTCGACATATGCCCGTCTCGCTTACAATTCCAACATTGGGTCCGGCCGGCGTTTGACATCACAGCGACTCGCTCAGTACCCTCCGTTCCCACGTACGCCAAATCTGGTTCCAAGCATCGTCTGTTTCGCGTGGTGGGCGGTATAAATGCTGCCACTGAAGCCCTGGTAGCATCCAAGGTGCATCCCATCTTCACGAGATCAGAGATAGATGATACTTGCTTCAGACTCAGCTGTTGCTGATAGAAAGGTGCTATGTTCCTTCTTAATGTCCGCATCTTCTTCTCCTCCGAGCAACCCTTACTCAATCTACTAAAAAGGCGCTCCATTATCGCAACGTATACCCCCATTGACTCATTCTCCCCTTGAGTTCGCTTCCGAATCTCCTCCCAGAGGCGGTCATCGTAATCTGAGGGTAAAAACTCTGCTTTTAATTCCTCCACCAACTCGTCCCAGCATCCGACAATGTTTCGGTTGGCCCTAAACCAGATCAAGGCCCGAGAATCAAAAAGGTCGACCGCTGCCCTAAAAAGCTGTGGCTTACTAAGTCCCCTTGCCTGACGCAGCTCCTCGACGCGCTCCAAGAAGGCATTCACTGATCCGGATGAATCCCCGCTGAATTTGAGCCCCACTTGGCAACCTCTGCCAAACTAGCGCCCTTAACCGATTGCGAAACGGATGTACCTGGATCTTCATTAGATTGACCTTCTTCGTCGTCGCTGACACCATCTACTATCTCCATCAACGAGCCCATCGCCAGAATTAACCTATTCCGAAGACTTTTTGCAGCTTCCCTTTGTTCTTTAGTAACCGCCTGTAAATTTGCCAAACGACGGAATCCGAATTCAACCTTCACCTTCACCTTGATGAATTCTGACGACGTCCGGGTACTCTGTTTGGACATATGAAGTGTCCAATTCTAATTCTGATTTCAACGTTGCCCGCAGCGACTTGCGCATATTGTCCACCGTATCTGCGGCAAAACCACGGATGGCGAGTTCGTAAATGAGCTCATCCTTGCTCAGGCGGTCCACGAGGATCTTCATATGTGCTAACATATAAGTTCCTACTGCACTCGTCTCAAACTATCGTTCTACGCAACTAACCCCGGCTAAAATACTACTTAACACACTGTCTAAGTCAATAAGGGTGGATCCTAAGGCCAAAACTGAGCTACAATATAATATAAACTCTTTCCCAACTATCTGTCCGCTAAAGAAAAAAAAAACCAAAATCCACCTGAAAATCTGTGCCTCTTAACCTAAGAAACCAGACACACTTCCACACACTCAAAATTCGATATTATTAGCTTGCACTCACACCACTCAAATAAATCCAGAATTCAAATAAGCATATAGCGATATATGACTATCAATAACATACAATATCGTCATGCAAAAAAAAGTAACCAGAAATGTATAAAGGCTCTAAAACAGACAAGCCCTTATTTAAGCCTAGTAATGTATTCGACGAACGAAATACAGCGGAAACGTCTGTGCGGAATCGAGCGAAGTAAAGTTCCGCACCCCGACACCGGGGGCAGTATAAATTACCACTGATGACATTTAACAAGTGCATTACATTTGAATTCGGTGCATATAAATTTAACTAACCGGCATCAAAAATGATAATATCGGCAAAACAAAAACTATTGTTGCAAGGATGCGCGGTTCATCCATCCATTTTCACCAATTTTTCAATAAAATATCCGCAAACTCGAATGAAATTATGAGCTGTCACATTTTTCGCATTAATTTAAGGTCCTGGGTCATTAAATGGCCGCGAAATTTAACTTATACATTGTGCAGCGCCATCTCAGAGCGAGTCATTGCGCTGTCTTCGAAGACTCTTATACGCCTTCGAACACATTACTGACGAGCAAAATCAAACGAAACGAAATTCCGCGCCAGGCTGGTTTTGTATGGGATTTGACACTTCGTTCCGTTTCGCGTCGAATACATTTCAGGGCTTTAACCCGAAAACGAATAGGGAGGATTTTAAATCAAAAACTCGTACCGCGATTTCCCTTTAATGATATTACGAAAGATGCCCTAATGGTTTCTCTCTTTCGGAATTTTCGCGCCTATCGAGCCTCCCACAATTTGGGACTTGGCTATCAGAATTTTCTCACGAACCGTTACGTACCGTTTCTACCGTTAGCCCCACGTTGGGCGCCAATTGTTACAGTTTTTAAAACTCTCGCACGTCTACGCACCCCTTCTAGCACCAAAAAGTCGAAGGGGGTCAGTTTCGGGAGCCTGAACTCACCGGAGATGGGGTGGGTGGGCGCCACTCGCTTCCCAATCCCGAAACTAATTATCGTCCGTCGCCCGGAAGCGAGAAGTGTTGCGACGGCTTCTTGCACTAACGGAAGGAAAATAACCCGAAAGGACACGCCAGCGTTCACAATTCTTTACAACAGTTTTATTTCCTCGAGTAGTTCGTTAATCTAACTCTATTCACAAATTACGAAACGGCGCCGCGTGTTAAATTTATCTAGCTACTTGCTCGCTCTGGATATTCACTTAAACTTACACTATGTACACTTCAAATCTTAACCTACTTACTCAGGATTCTACTTCTGGTGTCGATCGAACCTCAAGCGCTCGAACATCTACTTCCGGACCAGGTATTACGCACGGATGTTTCAGCCAACTCGCACCGCAGCCAATATTTTCGTAATTATCTGTGCCACGATCTTGCGCCAAATTCACTACTTCTTCCTCTTCGCCGATTCGCTACACTATCCACTCCGTCGATATGTTTAACGTCGTTCTGATTATCAGATAACGCCGGGACCCCTTTTGTTTCAGCCTATCGACCTCGCCAACTCGATTACGCCAACAATTTACTTCAGATTTCGCCAATTATATCGTCTATCATTCGTCTGAGATCTTCATACCCATCAGCCAAAAGATTACGATCTTCGCTCCTCTTCCTCTTCGAGCCACGCCAGATACGGGTGTATGAAATATTTGAAATTTTCCGGTTATAATTTTAGCTCGATAGTCAGGTTACATCTGATTCTTACCACGTCCATCCAAAAAGAGAGCGATCCATGCCTTGATCACCTCGCAAGCAACCTCGGCTCCGCTTCCTGATCCCGCTTAGACGGGATCCTAGATTGTCCGTTTGAACAAAATATCCCAATGCATTTTAAATGCATTTCGGACGTTACATTCAGTTCCCGGTCATTGCACTTTCTTCATTAATGTGCATTGCCGCAAGTGCAGTCGGTCATTGCACCTGGCATTGCGCTCAATCTAATGAGACATATGTATGGCAACGCCTTGATACGTTCCGGAACGCGGTCCGTTCCACTGGCGTTCCGCCGAACTGCCCTAGACACTTGAACTGTCAAATCCGTGTTTTGTCTGTCGCCATGGCCGTTGTCGTTGACGTATTTTCCATCATTTACTGAGTCGGTAATCGCCTTGTGTCGTTTCTGTTGAGTGTGCTGATGCTGGGCTGGACACAATTGATGCTGTTGCTGGCGGGTCATCTTAATATGCTGGCCGCATGCCTGTAGCGCCTTGGAATATGGGGATCAATTGTCGACTGCGCTGTCGAAATGCAGTAATCTTGTGGCAGGAGCTCCTGAACAGGTATGTAAACATTTTCCCTTCCACCACCATTGATCGTTCTTAGTTGCTTGGAGATTCTGGGAACCTGCATCCCCATCTAGTACATCGTTCTGTATGATGTCATTTGATGCGCGGGCGTTGGAATACGATGTAGCAGCAATAACACTCGTATCTTCGCGACGGGTGAAAAACCGATGCATCCTCTGCGTGAACGGCGACCGTATCTAAACGTTGTAACCCTTTATATATAACGAAGCGGACCGCTGCACTGCTTGCTGTACCAAGACGTCGAAAAGAATATTTCTCTTTTACTACAGTCAGGTGAGTTCTTTTGATCATATTCTTTATTCGGGACTGTTATGGGGGCGACCCAGCCCCACCCACAGCTTCGAGGAATACCGGGTCCTGACGAGTGCGCGCCTTGGTTTTGATATTGGCCGTTCTTGTCAGGGCTCGCTGAGACTCGAAGCCTACTCCTCGACTCGATACTATTTGTAATACAGCTCTATGACCTACCTTACTACTTGTCCGACGATTACATAGTTTACAATAAACCTTCGACTCCCTACCGCAAGCGTGTCCGCGTCTATATATTAGCATGTACTTCTATCTGCCACCGGTACGGCTCGCGGGCGTGATCGACCGTGACACCCCCCTCTCTGCAGAGGATTCCGTGGGAATCCTCGTCAGTCTCCCGACTCGTTACCATTAAACGTTTCCGATTCGCGTGGCAATTTCCAGGCCGTTCTGTACTAATTATATGACGACAATCTATTTCGTTCGATTCTTCAGTTACTGATTTTGTTTTCTTTTTTTTTTTATAATTATTTAACCGTGTTGCCAAATCATACCCGTATATGGCACATTTGAACTCTGGATTTCCTATCCTTACTTACTAACTACTACCACGTCCGTCTTTTTTTTTTTTTGTTTTCCATTCATACTGTGGTTTAATGCATGCGACCTCATTCTAACTTCTCAACAAAATCCACCTGCATGTTTGCAAGTGTCGTGCCATAACTTGATAGCTGGTGTGGGTACTTTTTGCTTTGATATGAAAAATTCTAATGCCTTTCGATCTCGTTTCTTTTTAGTTCTATTAAACGGACACCAACTACCAAAATGACGAACGGTGAAAACCCCACCGCAATACAATACCAGAAAAACCAGTAGATCTCGAAGGAAGGCCCTGAATACGCCCAGAGAGAATATTTGGTAATCTTACTTTATCAACATAATCAATAATCAATATCCATACTAATCCTTTGAAACTTACTAATACCCTAAGCTTAACCTGAACTTAATTCTAAGTAATTCCTCAACTTAATATCTAACACCCCGACTTAGGCAAATTCTAGCTTACAACGTCTAATCTATGCTACCAATCTATTTGCTTAACCCCGCCACCACTTCTAGCCAGTTCGATATTTGTAACACAAATGATTATGGATTTTAACCCGCCACCATTAATTTTACCCCATCTTATCCTCTAGTCCCACCACCATTATCTAGTAAAAGAGCGCCACGAATCTGAAA
The DNA here is from genome assembly GCA_963978885.1 of Nemotelus pantherinus. Classification (NCBI taxonomy): domain Eukaryota; kingdom Metazoa; phylum Arthropoda; class Insecta; order Diptera; family Stratiomyidae; genus Nemotelus; species Nemotelus pantherinus. Next base: position 440,429 of record CAXBUK010000010.1, on the reverse strand, counting down.
TTCACTGGTAATTCTCTTGTTATTAATACCCCTGTGGCAAATTTATGACACTGCCTACGTTGCCTTATCCCACATACCTCTTGAGGTCCTTAGCGTGCCACACTCCCACAGCTTTCCCGCTGGAATCTTCCAGTTCGTATGTCCAACCGGACACCCTTCTCTTCACGGAGAACGGCCCTACATATTCGGGAGCCAGTTTGGCGGAGAAATACTTTGCGGCGTCTGACAGAACGAAACTTCGACGCCATACCAAATCCTTCGGTAAAAACTGCTCATCCCGGTGCCGCAGGTCATAACGTGATTTCGATTCCTGGGCAGCTGACTTCAACCGTTCGCGAACTTCTTCGCGGACCTTTTGTAGCCATTTCGCCTTTTCAATTCCCTCATCCTGTCCCTCTCTCCTTCCTTGTACCTCCGGGCCTTGGTAACTCTCGGGATGAATGGTCATTTCTCGCCCGAAATTTATCATGTCTTCGTGCGTTGATGTTCTCAACGCACAACCAATCTTCGATAAATCCTTATCCCATTCCCGATGATTCTCAGATGCATACGTTCGAAGTAAACGTTTGACATTCTGGTTCACTCGTTCCGCCGGATTCGCCTGAGGGTGATATAACGCGGTAAACCTTATCGTAACCCCATGCGCTTCGGCCATCCGGGCGAATTCTCTGGAGCGGAATTGCACGCCGTTATCGCACACGATTATCCGTGGTACTCCGAACAAAAATAGAACGTTTTCTTCCAGTAAACGCACCACGGCCGCTCCGGTTGCTTTCCTTAGGGGAAATAATAATGGCATCTTGGTCGCATAATCTACCACGGTCAGAATATAGGAGTGTCCCCGCAGGGATCGTGGTAGAGGTCCCACGAGGTCCACACATACCATCTCCCAGGGAGCAGTATCTTCTCGACTCCTCGACACCATCAGACCACTGGGAAGCTTTCGATCTACCTTTACCGCCTGGCAAACCTTACACCTCTGGACATAGTTCCTCACATCCGCCTTCATCTTTGGCCAATATAGCTCTTGTGCCAATCGGTCAAAGGTTTTCTGAACCCCCATGTGCCCCGCAGTAGGTTCGTCATGGCACTGGACCAACGCCTTTGGCCGCTCGTATTTTGGAACTACTTTTTTCCACTGGTTGTCTTGGAGCTCAGAATAACGGCCTTTTACCCACTTCCACAACATGTTTTCCCCCACCCTCCATTTCGGGTATTTGCCGGGGTCCTTCTGCACCTTCCTCATCATGTTTTGGTACCACCCATCCGTCATCTGTGCGACAGAGACGTAGCTTAGGTTTGCGACAGCCCTCGAGAGTGCATCGGGCACTAGATGGTCTTTCCCCTTGCGATGGATTACCTCAAAGTCGAATTGTTGTAATCTCACTGCCCATCTAGCTAATCTGCCTGTAGGGTCCTTAAGGCTATTCAGCCAGACCAGAGAGTGATGATCGGTAATTACCACGAATCTTGTTCCTTCTATATAAGGCCGTAGTTTCTCCACTGCCCATAGTACCCCCAAGCACTCCCTTTCAGTAACCGAATACCTTCTTTCCTGTTTGGAAAGCGCCCTGCTGAGGTAACAGATAACCTTCTCTCCATCCGGGTGCGCCTGGCTGAGTACTGCGCCTATGCCTACATCCGAGGGCTCCGTTTGGACCTTGAATGGGAGGTCGAAATCTGGACAGGCTAGTACAGGCGCTGATGTGAGCTTACGCTTGCACATCACAAAAGCCTGTTCGCACTCCTCAGACCATAAAAATTTTCGACCCTTCTTCAAGAGATCGCTTAAGGGAGCTACCATTGTCGCATGACTGGGAATGAATCGACGGTACCACGATACCATTCCGAGAAGTTGACGCACTTGTCTTACAGAAGTTGGGCGAGGAAACTCGTTCACCGCTTGAACCTTCTCGGGGTCCACCCTAAGACCCTCCTCATCCACCAGGTATCCCAAGTACTTGAGTTGTGCCCTACAAAACTGACACTTCTCTTTCGAAACCCTCAAACCTGCGACTCTCAGTCGCTCGAAAACTTCCCGGAGAACCTTCATATGTTGCTCGAAAGACTCTGTCACCACGATAATATCGTCAAGGTAGGTGAAGACGAATGGTTCCAAAGAAGGACCCAGTACGGTGTCGATTAGTCGTTGCCACGTCGCACCCGAATTGTGTAGCCCGAACGGCATCCTCAGAAAATGAAAAAGCCCCCGTCCCGGTACTGTGAAGGCTGTGTACTGTCGCGACCCCTCCGCCATCGGTACCTGCCAGTAGGCTGATTTCACGTCTAACGTTGATAGGTATTTAGCGTTTCGTAGTTTGTCTAGGGTGGCGGAAATATATGGTAGAGGATACGCATCCTTCTCAGACACCGCATTCACCTTTCTGAAATCCACACAGAAACGGTAGGACCCATCCTTTTTACGCACCAGGAGAATAGGCGATGACCAAGGGCTAGAGGAAAGCTCAACCACTCCTAACTTCAGCATTTCGTCTAGCTCGGTGTTAATCTGACGTTGTACTGCCGGTGAAACAGGATAGTATCTCTGTTTGATCGGAGTGGCACCGGTCCTGATGGTATGCTCAACCGCCGTCGCACAGCCTAATCCATCTCCCATCAAGGTAAACTGTTGCTCCAGCAGATCTGACAGCTCGCACTTTTCTTGCTCAGACAAATGTGACCGGTCTCGCAGAGTCCCTCTGGCAACTGCCATCGTCGCAGCCAAAGAATGCCACTGCTGACCCTTCATATCTAATACTACTCCAAATCGTTGCCAGAAATCGATCCCCAAAATCGCCTCTTGGGGAACTGACGGGATGACTAATGTGTCTAGGTCATGTTTTCGGCCGTTTAAGGTATACTTCAAGCGTACTACCCCAGACACCGCACAGGCTACGCCGTTGGCTAATCGCACCTCTTCAATCTGCTCATGACCCAGCACCAAGCCTTTATCCGCCAAACGAGACCAGCCTTTCCCTCCTAGTATCGTACGGCTCGCCCCTGAGTCCAGCAGCCCCCCCATAGTTACGTCCTCAATATCCACCTGTATGTGCGGACGACTATCATTACTACTCTCCATAAGAGCGTAGTTCACGACTGGCCGTTGTGTCCTCGGTTGCGGCCTGATCCCCGTGCTTGCCTGGCCGCTTAGGAAGCACGCTGCTCGTTTCCCAAAGCCTGTTGGTTTGATCGGAATCGAGATTCCCCACCAGTAGCCCTCGCCCGACACGTTGGGCATGCCGACCTCATTACTCCCTGGCGTCCGCAACCAAAACACCGCCGTGGCTCCGGGCACTCTCTCGACATATGCCCGTCTCGCTTACAATTCCAACATTGGGTCCGGCCGGCGTTTGACATCACAGCGACTCGCTCAGTACCCTCCGTTTCCACGTACGCCAAATCTGGTTCCAAGCATCGTCTGTTTCGCGTGGTGGGCGGTATAAATGCTGCCACTGAAGCCCTGGTAGCATCCAAGGTGCGTCCCATCTTCACGAGATCAGAGATAGATGATACTTGCTTCAGACTCAGCTGTTGCTGATAGAAAGGTGCTATGTTCCTTCTTAATGTCCGCATCTTCTTCTCCTCCGAGCAACCCTTACTCAATCTACTAAAAAGGCGCTCCATTATCGCAACGTATACCCCCATTGACTCATTCTCCCCTTGAGTTCGCTTCCGAATCTCCTCCCAGAGGCGGTCATCGTAATCTGAGGGTAAAAACTCTGCTTTTAATTCCTCCACCAACTCGTCCCAGCATCCGACAATGTTTCGGTTGGCCCTAAACCAGATCAAGGCCCGAGAATCAAAAAGGTCGACCGCTGCCCTAAAAAGCTGTGGCTTACTAAGTCCCCTTGCCTGACGCAGCTCCTCGACGCGCTCCAAGAAGGCATTCACTGATCCGGATGAATCCCCGCTGAATTTGAGCCCCACTTGGCAACCTCTGCCAAACTAGCGCCCTTAACCGATTGCGAAACGGATGTACCTGGATCTTCATTAGATTGACCTTCTTCGTCGTCGCTGACACCATCTACTATCTCCATCAACGAGCCCATCGCCAGAACTAACCTATTCCGAAGACTTTTTGCAGCTTCCCTTTGTTCTTTAGTAACCGCCTGTAAATTTGCCAAACGACGGAATCCGAATTCAACCTTCACCTTCACCTTGATGAATTCCGACGACGTCCGGGTACTCTGTTTGGACATATGAAGTGTCCAATTCTAATTCTGATTTCAACGTTGCCCGCAGCGACTTGCGCATATTGTCCACCGTATCTGCGGCAAAACCACGGATGGCGAGTTCGTAAATGAGCTCATCCTTGCTCAGGCGGTCCACGAGGATCTTCATATGTGCTAACATATAAGTTCCTACTGCACTCGTCTCAAACTATCGTTCTACGCAACTAACCCCGGCTAAAATACTACTTAACACACTGTCTAAGTCAATAAGGGTGGATCCTAAGGCCAAAACTGAGCTACAATATAATATAAACTCTTTCCCAACTATCTGTCCGCTAAAGAAAAAAAAAACCAAAATCCACCTGAAAATCTGTGCCTCTTAACCTAAGAAACCAGACACACTTCCACACACTCAAAATTCGATATTATTAGCTTGCACTCACACCACTCAAATAAATCCAGAATTCAAATAAGCATATAGCGATATATGACGATCAATAACATACAATATCGTCATGCAAAAAAAAGTAACCAGAAATGTATAAAGGCTCTAAAACAGACAAGCCCTTATTTAACCCGAAAACGAATAGGGAGGATTTTAAATCAAAAACTCGTACCGCGATTTCCCTTTAATGATATTACGAAAGATGCCCTAATGGTTTCTCTCTTTCGGAATTTTCGCGCCTATCGAGCCTCCCACAATTTGGGACTTGGCTATCAGAATTTTCTCACGAACCGTTACGTACCGTTTCTACCGTTAGCCCCACGTTGGGCGCCAATTGTTACAGTTTTTAAAACTCTCGCACGTCTACGCACCCCTTCTAGCACCAAAAAGTCGAAGGGGGTCAGTTTCGGGAGCCTGAACTCACCGGAGATGGGGTGGGTGGGCGCCACTCGCTTCCCAATCCCGAAACTAATTATCGTCCGTCGCCCGGAAGCAAGAAGTGTTGCGACGGATTCTTGCACTAACGGGAGGAAAATAACCCGAAAGGACACGCCAGCGTTCACAATTCTTTACAACAGTTTTATTTCCTCGAGTAGTTCGTTAATCTAACTCTATTCACAAATTACGAAACGGCGCCGCGTGTTAAATTTATCTAGCTACTTGCTCGCTCTGGATATTCACTTAAACTTACACTATGTACACTTCAAATCTTAACCTACTTACTCAGGATTCTACTTCTGGTGTCGATCGAACCTCAAGCGCTCGAACATCTACTTCCGGACCAGGTATTACGCACGGATGTTTCAGCCAACTCGCACCGCAGCCAATATTTTCGTAATTATCTGTGCCACGATCTTGCGCCAAATTCACTACTTCTTCCTCTTCGCCGATTCGCTACACTATCCACTCCGTCGATATGTTTAACGTCGTTCTGATTATCAGATAACGCCGGGACCCCTTTTGTTTCAGCCTATCGACCTCGCCAACTCGATTACGCCAACAATTTACTTAAGATTTCGCCAATTATATCGTCTATCATTCGTCTGAGATCTTCATACCCATCAGCCAAAAGATTACGATCTTCGCTCCTCTTCCTCTTCGAGCCACGCCAGATACGGGTGTATGAAATATTTGAAATTTTCCGGTTATAATTTTAGCTCGATAGTCAGGTTACATCTGATTCTTACCACGTCCATCCAAAAAGAGAGCGATCCATGCCTTGATCACCTCGCAAGCAACCTCGGCTCCGCTTCCTGATCCCGCTTAGACGGGATCCTAGATTGTCCGTTTGAACAAAATATCCCAATGCATTTCAAATGCATTTCGGACGTTACATTCAGTTCCCGGTCATTGCACTTTCTTCATTAATGTGCATTGCCGCAAGTGCAGTCGGTCATTGCACCTGGCATTGCGCTCAATCTAATGAGACATATGTATGGCAACGCCTTGATACGTTCCGGAACGCGGTCCGTTCCACTGGCGTTCCGCCGAACTGCCCTAGACACTTGAACTGTCAAATCCGTGTTTTGTCTGTCGCCATGGCCGTTGTCGTTGACGTATTTTCCATCATTTACTGAGTCGGTAATCGCCTTGTGTCGTTTCTGTTGAGTGTGCTGATGCTGGGCTGGACACAATTGATGCTGTTGCTGGCGGGTCATCTTAATATGCTGGCCGCATGCCTGTAGCGCCTTGGAATATGGGGATCAATTGTCGACTGCGCTGTCGAAATGCAGTAATCTTGTGGCAGGAGCTCCTGAACAGGTATGTAAACATTTTCCCTTCCACCACCATTGATCGTTCTTAGTTGCTTGGAGATTCTGGGAACCTGCATCCCCATCTAGTACATCGTTCTGTATGATGTCATTTGATGCGCGGAAGTTGGAATACGATGTAGCAGCAATAACACTCGTATCTTCGCGACGGGTGAAAAACCGATGCATCCTCTGCGTGAACGGCGACCGTATCTAAACGTTGTAACCCTTTATATATAACGAAACGGACCGCTGCACTGCTTGCTGTACCAAGACGTCGAAAAGAATATTTCTCTTTTACTACAGTCAGGTGAGTTCTTTTGATCATATTGTTTATTCGGGACTATTATGGGGGCGACCCAGCCCCACCCACAGCTTCGAGGAATACCGGGTCCTGACGAGTGCGCGCCTTGGTTTTGATATTGGCCGTTCTTGTCAGGGCTCGCTGAGACTCGAAGCCTACTCCTCGACTCGATACTATTTGTAATACAGCTCTATGACCTACCTTACTACTTGTCCTACGATTACATAGTTTACAATAAACCTTCGACTCCCTACCGCAAGCGTGTCCGCGTCTATATATTAGCATGTACATCTATCTGCCACCGGTACGGCTCGCGGGCGTGATCGACCGTGACAACCTGCGGAAATATCCAAAATTATCGTCGAGCAATATCATCAAATGATTAACCTTCAGAAATTTTCAAAATTATCGCAGAACAATCACATCAAATGATTTACCTTCGAAAATTTTCAAAATTATCGCAGAATAATCACACCAAATGATATACCTTCGGAAATATTAAAAATTATCGCAGAACAATCAAATCTTATTATATACCTTCGGAAATTTTCCAAATTATCGAAGAACAATCACATCAAATGATATACCTTCGAAAACTTTCAAAATTATCGCAGAACGATCACATCAAATGATATACCTTCGCAAATTTCAAAATTATCGCAAAACTATCATATCTAATTATTCAAATTCGAAAATTTTCAAAATTATCGCATAATAATTAAATCAGATGACACACCTTCGGAAATTTTCAAAATCATCGCAGAACAATCACATCAAATGATATTCCTTCGAAAATTTTCAAAATTATTTCAAAATAATCACATCAAATGATATACCCTTGGAAATTTTTAAAATTGTCGCAGAAAAATCACATCAAATGGTTTACCTTCGGTAATTTCCAAAATTATCGCAGAACAATCACATCAAATGATATGCCATCGGATATTTTCAAAATTATCGCAAAACAATCACATCAAATGATATACCTTCGGAAATTTTCAAAATTATCGCAGAACAATCACATCAAATGCTATATCTTCGGAAATTTTCAAAATTATCGCAGAACAATCACTTCAAATCGTATATCTTCGGAAATTACCAAAATTATCGCAGAGCAATCACATAAATTTCTAAACCTTCAGAAATTTTCAAAATTGTCGCAGAACATTCACATCAAATGGCCTACATTCGAAAATTTCCAAAATTATCGCAGAACAATCAAATCAAATGATATTCCATCGGATATTTTAAAAATTATCGCAGATTAATCACATCAAATGCTATACCTTGGGAAATTTTCAAAATAATCGCAAAACAATACCTTCAAATGGTATACCTTCAGAAATTTCCAAAATTATCGCACAGCAATAATATCAAATGATAAACTTTCAGAAATTTTCAAAATTATCGCAGAACAATCACAGCAAATGATATAACTTCGGAAATTTCCAAAATTATCGCAGAACAATCACATCAATTGCTAAACCTCCGGAAATTTTCGAGATAATCGCAGAACAATCACTTCAAATGGTATACCTTCTGAAATTTCCTAAATTATCGCAGAACAATCACATCAAATGATAAAACTTCAGAAATTTTCCAAATTATCGCAGAACAATCACATCAAATGATATACCTTCGGAAATTTTCAAAATTATCGCAGAACAATCACATCAAATGATATACCTTTGGAAATTTCCAAAATTATCGCAGAACAATCACATTATATGATATACCTTCGGAAATTTCCAAAATTATAGCAGAACAATCACATCAAATGATAAACCTTCGGAAATTTTCAAAATTATCGCAGAACAGTCACAACAAATGATAAACCTTCGTTAATTTCCGAAATTATCGCAGAACAATCACATCAAATGATATTCCATCGGATATTTTCAAAATTATCGCAGATTAATCATATCAAATGCTATACCTTGGGAAATTTTCAAAATAATCGCAAAACAATCACTTCAAATTGTATACCTTCAGAAATTTCCAAAATTATCGCAGAGCAATAATATCAAATGATAAACTTTCAGAAATTTTCAAAATTATCGCAGAACAATCACAGCAAATGATATAACTTCGGAAATTTCCAAAATTATCGCAGAACAATCACATCAATTGCTAAACCTCCGGAAATTTTCGAGATAATCGCAGAACAATCACTTCAAATGGTATACCTTCTGAAATTTCCTAAATTATCGCAGAACAATCACATCAAATGATAAAACTTCAGAAATTTTTCAAATTATCGCAGAACAATCACATCAAATGATATACCTTCGGAAATTTTCAATATTATCGCAGAACAATCACATCAAATGATATACCTTCGGAAATTTCCAAAATTATCGCAGAACAATCACATTATATGATATACCTTCGGAAATTTCCAAAATTATAGCAGAACAATAACATCAAATGATAAACCTTCGGATATTTACAAAATTATCGCAGAACAATCATATCAAATTATATACATCGGAAATTTTCAAAATTATCGCAGAGCAATCACATCAAATGATATTCCTTCGAAAATTTTCAAAATTATCCAAGAACAATCACATCAAATTATATACGATTGGAAATTTTAAAAATTATCGCAGAACAATCACATCAAATGGTTTACCTTCGGAAATTTCCAAAATTATCGCAGAACAATCACATCAAATGATATGCTTTCGGAAACTTTCAAAATTATGTAAGAACAATAACATCAAATGATAAACCTTCGGAAATTTTCAAAATTATCGCAGAACAATCACATCAAATGCTAAACCTCCGGAAATTTTCGAGATAATCGCAGAACAATCACTACAAATGGTATACCTTCTGAAATTTCCAAAATTATCGCAGAGCAATCACATCAAATGATAAACGTTCAGAAATTTTCCAAATTATCGCAGAACAATCACATCAAATGATATTCCTTCGGAAATTTTCAACATTATCGCAGAACAATCACATTAAATGACATACCTTCGAAAACTTTCAAAATTATCGCAGAGCGATCACATCAAATGATATACCTTCGCGAATTTCAAAATTATCGCAGAACTATCACATCAAATGATATACCTTCGGAAATTTTCAAAATTATAGCAAAACAATCATTTCAAATGGTATACCTTCTGAAATTTCCAAAACTATCGCAGATCTATCACATCAAATGGTATACCTTATGAATTTTCCAAAATTATCGCAGAATAATCACATCAACTGATATGCCTTCAGATATTTTCAAAATTATCGCAGAACAATTACATCAAATGACATACCTTCGAAAACTTTCAACATTATCGCAGAACGATCACATCAAATGATATACCTTCGCAAATTTCAAAATTATCGCAAAACTATCACATCAAATGGAAACCCCTTGGGCAATTTTCAAAATTATCGCAGAACAATTAAATCAAATTATACACCTTCGGAAATTTTCAAGATCATCGCAGAACAATCACATCAAATGACATACCTTCGAAAATTTTACAAAATATCCCAGTTTAATCACATCAAATGATATCCCATTGGAAATTTTAAAAATTGTCGCAGAACAATCACATTAATGGTTAACCTTCGGAAATTTCCAAAATTATCGCAGAACAATCACATCAAATGATATGCCTTCAGAAATTTTCAAAATTATCGCAGAACAATCACATCAAATGATATACCTTCGGAAAATTTAATATTATCGTAGAACAATTACATCATCAGACAAACTTTCGGAAATTTTCAAAATTATCGCAGAACAATCACAACAAATGTTATCCCTTCGGAAATTTTTCAAAATTATCGCAGAACAATCACATCAAACGATAAACCTTCGGAAATTTTCAAAATTATCGCAGAACAGTCACAACAAATGACAAACCTTCGTAAATTTCCGAAATTATCGCAGAGCAGTCACATCAAATAATAAACCTTCGGAAATTTTAAAAATCAAATGATAAACCTTAGGAAATTTTCAAAATTATCGCAGAACATTAATATCAAATGATATAAGTTCGGAAATTTTCAAGATTATAGCAGAACAATAACACCAAATGATAAACCTTCGGATATTTACAAAATTATCGCAGAACAATCACATCAAATTATATACATCGGAAATTTTCAAAATTATCGCAGAACAAACACGTCAAATGATATTCCTTCGAAAATTTTCAAAATTATCCCAGAACAATCACATCAAATTATATACCATTGGAAATTTTAAAAATTGTCGCAGAACAATCATATCAAATGGTTTACCTTCGGAAATTTCCAAAATTATCGCAGAAAAATCACATCAAATGATACGCCTTCGGAAACTTTCAAAATTATATAAGAACAATGACATCAAATGATATACCTTCGGAAATTTTTAAAATTATCGCAGAACAATCACATCAAATGATATACCTTCGGAAATTTTCAAAATTATCGCAGAACAATAACATCAAATGACATACCTTCGAAAACTTTCGAAATTATCGCAGAACGATCGCATCAAATGATATACCTTCGCAAATTTCAAAATTATCGCAGAACTATCACATCAAATGATATACCTTCGGAAATTTTCAAAATTATCGCAGAACAATCACTTCAAATGGTATACCTTCTGAAATTTCCAAAATTGTCGCAGAACTATCACATCAAATGGTACACCTTCGGAAATTTTCAAAATTATCGCAGAACAATCACATCAAATGGTATACCTTCGAAAATTTTACAAAATATCCCAGATTTATCACATCAAATGATATACCATTGGAAATTTTAAAAATTGTCGCAGAACAATCACATCAAATGGTTAACCTTCGGCAATTTCCAAAATTATCGCAGAACAATCACATCAACTGATTTATTAATTTCTTTACCAAACAAGGTATAATAATAATACACATAAATGAAATAAATATAAAACATAAAAACAAACCAGACAAATTTAAAGAAAAAAAACAGGTTTAAAATAGGTATAAAATACAAACAAATATAATATAAATAAATAAACATTCGATAAATAAATACACAAAGCTAATTTACGTGTAGGTCACAATATTAAATACGCAAAACGCAAAAACGAATTTAATTAATTATCTAATTAAACAATTAAGAAAATAGTCCTAAGTCATAAGAAGATACTAGGTCGGTAGACTAGGGAGGGTAGGATAAGAGAGCGTTGGTAACTCTATTTTTAAAGGACACTTTGGATATCGTGGGGGAAAAGTGTTGGCTCATACTGTTGAATATTTTACAGCATCTGGTAATTGGCTCATTATCAGCATATGCGGTGCTATGCTTATATTCAACTAACATTCGTCGGGATCTAGTGACTCTCAAGGGCTGATTAAGCACAAATCTTTTCTGTATATAGTCGACATTAACAGTGTATCTAATGACATCGAAACTGAAGCAGGCAGATAACATTAATCTTCTGGATGCAAGAGGTAATAAGTTTAGAAGTCTAAGGCGAAATTCATACGACGGTAAATTGCTAAAATCACTTGGATAGTAAAGACCTCTAAGAGCGAATAGCAAGAATTGCTTCTGAATAGATTCAAATCTCTGTGTTCAAACAACCATACCGCGTGACCAGTCTAATTAAACTGCAACAGATCGGATAGCTAAATTCACGCGCATGTACATCTTCCCACAACGAGCACATTAGAATGCGATAAATACCAACGATGGAAACAAAACCCAATCGTATCACATTTTACCTTGTGATTGTGAATTGCTGACCACTGTCTACACGCATCGTGAGAAATATTTCAATTCTTTCTAAATAGCAAAATTAATTTCCCATGTGAATTCAGTTGTCAGCAATTCTCAAATAAATTTTAGTGTATAAATTAAGAGACAACAGGTAGAATAAAGGACTTGCAATTCAGAAGTCAAGCTAACGTGTTTCAATAGCTTATTTCAGATTTAACATTGGTGACCCCAACGCGATTGGACTCGAGAAGTAACAACTAGTGATTAGGACTTATCACGATTACAGCGAATACATCGAATTCTCATACACCAACATGGAAGCTCTCTTCAGCGTTCAACTGGAGCTTGGATTGGAGGTCGAGAGGCTGGTGCGAAATTACCGCAAGGACTCAAATCAAAGAAAAGATGCAAAATATCTTCTGGCACGAGAAGGCAGCATCTTGTCATTATGGAAGAAGTTTGAAGCCAACCATAAGGAGCTTTCCAAGCAGAAGGAGCAATACAGCGAGGTTGACTACTTCCACAGTAATTACTTTGGACAAGTGGAAGCTTTGGTAGACACTACAACCAAAGACATTCGAGGGCTGCTGGAATCACTTGAAGCCAATCAAAACGATTCTACAAGCCAACCAGATGTACATCAAACCCAGCGGCGGGATGATTCGTTTCACTCATCAGTCAGATGTGAGAATATCATGCTGAAGACACTACGTCACCTACTGGAGCGCACAGAAGAGCGGTTGAAAGTCGAAAATCCCAAGGAATTCAACCAATCTCAGCTCCAGGCAATTAAGGCGCAGTGGGAAGGAATCAGATCAAAACATCAGCAAATACTTGAGACTTTTGATATTTCGGCCGACTACGACATAAGTAATTATGTCGAGACTGAGTCTTGGGTAGAAAAGGTGCAAATTGAACTCATGACAGCACTGGCGCAGCCTATTAACTCTCCTCAAGCCTCAATCAAGTTGCCACGAATTCAGCTCCCAACGTTTGATGGTAACTATTTGGCATGGCAAGAATTCCATGACCTATTCAGTCAGTTAATTGACCAAAATGCAATAGGCCCAGCTCAAAAACTGTGGTTTTTGAAAACGAATCTAACGGGTGAAGCAGAAGCCCTCATTCGTCACTTACCGGTTTGTGATAGCAATTACCAACCCGCATGGCACTTGATTAAGGAGCGCTACCACAATAAGAGGCTTCTGGTCAATGCTGTGCTGGGCAAACTAATGTCGCAACCCTGTATTAATAATGATTCATCAGAAGCAATAAAATCACTCCATGACACAACGCAAGAATGCGTAAGAGCATTACAAGCGTTAGATGTGCAAGTAGACCAATGGGATCCTATTCTGGTTTTCTTACTTGTCTAGAAATTGGATAAGGCCACACATGTCTTATTCGAACAAACTCTCGAATGACAAATAAAAAACAAAAAAAAAACAAATGCCACGAGAAATTCCTACTCTGAGGCATTTGTTGCAATTCTTGGAGCAACGTTTCCAATCGTCAGAAGCGCTTGGCAGCAAATTACCAAGAGCAACACCAAAATCAGCGGTCAAAAAACTTTCATTGACCACTGCCAATTCATCAGATGTCTGTTGTACTCTTTGTGGTGGAGGACACACAATCAACCATTGCGACACCTTTCTCGCGATGGATCTATAGGCAAGGAAAGGTTGCATTACCAAAAGGCAACTATGTTTCAATTGCCTCAAGTCTGGACACAGTGTTAAGACATGTGTGTCTCGAAGCTGTGTTAAATGTGGAAAAAGACACCACACTCTCATTCATTTCGAAAAGGTACAGCAGAAACCACACAAGGCACCAGGGCAGGTTTTAACCCTGCATCAGTCCTCCGACAATGAGTCATCCTATGTGTTCCTTGGAACAGCATTGGTGGATCTCCTAGACGAAAACGGTGACAACTTCACTGCTAGAGCTCTCATTGATTCTGGGTCGCAGCTCAGTTTCATTTCAAACAAACTTTGTAAGAAGCTACAGCTAAGAACAACCCCACACATCCAAGACATAATGGGAATTGGCAACAGTCTTCGACAGTCCACAAAACGTGTGAATCTCAATATAAAATCAAAAACAAGCAGCTTCAACACACAATTTGAAGCTTTTCTACTCAAAGAAATAACCAGCAAGCACCCTGAGAGGTTTGTGGACACTTCCGAATGGCCGATTCCTAAAAACATACCATTGGCAGACCCAAATTTCAACGTTCCGCAAGAGATTGAAATCCTTCTTGGAGCAGAGCTGTTTTGCTCTTTAATAAGTGCCGGGAAAATATCGCTAGGAAAGCAATTACCTAGTTTGCAAAACACCGTCCTTGGATGGATGATTCTTGGCAAGGTGAAGAGTAATCCAAATAGAGCCCAACTATGTGGAATAACTCGAAATTTAGATGATCAGCTACAAAAATTTTGGGAAATTGAAGAGCTTACGTCTGAAAATCCATCAGTCGTTGCAGTCAATGAAGAATGCGAACAATACTTCCAATCAACGACCACTAGAACCGCGAAGGGAAGATATATCGTGCGTCTTCCATTTGTGAAATCACCATCTGCTCTTGGACAATCGAAGCAAATTGCAGTACAGAGACTGAATAGTCTGCAGAAAAGATTCGATCGCCATCCAACGCTACGAATAGAGTACAGTGAATTTATCGAAAATTATTTAAAGCTTGGTCATATGGAACCAGTAACAAACATTAATGAATCAAAGCCACATTATTATCTTCCCCACCATTGCGTCTTGCGGCCCGAAAGTACAACAACAAAGCTGCGTGTTGTTTTCGACGGCTCAGCTAAAACATCATCCAATTTGTCACTGAATGACATCCTGCAAACAGGTCCAACCTTGCAACAAAACCTTTTTGATATTCTTTTGAGGTTCCGGTACCATAAATATGTGATAACCGCCGATATTGAAAAAATGTATCGGCAAGTGTTGATCCACGAAGCTGATCGAAACTTCCAACTCATTCTTTGGCGAGACCGAGTTGGAGGAGAGATCAAAACTTACCGCCTCAAAACAGTTACGTATGGAACAAGAAGCGCTCCATACTTAGCGGTTAGGTGCCTAAACCAGCTAGCAAATGATGAAGGTTCATCTTTTCCAACAGCAGCTGCAACAATTCATCGTGATTTCTACGTCGACGGTTTATTGACTGGCGTTGACAAATTGGAAGAGGCAATCGAATTGCAAAAAGATCTAACATCTTTGTTAGAAAGAGGTGGCTTTCGACTACATAAATGGTGCTCAAACAGTGCTCATCTCTTAAACTCCATACCACCAACAAACAGAGCCACAAAGGTCGATATCACTAAAGTTGAGACAGAGAATGTCATTAAAACCTTAGGAATAAGTTGGATGCCTGCAACAGATGAGTTCAACATAAAGGTATCGATCAAAACTAGCACCCATTCAATAACGAAAAGAACAGTGCTATCTGAAATGTCACAGTTGTTTGACCCATTAGGGCTAGTCAACCCAGTCATAGTGCTAGCCAAAATATTCATGCAACAACTATGGGTATCTACATGCAACAACTATGGTATCGACTGGGATACTCCACTCTCCGATGACCTACAGCAAAAGTGGGGAATGTACCAAGCACAACTGCCACTACTCAACACTTTGAAAATTCCAAGACGGATCAGAAACTTCAGGGCTTCCAAGTCTATTCAATTACACGGGTTTGCAGATGCAAGTGAACGTGCATATGGAGCATGCATCTACTTAAGATCAGAAGACTGGGGTAGAGAAGCCACTACATTTTTGGTCTGTTCCAAAAGTCGAGTAGCTCCACTGAAGAAACGAACAATAGCCAGGCTAGAACTTTGCGCAGCACAGCTGCTAGTCAACCTGATGCAACAGGTTAAGAGTGCTCTTGAAGCTCCGATCAGCAAAACTTTCTTCTGGACTGACTCAGCCATTGTATTACAATGGATTGCTTCACCACCATCAAAGTTTACGACCTTTGTAGCTAATAGAGTGGCAATGATCCAATCAAGAACCAAAGATGGAATCTGGCAGCATATTGAATCTGGACAAAATCCGGCAGATATCATATCCCGTGGAATGCTCCCATCACAATTGATGTCAGCCAAACTTTGGTTCGAAGGACCAAAATTGTTGCGACATCCCATTCGCGTCCAATCAAGCATTCCCGACCCAATTGATTCAATTATGATACCAGAAGTAAGGAAAATGAAGTTTGTGCTAGCAGCGGCTAGCATCAACACCGATCTGGTGCACATGGTGCGACACAATAACAATTTCCGACGCCTCCAAGAAGTTATTGCCTTTATCATCCGTTTCACAAAAAATTGTAGACTTGAAAAACACGAACGAGCATCGGGCAAGCCTACACCTTGTGAACGTGACATCGCGTTAAAAATAATAGTTCGGGCGATGCAAGCCGAAGACTTTAAACCAGAATTAACGCAGCTCAAGAAAGACGGGATAGTCGCAAGCAATAGCAGACTCCAAGCTCTTGCTCCTTTTCTAGACAATGATCAAATCATCCGAGTTGGAGGAAGAATCACTCAAAGTGAGCTTCCATTTAAATCCAAGCATGCAATGGTGATAGCACACACGAATTTACTGTCAAAACTACTCTTTCAACATCTGCACGAAAGGTATTTACATGCTGGACCACAAACACTGTTGTACATTTCACGACAAACGTTTTGATGCATAAATGGCCGAGCTCTTGCTAATATCACGGTTAAGCAATGCATTCGATGTATGAGGACCAAGCCGCGACTAATGAATCAGATCATGGGAGACCTTCCCGCAGAAAGAATTCAGCAATCCAGACCTTTCTTGCACATTGGCGTTGATTTTTGCGGCCCAATACAAATTCACTATAAACTTCGAGGAAAAAGGCCAACCAAGGCATACATCGCCGTATTTATTTGTTTTTCAACAAAAGCCATACATTTGGAGCTAGTATCCGATCTTACATCAGCTGCATTTGTTGGAAGCCTGAAGAGATTCATCGCCAGACGAGGACGACCTGCAAAAATCTTTTGTGATAATGCCACCAATTTCATCGGTGCTCAATCAGAATTAGCAGAACTCACCAAGGTCTTTCACCAACAAAGTGGTCAAGATACCATCACATCTTTTTGTAGTAATGAAGACATAGAGTGGTGTCACATTCCACCCAGGTCTCCTCATTTTAAGGGGCCTTTGGGAGGCGGCTGTCAAATCAGCCAAGTACCACTTAAAGAGACTACTTGGATGTGCATCTCTAACATACGAAGAGCTCAACACAGTTATTTGTGAAGTCGAAGCAATTTTGAATTCTCGACCCCTAACTCCAATTTCTTCTAATGCTAATGACCTTCAACCATTGACGCCTGGGCACTTCTTGATAGGACAACCATTGAGTGCTCTCGCTGATCCAGCCATTCAGATGGAAAATTTGTCACTTTCAACGCGGTGGAAGCTAGTCAAATCATTACGTGCAGAATTTTGGAGAAGGTGGTCTAAGGAATATCTGCAGGAACTCCAAACTCGTTACAAGTGGCAAAAACCAAAGCCCGACATCAGCAAGGGGATGTTGGTCTTACTAAAAGACGACAATCTCCCTCCTCTGCAGTGGCGGATGGGCCGCATTTTGGAAACAATCGCAGGGCCCGACAACCACTTAAGAGTAGTCATAGTGAAAACTTCAACTGGGGAGTTTCGCCGTGCAATACATACTGTCTGCCCATTACCATGCAACATTAGCACTCCCGAGCAGCCAAGCGAGGAACCTCAGGAAATAAAAGTTGCTTCAAGGAAACCAAAAATAGCTCCTGTCTCCTCCAACTACGCATCACTGGTGAAACACCAGCCAGCGAAGCGAAAACCAGAAGAAGAATCGCAACCAAGGATAAAAAAAGGAAGGAGTATGCTGCTCCAAACACTTCTTTGTGTTGTCTTGGTGTTTCCCATATTGGAACAAGCAACAGGTTCTGCAGTGAATGCACCAATACAGATCATCCCTTTCAAAAACAATCCTGGAATCTTTTTCGAGGAAGTTGGAAAGGTCAAACTCACACACAACACTTGGAAGATTGTGACTTACTACAACTTGTCTGGATATTGGACAGAATATAATGGTTTAGCCAAATCTATCATCAAATTGGTAGAAGTGTGTGGCGCCCAAGATACGTTACTTAATCTAACTAATTATTGCAATGCAGTAGTATCCCAATTTCAACATTTACATTTAGAAATTGAAGAGAGAAACGAACTTCTGTATCAGCACGCCACAAAAAAGTTGAAAAGAAAACGAGCACCTTTAAACATAGTTGGAACTGCAGCTCATTTGTTGTTTGGGATTTTAGATGAAGAATTTGCCGCGAAATATGAGGCAGACATCCATAAGATAAAACGAAATGAAAATTATTTGCTTGAACTTCTAAAAAATCAAACAAGTATCATTGAGGGCACACTCAATACGTTCAAGAAAAGCACTGATCAAATACATCAACAGTTTAAGTCCATCGATGATCAAATTCAACATCTTCAAGCAACAACTCTTAAAAATGAAGAAATCAACCAAATTTTTAATTCTGTCGCCCTTCAAACGTCAATGTTAATAACACATCTTGCAAATATGCAGAATACATTACTGCAAATAGTTACCAAAACTAACCATGGAAAAATCAATCCATTGCTGCTAAATGCCTCGCAATTACACAAACAAATCCAGGTCATGAGAGATCATTTACCAGCAAATCAAATCGTACCCGTCTCCGAAAAATCACCACTTAGTATATATAATACCGCCATAGTTAGGACCAGAACTACACATAACAACATCATCTTTGATATACAAATTCTGCTATTGAGCTCCGATCAATATCAATTGCTCAAAATTCATCCGGTGCCAACAAAATTCCAGAATGGTTCAATACAAATACAACCGTCAACAAATTATCTCGCAGTTACCCTACACAGAGACAAATACTATCCCCTATCAGAACATGATAGGAGCAGATGTCATCACTTCGATATGGACTATCTAATTTGTAACCAACGGCATCCAGTCTACACTATTCAATCTACTGCAAACAAATGTGAAATATCTCTTTTGACTTATCAAGTTAATGTTTCATCTTCATGCAATGTGCAGTCTGTAACTGCCAAGGATCATTGGATTCAATTGGAAGAATCCAACAGTTGGATTTTTCTATAAAAAACAAACAAACACTCAATATCGTGTGTAATCACTCGATATACAATGAACGGATTGAAGGAAGTGGCATTTTAAAATTAGGGTCAGGATGTGTACTGACTCAAGGAGCAATCATCATAACGAGCCATTCTGAATTTTTGAACAAAATGAACTTTACACTTGCACCAATGATGAATCTTTCAGAGTATGCCGAACTTCAAGGGTACGCAACAACAAATTCAAATATCCACACACACCTAGATTGGTCATTCAACCAGTCAACATTTGACACACTACGATCCAGATTACAACAGCAGATGGCAGCCGAATTACCGGAACGCATACGACACTCACAATTACACGACACTCACAATTACATAGTAAACTATGTCAGCTTGCTACTTATCTTAGCAATAAGTGCGTATTGCATACGACAAGCGGTCATCGTCATTAAAACTAAGCGGAAAACAAAAAAAACATCAGACGTTGAAATTCTTGCACGAGAATTTAAGGTGGCGGAAGATGTTCAAACAACCATACCGCGTGACCAGTCTAATTAAACTGCAACAGATTGGATAGCTAAATTCACGCGCATGTACATCTTCCCACAACGAGCACATTAGAATGCGATAAATACAAACGATGGAAACAAAACCCAATTGTATCACATTTTACCTTGTGATTGTGAATTGCTGACCACTGTCTACACGCATCGTGAGAAATATTTCAATTCTTTCTAAATAGCAATATTAATTTCCCATGTGAATTCAGTTGTCAGCAATTCTCAAATAAATTTTAGTGTATAAATTAAGAGACAACAGGTAGAATAAAGGACTTGCAATTCAGAAGTAAAGCTAACGTGTTTCAATTGCTTATTTCAGATTTTTTTTTTTTTCTGAGTACTAATTCCTGTTTTACGAGGAAAAGGTTGGCTTATAACGATAACGCATCAGCCATCGGTTTCGACAACACCCGTTTATGGTGGGTTTGACCTTAAATAATTACTTGACAACACAAACACAAGGATGACTCAAACAACGCAACGAACACGAAACCGCAGTTTAAGACACGATGATACACGTATTGTCAATTCCAGAGAAAGACCGTCCTTCGGAGAAAAGCAAATCTCTCAGCAATTCTCCGGCTACAACCTTCCACCACAAGAGCCAACACGCGGAAGTTATTTCAGATTTAACACTCTGGCTGTGAATTTCGAAAACTGGGTTCCAGATAATGCAAGCATACTCAAGAAGAGGGCGAACGAGCGCGGTGTAAAGTGATTTTGTAACCCAAAGGTTCTGAAACTCCCTGGCCCGTCGCTTAATGAAGCCAAGTCGTTTACTTGCTTGAGAAATTATTTTGTCGTGATGAAAATTAAAGCGGAGCTTTTCATCGAGCACCACACCGAGGTCTAAAATATTGTCCACTCTACTAAGTGCCGTATTGCTAAAAAGGTACGAATAATGAACGCGCGTACTTTTTCTAGAAAAGCTAATTACATGACACTTTGCGATGTTGAGAGGTAGGTTATTCACGCTGCACCAATGTTCGAGGGAATTTAGTTTTGATTGAAAAAAGCTGGCATCTGAACACGACTTTATAGTATAATAAATTTTCAGGTCGTCCGCATAGAGTAGATGAGGCACATCAGATAAAACCTCTGACAAGTCTGATATAAAAATATTAAAAAGTAAAGGGCCAAGATGACTACCTTGAGGTGCACCTGAATTGACATGAATTTTTTTAGAAATAAGCCCTTGGAATTTCACATGTTGTGAGGGGCTGTGGAGGTAAGAGCTAAGCAATTTTAGTAGAGAACCGGCAATTCCGAACTGCTGTAGCTTGGAAATCAAAATGGAGTGGTCAACACGGTCAAATGCTTTGCTAAAGTCAGTGACTACTGCGTCAATTTTATTCAGAACTCCTTCAGAAATTTTCAAAATTATCGCAGAACAATCACATCAAATGATATACCTTCGGAAATTTTCAAAATTATCGCAGAACAATCACATCAAATGCTAAACAATCGGAAATTTTCAAAATTATCGCAGAACAATCAAATCAAATGGTTTACCTTCGGAATTTTCCAAAATTATCGCAGAACAATCACATCAAATGATATGCCTTCGGAAATTTTCAAAATTATATAAGAACAATCACATCAAATGATATACCTTCGGAAATTTTAAAAATTATCGCAGAACAATCACATCAAATGAAATACCTTCGAAAACTTTCAAAATTATCGCAGAACGGTCACATCAAATGATATACCTTCGGAAATTTCAAAATTATCGCAAAACTATTACATCAAATGGAACAATTTCGGAAATTTTCAAAATTATCGCAGAAAAATTAAATCAAATGATACGCCTTCGGAAATTTTCACGATCATCGCAGAACAATCACATCAAATGATACACCTTCGAAAATTTTACAAAATATCCCAGTTTAATCACATCAAATGATATACCATTGGAAATTTTAAAAATTGTCGCAGAACAATCACATCAAATGGTTTATTTTCGGAAATTTCCTAAATTATCGCAGAACAACCACATCAAATGATATGCCTTCGCAAATTTTCAAAATTATATAAGAACAATAATATCAAATGATATACCTTCGGAAATTTTGAAAATTATCGCAGCTTAATCACATCAAATGCTATACCTTCGGAAATTTTCAAAATTATCGCAGCATAATCACACCAAATGATATACCTTTGGAAATATTAAAAATTATCGCAGAACAATAACATCTTATTATATACCTTCGGAAAATAACCAAATTATCGCAGAACGATCACATCAAATGATATACCTTCGCAAATTTCAAAATTATCGCAAAACTATCACATCAAATGATACAACTTTGAAAATTTTCAAAATTATCGCGGATTAATTAAATAAGATGATACACCTTCGGAAATTTTCAAAATCAACGCAGAAAAATAACATCAAATGATATTCCTTCGAAAATTTTCAAAATTATTTCAAAATAATCACATCAAATGATATACCCTTGGAAATTTTAAAAATTGTCGCAGAATAATCACATCAAATGGTTTACCTTCGGAAATTTCCAAAATTATCGCAGAACAATCACATCAAATCATATGCCATCGGATATTTTCAAAATTATCGGAAAACAATCACATCAAATGATAAACCTTCGGAAATTTTCAAAATTATCGCAGAACAATCACATCAAATACTATATCGTCGGAAATTTTAAAAATTGTCGCAGAACAATCAGATCAAATGGTTTACGTTCGGAAATTTCCATAATTATCGCAGAACAATCAAATCAAATGATTTGCCTTCGGAAATTTTCAAAATTAAATAAGAATAATAACATCAAATGATATGCCTTCGGAAATTTTCAAAATTATCGCAGATTAATCACATCAAATGCTATACCTTGGGAAATTTTCAAAATAATCGCAGAACAATCACTTCAAATGGTATACCTTCAGAAATTTCCAAAATTATCGCAGAGCAATAATATCAAATGATAAACCTTCAGAAATTTTCAAAATTATCGCAGAACAATCACAGCAAATGATACAACTTCGGAAATTTTCAAAATTATCGCAGAACAATCACATCATATGATATAACTTCGGAAATTTTTAAAAGTTATCTTAGAACAATTTTTTAAATGGTACACCTTCGGAAATTTCCAAAATTATCGTCGAGCAATATCATCAAATGATAAACCTTTAGAAATTTTCAAAATTATCGCAGAATAATAACACCAAATGATATGCCTTCGGAGATTTTTCATAATTATCGCAGAACAAGCACTTCAAATAATATACCTTTGGAATATTTCAAAACTATCGCAGGACAATCACATCATATGGTATACCTTCGGATATTTTCAAAATTATCGCAGAACAATCACATCAAATGATATGCCTTCGGAAATTTTAAAAATTGTCACAGAACAATCACATCAAATGATATAACTTCGGAAATTTTCAAAAATATCGCAAAACAATCACATCAAATGCTTTACCTTCGGAAATTTTCAATATTATCGCAGAATTATAACATCAAATGATATACCTTCGGAAATTTTCAAAATTATTGCAGAACAGTCACATCAAATGATATAACTTAAAAAATTTTAAAAATTATCGCTGAACTATGACATCAAATGGTAAACCTTCAAAATTTTCAAAATAACTGCAGAACAATCACATCAAATGATAAAAATTTGAAAATTTTCAAAACAATCGCAGAACAATCACATCAAATGACAAAGCTTCGAAAATTTTCAAAATTATCGCAGAACACTAACATCAAATGATATAAATTCGGAAATTTTCAAGATTATCGCAGAAAATAACATCAAATGATAAACCTTCGGATGTTTACAAAATTATCGCAGAACAATCACATAAATTATATAAATCGGAAATTTTCAAAATTATCGCAGAACAATCTTATCAAATGATATTCCTTCGAAAATTTTCAAAATTATCCCAGAACAATCACATCAAATGAAATACCATTGGAAAGTTTAAAAATTGTCGCAGAACAATCACATCAAATGGTTTACCTTCGGAAATTTCCTAAATTATCACAGAACAGCCACATCAAATGATATGCCTTCGGAAATTTTCAAAATTTTATAAGAACAATAATATCAAATGATATACCTTCGGAAATTTTGAAAATTATCGCAGATTAATCACATCAAATGATATACCTTCGGAAATTTTCAAAAGAATCGCAGAACAATCACATCAAATGGTATACCTTCGGAAATTTCAAAAATTATCGCAGAGCAATCATGTCATATGATAAACGTTCAGATATTTTCAAAATTATCGCAGAACAATCACAGCAAATGATATGGCTTCGAAAATTTTCAAAATTATCGCAGAACAATCACATCAAATGACATACCTTCGAAAACTTTCAAAATTATCGCAGAACGATCACATCAAATGAATTATCTTCGCAAATTTCAAAATTATCGCAGAACTATAACATCAAATGATATACCTTCGGAAATTTTCATAATTATCGCAGAACAATCACTTCAAATGGTATACCTGCGGAAATTTCCAAAATTATCGTCGAGCAATATCATCAAATGATAAACCTTCAGAAATTTTCAAAACTATCGCAGAACAATCACATCAAATGATTTACCTTCGGAAATTTTCAAAATTATCGCAGAATAAACACACCAAATGATATACATTCGGAAATTTTAAAAATTATCGCAGAACAATCACATCTTATTATATACCTTCAGAAATTTTCCAAATTATCACAGAACAATCACATCAAATGATATACCTTCGCAAACTTTCAAAATTATCGCAGAACGATCACATCAAATGATATACCTTCGCAAATTTGAAAATTATCGCAAAACTATCACATCAAACGATACAACTTCGAAAATTTTCAAAATTATCGCAGAATAATTTAATCAGATGATACACCTTCGGAAGTTTTCAAAATCATCGCAGAACAATCACATCGAATGATATTCCTTCGAAAATTTTCAAAATTATTTCAAAATAATCACATAAATTGATAAACCCTTGGAAATTTTAAAAATTGTCGCAGAAAAATCACATCAAATGGTTTACCTTCGGAAATTTCCAAAATTATCGCAGAACAATCACATCAAATCATATGCCATCGGATATTTTCAAAATTATCGCAAAACAATCACATCAAATGATATACCTTCGGAAATTTTCAAAATTATCGCAGAAAAATCACATCAAATGCTATATCGTCGGAAATTTTCAAAATTATCGCAGAACAATCACTTCAAATCGTATATCTTCGGAAATTACCAAAATTATCGCAGAGCAATCACAAAAATTGCTAAACCTTCAGAAATTTTCAAAATTGTCGCAGAACATTCACATCAAATGGCTTACCTTCGAAAATTTCCAAAATTATCGCAGAACAATCACATCAAATGATATTCCATCGGATATTTTCAAAATCATCGCAAAGCAATCACATCAAATGATATACCTTCGGAAATTTTGGAAATCAAAATGGAGTGGTCAACACGGTCAAATGCTTTGCTAAAGTCAGTGTAGACTGCGTCAATTTGATTCAGAACTCCTTCAGAAATTTTCAAAATTATCGCAGAACAATCTTATCAAATGATATACTTTCGGAAATTTTCAAAATTATCGCAGAACAATCACATCAAATGCTAAACCATCGGAAATTTTCAAAAATATCGCAGAACAATCAAATCAAATGGTTTACCTTCGGAATTTTCCAAAATTATCGCAGAACAATCACATAAAATGATATGCCTTCGGAAATTTTCAAAATTATATAAGAACAATCACATCAAATGATATACCTTCGGAAATTTTAAAAATTATCGCAGAACAATCACATCAAATGAAATACCTTCGAAAACTTTCAAAATTATCGCAGAACGGTCACATAAAATGATATGCCTTCGAAAATTTCAAAATTATCGCAAAACTATTACATCAAATGGAACAGCTTCGGAAATTTCCAAAATTATCGCAGAACAATCACATCAAATCATATGCCATCGGATATTTTCAAAATTATCGCAAAACAATCACATCAAATGATATACCTTCGGAAATTTTCAAAATTATCGCAGAACAATCAAATCAAATGATTTGCCTTCGGAAATTTTCAAAATTAAATAAGAACAATAACATCAAATGATATGCCTTCGGAAATTTTCAAAATTATCGCAGATTAATCACATCAAATGCTATACCTTGGGAAATTTTCAAAATAATCGCAGAACAATCACTTCAAATGGTACACCTTCGCAAATTTCCAAAATTATCGTCGAGTAATATCATCAAATGATAAACCTTCAGAAATTTTCAAAACTATCGCAGAATAATAACACCAAATGATATGCCTTCGGATATTTTTCATAATTATCGCAGAACAACCACTTCAAATAATATACCTTTGGAATATTTCGAAACTATAGCAGAACAATAACATCAAATGGTATACCTTCGGATATTTTCAAAATTATCGCAGAACAATCACATCAAATGACATTCCTTCGAAAACTTTCAAAATTATCGCAGAACGATCACATCAAATGATATACCTTCGCAAATTTCAAAATGATCGCAAAACTATCACATCAAATGATACACCTTCGAAAATTTTCAAATATATCGCAGAACAATTAAATCAAATGATACACCTTCGGACATTTTCAAAATCATCGCAGAAGAATCACATCAAATTATATTCCTTCGAAAATTTTCAAAATTATCCCAGAATAATCACATCAAATGATATACCATTGGAAATTTTCAAAATTGTGGCAGAACAATCACATCAAACGGTTAGCCTTCGGAAATTTCCAAAACTATCGCAGAACAATCACATCAAATGATATGAATTCGGAAATTTTAAAAATTATCACAGAACAATCACATCAAATGATATAACTTCGGAAATTTTCAAAAATATCGCAGAACAATCACGTCAAATGCTTTACCTTCGGAAATTTTCAATATTATCGCAGAATTATAACATCAAATGATATACCTTCGGAAATTTTCAAAATTATTGCAGAACAATCACATCAAATGATATAACTTAAAAAATTTTAAAAATTATCGCTGAACTATGACATCAAATGGTAAACCTTCGGAAATTTTCAAAATAACTGCAGAACAATCACATCAAATGATAAAAATTTGAAAATTTTCAAGATAATCGCAGAACAATCACATCTAATGACAAACATTCGAAAATTTTCAAAATTATCGCAGAACACTAACATCAAATGATATAAATTCGGAAATTTTCAAGATTATCGCAGAAAATAACATCAAATGATAAACCTTCGGATGTTTACACAATTATCGCAGAACAATCACATAAATTATATTAATCGGAAATTTTCAAAATTATCGCAGAACAATCTTATCAAATGATATTCCTTCGAAAATTTTCAAAATTATCCCAGAACAATCACATCAAATGATATACCATTGGAAAGTTTAAAAATTGTCGCAGAACAATCACATCAAATGTTTTACCTTCGGAAATTTCCTAAATTATCACAGAACAGCCACATCAAATGATATGCCTTCGGAAATTTCCAAAATTATATAAGAACAATAATATCAAATGATATACCTTCGGAAATTTTGAAAATTATCGCAGATTAATCACATCAAATGCTATACCTTCGGAAATTTTCAAAAGAATCGCAGAACAATTACATCAAATGGTATACCTTCGGAAATTTTCAAAATTATCGCAGAATAATCACACCAAATGATATACCTTCGGAAATATTAAAAATTATCGCAGAACAATC
Source organism: Nemotelus pantherinus (assembly GCA_963978885.1). Classification (NCBI taxonomy): domain Eukaryota; kingdom Metazoa; phylum Arthropoda; class Insecta; order Diptera; family Stratiomyidae; genus Nemotelus; species Nemotelus pantherinus. The sequence continues at coordinate 412,516 of CAXBUK010000010.1, read as the reverse complement.
ACATCTTATTATATACCTTCGGAAATTTTCCAAATTATCGCAGAATAATCACATCAAATGATATACCTTCGAAAATTTTCAAAATTATCGCAGAATAATCACATCAAATGATATTCCTTCGAAAATTTTCAAAATTATTTCAAAATAATCACATCAAATGATAATCCCTTGGAAATATTAAAAATTTTCGCAGTAAAATCACATCAAATGGTTTACCTTCGGAAATTTCCAAAATTATCGCAGAACAATCACATCAAATGATATGTAATCGGATATTTTCAAAATTATCGCAAAACAATCACATCAAATGATATACCTTCGGAAATTTTCAAAATTATCGCAGAACAATCACATCAAATGCTATATCTTCGGAAATTTTCAAAATTATCGCAGAACAATCACTTCAAATCGTATATCTTCGGAAATTACCAAAATTATCGCAGAGCAATCACATAAATTGCTAAACCTTCAGAAAGTTTCAAAATTGTCGCAGAACATTCACATCAAATGGCTTACCTTCGAAAATTTCCAAAATTATCGCAGAACAATCACATCAAATGATATTACATCGGATATTTTCAAAATTATCGCAAAGCAATCACATCAAATGATATACCTTTGGAAATTTTCAAAATTATCACAGAACAGTCACATCAAATGCTATACCGTCGGAAATTTAAAAAATTGTCGCAGAACAATTAGATACAATGGTTTACCTTCGGAAATTTCCAAAATTATCGCAGAACAATCAAATCAAATGATTTGCCTTCGGAAAATTTCAAAATTATATAAGAACAATAACATCAAATGATATGCCTTCGGAAATTTTCAAAATTATCGCAGATTAATCACATCAAATGCTATACCTTGGGAAATTTTCAAAATAATCGCAGAACAATTACTTTAAATGTTATACCTTCAGAAATTTCCAAAATTATCGCACAGCAATAATATCAAATCATAAACTTTCAGAAATTTTCAAAATTATCGCAGAACAATCACAGCAAATGATATAACTTCGGAAATTTCCAAAATTATCGCAGAACAATCACATCAAATGCTAAACCTCCGGAAATTTTCGAGATAATCGCAGAACAATCACTTCAAATGGTATACCTCCTGAAATTTCCAAAATTATCGCAGAACAATCACATCAAATGATAAACCTTCAGAAATTTTCCAAATTATCGCAGAACAATCACATCAAATGATATACCTTCGGAAATTTTCAAAATTATCGCAGAACAAACACATCAAATTATATACCTTCGGAAATTTTCAAAATTATCGCAGAACAATCACATCAAATGATAAACCTTCGGAAATTTTCAAAATTATCGCAGAACAGTCACAACAAATGATAAACCTTCGTAAATTTCCGAAATTATCGCAGAGCAGTCACATCAAATAATAAACCTTCGGAAATTTTCAAAAATCAAATGATAAACCTTAGGAAATTTTCAAAATTATCGCAGAACATTAACATCAAATGATATAACTTCGGAAATTTTCAAGATTATCGCAGAACAATAACATCAAATGATTAACCTTCGAATATTTACAAAATTATCGCAGAACAATCACATCAAATTATATACATCGGAAATTTTCAAAATTATCGCAGAGAAATCAAAGGATATTCTTTCGAAAATTTTCAAAATTATCCCAGAACAATCACATCAAATTATATACCATTGGAAATTTTAAAAATTGTCGCAGAACAAGCACATCAAATGGTTTACCTTCGGAAATTTCCAAAATTATCGCAGAGCAATCACATCAAATGATATGCCTTCGGAAACTTTCAAAATTATGTAAGAACAATCACATCAAATGATAAACCTTCGGAAATTTTCAATATTATCGCAGAACAATCACATCAAATGCTAAAGCTCCGGAAATTTTCGAGATAATCGCAGAACAATCACTACAAATGGTATACCTTCTGAAATTTCCAAAATTATCGCAGAGCAATCACATCAAATGATAAACCTTCAGAAATTTTCCAAATTATCGCAGAACAATCGCATCAATTGATATACCTTCGGAAAATTTTAAAATTATCGCAGAACAATCACATCAAATTACATACCTTCGAAAACTTTCAAAATTATCGCAGAGCGATCACATCAAATGATATACCTTCGCAAATTTCAAAATTATCGCAGAACTATCACATCAAATGATATACCTTCGGAAATTTTCAAAATTATCGCAAAACAATCACTTCAAATGGTATACCTTCTGAAATTTCCAAAATTATCGCAGATCTATCACATCAAATGGTATACCTTCTGAATTTTCCAAAATTATGGCAGAATAATCACATCAACTGATATGCCTTCAGATATTTTCAAAATTATCGCAGAGCAATCACATCAAATGACATACCTTCAAAAACTGTCAAAATTATCGCAGAACGATCACATCAAATGATATACCTTCGCTTATTTCAAAATTATCGCAAAACTATCACATCAAATGGAAACCCCTTGGGGAATTTTCAAAATTATCGCAGAACAAATAAATCAAATTATACACCTTCGGAAATTTTCAAGATCATCGCAGAACAATCACATCAAATTATATACCTTCGAAAATTTTACAAAATATCCCAGTTTAATCACATCATTGGAAATTTTAAAAATTGTCGCAGAACAATCACATCAAATGGTTAACCTTCGGAAATTTCCAAAATTATCGCAGAACAATCACATCAAATGATATGCCTTCAGAAATATTCAAAATTATCGCAGAACAATCACATCAAATGATATACCTTCGGAAAATTTAATATTATCGCAGGACAATTACATCATCAGACAAACTTTCGGAAATTTTCAAAATTATCGGAGAACAATCACAACAAATGATATGCCTGCGGAAATTTTTCAAAATTATCGCAGAACAACCACATCAAATGATATACCTTCGAAAATTTTCAAAATTATCGCAGAACAATCACATCAAATGATAAACCTTCGGAAATTTTTAAAATTATCGCAGAACAGTCACAACAAATGACAAACCTTCGTAAATTTCCGAAATTATCGCAGAGCAGTGACATCAAATAATAAACGTTCGGAAATTTTAAAAATCAAATTATAAGCCTTAGGAAATTTTCAAAATTATCGCAGAACATTAATATCAAATGATATAACTTCGGAAATTTTCAAGATTATCGCAGAACAATAACATCAAATGATAAACCTTCGGATATTTACAAAATTATCGCAGAACAATCACATCAAATTATATACATCGGAAATTTTCAAAATTATCGCAGAACAAACACATCAAATGATATTCCTTCGAAAATTTTCAAAATTATCCCAGAACAATCACATCAAATTATAAACCATTGGAAATTTTAAAAATTGTCGCAGAACAATCACATCAAATGATTAACCTTCGGCAATTTCCAAAATTTTCGCAGAACAATCACATCAACTGATTTTCCTTCAGAAATTTTCAAAATTATCGCAGAACAATCACATCAAATTATATTCCTTCGAAAATTTTCAAAATTATCCCAGAATAATCACATCAAATGATATACCATTGGAAATTTTAAAAATTGTGGCAGAACAATCACATCAAACGGTTAGCCTTCGGAAATTTCCAAAACTATCGCAGAACAATCACATCAAATGATATGAATTCGGAAATTTTAAAAATTATCACAGAACAATCACATCAAATGATATAACTTCGGAAATTTTCAAAAATATCGCAGAACAATCACGTCAAATGCTTTACCTTCGGAAATTTTCAATATTATCGCAGAATTATAACATCAAATGATATACCTTCGGAAATTTTCAAAATTATTGCAGAACAATCACATCAAATGATATAACTTAAAAAATTTTAAAAATAATCGCTGAACTATGACATCAAATGGTAAACCTTCGGAAATTTTCAAAATAACTGCAGAACAATCACATCAAATGATAAAAATTTGAAAATTTTCAAGATAATCGCAGAACAATCAAATCTAATGACAAACATTCGAAAATTTTCAAAATTATCGCAGAACACTAACATCAAATGATATAAATTCGGAAATTTTCAAGATTATCGCAGAAAATAACATCAAATGATAAACCTTCGGATGTTAACACAATTATCGCAGAACAATCACATAAATTATATTAATCGGAAATTTTCAAAATTATCGCAGAACAATCTTATCAAATGATATTCCTTCGAAAATTTTCAAAATTATCCCAGAACAATCACATCAAATGATATACCATTGGAAAGTTTAAAAATTGTCGCAGAACAATCACATCAAATGGTTTACCTTCGGAAATTTCCTAAATTATCACAGAACAGCCACATCAAATGATATGCCTTCGGAAATTTCCAAAATTATATAAGAACAATAATATCAAATGATATACCTTCGGAAATTTTGAAAATTATCGCAGATTAATCACATCAAATGCTATACCTTCGGAAATTTTCAAAAGAATCGCAGAACAATTACATCAAATGGTATACCTTCGGAAATTTTCAAAATTATCGCAGAATAATCACACCAAATGATATACCTTCGGAAATATTAAAAATTATCGCAGAACAATCACATCTTATTATAAACCTTCGGAAATTTTCCAAATTATCGCAGAATAATCACATCAAATGATATACCTTCGAAAACTTTCAAAATTATCGCAGAACGATCACATCAAATGATATACCTTCGCAAATTTCAAAATTATCGCAAAACTATCACATCAAATGATACAACTTCGAAAATTTTCAAAATTATCGCAGAATAATCACATCAAATGATATTCCTTCGAAAATTTTCAAAATTATTTCAAAATAATCACATCAAATGATATACCCTTGGAAATATTAAAAATTTTCGCAGAAAAATCACATCAAATGGTTTACCTTCGGAAATTTCCAAAATTATCGCAGAACAATCACATCAAATGATATGCAATCGGATATTTTCAAAATTATCGCAAAACAATCACATCAAATGATATACCTTCGGAAATTTTCAAAATTATCGCAGAACAATCACATCAAATGCTATATCTTCGGAAATTTTCAAAATTATCGCAGAACAATCACTTCAAATCGTATATCTTCGGAAATTACCAAAATTATCGCAGAGCAATCACATAAATTGCTAAACCTTCAGAAATTTTCAAAATTGTCGCAGAACATTCACATCAAATGGCTTACCTTCGAAAATTTCCAAAATTATCGCAGAACAATCACATCAAATTATATTACATCGGATATTTTCAAAATTATCGCAAAGCAATCACATCAAATGATATACCTTCGGAAATTTTCAAAATTATCACAGAACAGTCACATCAAATGCTATACCGTCGGAAATTTAAAAAATTGTCGCAGAACAATTAGATACAATGGTTTACCTTCGGAAATTTCCAAAATTATCGCAGAACAATCAAATCAAATGATTTGCCTTCGGAAAATTTCAAAATTATATAAGAACAGTAACATCAAATGATATGCCTTCGGAAATTTTCAAAATTATCGCAGATTAATCACATCAAATGCTATACCTTGGGAAATTTTCAAAATAATCGCAGAACAATTACTTTAAATGTTATACCTTCAGAAATTTCCAAAATTATCGCACAGCAATAATATCAAATGATAAACTTTCAGAAATTTTCAAAATTATCGCTTAACAATCACAGCAAATGATATAACTTCGGAAATTTCCAAAATTATCGCAGAACAATCACATCAAATGCTAAACCTCCAGAAATTTTCGAGATAATCGCAGAACAATCACTTCAAATGGTATACCTCCTGAAATTTCCAAAATTATCGCAGAACAATCACATCAAATGATAAACCTTCAGAAATTTTCCAAATTATCGCAGAACAATCACATCAAATGATATACCTTCGGAAATTTTCAAAATTATCGCAGAACAAACACATCAAATGATATACCTTCGGAAATTTTCAAAATTATCGCAGAACAATCACATCAAATGATAAACCTTCGGAAATTTTCAAAATTATCGCAGAACAGTCACAACAAATGATAAACCTTCGTAAATTTCCGAAATTATCGCAGAGCAGTCACATCAAATAATAAACCTTCGGAAATTTTCAAAAATCAAATGATAAACCTTAGGAAATTTTCAAAATTATCGCAGAACATTAACATCAAATGATATAACTTCGGAAATTTTCAAGATTATCGCAGAACAATAACATCAAATGATTAACCTTCGAATATTTACAAAATTATCGCAGAACAATCACATCAAATTATATACATCGGAAATTTTCAAAATTATCGCAGAGAAATCAAAGGATATTCTTTCGAAAATTTTCAAAATTATCCCAGAACAATCACATCAAATTATATACCATTGGAAATTTTAAAAATTGTCGCAGAACAAGCACATCAAATGGTTAACCTTCGGAAATTTCCAAAATTATCGCAGAGCAATCACATCAAATGATATGCCTTCGGAAACTTTCAAAATTATGTAAGAACAATCACATCAAATGATAAACCTTCGGAAATTTTCAATATTATCGCAGAACAATCACATCAAATGCTAAAGCTCCGGAAATTTTCGAGATAATCGCAGAACAATCACTACAAATGGTATACCTTCTGAAATTTCCAAAATTATCGCAGAGCAATCACATCAAATGATAAACCTTCAGAAATTTTCCAAATTATCGCAGAACAATCGCTTCAATTGATATACCTTCGGAAATTTTCAAAATTATCGCAGAACAATCACATCAAATGACATACCTTCGAAAACTTTCAAAATTATCGCAGAGCGATCACTTCAAATGATATACCTTCGCAAATTTCAAAATTATCGCAGAACTATCACATCAAATGATATACCTTCGGAAATTTTCAAAATTATCGCAAAACAATCACTTCAAATGGTATACCTTCTGAAATTTCCAAAATTATCGCAGAACTATCACATCAAATGATATACCTTCGGAAATTTTCAAAATTATCGCAGAACAATCACATCAAATGACATACCTTCGGATATTTTCAAAATTATCGCAGAACAATCACAATCAAATGACATACCTTCGAAAACTTTCAAAATTATCGCAGAACGATCACATCAAATGATATACCTTCGCAAATTTCAAAATTATCGCAAAACTATCACATCAAATGATACAACTTCGAAAATTTTCAAAATTATCGCAGAATAATTAAATAAGATGATACACCTTCGGAAATTTTCTAAATCATCGCAGAATAATCACATCAAATGATATTCCTTCGAAAATTTTCAAAATTATTTCAAAATAATCAAATCAAATGATATACCCTTGGAAATTTTAAAAATTGTCGCAGAACAATCACATCAAATGGTTTACCTTAGGAAATTTCCAAAATTATCGCAGAACAATCACATCAAATGATATGCCATCGGATTTTTTCAAAATTATCGCAAAACAATCACATCAAATGACATACCTTCGGAAATTTTCTAAATTATCGCAGAACAATCACATCAAATACTATATCGTCGGAAATTTTAAAAATTGTCGCAGAACAATCAGATCAAATGGTTGACCTTCGGAAATTTCCATAATTATCGCAGAACAATCAAATCAAATGATTTGCCTTCGGAAATTTAAAAATTATATAAGAACAATAAAATCAAATGATATGCCTTCGGAAATTTTCAAAATTATCGCAGATTAATCACATAAAATGCTATACCTTGGGAAATTTTCAAAATAATCGCAGAACAATTAATTCAAATGGTACACCTTCGGAAATTTCCAAAATTATCGTCGAGCAATATCATCAAATGATAAACCTTCAGAAATTTTCAAAACTATCGCAGAATAATAACACCAAATTATATGCCTTCGGAAATTTTAAAAATTATCACAGAACAATCACATCAAATGATATAACTTTGGAAATTTTCAAAAATATCGCAGAACAATCACTTCAAATGCTTTACCTTCGGAAATTTTCAATATTATCGCAGAATTATAACATCAAATGATATACCTTCGGAAATTTTCAAAATTATTGCAGAACAATCACATCAAATGATTTAACTTAAAAAATTTTAAAAATTATCGCTGAACTATGACATCAAATGGTAAACCTTCGGAAATTTTCAAAATAACTGCAGAACAATCACATCAAATGATAAAAATTTGAAAATTTTCAAAATAGTCGCAGAACAATCACATCTAATGACAAACCTTCGAAAATTTTCAAAATTATCGCAGAACACTAATATCAAATGATATAAATTCGGAAATTTTCACGTTTATCGCAGAAAATAACATCAAATGATAAACCTTCTTATGTGTACAAAATTATCGCAGAACAATCACATAAATTATATTAATCGGAAATTTTCAAAATTATCGCAGAACAATCTTATCAAATGATATTCCTTCGAAAATTTTCAAAATTATCCCAGAACAATCACATCAAATGATATACCATTGGAAAGTTTAAAAATTGTCGCAGAACAATCACATCAAATGGTTTACCTTCGGAAATTTCCTAAATTATCACAGAACAGCCACATCAAATGATATGGCTTCGGAAATTTTCAAAATTATATAAGAACAATAATATCAAATGATATACCTTCGGAAATTTTTAAAATTATCGCAGATTAATCACATCAAATGCTATACCTTCGGAAATTTTCAAAAGAATCGCAGAACAATCACATCAAATGGTATACCTTCGGAAATTTCAAAAATTATCGCAGAGCAATCATGTCAAATGATAAACCTTCAGATATTTTCAAAATTATCGCAGAACAATCACAGCAAATGATATGGCTTCGAAAATTTTCAAAATTATCGCAGAACAATCACATTAATGACATGCCTTCGAAAACTTTCAAAATTATCGCAGAACGATTACATTAAATGAATTATCTTCGCAAATTTCAAAATTATCGCAGAACTATAACATCAAATGATATACCTTCGGAAATTTTCATAATTATCGCAGAACAATCACTTCAAATGGTATACCTGCGGAAATTTCCAAAATTATCGTCGAGTAATATCATCAAATGATAAACCTTCAGAAATTTTCGAAACTATCGCAGAGCAATCACATCAAATGATTTACCTTGGGAAATTTTCAAAATTATCGCAGAATAATCACACCAAATGATATACCTTCGGAAATATTAAAAATTATCGCAGAACAATCACATCTTACTATATACCTTCGGACATTTTCCAAATTATCGCAGAACAATCACATCAAGTGATATACCTTCGAAAACTTTCAAAATTATCGCAGAACGATCACATAAATTGATATACCTTCGCAAATTTCAAAATTATCGCAAAACTATCACATCAAATGATACAACTTCGAAAATTTTCAAAATTATCGCAGAATAATCACATCAAATGATATTCCTTCGAAAATTTTCAAAATTATTTCAAAATAATCACATCAAATGATATACCCTTGGAAATTTTATAAATTGTCGCAGAAAAATCACAGCAAATGGTTTACCTTCGGAAATTTCCAAAATTATCGCAGAACAATCACATCAAATGATATGCCATCGGATATTTTCAAAATTATCGCAAAACAATCACATCAAATGATATACCTTCGGAAATTTTCAAAATTATCGCAGAACAATCACATCAAATGCTATATCTTCGGAAATTTTCAAAATTATCGCAGAACAATCACTTCAAATCGTATATCTTCGGAAATTACCACAATTATCGCAGAGCAATCACATAAATTGCTAAACCTTCAGAAATTTTGAAAAATTGTCGCAGAACATTCACATCAAATGGCTTACCTTCGAAAATTTCCAAAATTATCGCAGAACAATCACATCAAATGATATTCCATCGGATATTTTCAAAATTATCGCAAAGATATCACATCAAATAATATACCTTCGGAAATTTTAAAAATTGTCGCAGAACAATCACATCAAAAGGTTTACCTTCGGAAATTTCCAAAATTATCGCAGAGCAATCACATCAAATGATATGCCTTCGGAAACTTTCAAAATTATGTAAGAACAATCACATCAAATGATAAACTTTCGGAAATTTTCAAAATTATCGCAGAACAATCACATCAAATGCTAAACCTCCGGAAATTTTCGAGATAATCGCAGAACAATCACTACAAATGGTATACCTTCTGAAATTTCCAAAATTATCGCAGAGCAATCACATCAAATGATAAACCTTCAGAAATTTTCCAAATTATCGCAGAACAATCACATCAAATGATATACTTTCGGAAATTTTCAAAATTATCGCAGAACAATCACCTCAAATGACATACCTTCGAAAACTTTCAAAATTATCGCAGAGCGATCACATCAAATGATATACCTTCGCAAATTTCAAAATTATCGCAGAACTATCACATCAAATGATATACCTTCGGAAATTTTCAAAATTGTCGCAAAACAATCACTTCAAATGGTATACCTTCTGAAATTTCCAAAATTATCGCAGATCTATCACATAAATGGTATACCTTCTGAATTTTCCAAAATTATCGCAGGATAATCACATCAACTGATATGCCTTCAGATATTTTCAAAATTAATGCAGAGCAATCACATCAAATGACATACCTTCGAAAACTTTCAAAATTATCGCAGAACGATCACATCAAATGATATACCTTCGCTAATTTCAAAATTATCGCAAAACTATCACATCAAATGGAAACCCCTTGAAGAATTTTCAAAATTATCGCAGAACAATTAAATCGAATTATACACCTTCGGAAATTTTCAAGATCATCGCAGAACAATCACATCAAATTATATACCTTCGAAAATTTTACAAAATATCCCAGTTTAATCACATCAAATGATATCCCATTGAAAATTTTAAAAATTGTCGCCGAACAATCACATCAAATGGTTAACCATCGGAAATTTCAAAAATTATCGCAGAACAATCACATCAAATGATATGCCTTCAGAAATTTTCAAAATTATCGCAGAACAATCACATCAAATGATATACCTTCGGAAAATTTAATATTATCGCAGAACAATTACATCATCAGACACACTTTCAGACATTTTCAAAATTATCGCAGAACAATCACAACAAATGATATGCCTTCGGAAATTTTTCAAAATTATCGCAGAACAACCACATCAAATGATATACCTTCGAAAATTTTCAAAATTATCGCAGAACAATCACATCAAATGATAAACCTTCGGGAATTTTTAAAATTATCGCAGAACAGTCACAACAAATGACCAACCTTCGTAAACTTCCGAAATTATCGCAGAGCAGTGACATCAAATAATAAACCTTCGGAAATTTTAAAAATCAAATGATAAACCTTAGGAAATTTTCAAAATTATCGCAGAACATTAATATCAAATGATATAACTTCGGAAATTTTCAATATTATCGCAGAACAATAACATCGAATGATAAACCTACGGATATTTACAAAATGATCGCAGAACAATCACATCAAATTATATACATCGGAAATTTTCAAAATTATCGCAGAACAAACACATCAAATGATATTCCTTCGAAAATTTTCAAAATTATCCCAGAACAATCACATCAAATTATATACCATTGGAAATTTTAAAAATTGTCGCAGAACAATCACATCAAATGGTTTACCTTCGGAAATTTCCAAAATTATCGCAGAACAATCACATCAAATGATTTGCCTTCGGAAACTTTCAAAATTATATAAAAAACAATCACAATAAATGATATACCTTCGGAAATTTTTAAAATTATCGCAGAACAATCACATCAAATGCTATACCTCCGGAAATTTTCGAGATAATCGCAGAACAATCACTTCAAATGGGTAACACTCAGAAATTTCCAAAATTATCGCAGAGCAATCACATCAAATGATATACCTTCGGAAATTTTCAAAATTATCGCAAAATAATCACTTCAAATGGTATACCTTCTGAAATTTCCAAAATTATCGCAGATCTATCACATAAATGGTAAACCTTCTGAATTTTCCAAAATTATCGCAGAATAATCACATCAACTGATATGCCTTCAGATATTTTCAAAATTATCGCAGAGCAATCACATCAAATGACATACCTTCGAAAACTTTCAAAATTATCGCAGAACGATCACATCAAATGATATACCTTCGCTTATTTCAAAATTATCGCAAAACTATCACATCAAATGGAAACCCCTTGGGGAAGTTTCAAAATTATCGCAGAACAATTAAATCAAATTATACACCTTCGGAAATTTTCAAGATCATCGCAGAACAATCACATCAAATTATATACCTTCGAAAATTTTACAAAATATCCCAGTTTAATCACATCAAATGATATCCCATTGGAAATTTTAAAAATTGTCGCCGAACAATCACATCAAATGGTTAACCATCGGAAATTTCAAAAATTATCGCAGAACAATCACATCAAATGATATGCATTCAAAAATTTTCAAAATTATCGCAGAACAATCACATCAAATGATATACCTTCAGAAAATTTAATATTATCGCAGAACAATTACATCATCAGACAAACTTTCGGAAATTTTCAAAATTATCGCAGAACAATCACAACAAATGATATGCCTTCGGAAATTTTTCAAAATTATCGCAGAACAACCACATCAAATGATATACCTTCGAAAATTTTCAAAATTATCGCAGAACAATCACATCAAATGATAAACCTTCGGAAATTGTTAAAATTATCGCAGAACAGTCACAACAAATGACAAACCTTCGTAAACTTCAAAAATTATCGCAGAGCAGTGACATCAAATAATAAACCTTCGGAAATTTTAAAAATCAAATGATAAACCTTAGGAAATTTTCAAAATTATCGCAGAACATTAATATCAAATGATATAACTTCGGAAATTTTCAAGATTATCGCAGAATAATAACATCGAATGATAAACCAACGGATATTTACAAAATTATCGCAGAACAATCACTTCAAATGGTATACCTTCGAAAATTTTACAAAATCTCCCAGATTAATCACATCAAATGATATACCATTGGAAATTTTAAAAATTGTCGCAGAACAATCACATCAAATGGTTAACCTTCGGCAATTTCCAAAATTATCGCAGAACAATCACATCAACTGATTTTCCTTCAGAAATTTTCAAAATTATCGCAGAACAATCACATCAAATGATATACCTTCGGAAATTTTCAAAATTATCGCAGAACAATCACATCAAATGCTAAACCGTCGGAAATTTTCAAAATTATCGCAGAACAATCAAATCAAATGGTTTACCTTCGGAATTTTCCAAAATTATCGCAGAACAATCACATCAAATGATATGCCTTCGGAAATTTTCAAAATTATATAAGAACAATCCTATCAAATGCTAAACCATCGGAAATTTTCAAAATTATCGCAGAATAATCAAATCAAATGGTTTACCTTCAAAATTTTCCAAAATAATCGCAGATCACATCAAATGATATGCCTTCGGAAATTTTCAAAATTATATAAGAACAATCACATCAAATTATATACCTTCGGAAATTTTAAAAATTATCGCAGAACAATCACATCAAATGAAATACCTTCGAAAACTTTCAAAATTATCGCAGAACGGTCACATCAAATGATATACCTTCGGAAATTTCAAAATTATCGCAAAACTATTACATCAAGTGGAACAGCTTCGGAAATTTTCAAAATTATCGCAGAACAATTAAATCAAATGATACGCATTCGGAAATTTCCAAATCATCGCAGAACAATCACATCAAATGATATAAATTCGAAAATTTTACAAAATATCCCAGTTTAATCACATCAAATGATATGCCATTGGAAATTTTAAAAATTGTCGCAGAACAATCACATCAAATGGTTTACCTTCGGAAATTTCCTAAATTATTGCAGAACAGCCACATCAAATGATATGCCTTCGGAAATTTTCAAAATTATATAAGAACAATAATATCAAATGATATACCTTCGGAAATTTTGAATATTATCGCAGCTTAATCATATCAAATGCTATACCTTCGGAAATTTTCAAAATTATCGCAGCATAATCACACCAAATGATATACCTTCGGAAATATTAAAAATTATCGCAGAACAATAACATCTTATTATATACTTTCGGAAATTTTCCAAATTATCGCAGAACAATCACATCAAATGATATACTCTCGGAAATTTCATAAAATATCGCAGCACAATCACATCAAATGATGTAACTTCTGAAATTTTCAAAACTATCGCAGAAATATCACACCAAACGATATTGCTTCGGAAATTTTCAAAATTATCGCAGAAATATCACATCAAATGATGTACATTCGGAAATTTAAAAATTATTGCAGAACAATTACATCATCTTACCTTCGTTCGGAAATTTTAGAAATAATCGCAGAACAATCACTCCAAATGATATGCCTTCGGAAATTTTTCATAATTATTGCAGAACAACCACAACAAATAATATACCTTCGGAATATTTCAAAACTTTCGCAGAATCATCACATCAAATGATATACCTTCGGATATTTTCAAAATTATCGCAGAACAATCACATCAAATGACATACCTTCGAAAACTTTCAAAATTATTTCAAAATAATCACATCAAATGATATACCCTTGGAAATTTTAAAAATTGTCGCAGAACAATCACATCAAATGGTTAACCTTAGGAAATATCCAAAATTATCGCAGAACAATCACATCAAATGATATGCCATCGGATATTTTAAAAATTATCGCAAAACAATCACATCAAATGATATACCTTCGGAAATTTTCAAAATTATCGCAGAACAATCACGTCAAATACTATATCGTCGGAAATTTTAAAAATTGTCGCAGAACAATCAGATCAAATGGTTTACCTTCGGAAATTTCCATAATTATCGCAGAACAATCAAATCAAATGATTGCCTTCGGAAATTTAAAATTTATATAAGAACAATAAAATCAAATGATATGCCTTCGGAAATTTTCAAAATTATCGCAGATTAATCACATAAAATGCTATACCTTGGGAAATTTTCAAAATAATCGCAGAACAATTACTTCAAATGGTACACCTTCGGAAATTTCCAAATTTATCGTCGAGCAATATCATCAAATGATAAACCTTCAGAAATTTTCAAAACTATCGCAGAATAATAACACCAAATGATATGCCTTCGGATATTTTTCATAATTATCGCAGAACAATCACTTTAAATGGTACACATTCGGATATTTCCAAAATTATCGTCGAGCAATATCATCAAATGATAAACCTTTAGAAATTTTCAAAATTATCGCAGAATAATAACTCCAAATGATATGCCTTCGGATATTTTTCATAATTATCGCAGAACAACCACTTCAAATAATATACCTTTGGAATATTTCAAAACTATCGCAGAACAATCACATCAATTGGTATACCTTCGGATATTTTCAAAATTATCGTAGAACAATCATATCAAATGACATTCCTTCGAAAACTTTCAAAATTATCGCAGAACGATCACATCAAATGATATACCTTCGCAAATTTCAAAATGAACGCAAAACTATCACATCAAATGATACACCTTCGAAAATTTTCACATATATCGCAGAACAATTAAATCAAATGATACATATTTTCAAAATCATCGCAGAAGAATCACATCAAATTATATTCCTTCGAAAATTTTCAAAATTATCCCAGAATAATCACATAAAATGATATACCATTGGAAATTTTAAAAATTGTCGCAGAACAATCACATCAAACGGTTTACCTTCGGAAATTTCCAAAACTATCGCAGAACAATTATACAAATGCTATGCCTTCGGAAATTTTAAAAATTATCACAGAACAATCACATCAAATGATATAACTTCGGAAATTTTCAAAAATATCGCAGAACAATCACATCAAATGCTTTACCTTCGGAAATTTTCAATATTATCGCAGAATTATAACATCAAATGATATACCTTCGGAAATTTTCAAAATTATTGCAGAACAATCACATCAAATGATATAACTTAAAAAATTTTAAAAATTATCGCTGAACTATGACATCAAATGGTAAACCTTCGGAAATTTTCAAAATAACTGCAGAACAATCACATCAAATGATAAAAATTTGAAAATTTTCAAAATAATCGCAGAACAATCACATCTAATGACAAACCTTCGAAAATTTTCAAAATTATCGCAGAGCACCAACATCAAATGATATAAATTCGGAAATTTTCAAGATTATCGCAGAAAATAACATCAAATGATAAACCTTCGGATGTGTACAAAATTATCACAGAACAATCACATAAATTATATTAATCGGAAATTTGCAAAATTATCGCAGAACAATCTTATCAAATGATATTCCTTCGAAAATTTTCAAAATTATCCCAGAAAAATCACATATAATGATATACCATTGGAATGTTTAAAAATTGTCGCAGAACAATCACATCAAATGGTTTACCTTCGGAAATTTCCTAAATTATCACAGAACAGCCACATCAAATGATATGCCTTCGGAAATTTTCAAAATTATATAAGAACAATAATATCAATTGATATACCTTCGGAAATTTTGAAAATTATCGCAGATTAATCACATCAAATGCTATACCTTCGGAAATTTTCAAAAGAATCGCAGAACAATCACATCAAATGGTATACCTTCGGAAATTTCAAAAATTATCGCAGAGCAATCATGTCAAATGATAAACCTTCAGATATTTTCAAAATTATCGCAGAACAATCACAGCAAATGATATGGCTTCGAAAATTTTCAAAATTATCGCAGAACAATCACATCAAATGACATACCTTCGAAAACTTTCAAAATTATCGCAGAACGATCACATCAAATGAATTATCTTCGCAAATTTCAAAATTATCGCAGAACTATAACATCAAATGATACACCTTTGGAAATTTTCATAATTATCGCAGAACAATCACTTCACATGGTATACCTGCGGAAATTTCCAAAATTATCGTCGAGCAATATCATCAAATGATAAACCTTCAGAAATTTTCAAAACTATCGCAGAGCAATCACATCAAATGATTTACCTTCGGAAATTTTCAAAATTATCGCAGAATAATCACACCAAATGATATACCTTCGGAAATATTAAAAATTATCGCAGAACAATCACATCTTATTATATACCTTCGGAAATTTTCCAAATTATCGCAGAACAATCACATCAAGTGATATACCTTCGAAAACTTTCAAAATTATCGCAGAACGATCACATCAAATGATATACCTTCGCAAATTTCAAAATTATCGCAAAACTATCACATCAAATGATACAGCTTCGAAAATTTTAAAAATTATCGCAGAATAATCACATCAAATGATATTCCTTCGAAAATTTTCAAAATTATTTCAAAATAATCACATCAAATGATATACCCTTGAAAATTTTAAAAATTGTCGCAGAAAAATCACATAAATTGGTTTACCTTCGGAAATTTCCAAAATTATCGCAGAACAATCACATCAAATGATATGCCATCGGATATTTTCAAAATTATCGCAAAACAATCACATCAAATGATATACCTTCGGAAATTTTCAAAATTATCGCAGAACAATCACATAAAATGCTATACCTTGGGAAATTTTCAAAATAATCGCAGAAAAATTACTTCAAATGGTACACCTGCGGAAATTTCCAAAATTATCGTCGAGCAATATCATCAAATGATAAACCTTCAGAAATTTTCAAAACTATCGCAGAGCAATCACATCAAATGATTTACATTCGAAAATTTCCAAAATTATCGCAGAACAATCACATCAAATGATATTCCATCGGATATTTTCAAAATTATCGCAAAGATATCACATCAAATGATATACCTTCGAAAATTTTAAAAATTGTCGCAGAGCAATCACATCAAATGATATGCCTTCGGAAACTTTCAAAATTATGTAAGAACAATCACATCAAATGATAAACCTTCGGAAATTTTCAAAATTATCGCAGAACAATCACATCAAATGCTAAACCTCCGGAAATTTTCGAGATAATCGCAGAACAATCACAACAAATGGTGTACCTTCTGAAATTTCCAAAATTATCGCAGAGCAATCACATCAAATGATAAACCTTCAGAAATTTTCCAAATTATCCCAGAACAATCACATCAAATGATATACCTTCGGAAATTTTCAAAATTATCGCAGAACAATCACCTCAAATGACATACCTTCGAAAACTTTCAAAATTATCGCAGAGCGATCACATCAAATGATATACCTTCGCAAATTTCAAAATTATCGCAGAACTATCACATCAAATGATATACCTTCAGGAATTTTCAAATTTATCGCAAAACAATCACTTCAAATGGTATACCTTCTGAAATTTCCAAAATTATCGCAGATCTATCACATAAATGGTAAACCTTCTGAATTTTCCAAAATTATCGCAGAATAATCACATCAACTGATATGCCTTCAGATATTTTCAAAATTATCGCAGAGCAATCACATCAAATGACATACCTTCGAAAACTTTCAAAATTATCGCAGAACGATCACATCAAATGATATACCTTCGCTAATTTCAAAATTATCGCAAAACTATCACATCAAATGGAAACCCCTTGGGGAATTTTCAAAATTATCGCAGAACAATTAAATCAAATTATACACCTTCGGAAATTTTCAAGATCATCGCAGAACAATCACATCAAATTATATACCTTCGAAATTTTTACAAAATATCCCAGTTTAATCACATCAAATGATATCCCATTGGAAATTTTACAAAATTGTCGCCGAACAATCACATCAAATGGTTAACCATCGGAAATTTCAAAAATTATCGCAGAACAATCACATCAAATGATATGCCTTCAAAAATTTTCACAATTATCGCAGAACAATCACATCAAATGATAAACCTTCAGAAAATTTAATATTATCGCAGAACAATTACATCATCAGACAAACTTTCGGAAATTTTCAAAATTATCGCAGAACAATCACAGCAAATGATATGCCTTCGGAAATTTTTCAAAATTATCGCAGAACAACCACATCAAATGATATACCTTCGGAAATTTTCAAGATTATCGCAGAACAATAACATCGAATGATAAACCTACGGATATTTACAAAATTATCGCAGAACAATCACTTCAAATGGTATACCTTCGAAAATTTTACAAAATCTCCCAGATTAATCACATCAAATGATATACCATTGGAAATTTTAAAAATTGTCGCAGAACAATCACATCAAATGGTTAACCTTCGGCAATTTCCAAAATTATCGCAGAACAATCACATCAACTGATTTTCCTTCAGAAATTTTCAAAATTATCGCAGAACAATCACATCAAATGATATACCTTCGGAAATTTTCAAAATTATCGCAGAACAATCACATCAAATGCTAAACCATCGGAAATTTTCAAAATTATCGCAGAACAATCAAATCAAATGGTTTACCTTCGGAATTTTCCAATATTATCGCAGAACAATCACATCAAATGATATGCCTTCGGAAATTTTCAAAATTATATAAGAACAATCACATCAAATTATATACCTTCGGAAATTTTAAAAATTATCGCAGAACAATCACATCAAATGAAATACCTTCGAAAACTTCCAAAATTATCGCAGAACGGTCACATCAAATGATATACCTTCGGAAATTTCAAAATTATCGCAAAACTATTACATCAAGTGGAACAGCTTCGGAAATTTTCAATATTATCGCAGAACAATTAAATCAAATGATACGAATTCGGAAATTTCCAAATCATCGCAGAACAATCACATCAAATGATATAAATTCGAAAATTTTACAAAATATCCCAGTTTAATCACATCAAATGATATGGCACTGGAAATTTTAAAAATTGTCGCAGAACAATCACATCAAATGGTTTACTTTCGGAAATTTTCTAAATTATCGCAGAACAGCCACATCAAATGATATGCCTTCGGAAATTTTCAAAATTATATAAGAACAATAATATCAAATGATACACCTTCGGAAATTTTGAATATTATCGCAGCTTAATCTCATCAAATGCTATACCTTCGGATATTTTCAAAATTATCGCAGAACAATCACATCAAATGACATACCTTCGAAAACTTTCAAAATTATCGCAGAACGATCACATCAAATGATATACCTTCGCAAATTTCAAAATTATCGCAAAACTATCACATCAAATGATACAACTTCGAAAATTTTCAAAATTATCGCAGAATAATTAAATAAGATGATACACCTTCGGAAATTTTCAAAATCATCGCAGAATAATCACATCAAATGATATACCTTCGCAAATTTCAAAATGATCGCAAAACTATCACATCAAATGATACACCTTCGAAAATTTTCAAATATATCGCAGAACAATTAAATCAAATGATACACCTTCGGATATTTTCAAAATCATCGCAGAAGAATCACATCAAATTATATTCCTTCGAAAATTTTCAAAATTATCCCAGAATAATCACATAAAATGATATAAAATTGGAAATTTTAAAAATTGTCGCAGAACAATCACATCAAACGGTTTACCTTCGGAAATTTCCAAAACTATCGCAGAACAATCACATCAAATGATATGCCTTCGGAAATTTTAAAAATTATCACAGAACAATCACATCAAATGATATAACTTCGAAATTTTCAAAAATATCGCAGAACAATCACATCAAATGCTTTACCTTCGGAAATTTTCAATATTATCGCAGAATTATAACATCAAATGATATACCTTCGGAAATTTTCAAAATTATTGCAGAACAATCACATCAAATGATATAACTTAAAAAATGTTAAAAATTATCGCTGAACTATGACATCAAATGGTAAACCTTCGGAAATTTTCAAAATAACTGCAGAACAATCACATCAAATGATAAAAATTTGAAAATTTTCAAAATAATCGCAGAACAATCACATCTAATGACAAACCTTCGAAAATTTTCAAAATTATCGCAGAACACTAACATCAAATGATATAAATTCGGAAATTTTCAAGATTATCGCAGAAAATAACATCAAATGATAAACCTTCGGATGTGTACAAAATTATCGCAGAACAATCACATAAATTATATTAATCGGAAATTTTCAAAATTATCGCAGAACAATCTTATCAAATGATATTCCTTCGAAAATTTCAAAATTATCCCAGAACAATCACATCAAATGATATACCATTGGAAAGTTTAAAAATTGTCGCAGAACAATCACATCAAATGGTTTACCTTCGGAAATTTCCTAAATTATCACAGAACAGCCACATCAAATGATATGCCTTCGGAAATTTTCAAAATTATATAAGAACAATAATATCAAATGATATACCTTCGGAAATTTTGAAAATTATCGCAGATTAATCACATCAAATGCTATGCCTTCGGAAATTTTCAAAAGAATCGCAGAACAATCACATCAAATGGTATACCTGCGGAAATTTCAAAAATTATCGCAGAGCAATCATGTCAAATGATAAACCTTCAGATATTTTCAAAATTATCGCAGAATAATCACAGCAAATGATATGGCTTCAAAAATTTTCAAAATTTTCGCAGAACAATCACATCAAATGACATACCTTCGAAAACTTTCAAAATTATCGCAGAACGATCACATCAAATGAATTATCTTCGCAAATTTCAAAATTATCGCAGAACTATAACATCAAATGATATACCTTCGGAAATTTTCATAATTATCGCAGAACAATCACTTCACATGGTATACCTGCGGAAATTTCCAAAATTATCGTCGAGCAATATCATCAAATGATAAACTTTCAGAAATTTTCAAAACTATCGCAGAGCAATCACATCAAATGATTTACATTCGGAAATTTTCAAAATTATCGCAGAATAATCACACCATATGATATACCTTCGGAAATATTAAAAATTATCGCAGAACAATCACATCTTATTATATACCTTCGGAAATTTTCCAAATTATCGCAGAACAATCACATCAAGTGATATACCTTCGAAAACTTTCAAAATTATCGCAGAACGATCACATCAAATGATATACCTTCGCAAATTTCAAAATTATCACAAAACTATCACATCAAATGATACAACTTCGAAAATTTTCAAAATTATCGCAGAATAATCACATCAAATGATATTCCTTCGAAAATTTTCAAAATTATTTCAAAATAATCACATCATATGATATACCCTTGGAAATTTTAAAAATTGTCGCAGAAAAATCACATCAAATGGTTTACCTTCGGAAAATTCCAAAATTATCGCAGAACAATCACATCAAATGATATGCCATCGGATATTTTCAAAATTATCGCAAAACAATCACATCAAATGATATACCTTCGGAAATTTTCAAAATTATCGCAGAACAATCACATCAAATGCTATATCTTCGGAAATTACCAAAATTATCGCAGAGCAATCACATAAATTGCTAAACCTTCAGAAATTTTCAAAATTGTCGCAGAACATTCACATCAAATGGCTTACCTTCGAAAATTTCCAAAATTATCGCAGAACAATCACATCAAATGATATTCCATCGGATATTTTCAAAATTATCGCAAAGATATCACATCAAATGATATACCTTCGGAAATTTTCAATATTATCACAGAACAGTCACATCAAATGCTATACCGTCGGAAATTTAAAAAATTGTCGCAGAACAATCAGATACAATGGTTTACCTTCGGAAATTTTCAAAATTATCGCAGATTAATCACATCAAATGCAATACCTTGGGAAATTTTCAAAATAATCGCAGAACAATTACTTCAAATGGTATACCTTCAGAAATTCCCAAAATTATCGCAGAGCAATAATATCAAATGATAAACTTTCAGAAATTTTCAAAATTATCGCAGAACAATCACAGCAAATGATATAACTTCGGAAATTTCCAAAATTATCGCAGAACAATCACATCAAATGCTAAACCTCCGGAAATTTTCGAGATAATCGCAGAACAATCACTTCAAATGGTATACCTAATGAAATTTCAAAAATTATCGCAGAACAATAACATCAAATGATAAACCTTCAGGAATTTTCCAAATTATCGCAGAACAATCACATCAAATGATATACCTTGGGAAATTTTCAAAATTATCGCAGAACAAACACATCAAATGATATACCTTTGGAAATTTTCAAAATTATCGCAGAACAATCACATCAAATGATAAAACTTTGGAAATTTTCAAAATTATCGCAGAACAGTCACAACAAATGACAAACCTTCGTAAATTTCCGAAACTATCGCAGAGCAGTCACATTAAATAATAAACCTTCGGAAATTTTCAAAAATCAAATGATAAACCTTAGGAAATTTTCAAAATTATCGCAGAACATTAACATCAAATGATATAACTTCGGAAATTTTCAAGATTATCGCAGAACAATAACATCAAATGATAAACCTTCGGATATTTACAAAATTATCGCAGAACAATCACATCAAATTATATACATCGGAAATTTTCAAAATTATCGCAGAGAAATCAAATGATATTCCTTCGAAAATTTTCAAAATTATCTTAGAACAATCACATCAAATTATATACCATTGGAAATTTTAAAAATTGTCGCAGAACAATCACATCAAATGGTTTACCTTCGGAAATTTCCAAAATTATCGCAGAGCAATCACATCAAATGATATGCCTTCGGAAACTTTCAAAATTATGTAAGAACAATCACATCAAATGATAAACCTTCGGAATTTTCAAAATTATCGCAGAACAATCACATCAAATGCTAAACCTCCGGAAATTTTCGAGATAATCGCAGAACAATCACTTCAAATGGTATACCTTCTGAAATTTCCAAAATTATCGCAGAGCAATCACATCAAATGATAAACCTTCAGAAATTTTCCAAATTATCGCAGAACAATCACATCAAATGATATACCTTCGGAAATTTTCAAAATTATCGCAGAACAATCACCTCAAATGACATACCTTCAAAAACTTTCAAAATTATCGCAGAGCGATCACATCAAATGATATACCTTCGCAAATTTCAAAATTATCGCAGAACTATCACATCAAATGATATACCTTCGGAAATTTTCAAAATTATCGCAAAACAATCACTTCAAATGGTATACCTTCTGAAATTTCCAAAATTATCGCAGATCTATCACATAAATGGTATACCTTCTGAATTTTCCAAAATTATCGCAGAATAATCACATCAACTGATATGCCTTCAGATATTTTCAAAATTATCGCAGAGCAATCACATCAAATGACATACCTTCGAAAACTTTCAAAATTATCGCAGAACGATCACATCAAATGATATACCTTCGCTTATTTCAAAATTATCGCAAAACTATCACATCAATTGGAAACCCCTTGGGGAATTTTCAAAATTATCGCAGAACAATTAAATCAAATTATACAACTTCGGAAATTTTCAAGATCATCGCAGAACAATCACATCAAATTATATACCTTCGAAAATTTTACAAAATATCCCAGTTTAATCACATCAAATGATATCCCATTGGAAATTTTAAAAATTGTCGCCGAACAATCACATCAAATGGTTAACCATCGGAAATTTCAAAAATTTTCGCAGAACAATCACAACAAATGATATGCCTTCGGAAATTTTTCAAAATTATCGCAGAACAACCACATCAAATGATATACCTTCGAAAATTTTCAAAATTATCGCGGAACAATCACATCAAATGATAAACCTTCGGAAATTTTTAAAATTATCGCAGAACAGTCACAACAAATAACAAACCTTCGTAAACTTCCGAAATTATCGCAGAGCAATGACATCAAATAATAAACCTTCGGAAATTTTAAAAATCAAATGATAAACCTTAGGAAATTTTCAAAATTATCGCAGAACATTAATATCAAATGATATAACTTCGGAAATTTTCAAGATTATCGCAGAACAATAACATCGAATGATAAACCTTCGGATATTTAAAAAATTATCGCAGAACAATCACATCAAATTATATACATCGGAAATTTTCAAAATTATCGCAGAACAAACACATCAAATGATATTTCTTCGAATAATTTTCAAAATTATCCCAGAACAATCACATCAAATTATATACCATTGGAAATTTTAAAAATTGTCGCAGAACAATCACATCAAATGGTTTACCTTCGGAAATTTCCAAAATTATCGCAGAACAATCACATCAAATGATTTGCCTTCGAAAACTTTCAAAATTATATAAAAACAATCACATCAAATGATATACCTTCGGAAAATTTTTAAAATTATCGCAGAACAATCACATCAAATGCTATACCTCCGGAAATTTTCGAGATAATCGCAGAACAATCACTTCAAATGGGTTACCCTCAGAAATTTCCAAAATTATCGCAGAGCAATCACATCAAATGATAAACCTTCAGAAATTTTTAAAATTATCGCAGAACAATCACATCAAATGATATACCTTCGGAAATTTTCAAAATTATCGCAGAACAATAACATCAAATGACATACCTTCGAAAACTTTCGAAATTATCGCAGAACGATCACATCAAATGATATGCCTTCGCAAATTTCAAAATTATCGCAGAACTATCACATCAAATGATATACCTTCAAAAATTTTCAAAATTATCGCAGAACAATCACTTCAAATGGTATACCTTCGAAAATTTTACAAAATCTCCCAGATTAATCACATCAAATGATAAACCATTGGAAATTTTAAAAATTGTCGCAGAACAATCACATCAAATGGTTAACCTTCGGCAATTTCCAAAATTATCGCAGAACAATCACATCAACTGATTTTCCTTCAGAAATTTTCAAAATTATCGCAGAACGAACACATCAAATGATATACCTTCGGAAATTTTCAAAATTATCGCAGAACAATCACATCAAATGCTAAACCATCGGAAATTTTCAAAATTATCGCAGAACAATCAAATCAAATGGTTTACCTTAGGAATTTTCCAAAATTATCGCAGAACATTCACATCAAATGATATGCCTTCGGAAATTGTCAAAATTATATAAGAACAATCCTATCAAATGCTAAACCATCGGAAATTTTCAAAATTATCGCAGAATAATCAAATCAAATGGTTTACCTTCGGAATATTCCAAAATAATCGCAGAACAATCACATCAAATGATATGCCTTGGGAAATTTTCAAAATTATATAAGAACAATCACATCAAATTATAAACCTTCGGAAATTTTAAAAATTATCGCAGAACAATCACATCAAATGAAATACCTTCGAAAACTTTCAAAATTATCGCAGAACGGTCACATCAAATGATATACCTTCGAAAATTTTACAAAATATCCCAGTTTAATCACATCAAATGATATGCCATTGGAAATTTTAAAAATTGTCGCAGAACAATCACATCAAATGGTTTACCTTCGGAAATCTCTTAAATTATCGCAGAACAACCACATCAAATGATATACCTTCGGAAATTTTCAAAATTATATAAGAACAATAATATCAAATGATATACCTTCGGAAATTTTGAATATTATCGCAGCTTAACCACCTAAATTGCAATACCTTCGGAAATTTTCAAAATTATCGCAGCATAATCACACCAAATGATATACCTTCGGAAATATTAAAAATTATCGCAGAACAATAACATCTTATTATATACTTTCGGAAATTTTCCAAATTATCGCAGAACAATCACATCAAATGATATACCCTCGGAAATTTCATAAAATATCGCAGCACAATCATATCAAATGATGTAACTTCTGAAATTTTCAAAACTATCGCAGAAATATCACACCAAACGATATACATTCGGAATATTTCAAAACTTTCGCAGAATCATCACATCAAATGATATACCTTCGGATATTTTCAAAATTATCGCAACACAATCACATCATATGACATACCTTCGAAAACTTTCAAAATTATCGCAGAACGATCACATCAAATGATATACCTTCGCAAATTTCAAAATTATCGCAAGACTATCACATCAAATGATACAACTTCGAAAATTTTCAAAATTATCGCAGAATAATTAAAAAATATGATACACCTTCGGAAATTTTCAAAATCTTCGCAGAAAAATCACATCAAATGATATTCCTTCGAAAATTTTCAAAATTATTTCAAAATAATCACATCAAATGATATACCCTTGGAAATTTTAAAAATTGTCGCAGAACAATCACATCAAATGGTTAACCTTAGGAAATTTCCAAAATTATCGCAGAACAATCACATCAAATGATATGCCATCGGATATTTTCAAAATTATCGCAGAAAAATCACATCAAATACTATATCGTCGGAAATTTTAAAAATTGTCGTAGAACAATCAGATCAAATGGTTTACCTTCGGAAATTTCCATAATTATCGCAGAACAATCAAATCAAATGATTTGCCTTCGGAAATTTTCAAAATTATATAAGAACAATAAAATCAAATGATATGCCTTCGGAAATTTTCAAAATTATCGCAGATTAATCACATAAAATGCTATACCTTGGGAAATTTTCAAAATAATCGCAGAACAATCACTTCAAATGGTATACCTTCAGAAATTTCCAAAATTATCGCAGAGCAATAATATCAAATGATAAACCTTCAGAAATTTTCAAAATTATCGCAGAACGATCACAGCAAATGATATAACTTCGGAAATTTTCAAAATTACCACAGAACAATCACATCATATGATATAACTTCGGAAATTTTCAAAATTATCGCAGAACAATCTTTTTAAATGGTTGTCCTTCGGAAATTTCCAAAATTATCGTCGAGCAAAATCATCAAATGATAAACCTTCAGAAATTTTCAAAACTATCGCAGAATAATAACACCAAATTATATGCCTTCGGATATTTTTCATAATTATCGCAGAACAATCACTTTAAATCGTACACCTTCGGATATTTCCAAAATTATCGTCGAGCAATATCATCAAATGATAAACCTTCAGAAATTTTCAAAATTATCGCAGAATAATAACACCAAATGATATGCCTTCGGATATTTTTCATAATTATCGCAGAACAACCTTATTCAAATAATATACCTTTGGAATATTTCAAAACTATCGCAGAAATATCACATCAAATGGTATACCTTCGGACATTTTCAAAATCATCGCAGAAGAATCACATCAAATTATATTCCTTCGAAAATTTTCAAAATTATCCCAGAATAATCACATCAAATGATATACCATTGGAAATTTTAAAAATTGTCGCAGAACAATCACATCAAACGATTTACCTTCGGAAATTTCCAAAACTATCGCAGAACAATCACATCAAATGATATGCCTTCGGAAATTTTAAAAATTATCACAGAACAATCACATCAAATGATATAACTTCGGAAATTTTCAAAAATATCGCAGAACAATCACATCAAATGCTTTACCTTCGGAAATTTTCAATATTATCGCAGAATTATAACACCAAATGATATACCTTCGGAAATTTTCAAAATTATTGCAGAACAATCACATCAAATGATATAACTTAAAAAATTTTAAAAATTATCGCGGAACTATGACATCAAATGGTAAACCTTCGGAAATTTTCAAAATAACCGCTGAACAATCACATCGAATGATAAAAATTTGAAAATTTTCAAAATAATCGCAGAACAATCACATCAAATGACAAACCTCCGAAAATTTTCAAAATTATCGCAGAACACTAACATCAAATGATTTAAATTCGGAAATTTTCAAGATTATCGCAGAACAATAACATCAAATGATAAACCTTCGGATATTTACAAAATTATCGCAGAACAATCACATAAATTATATAAGTCGGAAATTTTCAAAATTATCGCAGAACAACCTTATCAAATGATATTCCTTCGAAAATTTTCAAAATTATCCCAGAACAATCACATTAAATGATATACCATTGGAAATTTTACAAATTGTCGCAGAACAATCACATCAAATGGTTTACCATCGGAAATTTCCTAAATTATCGCAGAACAGCCACATCAAATGATATGCCTTCGGAAATTTCCAAAATTATCGCAGAACAATCACATCAAATGGTATACCTTCGGAAATTTCAAAAATTATCGCAGAGCAATCATGTCTAATGATAAACCTTCAGATATTTTCAAAATTATCGCAGAACAATCACAGCAAATGATATGCCTTCGAAAATTTTCAAAATTATCGCAGAACAATCACATCAAATGACATACCTTCGAAAACTTTCAAAATTATCGCAGAACGATCTCATCAAATGAATTACCTTCGCAAATTTAAAAATTATCGCAGAACTATCACATCAAATGATATACCTTCGGAAATTTTCAAAATTATCGCAGAACAATCACTTCAAATGATATACCAGCGGAAATTTCCAAAATTATCGTCGAGCAATATCATCAAATGATAAACCTTCAGAAATTTTCAAAACTATCGCAGAACAATCACACCAAATTATATACCTTCGGAAATATTAAATATTATCGCAGAACAATCACATCTTATTATATACCTTTGGAAATTTTCCAAATTATCGCAGAACAATCACATCAAATGATATACCCTAGGAAACTTCATAAAATATCGCAGCACAATCACATCAAATGATGTACCTTCGGAAATTTTCAAAACTATCGCAGAAATATCACACCAAACGATATACATTCGGAAATTTTCAAAATTATCGCAGAAATATCACATCAAATGATATACATTCGGAATTTTTAAAATTATTGCAGAACAATTACATCATCTGACATACGTTCGGAAATTTTAGAAATTATCGCAGAACAATCAATCCAAATGAAATGCCTTCGCAAATTTTTCATAATCATTGAAAAACAACCACAACAAATAATATACCTTTGGAATATTTCAAAACTTCCGCAGAATCATCACATCAAAGGATATACCTTGGGATATTTTCAAAATTGTCGCAGAACAATCACATTAATATACATACCTTCGAAAACTTTCAAAATTATCGCAGAACGATCACATCAAATGATAAACCTTCGCAAATTTCAAAATTATCGCAAAACTATCACATCAAATGATACAACTTCGAAAATTTTCAAAATTATCGCAGAATAATTAAATCAGATGATACACCTTCGGAAATTTTCAAAATCATCGCAGAACAATCACATCAAATGATATTCCTTCGAAAATTTTCAAAATTATTTCAAAATAATCACATCAAATGATATACCCTTGGAAATTTTAAAAATTGTCGCAGAAAAATCACATCAAATGGTTTACCTTCGGAAATTTCCAAAATTATCGCAGAACAATCACATCAAATGATATGCCATCGGATATTTTCAAAATTATCGCAAAACAATCACATCAAATGATATACCTTCGGAAATTTTCAAAATTATCGCAGAACAATCACATCAAATGCTAAATCTTCGGAAATTTTCAAAATTATCGCAGAACAATCACTTCAAATCGTATATCTTCGGAAATTACCAAAATTATCGCAGAGCAATCAAATAAATTAATAAACCTTCAGAAATTTTCAAAATTGTCGCAAAACATTTACATCAAATGGCTTACCTTCGAAAATTTCCAAAATTATCGCAGAACAATCACAACAAAGGATATTCCATCGGATATTTTCAAAATTATCGCAAAGCAATCACATCAAATGATATACCTTCGGAAATTTTCAAAATTATCACGGAACAATCACAGCAAATTATATAACTTCGGAAATTTCCAAAATTATCGCAGAAAAATCATATCAAATGATATCCCTTCGAAAATTTTCAAAATTATCCCAGAACAATCACACCAAATGATATGCCATTGGAACTTTAAAAAATTGTCGCAGAACAATCACATTAAATTGTTTACATTCGGAAATTTCCCAAATTATCGCAAAACAACCACATCAAATGATATGCCTTCGGAAATTTTCAAAATTATATAAGAACAATAATATCAAATGATATTCCTTCGGAAATTTTGAAAATTATCGCAGATTAATCACATAAATTGCTATTCCTTCGGAAATTTTCAAACGAATCGCAGAACAATCACATCAAATGGTAAACCTTCAGAAATTTCAAAAATTATCGCAGAACAATCACATCAAATGATATACCTTCGGAAATTTTCAAAACTATCGCAGAAATATCACACGAAACGATATTGCTTCGGAAATTTCAAAATTATCGCAAAATAATCACATCAAATGATATACCTTCGGAAATTTTAAAATTATCGCAGAACAATCACATCAAATGATAAACCTTCGAAAATTTTCAAAATTATCGCAGAACAATCACATCAAATGACTTACCTTCGAAAATTTTCAAAATTATCGCCGAACAGTCATATAAAATGATATAAATTCGGAAATATTCAAGATTATCGCAGAACAATAACATCAAATGATATACCTTCGGATATTCACAAAGCTATCGCAGAACAATCACATCTTATTATAAACCTTCGGAAATTTTCCAAATTATCGCAGAACAATCACATCAAATTATATGCCTTCGGAAATTTTTCATAATTATCGCAGAACAACCACAACAAATAATAAACCTTCGGAATATTTCAAAACTTTCGCAGAAAAGTCACATCAAATTATATACCTTCGGATATTTTCAAATTATCGCAGAACAATCACATCAAATGAAATACCTTCGGATATTTTCAAAATTATCGCAGAACAATCACATCAAATGACATACCTTCGAAAACTTTCAAAATTATCGCAGAACGGTCACATCAAATGATACAACTTCGAAAATTTTCAAAATTATCGCCGAATAAATAAATCAGATGATACATCTTCGGAAATTTTCAAAATCATCGCAGAACAATCACATCAAATGATATTTCTTCGAAAATGTTCAAAATTATTGCAGAACAATCACATCAAATGATATTCCTTCGAACATTTTCAAAATTATCCCAGAAATATCACATCAAATGATATGTTTTAGCCAAATATTTATGAATATTAAACGAAACAGGATTTTGAATTCTATAGCTTTATTACAATTAATTGAACAAAAACTCAACTTGATAATCACACCTTATTATAATAATCATACAAAAAATGATCCGAGTAATAATACAATTAGCGACACGAATTCCAACAAGATGCGATGTGAGCACGCTTGAAATTTCAACTGGCTGGCTCCTCAAGAAAATCTATATTTTTTTATTTTCAACAATTCGCTCAGGCTACTACGATGTCAGATGAATAATTGTAATACATATCATCTGAGTGTTTTCATTTTCTTTTCAATCTTGTAATCGAACAGATATACCATTGGAAATTTTAAAAATTGTCGCAGAAAAATTACATCAAATGGTTTACCTTCAGAAATTTCCAAAATTATCGCAGAACAATCACATCAAATGATATGCCTTCGGAAATTTTCAAAATTATCGCAGAACAATCACATCAAATGATATACCTTCGGAAATTTTCAAAACCATCGCAGAACAATCACATCAAATGAAATAACATCGGAAATTTTCAAAATTATCGCAGAACTTTGACATCATATGGTAAACCTTCGAATAGTTTCAAAATAACGGCAGAATAATCACATCAAATGATAAACTCTCGGAATCTTTCAAAATTATATAAGAACAATCACATCAAATGATATACCTTCGGAAATTTTCAAAATTATCGCAGAACAATCACATAAAACGCTATACCTCCCGAAATTTTCGAAATAATCGCAGAACAATCACTTCAAATGGTAAACCTTCTGAAAGATCCAAAATTATCGCAGAGCAACATCATCAAATGATAAACCCTCAGAAATTTTCAAAATTATCGCAGAACAATCACATTTTATTATATACCTTCGGAAATTTTCAAATTATCGCAAAACAATCACATCAAATGATATACCCTCGGAAATTTCATAAATTATCGCAGCACAATCACAGCAAATGATGTACCTTCGGAAATTTTCAAAACTATCGCAGAAATATCACACCAAATTATATACCTTCGGAAAATTTCAAAATTATCGCAGAAATATCACACCAAATGATATATCTTCGGAAATTTTAAAATTATCGCAGAACATTTACATCATCTGACATACTATCGGAAATTTTCAAAATTATCGCAGAGCAATCACACCAAATGATATGCCTTCGGAAATTTTTCATAATTATCGCAAAACAACCACATCAAATGATATACCTTCGAAAACTTTCAAAACTTTCGCAGATCAATTAAATTAATGATACACCTTCGGAAATATCCAAAATTATCACAGAACAATCACATCAAATGATATGCCTTCGGAAATTTTCAAAATTATCGCAGAACAATCACATCAAATGTAATACCTTCGGAAATTTTCAAAATTATCGCAGAGCACTCACATCAAATAATATTCCTTCGGAAATTTTCTAAATTATCGCAGAGCAATCACATCAAATGATATACCTTCGGAAACTTTCGAAATTATCGCAGAACAGTCACATCAAACGATATACTTCGAAAATTTTCAAAATTATCGGAGAACAATCACATCGAATGATAAACCTTCGGAAATTTTCAAAATTATCGCAAAGCAATCACATCAAATGATATACCTTCGGAATTTTCAAAACTATCGCAGAACATTCACATCAAATGATATGTCTTCGAAAATTTTCAAAATTATCGCAGAACAATGACACCAAATGATACACCTTCGAAAATTTCCAAAATTATCGCAGAACAATCACATCAAATGATACTCCTTCGGAAATTTTCAAAATTATTGCAGAAATATAACACAAAACGATATTGCTTCGGAAATTTTCAATATTATCGCAGAAATATCACATCAAATGATATGCCTTCGGAAAAATTAAAATTATCGTAGAACAATTACGTCATCTGACATACTTTCGAGAATTTTAAAAATTATCGCAGAACAATCAATACAAATGATTTGAATTCGGAAATTTTTCAAAATTATCGCAGAACAACCACACCAAATGATATACCTTCGGAAATTTTCAAAATTATCGCAGAACAATCACATCAAATGCTATACCTTCGGAAATTTCCAAAATGATCGTAGAACAGTCATATCAAATGATAAACCTTCGGAAATTTTCAAAATTATCGCAGATTAATCACATCAAATGATAAACCTTCGGAAATTTTCAAAATTACCGCAGAACATTAACATCAAATGGTATTACCTCGGAAATTTTCAAAATTATCACAGAACTTTGACACCAAATGGTAAACCTTCGAAAATTTTCAAAATTACGGCAGAACAATCACATCAAATGACAAACCTTCGAAAATTTTCAAAATTATCGCAGGACAATCACATAAATTACAAACCTTCGAAAATTTTCAAAATTTTCGCAGAACACTAACATCAGATGAAATAAAGTCGGAAATTTTCAAGATTATCGCAAATCAATAACATCAAATGATACACCTTCGGATATTTACAAAATTATCGCAGAAAAATCACATCAAATTATATACTTCGGAAATTTTCAAAATTTTCGCAGAACAATCACATCAAATGATATTCCTTCCAAAATTTTCAAAATTCTCGCGGAACAATCACATCAAATGATATACCATTGGAAATTTTAAAAACTGTCGCAGAACAATCAGATCAAATGGTTTACCTTCAGAAATTTCCAAAATTATCGCAGAACAATCACATCAAATAATATGCCTTCGGAAACTTTCAAAATTATATAAGAACAATCACATCAAATGATATACCTTCGGAAATTTTCAAAATTATCGCAGAACAATCACATCAAATGCTATACCTCCGGAAATTTTCGAAGTAATCGCAGTACAATCACTTCAAATGGTATACCTTCAGAAATTTCCAAAATTATCGCAGAGCAATCACATCAAATGATAAACATTCAGAAATTTACAAAATTATCGCAGAATAATCACATCTTATTTTATACCTTCGGAAATTTTCAAATTATCGCAGAACAATCACATCAAATGATAAACCCTCGGAAATTTCATAAATTATCGCAGCACAATCACACCAAATGATATACCTTCGGAAATATTCAAAACTATCGCAGAAATATCACACCAAATGATATGCCTTCGGAAACTTTCAAAATTATATAAGAACAATCACATCAAATGACATACCTTCGAAAACTTTCAAAATTATCGCAGAACAATCACATCAAATGATGTTTCTTCGCAAATTTCAAAATTATCGCAGAACTATCACATCAAATGATATACAGTTCATATGATATACAGTTCAGATATCTGCGACAGTTTTTAAAATTTCCAATGGTATATCATTTGATGTGATTGTTCCGCGAGAATTTTGAAAATTTTCGAAGGAATATCATTTGATGTGATTGTTCTGCGAAAATTTTGAAAATTTCCGAAGTATATAATTTGATGTGATTTTTCTGCGATAATTTTGTAAATATCCGAAGGTGTATCATTTGATGTTATTGATTTGCGATAATCTTGAAAATTTCCGACTTTATTTCATCTGATGTTAGTGTTCTGCGAAAATTTTGAAAATTTTCGAAGGTTTGTAATTTATGTGATTGTCCTGCGATAATTTTGAAAATTTTCGAAGGTTTGTCATTTGATGTGATTGTTCTGCCGTAATTTTGAAAATTTTCGAAGGTTTACCATTTGGTGTCAAAGTTCTGTGATAATTTTGAAAATTTCCGAGGTAATACCATTTGATGTTAATGTTCTGCGGTAATTTTGAAAATTTCCGAAGGTTTATCATTTGATGTGATTAATCTGCGATAATTTTGAAAATTTCCGAAGGTTTATCATTTGATATGACTGTTCTACGATCATTTTGGAAATTTCCGAAGGTATAGCATTTGATGTGATTGTTCTGCGATAATTTTGAAAATTTCCGAAGGTATATCATTTGGTGTGGTTGTTCTGCGATAATTTTGAAAAATTTCCGAATTCAAATCATTTGTATTAATTGTTCTGCGATAATTTTTAAAATTCTCGAAAGTATGTCAGATGACGTAATTGTTCTACGATAATTTTAATTTTTCCGAAGGCATATCATTTGATGTGATATTTCTGCGATAATATTGAAAATTTCCGAAGCAAATTTTCAAAATTATCGCAGAGCAATATCATCAAATGATAAACCTTCAGAAATTTTCAAAATTATCGCAGAATAATCACATCTTATTTTATACCTTCGGAAATTTTCAAATTATCGCAGAACAATCACATCAAATGATAAACCCTCGGAAATTTCATAAATTATCGCAGCACAATCACACCAAATGATATACCTTCGGAAATATTCAAAAC
Source organism: Nemotelus pantherinus (assembly GCA_963978885.1). Classification (NCBI taxonomy): domain Eukaryota; kingdom Metazoa; phylum Arthropoda; class Insecta; order Diptera; family Stratiomyidae; genus Nemotelus; species Nemotelus pantherinus. The sequence goes on along the minus strand of CAXBUK010000010.1, from coordinate 376,223 downwards.
TATCGCAGAAATATCACACCAAATGATATCCTTCGGAAAATTTCAAAACTATCGCAGAACAATCAAATCAAATGATATACCTTCGGAAATTGTAAAATTATCGCAGAACAATTACATCATCTGACATAGTTTCGGAAATTTTCAAAATTATCGCTGAACAATCACACCAAATGATATGCCTTCGGAAATTTTTCATAATTATCGATGAACAACCACATCCAATGATATACCTTCGAAAACTTTCAAAATTATCGCAGAACAATTAAATCAAATAATACACCTTCGGAAATTTTCAAAATCATCACAGAACAATCACATCAAATGATATTCCTTCGAAAATTTTCAAAATTTTCCCAGAAATATAACATCAAATTATATGTTTTAGCCAAATATTTATGAATATTAAACGAAACACGATTTTGAATTCTATAGCTTTATTACAATTAATTGAACAAAAACTCAACTTGATAATCACACCTTATTATAATAATCATACAAAAAATGATCCGAGTAATAATGCAATTAGCGACACGAATTCCAACAAGATGCGAAGTGAGCACGCTCGAAATTTCAACTGGCTGGCTCCTCAAGAAAATCTATATTTTTTTATTTTCAACAATTCGCTCAGGCTACTACGATGTCAGATGAATAATTGTAATACATATCATCTGAGTGTTTTCATTTTCTTTTCAATCTTGTAATCGAACATACTCCCCGCGGTGGTCCGCTGGGATCAGAGTTAATACCTGCAAAGATATGCTAAGCATTTTCTACCATCAATACTAAGTTACCGATTATCGAGTTTGTGATTGTTTCATCCTATATGAAACGTTGACTTTTCGTAGCTCGGGAGCAATTAGAATTCCAGGATCAAGACGCTGCTTTCGAAACCAAGAGTAATGTTAATGTTACCTGTGGCATTTCCTCCGTACAGGAACATCACATTCAGCAACAAAGGGTTATTCTTTTACGTGGCGCCCTGACTCGCCACCTCGACCAAGTGATACAAGGATAATAAGGAAAGGATTCGATATTTTCAATCGCATAAGGATGTGGGTGAAGGTAACAATGCATACTTCAATGTATTTAATTAGGTTTAAGCTGCTCTTCTAAAATTCATTAAAGTATTTATTATAAAGTGATATTAATTAATTATCATTTAAATTTATTATAAAGTAATATTAGTGTTTAATTTGTTATTATTTATCCATTGTTACAACTCACTGTTATTATTTGGGTTTACATTAATCTTGGGTTAATGTCGATAATCCAATTTTTATAATGTTCTATTATTTTTTTGAATAATTTCAACACTAATTGATCTTTTGACGTCGATTTGAAATTTCTTGAGTTTAGTCCGTATTGGGTATGGGCAACAATGCGATTTTTGAGATAGGACGTCCATATATTTTACCGTTTGAGAAGACCGTCACGACGCGAACCAATGAGTCTGTACCTGGATGCACTTCAATTATTCTGGCTAAGGGCCATTTATACGCGATTACCCGATCGTCTTTCAATATACATATGTTCTTCCGTGAGCCACTTAGGACGCGATTGTAATCATGATAAATAATCAGTTTTCCACCTTCGTCAAAACATTTGTACTAATCGTTGAACATATTGCCATCGGTCCAAATGATTTATACTCAAATTCAATAGATTCTCTTCCGGTGCTGCGATCAAAGATCCTCCGATGAGGAAATGTGCGGGTGTAAGTGCGTCAATGTCCATTGGATCGTCAGCAAGAGGGCATAGTGGGCGAGAATTGAGGCAAGCTTCGATTCCTATTAACACAGTTGTCATTTCTTCAAAAGTAAGAGCTGCTCCTCTAACAACTCGTCGTAGATGCGCTTTCACCGACTTGACTCCTGCCTCCCAGAGGCCTCCAAAATGTGAAGACGCAGAAGGGTTGAAATGCCACGTTATATTTTCCATTGCTAGCCTCTCTGCAGCACAGTTATTGTGAGATGCTATAATCCGCTTTAATTCTGCATTGGCTCCAATAAAATTTGATCCACAGTCACTGTAAAAATGGTTGCAAATTCCTCGACGCCCTATGAACCGTCTCAATGCTGCTAAAAAACTTGCAGTCGTAAGGTCAGAAACAAATTCAAGATGTATTGCTTTTACTGCCAAACAAATGAATATTGAAATATATCCCTTCTGTTATCTTCCACCACGTCCACGCCTATCCTTGTATTCGAACGGTCCACAATAATCGATGCCTGTATGTGTAAATGCTCTAGAAACATTTACTCTTGGCGTATGAAGGCTACCCATTAGTTGCTTCGATAATAAAGGTTTAGCTCTAAAACATTTGACACATTTGTGAATGTTACGTTTGATAGTGTTCCGTCCATTCAAGATCCAATAACGTTTTCAGATTGTGCTCAACATTAATTGTGTTTGGCCATGCAATGTCGTGTAATGAACTTGCTGAACAATTAGTTCAGTTAGTTTGCTACTTTTTGGCAAAATGATTGGAAATCTTTCGTCATATGACACAAATGCATTTGTTAAACGCCCGCCAACTCTTAAAACTCCGTCACCATCAAGAAAAGGGTGTAAGCGTAGTAACTTACTATGGTTGTTTAAACATTCTTTGTTTTGTAGATTTGAAATTTCTAACGCGAACTCCGTTTGCTGACTATATTTGATCCAAAACTGGAGTGATGGAGCCAATTCATTTGTTGTCAAATATCCTATTGGTTTGGCTTGCTTTCTTGCAACTGCAATAAAACGTAAACAGTATGCTGTTATCTTTATTAAACGAGCTAAACTTGAAAATTTATTCAGAAGGCCTGTTAGGTCAGAGTTATTATTCTTGATAGTATTAACCATTACATTTCGTTTGCTCTCTATCTTAGTGTCATAATATGTGTTGGCGATAGGCCAATGGTCTTGGCTTTGTGTCAGCCAATTAGGACCATTCCACCAAAGATTATTATTAAAGATTTCAGGTATATTAATTCCGCGTGACGCCAAATCAGCTGGGTTCTGCTTAGAAGGGACATGACGCCACGGTGTGTTACCAACTAAATTGAAAATTTCCGTCGTGCGATTGGCCACAAATATAGTCCATTTTGTTGGATGTCCTTTCAACCACGCTAATACAATCTCTGAATCAGTCCAAAGCCAAGATTCTAGAATTGGTAATTTAAATGATGATTTAACCTTAGCAACTAGCTTTGCAAGCAGCACTGCGCCACACAGTTCTAGTCGAGAAATTGAGACTAGTCGGACAGGAGCTAATTTAGCTTTCGAAATAATGAGATGTGCATAAGTATGGGTTTGGTTACGGGTAATAAGGTAAACTGCTGCAGCATACGCTTTAGATGAAGCATCGCTAAACCCATGAAGTTCAATTTTTGAATTAGTTCTATAATTAATCCATCGTGGTATACGTAAATTTTCTAATGTCTTCAGATTACTTCGAAATTCACTCCATAATTTAGTGATATCATTTGTCAACGGCTCATCCCAGCAAAGTCCGAGCAGCCAAAGTGACTGCAGAATAATTTTTGCTTTGACGATAACAGGTGCCAATAATCCCAATGGATCATATATTCTTGCAATGTCAGATAATATTTTTCGCTTCGAATATATTGCAGTTCCTTCGTCCAATTTGATGCAATAACTAAAATGGTCATGCAAAGGGTGCCATATTATACCGAGTGACTTGTGTTTTTGATCTAATTTTAAATCTAACGTTGGTTTCAATTCAATATCCTCAATCGGTAGGCCTTTCAAAATTCTAACATCATTACTGACCCACTTTCGAAGTGGGAAACATCCGTTTTGTAGCGCCTTGCGTGTCTCCTTCCGTTTATCTATTGCGTCTTGCAGAGTGTGGCCTCCAGACATCAAGTCGTCAACATAAAATTCATTTATTATTGAGTCGAATGCTTTGGGATGATGTGCTCGCTCGTCCTCGGCTAATTTATGTAAAGTGCGAATAGCCAGAAAGGGAGCGCAGGTTGTTCCAAATGTGATCGTTTTTAATGCATAGTCCTTTACATCGTCAGTAGGATGTGATCTCCATAAAATCCTCTGTCATTGTGCGTCCTCTTGATCGACCTTGATTTGGCGATACATTTTTGTAATATCGGCCACAAATGCGTACTTATACTGTCTCCAATTCATCAGAACAGTTACCAAATCATTCTGTATAGCTGGGCCGGTTAAAAGAGTTTCATTCAGTGATACTCCCGAGCTAGCCTTTTTCGATGCATCGAACACTACTCGACAGCTGCTGGTACTACTCTCCTTATGCACTGCGTGATGCGGCAGATAAGAGGCTTCGCATATATTTTGTTCTCCAATCACTTGATGCTCAGTTGTATCTTTGATAGATTCCATGTGTCCAAGATCCAAATACTCTTGTATGCATTTACTATATTCCGAATGCAGATTACTGTCCTTTTGAAAACGTCTTTCAAGTGCAAATAAACTTGCTAGCGCTATAGTTCGCGAATGTCCCAATGAGGTTTTACTAGTCTCACTTTAAAATGGTAGCTTTACAGTATAACGACCTGAAATGTCTCGCGTGGTATGTTGACGAAAGTGCGATTCACATAATTTTTCGTCAGCTGTAGCCTCTCGCTGTTGATTAACTTCTTCGAATTCCCAAAATTTTTTTAATTGCTCACTGATTGCAATGTCATCATTAACTTCAATTTTGAAACTTTGAAAGCTACTTGACAATACGTTATTTATCGAACCCCAAATAACCCAGCCTAGCTGAGAACGCTGAGCGATTGGCCCAGCTGCTAATCGTCGTGTTTCTCCCAGCATGATCTGTGCACATACATCAGCTCCTAAAATTAGGTCAATTTGTCCAGGACAATCGAAATGTGGATCGGCAAGTTCCAGGTTCTGAATTTGATCCCAATCAGATGTGATGATTGTCCGCGCTGGAATTAAATTCGTCAAACTGTCAAGAATTATTGCAACAAATTCTAATTCTTCGTTATATCTCGTGTGCACATTCATTTGTACCACTCCCTTCACAAGTGCGTTTGAAACTCCAATTCCTGAAATACTAATCGATGTTGATTTCCGTCGTTAGCCTATTTGCTGAGCAGCCATTTCAGTAATTAATGAAACCTGAGAGCCCTGATCAAGAAGAGCACGTAAAACGATGGGACCAGATTCGGAATTTACAGTTAAAAGAGCTGTGGCTAATAAAACTTCAGAATTCTTTAAAGGGATTGCGGCATCGGAATGTAATTGATTTACTTGCGATGTGGCACTAAGAAGTTGAGCGTTGCCAACTAGTTGAGCATTATCTCGATGTAATAGCGTGTGGTGGGCCTTTTTGCATTTGAAACACTTGTTTTTACTTGAACAGTTAACCGCATTATGTCCTTTATCTAAGCAATTTAAACAAAGGCCATTTCGCTTCACAATGTTAAATTTATCGCTGTGCGATAATGGTTTAAATTGTTCACAGTGTATTAGTCGATGAGGAGCACGACACTGTACACAGAGGTGCGATTGTACTTGCAAATAGTGTACATTTTGATTTCGAATAAACGAAGTATTACGACTTGTTCTAACATTTTCGACACCTGAGGCTTCCAGAGCGCCAAAACGATTATGTAAAAATGTTTGTAAATTTTCAAAAGAAAATAATTTCTCATTCAAAGCTTGCTCCTGCTCCCAGATCTGTCTTGATTCTTGTAACAGTCATTGTATTGTCAAATACACGACAGTGGATTGCCATAAATCTTCTATTTTCAAATTTTCTATAGATTGGACGCACTCGACAGTTCGATCCAGAAGGAGTTTCAACGCTGACGCTGACTCCATTGCATTATTGATGTTGAACAAACGTTTGAATTGCATGTTCCAAAGCACCCGTTTGTTGCCATATCTCTCATTGAGAAGTTGCCAGGCTGAGTCATAATTAGCGTCGGTAATGGCAAAATGGCGAAGTAAACTTTTTGCTTCTCCAGACAAATTAGATTTCAAATAATGCAATTTTTCAACTTTTGTCAATGACGGTCGATTATGAATGATTGAGATAAAAAGATCTCGAAACGACACCCAGGATTCATAATCACCACCAAACTTCGGAAGATTTATTCTAGGCAGTTTGATCTCCGTATTTTCAATCAGCTCTTTATCATGTGGATCAGTTCGTTGCCTTTCAAGCACCTTCCCTTTCAATTCAGTGTCTAAGCAATCTTCTATCTCAGACAAGAAATGTAAATGGAGAGTTTCAAATTGGTCATATTCGTTTTCGAAGTATGATGATTCAGCAAATTCTTCCTCAGTTAATGAGTTTTCAATATTTATGTTGTTCTCAACGAACCGGTTTTGAAGGTTTTCTATCTTTTGGATGAGATTGCGATAATATTTCTGAGTTTTACGAGATTTTCCATCTTTCGTGTAATTAATTTGGAGGCGCTTGAATTGCTCCAAAATATTTTGCTGTTGCAAAATTAATTTAGTTGGGGAAAAACTCATAACTGCAATGCAATAACTAATATCTGGGACGAACTACCGTTATTTATTAGATACCAAATGCGATTCGATTAGTCAGCAAAAAAATGCACAATGTACTATATATGCCCACTTCTTTAGTTCACTAGTTTCATTTTTCCAATATTTTAATGTCTTCAAATATACAGCAAATACTAAACACTTAGTCTCGAATGAACGGTTTCTAATTTGATTTGATTTGTTATGTGCACAATTCACTATACAACAATTCGAAACCGAATTAATTTAATCCCTAAGTTCTCAATATCGGCGATTGCACACTGTATTTTGGTGGTATTTGGTGGTATTAACAATGAAACTATGAGTTATAATATATTATTTATTATAATCATATGCGTGCATATGATTTATATTATATTTGCTATTGAAAATCATCTGATTTTTTTTTTATTTTTTAGATGTATATTATAATTGAGATATACATATTGATTAAATAAAATGACTTTGTATCATATAAAACAGGTAAATATGAATTAGAGTATTATCTGAATTGAAGTATGCATGCATGAGTTTATGGAAAATAGCAGATTTGAGTTACTGTACTTACTCTTTAGATTTTCCCTTTTATGACGAAAGTCACACACAAAAAAGAATCCAATGTTCAATAATCACTGTTTAACGCGAACCGAAACCGAACAATTTCCAAATCAACTATTCACTGTTCACATCACAGAAAATTAGCTAACAATCCGAAATTCGATTGACTACCTTTTGCTGCAAATAATATTCAAAGTTCGAACAATTACGATGTACCACAGATCCGGTTCGAAGGACCAAATGGTTAAGCCAAATATTTATGAATATTAAACGAAACACGATTTTGAATTCTATAACTTTAATACCGATTAATTGAACAAACACTCAACTTGATAATAACACCTAATTATAATAATCATACAAAAAATTATCCGAGTTATAATACAATTAGCGACACGAATTGAAGTGAGCACGCTCGAAATTTCAACTGGCTGGCTCCTCAAGAAAATCTATATTTTTTTATTTTCAACAATTCGCTCAGGCTACTACGATGTCAGATGAATAATTGTAATACATATCATCTGAGTGTTTTCATTTTCTTTTCAATCTTGTAATCGAACAGATATACCATTGGAAATTTTAAAAATTGTCGCAGAAAAATTACATCAAATGGTTTACCTTCAGAAATTTCCAAAATTATCGCAGAACAATCACATCAAATGATATGCCTTCGGAAATTTTCAAAATTATCGCAGAACAATCACATCAAATGATATACCTTCGGAAATTTTCAAAATCATCGCAGAACAATCACATCAAATGAAATAACATCGGAAATTTTCAAAATTATCGCAGAACTTTGACATCATATGGTAAACCTTCGAAAATTTTCAAAATAACCGCAGAATAATCACATCAAATGATAAACCTTCGAAAATTTTCAAAATTATCGCAGGACAATCACATTAAATGACAAACCTTCGAAAATTTTCAAAATTATCGCAGAACACTAACATCAGATGATATAAATTCGGAAATTTTCAAGATTATTTATTGCAAAACAATAGCATCCAATGATAAACCTTCGGATATTTACAAAATTATCGCAGAACAATCACATCAAATTATAAACTTCGGAAATTTTCAAAATTATCGCAGAACAATCACATTAAATGATATTCCATCGAAAATTTTCAAAATTCTCGCAGAAATATCACATCAAATGGTTTACCTTCGGAAATTTCCAAAATTATCGCAGAACAATCACATCAAATGATATGCCTTCGGAACCTTTCAAAATTATATAAGAACAATCACATCAAATGATATACCTTCGGAAATTTTCAAAATTATCGCAGAACAATCAGATCAAATTATATACCTTCGGAAATTTTCAAAATTATCTCAGAACAATCACATCAAATGACACACCTTCGAAAACTTTCAAAATTCTCGCAAAACAATCACATCAAATGATATACCTTCGCAAATTTCAAAATTATCGCAGAAATATCACATCAAATGATATACCTTCGGAAATTTTCAAAATTATCGCCGAACAATCACTTCAAATGGTATACCTTCTGAAAAATCCAAAATTATCGCAGAGCAACATCATCAAATGATAAACCCTCAGAAATTTTCAAAATTATCGCAGAACAATCACATTTTATTATATACCTTCCGAAATTTTCAAATTATCGCAAAACAATCACATCAAATGATATACCCTCGGAAATTTCATAAATTATCGCAGCACAATCACAGCAAATGATGTACCTTCGGAAATTTTCAAAACTATCGCAGAAATATCACACCAAATGATATACCTTCGGAAAATTTCAAAATTATCGCAGAAATATCACACCAAATGATATATCTTGGGAAATTTTAAAATTATAGCAGAACAATTACATCATCTGACATACTATCGGAAATTTTCAAAATTATCGCAGAGCAATCACACCAAATGATATGCCTTCGGAAATTTTTCATAATTATCGCAAAACAACCACATCAAATGATATACCTTCGAAAACTTTCAAAATTATCGCAGAAATATTAAATTAATGATACACCTTCGGAAATTTCAAAAATTATCGCAGAACAATAACATCAAATGATATACCTTCGGAAATTTTCAAAATTATCGCAGAACAATCACATCAAATGTAATACCTTCGGAAATTTTCAAAATTATCGCAGAGCAATTACATCAAATAATATTCCTTCGGAAACTTTCGAAATTATCGCAGAACAGTCACATCAAACGATATACTTCGAAAATTTTCAAAATTATCGGAGAACAATCACATCGAATGATAAACCTTCGGAAATTTTCAAAATTATCGCAGAGCGATCATATCAAATGATTTACCTTCGGAATTTTCAAAACTATCGCAGAACATTCACATCAAATGATATGTCTTCGAAAATTTTCAAAATTATCGCAGAACAATGACACCAAATGATACATCTTCGGAAATTTCCAAAATTATCGCAGAACAATCACATCAAATGATACTCCTTCGGAAATTTTCAAAATTATCGCAGAAATATAACACTAAACGATATTGCTTCGGAAATTTTCAAAATTATCGCAGAACAATCACATCAAATGATATGCCTTCGGAAAAATTAAAATTATCGTAGAACAATTACATCATCTGACATTCTTTCGAAAATTTTAAAAATTATCATAGAACAATCAATACAAATGATTTGAATTCGGAAATTTTTCAAAATTATCGCAGAACAACCACATCAAATGATATACCTTCGGAAATTTTCAAAATTATCGCAGAACAATCACATCAAATGCTATACCTTCGGAAATTTCCAAAATGATCGTAGAACAGTCATATCAAATGATAAAATTTCGGAAATTTTCAAAATTATCGCAGAGCAATCACATCAAATGATAAACCTTAGGAAATTTTCAAAATTACCGCAGAACATTAACATCAAATGGTATTACATCGGAAATTTTCAAAATTATCGCAGAACTTTGACATCAAATGGTAAACCTTCGAAAATTTTCAAAATTACGGCAGAACAATCACATCAAATGACAAACCTTCGAAAATTTTCAAAATTATCGCAGGACAATCACATAAATGACAAACCTTCGAAAATTTTCAAAATTATCGCAGAACACTAACATCAGATGAAATAAAGTCGGAAATTTTCAAGATTACCGCAAATCAATAACATCAAATGATACACCTTCGGATATTTACAAAATTATCGCAGAAAAATCACATCAAATTATATACTTCGGAAATTTTCAAAATTTTCACAGAACAATCACATCAAATGATATTCCTTCGAAAATTTTCAAAATTATCGCAGAACAATCACATCAAATGACATACCTTCGAAAACTTTCAAAATGATCGCAGAAAGATCACATCAAATGATATTTCTTCGCAAATTTCAAAATTATCGCAGAACTATCACATCAAATGATATACCTTCGGAAATTTTCAAAATTATCGCAGAAGAATCACTTCAAATGGTATACCTTCTGAAATTTCCAAAATTATCGCAGAGCAATATCATCAAATGATATACCTTCAGAAATTTTCAAAATTATCGCAGAATAATCACATCTTATTTTATACCTTCGGAAATTTTCAAATTATCGCAGAACAATCACATCAAATGATATACCCTCGGAAATTTCATAAATTATCGCAGCACAATCACACCAAATGATATACCTTCGGAAATGTTCAAAACTATCGCAGAAATATCACACCAAATGATATCCTTCGGAAAATTTCAAAACTATCGCAGAACAATCACATCAAATGATATACCTTCGGAACTTTTAAAATTATCGCAGAACAATTACATCATCTGACATAGTTTCGGAAATTTTCAAAATTATCGCTGAACAATCACACCAAATGATATGCCTTCGGAACTTTTTCATAATTATCGATTAACAACCACATCCAATGATATACCTTCGAAAACTTTCAAAATTATCGCAGAACAATTAAATCAAATAATACACCTTCGGAAATTTTCAAAATCATCGCAGAACAATCACATCAAATGATATTCCTTCGAAAATTTTCAAAATTATCCCAGAAATATCACATCAAATGATATGTTTTAGCCAAATATTTATGAATATTAAACGAAACACGATTTTGAATTCTATAGCTCGAAATTTCAACTGGCTGGCTCCTCAAGAAAATCGATATTTCTTTATTTTCAACAATTCGCTCAGGCTACTACGATGTCAGATGAATAATTGTAATACATATCATCTGAGTGTTTTCATTTTCTTTTCAATCTTGTAATCGAACATACTCCCCGCGGTGGTCCGCTGGGATCAGAGTTAATACCTGCAAAGATATGCTAAGCATTTTCTACCATCAATACTAAGTTACCGATTATCGAGTTTGTGATTGTTTCATCCTATATGAAACGTTGACTTTTCGTAGCTCGGGAGCAATTAGAATTCTAGGATCAAGACGCTGCTTTCGAAACCAAGAGTAATGTTAATGTTACCTGTGGCATTTCCTCCGTACAGGAACATCACATTCAGCAACAAAGGGTTATTCTTTTACGTGGCGCCCTGACTCGCCACCTCGACCAAATGATACAAGGATAATAAGGAAAGGATTCAATCGCATAAGGATGTGAGTCAAGGTAGCAATTCATACTTCAATGTATTTAATTAGGTTTAAGCTGCTCTTCTAAAATTCATTAAAGTATTTATTATAAAGTAATATTAATTAATAATCATTTAAGTTTATTATAAAGTAATATTAGTGTTTAATTTGTTACTATTTATCCATTGTTACAACTCACTGTTATTATTTGGGTTTACATTAATCTTGGGTTAATGTCGATTATCCAATTTTGTTTAATGTTCTATTATTTTTATGAATAATTTCAACACTAATTGATCTTTTGATGTCGATTTGAAATTTCTTGAGTTTAGTCCGTATTGGGTATGGACAACAATGCGATTTTTGAGATAGGACGTCCATATGTTTTACCGTTTGAGAAGACCGTCACGACGCGAACCAATGAGTCTGTACCTGGATGCACTTCAATTATTCTGGCTAAGGGCCATTTATACGCGATTACCCGATCGTCTTTCAATATACATATGTTCTTCCGTGAGCCACTTAGGACGCGATTGTAATCATGATAAATAATCAGTTTTCCACCTTCGCCAAAACATTTGTACTAATCGTTGAACATATTGCCATCGGTCCAAATGATTTATACTCAAATTCAATAGATTCTCTTCCGGTGCTGCGATCAAAGATCCTCCGATGAGGAAATGTGCGGGTGTAAGTGCGTTAATGTCCATTGGATCGTCAGCAAGAGGGCATAGTGGGCGAGAATTGAGGCAAGCTTCGATTCCTATTAACACAGTTGTCATTTCTTCAAAAGTAAGAGCTGCTCCTCTAACAACTCGTCGTAGATGCGCTTTCACTGACTTGACTCCTGCCTCCCAGAGGCCTCCGAAATGTGGGGACGCAGGAGGGTTGAAATGCCACGTTATATTTTCCATTGCTAGCCTCTCTGCAGCACAGTTATTGTGAGATGCTATAATCCGCTTTAATTCTGCATTGGCTCCAATAAAATTTGATCCACAGTCACTGTAAAAATGGTTGCAAATTCCTCGACGCCCTATGAACCGTCTCAATGCTGCTAAAAAACTTGCAGTCGTAAGGTCAGAAACAAATTCAAGATGTATTGCTTTTACTGCCAAACAAATGAATATTGAAATATATCCCTTCTGTTATCTTCCACCACGTCCACGCCTATCCTTGTATTAGAACGGTCCACAATAATCGGTGCCTGTATGTGTAAATGCTCTAGAAACATTTACTCTTGGCGTAGGAAGGCTACCCATTAGTTGCTTCGATAATAAAGGTTAAGCTCTAAAACATTTGACACATTTGTGAATGTCACGTTTGATAGTGTTCCGTCCATTCAAGATCCAATAACTTTTCAGATTGTGCTCAACATTAATTGTGTTTGGCCATGCAATGTCGTGTAATGAACTTGCTGAACAATTAGTTCAGTTAGTTTGCTACTTTTTGGCAAAATGATTGGAAATCTTTCGTCATATGACACAAATGCATTTGTTAAACGCCCGCCAACTCTTAAAACTCCGTCACCATCAAGAAAAGGGTGTAAGCGTAGTAACTTACTATGGTTGTTTAAACATTCTTTGTTTTGTAGAATTGAAATTTCTAACGCGAACTCCGTTTGCTGACTATATTTGATCCAAAACTGGAGTGATGGAGCCAATTCATTTGTTGTCAAATATCCTATTGGTTTGGCTTGCTTTCTTGCAACTGCAATAAAACGTAAACAGTATGCTGTTATCTTTATTAAACGAGCTAAACTTGAAAATTTATTCAGAAGGCCTGTTAGGTCAGAGTTATTATTCTTGATAGTATTAACCATTACATTTCGTTTGCTCTCTATCTTAGTGTCATAATATGTGTTGGCGATAGGCCAATGGTCTTGGCTTTGTGTCAGCCAATTAGGACCATTCCACCAAAGATTATTATTAAAGATTTCAGGTATATTAATTCCGCGTGACGCCAAATCAGCTGGGTTCTGCTTAGAAGGGACATGACGCCACGGTGTGTTACCAACTAAATTGAAAATTTCCGTCGTGCGATTGGCCACAAATATAGTCCATTTTGTTGGATGTCCTTTCAACCACGCTAATACAATCTCTGAATCAGTCCAAAGCCAAGATTCTAGAATTGGTAATTTAAATGATGATTTAACCTTAGCAACTAGCTTTGCAAGCAGCACTGCGCCACACAGTTCTAGTCGAGAAATTGAGACTAGTCGGACAGGAGCTAATTTAGCTTTCGAAATAATGAGATGTGCATAAGTATGGGTAATAAGGTAAACTGCTGCAGCATACGCTTTAGATGAAGCATCGCTAAACCCATGTAGTTCAATTTTTGAATTAGTTCTATAATTAATCCATCGTGGTATACGTAAATTTTCTAATGTCTTCAGATTACTTCGAAATTCACTCCATAATTTAGTGATATCATTTGTCAACGGCTCATCCCAGCAAAGTCCGAGCAGCCAAAGTGACTGCAGAATAATTTTTGCTTTGACGATAACAGGTGCCAATAATCCCAATGGATCATATATTCTTGCAATGACAGATAATATTTTTCGCTTCGAATATATTGCAGTTCCTTCGTCCAATTTGATGCAATAACTAAAATGGTCATGCAAAGGGTGCCATATTATACCGAGTGACTTGTGTTTTTGATCTAATTTTAAATCTAACGTTGGTTTCAATTCGATATCCTCAATCGGTAGGCCTTTCAAAATTCTAACATCATTACTGACCCACTTTCGAAGTGGGAAACATCCGTTTTGTAGCGCCTTGCGTATCTCCTTCCGTTTATCTATTGCGTCTTGCAGAGTGTGGCCTCCAGACATCAAGTCGTCAACATAAAATTCATTTATTATTGAGACGAATGCTTTGGGATGATGTGCTCGCTCGTCCTCGGCTAATTTATGTAAAGTGCGAATAGCCAGAAAGGGAGCGCAGGTTGTTCCAAATGTGATCGTTTTTAATGCATAGTCCTTTACATCGTCAGTAGGATGTGATCTCCATAGAATCCTCTGCCATTGTGCGTCCTCTTGATCGACATTGATTTGGCGATACATTTTTGTAATATCGGCCACAAATGCGTACTGATACTGTCTCCAATTCATCAGAACAGTTACCAAATCATTCTGTATAGCTGGGCCGGTTAAAAGAGTTTCATTCAGTGATACTCCCGAGCTAGCCTTTTTCGATGCATCGAACACTACTCGACAGCTGCTGGTACTACTCTCCTTATGCACTGCGTGATGCGGCAGATAAGAGGCTTCGCATATATTTTGTTCTCCAATCACTAGATGCTCAGTTGTATCTTTGATAGATTCCATGTGTCCAAGATCCAAATACTCTTGTATGCATTTACTATATTCCGAATGCAGATTACTGTCCTTTTGAAAACGTCTTTCAAGTGCAAATAAATTGCTAGCGCTATAGTTCGCGAATGTCCCAATGAGGTTTTACTAGTCTCACTTTTAAATGGTAGCTTTACAGTATAACGACCTGAAATGTCTCGCGTGGTATGTTGACGAAAGTGCGATTCACATAATTCTTCGTCAGCTGTAGCCTCTCGCTGTTGATTAACTTCTTCGAATTCCCAAAATTTTTTTAATTGCTCACTGATTGCAATGTCATCATTAACTTCAATTTTGAAACTTTGAAAGCTACTTGATAATACGTTATTTATCGAACCCCAAATAACCCAGCCTAGCTGAGTACGCTGAGCGATTGGCCCAGCTGCTAATCGTCGTGTTTCTCCCAGCATGATCTGTGCACATACATCAGCTCCTAAAATTAGGTCAATTTGTCCAGGACAATCGAAATGTGGATCGGCAAGTTCCAGGTTCTGAATTTGATCCCAATCAGATGTGATGATTGTCCGCGCTGGAATTAAATTCGTCAATCTGTCAAGAATTATTGCAACAAATTCTAATTCTTCGTTATATCTCGTGTGCACATTCATTTGTACCACTCCCTTCACAAGTGCGTTTGAAACTCCAATTCCTGAAATACTAATCGATGTTGATTTCCGTCGTTAGCCTATTTGCTGAGCAGCCATTTCAGTAACTAATGAAACCTGAGAGCCCTGATCAAGAAGAGCACGTAAAACGATGGGACCAGATTCGGAATTTACAGTTAAAAGAGCTGTGGCTAATAAAACTTCAGAATTCTTTAAAGGGATTGCGGCATCGGAATGTAATTGATTTACTTGCGATGTGGCACTAAGAAGTTGAGCGTTTCCAACTAGTTGAGCATTATCTCGATGTAATAGCGTGTGGTGGGCCTTTTTGCATTTGAAACACTTGTTTTTACTTGAACAGTTAACCGCATGATGTCCTTTATCTAAGCAATTTAAACAAAGGCCATTTCGCTTCACAATGTTAAATTTATCGCTGTGCGATAATGGTTTAAATTGTTCACAGTGTATTAGTCGATGAGGAGCACGACACTGTACACAGAGGTGCGATTGTACTTGCAAATAGTGTACATTTTGATTTCAAATAAACGAAGTATTACGACTTGTTCTAACATTTTCGACACCTGAGGCTTCCAGAGCGCCAAAACGATTATGTAAAAATGTTTGTAAATCTTCAAAAGAAAATAATTTCTCATTCAAAGCTTGCTCCTGCTCCCAGTTCTGTCTTGATTCTTGTAGCAGTCATTGTATTGTCAAATACACGAGAGTGGATTGCCATAAATCTTCTATTTTCAAATTTTCTATAGATTGGACGCACTCGACAGTACAATCCAGAAGGAGTTTCAACGCTGACGCTGACTCCATTGCATTATTGATGTTGAACAAACGTTTGAATTGCATGTTCCAAAGCACCCGTTTGTTGTCATATCTCTCATTGAGAAGTTGCCAGGCTGAGTCATAATTAGCGTCGGTAATGGCAAAATGGCGAAGTAAACTTTCTGCTTCTCCAGACAAATTAGATTTCAAATAATGCAATTTTTCAACTTTGGTCAATGACGGTCGATTATGAATGATTGAGATAAAAAGATCTCGAAACGACACCCAGGATTCATAATCACCACCAAACTTCGGAAGATTTATTCTAGGCAGTTTGATCTCCGTATTTTCAATCAGCTCTTTATCATATGGATCGAACCGAAATCAAACAATTTCCAAATCAACTATTCACTGTTCACATCACAGAAAATTAGCTAACAATCCGAAATTCGATTGACTACCATTTGCTGCTAATAATATTCAAAGTTCGAACAATTACGATGTACCACAGATCCGGTCCGAAGGACCAAATAGTTTAGCCAAATATTTATGAATATTAAACGAAACACGATTTTGAATTCTATAGCTTTATTACCGATTAATTGAACAAAAACTCAACTTGATAATCACACCTAATTATAATAATCATACAAAAAATTATCCAAGTTATAATACAATTAGCGACACGAATTCCAACAAGATGCGAAGTGAGCACGCTCGAAATTTCAACTGGCTGGCTCCTCAAGAAAATCTATATTTTTTTATTTTCAACAATTCGCTCAGGCTACTACGATGTCAGATGAATAATTGTAATACATATCATCTGAGTGTTTTAATTTTCTTTTCAATCTTGTAATCGAACAGATATACCATTGGAAATTTTAAAAATTGTCGCAGAAAAATTACATCAAATGGTTTACCTTCAGAAATTTCCAAAATTATCGCAGAACAATCCCATCAAATGATATGCCTTCGGAAATTTTCAAAATTATCGCAGAACAATCACATCAAATGATATAACTTCGGAAATTTTCAAAACCATCGCAGAACAATCACATCAAATGAAATAACATCGGAAATTTTCAAAATTATCGCAGAACTTTGACATCATATGGTAAACCTTCGAACATTTTCAAAATAACGGCAGAATAATCACATCAAATGGTAAACCTTCGAAAATTTTCAAAATTATCGCAGGACAATCACATTAAATGACAAACCTTCGAAAATTTTCAAAATTATCGCAGAACACTAACATCAGATGATATAAATTCGGAAATTTTCAAGATTATTGCAAAACAATAACATCAAATGATAAACCTTCGGATATTTACAAAATTATCGCAGAACAATCACATCAAATTATATGCTTCGGAAATTTTCAAAATTATCGCAGAACAATCGCATCAAATGATATTCCTTCGAAAATTTTCAAAATTCTCGCAGAACAATCACATCAAATGGTTTACCTTCGGAAATTTCCAAAATTATCGCAGAACAATCACATCAAATGATATGCCTTCGGAAACTTTCAAAATTATATAAGAACAATCACATCAAATGATATACCTTCGGAAATTTTCAAAATTATCGCAGAACAATCACATAAAATGCTATACCTCCCGAAATTTTCGAAATAATCGCAGAACAATCACTTCAAATGGTATACCTTCAGAAATTTCCCAAATTATCCCAGAGAAATCACATCAAATGATAAACCTTCAGAAATTTTCAAAATTATCGCAGAACAATCAGATCAAATTATATACCTTCGGAAATTTTCAAAATTATCTCAGAACAATCACATCAAATGGCATACCTTCGAAAACTTTCAAAATTATCGCAAAACAATCACATCAAATGATATACCTTCGCAAATTTCAAAATTATCGCAGAACTATCACATCAAATGATATACCTTCGGAAATTTTCAAAATAATCGCAGAACAATCACTTCAAATGGTATACCTTCTGAAAAATCCAAAATTATCGCAGAGCAACATCATCAAATGATAAACCCTCAGAAATTTTCAAAATTATCACAGAACAATCTCATTTTATTATATACCTTCGGAAATTTTCAAATTATCGCAAAACAATCACATCAAATGATATACCCTCGGAAATTTCATAAATTATCGCAGCACAATCACAGCAAATGATGTACCTTCGGAAATTTTCAAAACAATCGCAGAAATATCACACCAAATGATATACCTTCGGCAAACTTCAAAATTATCGCAGAAATATAACACCAAATGATATATCTTCGGAAATTTTAAAATTATCGCAGAACAATTACATCATCTGACATACTATCGGAAATTTTCAAAATTATCGCAGAGCAATCACACCAAATGATATGCCTTCGGAAATTTTTCATAATTATCGCAAAACAACCACATCAAATGATATACCTTCGAAAACTTTCAAAATTATCGCAGAACAATTAAATTAATGATACACCTTCGGAAATTTCCAAAATTATCGCAGAACAATCACATCAAATGATATGCCTTCGGAAATTTTCAAAATTATCGCAGAACAATCACATCAAATGTAATACCTTCGGAAATTTTCAAAATTATCGCAGAGCAATCACATCAAATAATATTCCTTCGGAAATTTTCAAAATTATCGCAGAGCAATCACATCAAATGATATACCTTCGGAAATTTTCGAAATTATCGCAGAACAGTCACATCAAACGATATACTTCGAAAATTTTCAAAATTATCGGAGAACAATCACATCAAATGATAGACCTTCGGAAATTTTCAAAATTATCGCAGAGCAATCACATCAAATGATATACCTTCGGAATTTTCAAAACTATCGCAGAACATTCACATCAAATGATATGTCTTCGAAAATTTTCAAAATTATCGCAGAACAATGACACCAAATGATACACCTTCGGAAATTTTCAAAATTATCGCAGAACAATCACATCAAATGTAATACCTTCGGAAATTTTCAAAATTATCGCAGAGCAATCACATCAAATAATATTCCTTCGGAAATTTTCAAAATTATCGCAGAGCAATCACATCAAATGATATACCTTCGGAAATTTTCGAAATTATCGCAGAACAGTCACATCAAACGATATACTTCGAAAATTTTCAAAATTATCGGAGAACAATCACATCAAATGATAGACCTTCGGAAATTTTCAAAATTATCGCAGAGCAATCACATCAAATGCTATACCTTCGGAAATTTCCAAAATGATCGTAGAACAGGCATATCAAATGATAAACCTTCGGAAATTTTCAAAATTATCGCAGAGCAATCACATCAAATGATAAACCTTAAAAAATTTTCAAAATTACCGCAGAACATTAACATCAAATGGTATTACATCGGAAATTTTAAAAATTATCGCAGAAATTTGACATTTAATGGTAAACCTTCGAAAATTTTCAAAATTACGGCAGAACAATCACATCAAATGACAAACCTTCGAAAATTTTCAAAATTATCGCAGGACAATCACATAAATGACAAACCTTCGAAAATTTTCAAAATTATCGCAGAACACTAACATCAGATGAAATACAGTCGGAAATTTTCAAGATTATCGCAAATCAATAACATCAAATGATACACCTTCGGATATTTACAAAAGTATCGCAGAAAAATCACATCAAATTATATACTTCGGAAATTTCCAAAATTTTCGCAGAACAATCACATCAAATGATATTCCTTCGAAAATTTTTAAAATTCTCGCAGAACAATCACATCAAATGATATCATCATCATCGCGGCACTACAGCCCGAATCGAGCCTTAGCCTCCTTAATAATTCGCCTCCATTCGTCTCGGTTCAGTGACCGCGTCCTCCAGTTCGGTGCTCCCAAAAGCGACCTGCTGTCAGCATCTATCGAGTCCTCCCATCGCTTGCGCGGCTTACCGACTGGCCTGGCTCCGCTCGCTCGCCCCTTGAGAGATCTTTTGGGGACTCGATTGTCGCTCATTCGTTCGACGTGGCCAGCCCATTGTAGTTTTTGGAGTCGTATGACGGTAGAGACTTCCGGCTCGTCATACATGGTATACAGCTCGTTGTTGTATCGGATTCGCCATCCATCTTCTTCCCGTATTGGACCGAGGATCCTTCGCAGTACCCTTCTCTCGAACGTGTTCAAGGCTTTTTCAGACACCTGGGTCATTGTCCAGGTTTCGCTTCCGTAGCATAGCACAGGTCTAATAATAGTTTTATAAATCCGAAGCTTCGTATTCCTGTGTACGCATCGAGATTTTAAAGTGGGAAGCACCGAAAAGAATGTCTTATTGGCTAATTGAATCCGTCGTTTGATTTCGTCAAGCTCATTCCCATCCTTCGAGAGGTTCGTCCCTAGGTATACGAAGTTGTCTACATTTTCAAGGTTATAGTCCCCTATCGTTATGTTTTGTCTTATTGGCGTCCTTTTCCTTGATTGAGTCATAACTTTAGTTTTTTGTTCGTTAATTTGAAGACCAACTTCCTTGGCGGTTTCGTCTAGAGCTACAAATACTTCCTTGGCGTCGTTGAACGAACGTGACATAATATTGATGTCATCAGCGTAAGCTACTAGCTGTGTCGTCTTAAATAATAAAGTTCCTCTCGTGTCAACGGGGATTTTTCTGATGACATACTCAAGCGCTAAGTTAAAGAGTACCGGAGCTAATCCATCCCCTTGTTTTAGCCCAGTATTCGTCGAAAACGAGTTGGTCATATTATTCTGAATCAGCACTTGTGACGTGGAGTCGGTCATGGTCATTTTCACCAGTCGTACCAACTTTGCTGGGATTCCGAACTGCAGCATGATGTTATATAATGCAGTTCGGTTGATGCTGTCGTACGCTTGTTTGAAGTCGACGAATATTTGATGGACATCAATGTTGAATTCCCAGCATTTTTCCAAAATTTGTTTGACCGTGAATATTTGGTCAGTTGTCGATCTTCCACGTCTGAAACCACCTTGATATTCACCAAGAATTTTCTCAGCGTGATGGGAAATCCTTAACTCTAAAATTTTTGTCAAGAGCTTGTACGACGTACAAAGTAGTGATATGCCCCTGTAGTTTTCGCATAGCAATTTATCTCCTTTCTTGTGAATGGGACATATAACGCTTTTTCGCCACTCATCCGGCATCGTTTCTTGTTGCCAGATGCTTGTCACCAATCCATGGATTGCCCTTAAAACGGAAATCCCGCCTGTCTTCAGGAGCTCCGCGGGGATACCATCGATGCCCGGTGCTTTGTTGGGTTTCAAGCGGTCCATGGCCTGTCGGACTTCATCCAGTGTAGGGGGGTGAGATGAGGCACTGTCAAGGTATGTGCCAATTAATGATGGCGATTCGTCGGGTGCGGGGACATTTCCGTTCAGTAATTGCTGGAAATAGGACGCCCATCTTTCCTTCACCTGTTCTGAGCCACTTATGATGCTTCCATCGGCAGCCCTACATAGGCTAGTTCGTGGTTTAAAGCCTTGCTTTAAGTGTCTCACTACTTTGTACGCTTGTCGAGTGTTGTTAGCCATAAAGTTGTCATTCATGTTATTCAGCATGGTGTCAAAATGCTTTCGTTTCTTACGTCTAATTATTCTATTAGCTACTCTCCGAAGATCGTCATATTTTTCTTTTTTGGCTCTGGTCGGTCGTTCAATGTGGATTTTGTAGGCCGCATTCTTTTCATCCAACGCTGCTTGACATTCCTCGTCGAACCATTCATTTCTGCGTTGCCCGGCTGTATATCCCACTACTTTTTCGGCTGCTGCGTTCACTGCGCTTTTGATAGTAGTCCAAACATCGTTGATAGACGTGGTGTTAGGCGTGGAAGCTAGTTCCATTTCCAGAGCAGATCTATATTCGGCTTCCATCGTCTTGTTTCGAAGCTTGTCGACATCGAACTTGCGTCTTGAGCTTGCTCTGGCTTCATACGACAGTGATATTCGACATCGATATCGAGTCTTGACTAAGTAGTGGTCGGAGTCGCAGTTGGCTCCACGGAAGGTTCGCACATCTAAAATATTAGAGGCCCACCTTTTCTGAATCAGAATATGATCAATCTGATTAAAGGTGTGGCCGTCGGGGGATGCCCATGTCCTTTTATGGATGTCACGATGCGGGAAGCACGTGGAGCTTACGACGAGATTTCTGCTACTCGCAAAGTCGACCAGTCGTTGTCCATTGTCGTTGCAAAGGTCGTGAAGACTAAATTGGCCGGTGGTTCCGCGGTGTGTTTCCTCCTTTCCAACCTTTGCGTTGAAGTCGCCCAGCAGGATTTTAACATCATTTGATGGCAGAGAATCATATAACCTTTCCAGAAGGTTATAAAAATTATCTTTCACTGCCTCATCCTTATCTTCAGTAGGGGCATGAACGTTAATGAGCCAGACGTTAAAAAACTTTGCACGAATGCGGATCGCACACAATCTTTCGTTGACAGGCTTGAAGTCGATTACTAGCGGTTTCATTTTTTTGTCCACGATGAAGGCCACTCCAAATTCGTGACTTCCCGATGACTTCCCGCTTTTGAAGATTGTGTACGATCTTATGTCCATAATCTCGGCACCAAACAGTTTCGTTTCCTGGACAGCGAGAATGTTTATTTTGTAGTGATTGACCTGTTCCAGGAGGGCTTTGATGGCCCCCGGTCTGTACAGGGTTCGCACGTTCCAGGTTCCAATAGAGTAGTCCATATTTCGTTTGCGTGGTCGTTTCCGTTGATCCAATCCAAGTATCCGAGGCGAAGTATCAGGTTCCTGAATAAGTGAAGTTTTACGGGAATGGGTTATTGGCCCATTGCCCAACCCCCAACCTGGAGGGCCAGTCTGGTTAATGTTCCCGATTTAAGGCGCATATATCAAATGATATACCATTGGAAATTTTAAAAACTGTCGCAGAACAATCAGATCAAATGCTTTACCTTCGGAAATTTCCAAAATTATCGCAGAACAATCACATCAAATGATATGCCTTCGGAAACTTTCAAAATTATATAAGAACAATCACATCAAATGATATACCTTCGGAAATTTTCAAAATTATCGCAGAACAATCACATAAAATCCTATACCTCCCGAAATTTTCGAAATAATCGCAGAACAATCACTTCAAATGGTATACCTTCAGAAATTTCCCAAATTATCCCAGAGAAATCACATCAAATGATAAACCTTCAGAAATTTTCAAAATTATCGCAGAACAATCAGATCAAATTATATACCTTCGGAAATTTTCAAAATTATCTCAGAACAATCACATCAAATGACATACCTTCGAAAACTTTCAAAATTATCGCAAAACAATCACATCAAATGATATACCTTCGCAAATTTCAAAATTATCGCAGAACTATCACATCAAATGATATACCTTCGGAAATTTTCAAAATTATCGCAGAACAATCACTTCAAATGGTATACCTTCTGAAAAATCCAAAATTATCGCAGAGCAACATCATCAAATGATAAACCCTCAGAAATTTTCAAAATTATCGCAGAACAATCACATTTTATTATAAACCTTCGGAAATTGTCAAATTATCGCAAAACAATCACATCAAATGATATACCCTCGGAAATTTCATAAATTATCGCAGCACAATCACAGCAAATGATGTACCTTCGGAAATTTTCAAAACTATCGCAGAAATATCACACCAAATGATATACCTTCGGCAAATGTCAAAATTATCGCAGAAATATAACACCAAATGATATATCTTCGGAAATTTTAAAATTATCGCAGAACAATTACATCATCTGACATACTATCGGAAATTTTCAAAATTATCGCAGAGCAATCACACCAAATGATATGCCTTCGGAAATTTTTCATAATTATCGCAAAACAACCACATCAAATGATATACCTTCGAAAACTTTCAAAATTATCGCAGAACAATTAAATTAATGATACACCTTCGGAAATTTCCAAAATTATCGCAGAACAATCACATCAAATGATATGCCTTCGGAAATTTTCAAAATTATCGCAGAACAATCACATCAAATGTAATACCTTCGGAAATTTTCAAAATTATCGCAGAACAATCACATCAAATAATATTCCTTCGGAAATTTTCAAAATTATCGCAGAGCAATCACATCAAATGATATACCTTCGGAAATTTTCGAAATTATCGCAGAACAGTCACATCAAACGACATACTTCGAAAATTTTCAAAATTATCGCAGAACAATGACACCAAATGATACACCTTCAGAAATTTCCAAAATTATCGCAGAACAATCACATCAAATGATACACCTTCGGAAATTTTCAAAATTATCGCAGAAATATCACACCAAACGATATTGCTTCGGAAATTTTCAAAATTATCGCAGAACAATCACATCAAATGATATGCCTTCGGAAAAATTAAAATTATCGTAGAACAATTACATCATCTGACATTCTTTTGAAAATTTTAAAAATTAACACAGAATAATCAATACAAATGATTTGAATTCGGAAATTTTTCAAAATAATCGCAGAACAACCACATCAAATGATATACCTTCGGAAATTTTCAAAATTATCGCAGAACAATCACATCAAATGCTATACCTTCGGAAATTTCCAAAATGATCGTAGAACAGTCATATAAATTGATAAACCTTCAGAAATTTTCAAAATTATCGCAGAGCAATCACATCAAATGATAAACCTTAAGAAATTTTCAAAATTACCGCAGAACATTAACATCAAATGGTATTACATCGGAAATTTTCAAAATTATCGCAGAACTTTGACATCAAATGGTAAACCTTCGAAAATTTTCAAAATTACGGCAGAACAATCACATCAAATGACAAACCTTCGAAAATTTTCAAAATTATCGCAGGACAATCACATAAATGACAAACCTTCGAAAATTTTCAAAATTATCGCAGAACACTAACATCAGATGAAATAAAGTCGGAAATTTTCAAGATTATCGCAAATCAATAACATCAAATGATACACCTTCGGATATTTACAAAAGTATCGCAGAAAAATCACATCAAATTATATACTTCGGATATTTCCAAAATTTTCACAGAACAATCACATCAAATGATATGCCTTCGGAAACTTTCAAAACTATATAAGAACAATCACATCAAATGATATACCTTCGGAAATTTTCCAAATTATCGCAGAACAATCACATCAAATGCTATACCTCCGGAAATTTTCGAAATAATCGCAGAACAATCACTTCAAATGGTATACCTTCAGAAATTTCCAAAATTATCGCAGAGCAATCACATCAAATGATAAACATTCAGAAATTTACAAAATTATCGCAAAACAATCAAATCAAATGATATACCTTCGGAAATTTTCAAAATTATCGCAGAACAATCACATCAAATGACATACCTTCGAAAACTTTCAAAATGATCGCAGAAAGATCACATCAAATGATATTTCTTCGCAAATTTCAAAATTATCGCAGAACTATCACATCAATTGATATACCTTCGGAAATTTTCAAAATTATCGCAGAATAATCACTTCAAATGGTATACCTTCTGAAATTTCCAAAATTATCGCAGAGCAATATCATTAAATGATAAACTTTCAGAAATTTTCAAAATTATCGCAGAATAATCACATCTTATTTTATACCTTCGGAAATTTTCAAATTATCGCAGAACAACCACATTTAATGATATACCTTCGAAAACTTTCAAAATTATCGCAGAACAATTAAATCAAATAATACACCTTCGGAAATTTTCAAAATCATCGCAGAACAATCACATCAAATGATATTCCTTCGAAAATTTTCAAAATTATCCCAGAAATATCACATCAAATGATATGTTTTAGCCAAATATTTATGAATATTAAACGAAACACGATTTTGAATTCTACAGCTTTATTACAATTAATTGAACAAAAACTCAACTTGATAATCACACCTTATTATAATAATCATACAAAAAATGATCTGAGTAATAATACAATTAGCGACACGAATTCCAACAAGATGCGAAGTGAGCACGCTCGAAATTTCAACTGGCTGGCTCCTCAAGAAAATCTATATGTTTTTATTTTCAACAATTCGCTCAGGCTACTACGATGTCAGATGAATAATTGTAATACATATCATCTGAGTGTTTTCATTTTCTTTTCAATCTTGTAATCGAACATACTCCCCGCGGTGGTCCGCTGGGATCAGAATTAATACCTGCAAAGATATGCTAAGCTTTTTCTACCATCAATTCTAAGTTACCGATTATCGAGTTTGTGATTGTTTCATCCTATATGAAACGTTGACTTTTCGTAGTTCGGGAGCAATTAGAATTCCAGGATCAAGACGCTGCTTTCGAAACCAAGAGTAATGTTAATGTTACCTGTGGCATTTCCTCCGTACAGGAACATCACATTCAGCAACAAAGGGTTATTCTTTTACGTGGCGCCCTGACTCGCCACCTCGACCAAGTGATACAAGAATAACAAGGAAAGGATTCGATATTTTCAATCGCATAAGGATGTGAGTGAAGGTAGCAATGCATACTTCAATGTATTTAATTAGGTTTTAGCTGCTCTTCTAAAATTCATTAAAGTATTTATTATAAAGTAATATTAATTAATAATCATTTAAGTTTATTATAAAGTAATATTAATGTTTAATTTGTTATTATTTATCCATTGTTACAACTCACTGTTATTATTTGGGTTTACATTAATCTTGGGTTAATGTCGATAATCCAATTTTGTTTAATGTTCTATTATTTTTTTGAATAATTTCAACACTAATTGATCTTTTGACGTCGATTTGAAATTTCTTGAGTTTAGTACGTATTGGGTATGGACAACAATGCGATTTTTGAGATAGGACGTCCATATGTTTTACCGTTTGAGAAGACCGTCACGACGCGAACCAATGAGTCTGTACCTGGATGCACTTCAATTATTCTGGCTAAGGGCCATTTATACGCGATTACCCGATCGTCTTTCAATATACATATGTTCTTCCGTGAGCCACTTAGGACGCGATTGTAATCTTGATAAATAATCAGTTTTCCACCTTCGCCAAAACATTTGTACTAATCGTTGAACATATTGCCATCGGTCCAAATGATTTATACTCAAATTCAATAGATTCTCTTCCGGTGCTGCGATCAAAGATCCTCCGATGAGGAAATGTGCGGGTGTAAGTGCGTCAATGTCCATTGGATCGTCAGCAAGAGGGCATAGTGGGCGAGAATTGAGGCAAGCTTCGATTCCTATTAACACAGTTGTCATTTCTTCAAAAGTAAGAGCTGCTCCTCTAACAACTCGTCGTAGATGCGCTTTCACTGACTTGACTCCTGCCTCCCAGAGGCCTCCAAAATGTGGGGACGCAGGAGGGTTGAAATGCCACGTTTTTTTTTCCATTGCTAGCCTCTCTGCAGCACAGTTATTGTGAGATGCTATAATCCGCTTTAATTCTGCATTGGCTCCAATAAAATTTGATCCACAGTCACTGTAAAAATGGTTGCAAATTCCTCGACGCCCTATGAACCGTTTCAATGCTGCTAAAAAACTTGCAGTCGTAAGGTCAGAAACAAATTCAAGATGTATTGCTTTTACTGCCAAACAAATGAATATTGAAATATATCCCTTCTGTTATCTTCCACCACGTCCACGCTTATCCTTGTATTCGAACGGTCCACAATAATCGATGCCAGTATGTGTAAATGCTCTAGAAACATTTACTCTTGGCGTAGGAAGGCTACCCATTAGTTGCTTCGATAATAAAGGTTTAGCTCTAAAACATTTGACACATTTGTGAATGTCACGTTTGATAGTGTTCCGTCCATTCAAGATCCAATAACGTTTTCAGATTGTGCTCAACATTAATTGTGTTTGGCCATGCAATGTCGTGTAATGAACTTGCTGAACAATTAGTTCAGTTAGTTTGCTACTTTTTGGCAAAATGATTGGAAATCTTTCGTCATGTGACACAAATGCATTTGTTAAACGCCCGCCAACTCTTCAAACTCCGTCACCATCAAGAAAAGGGTGTAAGCGTAGTAACTTACTATGGTTGTTTAAACATTCTTTGTTTTGTAGAATTGAAATTTCTAACGCGAACTCCGTTTGCTGACTATATTTGATCCAAAACTGGAGTGATGGAGCCAATTCATTTGTTGTCAAATATCCTATTGGTTTGGCTTGCTTTCTTGCAACTGCAATAAAACGTAAACAGTATGCTGTTATCTTTATTAAACGAGCTAAACTTGAAAATTTATTCAGAAGGCCTGTTAGGTCAGAGTTATTATTCTTGATAGTATTAACCATTACATTTCGTTTGCTCTCTATCTTAGTGTCACAATATGTGTTGGCGATAGGCCAATGGTCTTGGCTTTGTGTCAGCCAATTAGGACCATTCCACCAAAGATTATTATTAAAGATTTCAGGTATATTAATTCCGCGTTGCGCCAAATCAGCTGGGTTCTGCTTAGAAGGGACATGACGCCACAGTGTGTTACCAACTAAATTGAAAATTTCCGTCGTGCGATTGGCCACAAATATAGTCCATTTTGTTGGATGTCCTTTCAACCACGCTAATACAATCTCTGAATCAGTCCAAAGCCAAGATTCTAGAATTGGTAATTTAAATGATGATTTAACCTTAGCAACTAGCTTTGCAAGCAGCACTGCGCCACACAGTTCTAGTCGAGAAATTGAGACTAGTCGGACAGGAGCTAATTTAGCTTTCGAAATAATGAGATGTGCATAAGTATGGGTAATAAGGTAAACTGCTGCAGCATACGCTTTAGATGAAGCATCGCTAAACCCATGTAGTTCAATTTTTGAATTAGTTCTATAATTAATCCATCGTGGTATACGTAAATTTTCTAATGTCTTCAGATTACTTCGAAATTCACTCCATAATTTAGTGATATCATTTGTCAACGGCTCATCCCAGCAAAGTCCGAGCAGCCAAAGTGACTGCAGAATAATTTTTGCTTTGACGATAACAGGTGCCAATAATCCCAATGGATCATATATTCTTGCAATGACAGATAATATTTTTCGCTTCGAATATATTGCAGTTCCTTCGTCCAATTTGATGCAATAACTAAAATGGTCATGCAAAGGGTGCCATATTATACCGAGTGACTTGTGTTTTTGATCTAATTTTAAATCTAACGTTGGTTTCAATTCGATATCCTCAATCGGTTGGCCTTTCAAAATTCTAACATCATTACTGACCCACTTTCGAAGTGGGAAACATCCGTTTTGTAGCGCCTTGCGTATCTCCTTCCGTTTATCTATTGCGTCTTGCAGAGTGTGGCCTCCAGACATCAAGTCGTCAACATAAAATTCATTTATTATTGAGTCGAATGCTTTGGGATGATGTGCTCGCTCGTCCTCGGCTAATTTATGTAAAGTGCGAATAGCCAGAAAGGGAGCGCAGGTTGTTCCAAATGTGATCGTTTTTAATGCATAGTCCTTTACATCGTCAGTAGGATGTGATCTCAATAGAATCCTCTGCCATTGTGCGTCCTCTTGATCGACATTGATTTGGCGATACATTTTTGTAATATCGGCCACAAATGCGTACTGATACTGTCTCCAATTCATCAGAACAGTTACCAAATCATTCTGTATAGCTGGGCCGGTTAAAAGAGTTTCATTCAGTGATACTCCCGAGCTAGTCTTTCTCGATGCATCGAACACTACTCGACAGCTGCTGGTACTACTCTCCTTATGCACTGCGTGATGCGGCAGATAAGAGGCTTTGCATATATTTTGTTCTCCAATCACTAGATGCTCAGTTGTATCTTTGATAGATTCCATGTGTCCAAGATCCAAATACTTTTGTATGCATTTACTATATTCCGAATGCAGATTACTGTCCTTTTGAAAACGTCTTTCAAGTGCATATAAACTTGCTAGCGCTATAGTTCGAGAATGTCCCAATGAGGTTTTACTAGTCTCACTTTTAAATGGTAGCTTTACAGTATAACGACCTGAAATGTCTCGCGTGGTATGTTGACGAAAGTGCGATTCACATAATTCTTCGTCAGCTGTAGCCTCTCACTGTTGATTAACTTCTTCGAATTCCCAAAATTTTTTTAATTGCTCACTGATTGCAATGTCATCATTTACTTCAATTTTGAAACTTTGAAAGCTACTTGATAATACGTTATTTATCGAACCCCAAATAACCCAGCCTAGCTGAGTACGCTGAGCGATTGGCCCAGCTGCTAATCGTCGTGTTTCTCCCAGCATGATCTGTGCACATACATCAGCTCCTAAAATTAGGTCAATTTGTCCAGGACAATCGAAATGTGGATCGGCAAGTTCCAGGTTCTGAATTTGATCCCAATCAGATGTGATGATTGTCCGCGCTGGAATTAAATTCGTCAATCTGTCAAGAATTATTGCAACAAATTCTAATTTTTCGTTATATCTCGTGTGCACATTCATTTGTACCACTCCCTTCACAAGTGCGTTTGAAACTCTAATTCCTGAAATACTAATCGATGTTGATTTCCGTCGTTAGCCTATTTGCTGAGCAGCCATTTCAGTAATTAATGAAACCTGAGAGCCCTGATCAAGAAGAGCACGTAAAACGATGGGACCAGATTCGGAATTTACAGTTAAAAGAGCTGTGGCTAATAAAACTTCAGAATTCTTTAAAGGGATTGCGGCATCGGAAAGTAATTGATTTACTTGCGATGTGGCACTAAGAAGTTGAGCGTTGCCAACTAGTTGAGCATTATCTCGATGTAATAGAGTGTGGTTGGCCTTTTTGCATTTGAAACACTTGTTTTTACTTGAACAGTTAACCGCATGATGTCCTTTATCTAAGCAATTTAAACAAAGGCCATTTCGCTTCACAATGTTAAATTTATCGCTGTGCGATAATGGTTTAAATTGTTCACAGTGTATTAGTCGATGAGGAGCACGACACTGTACACAGAGGTGCAATTGTACTTGCAAATAGTGTACATTTTGATTTCGAATAAACGAAGTATTACGACTTGTTCTAACATTTTCGACACCGGAGGCTTCCAGAGCGCCAAAACGATTATGTAAAAATGTTTTTAAATCTTCAAAAGAAAATAATTTCTCATTCAAAGCTTGCTCCTGCTCCCAGATCTGTCTTGATTCTTGTAGCAGTCATTGTATTGTCAAATACACGACAGTGGATTGCCATAAATCTTCTATTTTCAAATTTTCTATAGATTGGACGCACTAGACAGTACGATCCAGAAGGAGTTTCAACGCTGACGCTGACTCCATTGCATTATTGATGTTGAACAAACGTTTGAATTGCATGTTCCAAAGAACCCGTTTGTTGTCATATCTCTCATTGAGAAGTTGCCAGGCTGAGTCATAATTAGCGTCGGTAATGGCAAAATGGCGAAGTAAACTTTCTGCTTCTCCAGACAAATTAGATTTCAAATAATGCAATTTTTCAACTTTGGTCAATGACGGTCGATTATGAATGATTGAGATAAAAAGATCTCGAAACGACACCCAGGATTCATAATCACCACCAAACTTCGGAAGATTTATTCTAGGCAGTTTGATCTCCGTATTTTCAATCAGCTCTTTATCATATGGATCAGTTCGTTGCCTTTCAAGCACCTTCCCTTTCAATTCAGTGTCTAAGCAATCTTCTATCTCAGACAAGAAATGTAAATGGAGAGTTTCAAATTGGTCATATTCGTTTTCGAAGTATGATGATTTAGCAAATTCTTCCTCAGTTAATGAGTTTTCAATATTTATGTTGTTCTCAACGAACCGGTTTTGAAGGCTTTCTATCTTTTGGATGAGATTGCGATAATATTTCTGAGTTTTACGAGATTTCCCATCTTTCGTGTAATTAATTTGGAGGCGCTTGAATTGCTCCAAAATATTTTGCTGTTGCAAAATTAATTTAGTTGGGGAAAAACTCATAACTGCAATGCAATAACTAATATCTGGGACGAACTACCGTTTTTTATTAGATACCAAATGCGATTCGAAGAGACAGCAAAAAAATGCACAATGTACTATATATGCCCACTTCTTTAGTTCACTAGTTTCATTTTTCCAATATCTTAATGTCTTCAAATATACAGCCAATACTAAACACTTAGTCTCGAATGAGCGGTTTCTAATTTGATTTGATTTGTTATGTGCACAATTCACTATACAACAATACGAAACCGAATTAATTTAATCCCTAAGTTCTCAATATCGGCGATTGCACACTGTATTTTGGTGGTATTTGGTGGTATTAACAATGAAATTATGAGTTATAATATATTATTTATTATAATCATATGCGTGCCTATGATTTATATTATATTTGCTATTGAAAATCATCTGAGTTTTTTTTTTTTATTTTGTAGATGTATATTATAATTGAGATATACATATTGATTAAATAAAATGACTTTGTATCATATAAAACAGGTAAATATGAATTAGAGTATTATCTGAATTGAAGTATGCATGCATGAGTTTATGGAAAATAGCAGATTTGAGTTACTGTACTTACTCTTTAGATTTTCCCTTTTATGACGAAAGTCACACACAAAAAAGAATCCAATGTTCAATAATCACTGTTTAACGCGAACCGAAACCGAACAATTTCCAAATCAACTATTCACTGTTCACATCACAGAAAATTAGCTAACAATCCGAAATTCGATTGACTACCATTTGCTGCTAATAATATTCAAAGTTCGAACAATTACGATGTACCACAGATCCGGTTCGAAGGACCAAATGGTTTAGCCAAATATTTATGAATATTAAACGAAACACGATTTTGAATTCTATAGCTTTATTACCGATTAATTGAACAAAAACTCAACTTGATAATCACACCTAATTATAATAATCATACAAAAAATTATCCGAGTTATAATACAATTAGCGACACGAATTGAAGTGAGCACGCTCGAAATTTCAACTGGCTGGCTCCTCAAGAAAATCTATATTTTTTTATTTTCAACAACTCGCTCAGGCTACTACGATGTCAGATGACAAATTGTAATACATATCATCTGAGTGTTTTCATTTTCTTTTCAATCTTGTAATCGAACAGATATACCATTGGAAATTTTAAAAATTGTCGCAGAAAAATTACATCAAATGGTTTACCTTCAGAAATTTCCAAAATTATCGCAAAACAATCACATCAAATGATATGCCTTCGGAAATTTTCAAAATTATCGCAGAACAATCACATCAAATGATATACCTTCGGAAATTTTCAAAACCATCGCAGAACAATCACATAAAATGAAATAACATCGGAAATTTTCAAAATTATCGCAGAACTTTGACATCATATGGTAAACCTTCGAAAATTTTCAAAATAACGGCAGAATAATCACATCAAATGATAAACCTTCGAAAATTTTCAAAATTATCGCAGGACAATCACATTAAATGACAAACCTTCGAAAATTTTCAAAATTATCGCAGAACACTAACATCAGATGATATAAATTCGGAAATTTTCAAGATTATTGCAAAACAATAACATCAAATGATAAACCTTCGGATATTTACAAAATTATCGCAGAACATTCACATCAAATTATATGCTTCGGAAATTTTCAAAATTATCGCAGAACAATCACATCAAATGATATTCCTTCGAAAATTTTCAAAATTCTCGCAGAACAATCACATCAAATGGTTTACCTTCGGAAATTTCCAAAATTATCGCAGAACAATCACATCAAATGATATGCCTTCGGAAACTTTCAAAATTATATAAGAACAATCACATCAAATGATATACCTTCGGAAATTTTCAAAATTATCGCAGAACAATCACATAAAATGCTATACCTCCCGAAATTTTCGAAATAATCGCAGAACAATCACTTCAAATGGTATACCTTCAGAAATTTCCCAAATTATCCCAGCAAAATCACATCAAATGATAAACCTTCAGAAATTTTCAAAATTATCGCAGAACAATCAGATCAAATTATATACCTTCGGAAATTTTCAAAATTATCTCAGAACAATCACATCAAATGACATACCTTCGAAAACTTTCAAAATTATCGCAAAACAATCACATCAAATGATATACCTTCGCAAATTTCAAAATTATCGCAGAACTATCACATCAAATGATATACCTTCGGAAATTTTCAAAATTATCGCAGAACAATCACTTCAAATGGTATACCTTCTGAAAAATCCAAAATTATCGCAGAGCAACATCATCAAATGATAAACCCTCAGAAATTTTCAAAATTATCGCAGAACAATCACATTTTATTATATACCAAATTATCGCAAAGCAATCACATCAAATGATATACCCTCGGAAATTTCATAAATTATCGCAGCACAATCACAGCAAATGATGTACCTTCGGAAATTTTCAAAACTATCGCAGAAATATCACACCAAATGATATACCTTCGGAAAATTTCAAAATTATCGCAGAAATATCACACCAAATGATATATCTTCGGAAATTTTAAAATTATCGCAGAACAATTACATCATCTGACATACTATCGGAAATTTTCAAAATTATCGCAGAACAATCAATACAAATTATTTGAATTCGGAAATTTTTCAAAATTATCGCAGAACAACCACATCAAATGATATACCTTCGGATATTTTCAAAATTATCGCAGAACAATCACATCAAATGCTATACCTTCGGAAATTTCCAAAATGATCGTAGAACAGTCATATCAAATGATAAACCTTCGGAAATTTTCAAAATTATCGCAGAGCAATCACATCAAATGATAAACCTTAGGAAATTTTCAAAATTACCGCAGAACATTAACATCAAATGGTTTTACATCGGAAATTTTCAAAATTATCGCAGAACTTTGACATCAAATGATAAACCTTCGAAAATTTTCAAAATTACGGCAGAACAATCACATCAAATGACAAACCTTCGAAAATGTTCAAAATTATCGCAGAACAATCACATCAAATGACAAACCTTCGAAAATTTTCAAAATTACCGCAGAACATTAACATCAGATGAAATAAAGTCGGAAATTTTCAAGTTTATCGTAAATCAATAACATCAAATGATACACCTTCGGATATTTACAAAATTATCGCAGAAAAATCACATCAAATTATATACTTCGGAAATTTCCAAAATTTTCGCAGAACAATCACATCAAATGCTATACCTCCGGAAATTTTCGAAATAATCGCAGAACAATCACTTCAAATGGTATACCTTCAAAAATTTCCAAAATTATCGCAGAGCAATCACATCAAATGATAAACATTCGGAAATTTACAAAATTATCGCAAAACAATCACATCAAATGATATACCTTCGGAAATTTCCAAAATTATCGCAGAACAATCACATCAAATGACATACCTTCGAAAACTTTCAAAATTATCGCAGAAAGATCACATAAAATGATATTTCTTCGCAAATTTCAAAATTATCGCAGAACTATCACATCAAATGATATACCTTCGGAAATTTTCAAAATTATTGCAGAATAATCACTTCAAATGGTATACCTTCTGAAATTTCCAAAATTATCGCAGAGCAATATTATCAAATGATAAACCTTCAGAAATTTTCAAAATTATCGCAGAATAATCACATCTTATTTTATACCTTCGGTAATTTTCAAATTATCGCAGAACAATCACATCAAATGATATACCCTCGGAAATTTCATAGATTATCGTAGCACAATCACACCAAATGATATACCTTCGGGAATGTTCAAAACTATCGCAGAAATATCACACCAAATGATATCCTTCGGAAAATTTCAAAACTATCGCAGAACAATCACATCAAATGATATACCTTCGGAAATTTTAAAATTATCGCAGAACAATTACATCATCTGACATAGTTTCGGAAATTTTCAAAATTATCGCAGAACAATCACACCAAATGATATGCCTTCGGAAATTTTTCATAATTATCGATGAACAACCACATGATATACCTTCGAAAACTTTCAAAATTATTGCAGAACAATTAAATCAAATAATACACCTGCGGAAATTTTCAAAATCATCGCAGAACAATCACATCAAATGATATTCCTTCGAAAATTTTCAAAATTATCCCAGAAATATCACATCAAATGATATGTTTTAGCCAAATATTTATGAATATTAAACGAAACACGATTTTGAATTCTATAGCTTTATTACAATTAATTGAACAAAAACTCAACTTGATAATCACACCTTATTATAATAATCATACAAAAAATGATCCGAGTAATAATACAATTAGCGACACGAATTCCAACAAGATGCGAAGTGAGCACGCTCGAAATTTCAACTGGCTGGCTCCTCAAGAAAATCTATATTTTGTTATTTTCAACAATTCGCTCAGGCTACTACGATGTCAGATGAATAATTGTAATACATATCATCTGAGTGTTTTCATTTTCTTTTCAATCTTGTAATCGAACATGCTCCCCGCGGTGGTCCGCTGGGATCAGAATTAATACCTGCAAAGATATGCTAAGCATTTTCTACCATCAATACTAAGTTACCGATTATCGAGTTTGTTATTCTTTCATCCTATATGAAACGTTGACTTTTCGTAGTTCGGGAGCAATTAGCATTCCAGGACCAAGACGCTGCTTTCAAAACCAAGAGTAATGTTAATGTTACCTGTGGCATTTCCTCCGTACAGGAACATCACATTCAGCAACAAAGGGTTATTCTTTTACGTGGCGCCCTGACTCGCCACCTTGACCAAGTGATACAAGGATAACAAGGAAAGGATTCGATATTTTCAATCGCATAAGGATGTGAGTGAAGGTAGCAATTCATACTTCAATGTATTTAATTAGGTTTTAGCTGCTCTTCTAAAATTCATTAAAGTATTTATTATAAAGTAATATTAATTAATAATCATTTAAGTTTATTATAAAGTAATATTAATGTTTAATTTGTTATTATTTATCCATTGTTACAACTCACTGTTATTATTTGGGTTTACATTAATCTTGGGTTAATGTCGATAATCCAATTTTGTTTAATGTTCTATTATTTTTTTGAATAATTTCAACACTAATTGATCTTTTGACGTCGATTTGAAATTTCTTGAGTTTAGTACGTATTGGGTATGGACAACAATGCGATTTTTGAGATAGGACGTCCATATGTTTTACCGTTTGAGAAGACCGTCACGACGCGAACCAATGAGTCTGTACCTGGATGCACTTCAATTATTCTGGCTAAGGGCCATTTATACGCGATTACCCGATCGTCTTTCAATATACATATGTTCTTCCGTGAGCCACTTAGGACGCGATTGTAATCGTGATAAATAATCAGTTTTCCACCTTCGCCAAAACATTTGTACTAATCGTTGAACATATTGCCATCGGTCCAAATGATTTATACTCAAATTCAATAGATTCTCTTCCGGTGCTGGGATCAAAGATCCTCCAATGAGGAAATATGCGGGTGTAAGTGCGTCAATGTCCATTGGATCGTCAGCAAGAGGGCATAGTGGGCGAGAATTGAGGCAAGCTTCGATTCCTATTAACACAGTTGTCATTTCTTCAAAAGTAAGAGCTGCTTCTCTAACGACTCGTCGTAGATGCGCTTTCACTGACTTGACTCCTGCCTCCCAGAGGCCTCCAAAATGTGGGGACGCAGGAGAGTTGAAATGCCACGTTATATTTTCCATTGCTAGCCTCTCTGCAGCACAGTTATTGTGAGATGCTATAATCCGCTTTAATTCTGCATTGGCTCCAATAAAATTTGATCCACAGTCACTGTAAAAATGGTTGCAAATTCCTCGACGCCCTATGAACCGTTTCAATGCTGCTAAAAAACTTGCAGTCGTAAGGTCAGAAACAAATTCACGATGTATTGCTTTTACTACCAAACAAATGAATATTGAAATATATCCCTTCTGTTATCTTCCACCACGTCCACGCCTATCTTTGTATTCGAACGGTCCACAATAATCGATGCCTGTATGTGTAAATGCTCTAGAAACATTTACTCTTGGCGTAGGAAGGCTACCCATTAGTTGCTTCGATAATAAAGGTTTAGCTCTAAAACATTTGACACATTTGTGAATGTCACGTTTGATAGTGTTCCGTCCATTCAAGATCCAATAACGTTTTCAGATTGTGCTCAACATTAATTGTGTTTGGCCATGCAATGTCGTGTAATGAACTTGCTGAACAATTAGTTCAGTTACTTTGCTACTTTTTGGCAAAATGATTGGAAATCTTTCGTCATATGACACAAATGCATTTGTTAAACGCCCGCCAACTCTTAAAACTCCGTCACCATCAAGAAAAGGGTGTAAGCGAAGTAACTTACCATGGTTGTTTAAACATTCTTTGTTTTGTAGAATTGAAATTTCTAACGCGAACTCCGTTTGCTGACTATATTTGATCCAAAACTGGAGTGATGGAGCCAATTCATTTGTTGTCAAATATCCTATTGGTTTGGCTTGCTTTCTTGCAACTGCAATAAAACGTAAACAGTATGCTGTTATCTTTATTAAACGAGCTAAACTTGAAAATTTATTCAGAAGGCCTGTTAGGTCAGAGTTATTATTCTTGATAGTATTAACCATTAAATTTCGTTTGCTCTCTATCTTAGTGTCATAATATGTGTTGGCGATAGGCCAATGGTCTTGGCTTTGTGTCAGCCAATTAGGACCATTCCACCAAAGATTATTATTAAAGATTTCAGGTATATTAATTCCGCGTTGCGCCAAATCAGCTGGGTTCTGCTTAGAAGGGACATGACGCCACGGTGTGTTACCAACTAAATTGAAAATTTCCGTCGTGCGATTGGCCACAAATATAGTCCATTTTGTTGGATGTCCTTTCAACCACGCTAATACAATCTCTGAATCAGTCCAAAGCCAAGATTCTAGAATTGGTAATTTAAATGATAATTTAACCTTAGCAACTAGCTTTGCAAGCAGCACTGCGCCACACAGTTCTAGTCGAGAAATTGAGACTAGTCGGACAGGAGCTAATTTAGCTTTCGAAATAATGAGATGTGCATAAGTATGGGTTTGGTTACGGGTAATAAGGTAAACTGCTGCAGCATACGCTTTAGATGAAGCATCGCTAAACCCATGAAGTTCAATTTTTGAATTAGTTCTATAATTAATCCATCGTGGTATACGTAAATTTTCTAATGTCTTCAGATTACTTCGAAATTCACTCCATAATTTAGTGATATAATTTGTCAACGGCTCATCTCAGCAAAGTCCGAGCAGCCAAAGTGACTGCAGAATAATTTTTGCTTTGACGATAACAGGTGCCAATAATCCCAATGGATCATATATTCTTGCAATGTCAGATAATATTTTTCGCTTCGAATATATTGCAGTTCCTTCGTCCAATTTGATGCAATAACTAAAATGGTCATGCAAAGGGTGCCATATTATACCGAGTGACTTGTGTTTTTGATCTAATTTTAAATCTAACGTTGGTTTCAATTCGATATCCTCAATCGGTCGGCCTTTCAAAATTCTAACATCATTACTGACCCACTTTCGAAGTGGGAAACATCCGTTTTGTAGCGCCTTGCGTATCTCCTTTCGTTTATCTATTGCGTCTTGCAGAGTGTGGACTCCAGACATCAAGTCGTCAACATAAAATTAATTTATTATTGAGTCGAATGCTTTGGGATGATGTGCTCGCTCGTCCTCGGCTAATTTATGTAAAGTGCGAATAGCCAGAAAGGGAGCGCAGGTTGTTCCAAATGTGATCGTTTTTAATGCATAGTCCTTTACATCGTCAGTAGGATGTGATCTCCATAAAATCCTCTGTCATTGTGCGTCCTCTTGATCGACCTTGATTTGGCGATACATTTTTGTAATATCGGCCACAAATGTGTACTGATACTGTCTCCAATTCATCAGAACAGTTACCAAATCATTCTGTATAGCTGGGCCGGTTAAAAGAGTTTCATTCAGTGATACTCCCGAGCTAGTCCTTCTCGATGCATCGAACACTACTCGACAGCTGCTGGTACTACTCTCCTTATGCACTGCGTGATGCGGCAGATAAGAGGCTTCGCATATATTTTGTTCTCCAATCACTAGATGCTCAGTTGTATCTTTGATAGATTCCATGTGTCCAAGATCCAAATACTTTTGTATGCATTTACTATATTCCGAATGCAGATTACTGTCCTTTTGAAAACGTCTTTCAAGTACAAATAAACTTGCTAGCGCTATAGTTCGAGAATGTCCCAATGAGGTTTTACTAGACTCACTTTTAAATGGTAGCTTTACAGTATAACGACCTGAAATGTCTCGCGTGGTATGTTGACGAAAGTGCGATTCACATAATTCTTCGTCAGCTGTAGCCTCTCGCTGTTGATTAACTTCTTCGAATTCCCAAAAAATTTTTAATTGCTCACTGATTGCAATGTCATCATTTACTTCAATTTTGAAACTTTGAAAGCTACTTGATAATACGTTATTTATCGAACCCCAAATAACCCAGCCTAGCTGAGTACGCTGAGCGATTGGCCCAGCTGCTAATCGTCGTGTTTCTCCCAGCATGATCTGTGCACATACATCAGCTCCTAAAATTAGGTCAATTTGTCCAGGACAATCGAAATGTGGATCGGCAAGTTCCAGGTTCTGAATTTGATCCCAATCAAATGTGATGATTGTCCGCGCTGGAATTAAATTCGTCAATCTGTCAAGAATTATTGCAACAAATTCTAATTCTTCGTTATATCTCGTGTGCACATTCATTTGTACCACTCCCTTCACAAGTGCGTTTGAAACTCCAATTCCTGAAATACTAATCGATGTTGATTTCCGTCGTTAGCCTATTTGCTGAGCAGCCATTTCAGTAATTAATGAAACCTGAGAGCCCTGATCAAGAAGAGCACGTAAAACGATGGGACCAGATTCGGAATTTACAGTTAAAAGAGCTGTGGCTAATAAAACTTCAGAATTCTTTAAAGGGATTGCGGCATCGGAAAGTAATTGATTTACTTGCGATGTGGCACTAAGAAGTGCCACATCGCAAGTAATTGCAATGCATTATCTCGATGTAATAGAGTGTGGTGGGCCTTTTTGCATTTGAAACACTTGTTTTTACTTGAGCAGTTAACCGCATGATGTCCTTTATCTAAGCAATTTAAACAAAGGCCATTTCGCTTCACAATGTTAAATTTATCGCTGTGCGATAATGGTTTAAATTGTTCACAGTGTATTAGTCGATGAGGAGCACCACACTGTACACAGAGGTGCGATTGTACTTGCAAATAGTGTACATTTTGATTTCGAATAAACGAAGTATTACGACTTGTTCTAACATTTTCGACACCTGAGGCTTCCAGAGCGCCAAAACGATTATGTAAAAATGTTTTTAAATCTTCAAAAGAAAATAATTTCTCATTCAAAGCTTGCTCCTGCTCCCAGATCTGTCTTGATTCTTGTAGCAGTCATTGTATTGTCAAATACACGACAGTGGATTGCCATAAATCTTCTATTTTCAAATTTTCTATAGATTGGACGCACTCGACAGTACGATCCAGAAGGAGTTTCAACGCTGACGCTGACTCCATTGCATTATTGATGTTGAACAAACGTTTGAATTGCATGTTCCAAAGCACCCGTTTGTTGTCATATCTCTCATTGAGAAGTTGCCAGGCTGAGTCATAATTAGCGTCGGTAATGGCAAAATGGCGAAGTAAACTTTCTGCTTCTGCAGACAAATTAGATTTCAAATAATGCAATTTTTCAACTTTGGTCAATGACAGTCGATTATGAATGATTGAGATAAAAAGATCTCGAAACGACACCCAGGATTCATAATCACCACCAAACTTCGGAAGATTTATTCTAGGCAGTTTGATCTCCGTATTTTCAATCAGCTCTTTATCATATGGATCAGTTCGTTGCCTTTCAAGCACCTTCCCTTTCAATTCAGTGTCTAAGCAATCTTCTATCTCAGACAAGAAATGTAAATGGAGAGTTTCAAATTGGTCATATTCGTTTTCGAAGTATGATGATTCAGCAAATTCTTCCTCACTTAATGAGTTTTCAATATTTATGTTGTTCTCAACGAACCGGTTTTGAAGGTTTTCTATCTTTTGGATGAGATTGCGATAATATTTCTGAGTTTTACGAGATTTCCCATCTTTCGTGTAATTAATTTGGAGGCGCTTGAATTGCTCCAAAATATTTTGCTGTTGCAAAATTAATTTAGTTGGGGAAAAACTCATAACTGCAATGCAATAACTAATATCTGGGACGAACTACCGTTATTTATTAGATACCAAATGCGATTCGAAGAGTCAGCAAAAAAATGCACAATGTACTATATATGCCCACTTCTTTAGTTCACTAGTTTCATTTTTCCAATATCTTAATGTCTTCAAATATACAGCCAATACTAAACACTTAGTCTTGAATGAACGGTTTCTAATTTGATTTGATTTGTTATGTGCACAATTCACTATACAACAATACGAAACCGAATTAATTTAATCCCTAAGTTCTCAATATCGGCGATTGCACACTGTATTTTGGTGGTATTTGGTGGTATTAACAATGAAATTATGAGTTATAATATATTATTTATTATAATCATATGCGTGCATATGATTTATATTATATTTGCTATTGAAAATAATCTGATTTTTTTTTGATTTTTTAGATGTATATTATAATTGAGATATACATATTGATTAAATAAAATGACTTTGTATCATATAAAACAGGTAAATATGAATTAGAGTATTATCTGAATTGAAGTATGCATGCATGAGTTTATGGAAAATAGCAGATTTGAGTTACTGTACTTACTCTTTAGATTTTCCCTTTTATGACGAAAGTCACACACAAAAAAGAATCCAATGTCCAATAATCACTGTTTAACGCGAACCGAAACCGAACAATTTCCAAATCAACTATTCACTGTTCACATCACAGAAAATTAGCTAACAATCCGAAATTCGATTGACTACCATTTGCTGCTAATAATATTCAAAGTTCGAACAATTACGATGCACCACAGATCCGGTTCGAAGGACCAAATGGTTTAGCCAAATATTTATGAATATTAAACGAAACACGATTTTGAATTCTATAGCTTTATTACCGATTAATTGAACAAAAACTCAACTTGATAATCACACCTAATTATAATAATCATACAAAAAATTATCCGAGTTATAATACAATTAGCGACACGAATTCCAACAAGATGCGAAGTGAGCACGCTCGAAATTTCAACTGGTTGGCTCCTAAAGAAAATCTATATTTTTTTTTATTTTCAACAATTCGCTCAGGCTACTACGATGTCAGATGAATAATTGTAATACATATCATCTGAGTGTTTTAATTTTCTTTTCAATCTTGTAATCGAACAAATATACCATTGGAAATTTTAAAAATTGTCGCAGAAAAATTACATCAAATGGTTTACCTTCAGAAATTTCCAAAATTATCGCAGAACAATCACATCAAAAGTTATGCCTTCGGAAATTTTCAAAATTATCGCAGAACAATCACATCAAATGATATACCTTGGGAAATTTTCAAAACCATCGCAGAACAATCACATCAAATAATATTCCTTCGGAAATTTTCAAAATTATCGCAGAGCAATCACATCAAATGATATACCTTCGGAAATTTTCGAAATAATCGCAGAACAGTCACATCAAACGATACACTTCGAAAATTTTTAAAATTATCGAAGAACAATCACATCAAATGATAAACCTTCGGAAATTTTCAAAATTATCGCAAAGCAATCACATCAAACGATAAACCTTCGGTAATTTTCCAAATTATCGCAGAGCAATCACATCAAATGATATACCTTAGAAAATTTTCAAAATTATCGCATAACGTTAACATCAAATGATATAACTTCGAAAATTTTCAAAATTATCGCAAAATTATCACATCAAATGATTATCTTCGGAAATTTTCAAAATTATTGCAGAAATATCACAACAAATGATATGCCTTCGGAAATTTTTCAAAATTATCGCAGAACAATCACATCAAATGACAAACCTTCGGAAACTTCATAAATTGTCGCAGAACAATCACATCAAATTATAAACTTTCGGAAATTTTCAAAACTATCGCAGAAATATCACACCAAACGATATTGCTTCGGAGATTTTCAAAATTATCGCAGAACAATCACATCAAATGATATGCCTTCGAAAATTTTAAAATTATCGCAGAACAATTACATCATCTGACATACTTTCGGAAATTTTCAAAATTATCGCAGAAATATCACAACAAATGATATGCCTTCGGAAATTTTTCAAAATTATCGCAGAACAACCACATCAAAAGATATACCTTCGGAAATTTTCAAAATTATCGCAGAGCACTCACATCAAATGATAAACCTTCGCAAATTTTCACAATTATCGTAGAACCGTCACATATAATGACATACCTTCGGAAATTTCCAAAATTGTCGCAGAGCAATCACATCAAACGATAAACCTTCGGAAATTTTCCAAATTATCGCAGAGCAATCACATCAAATGATAAACCTTAGGAAATTTTAAAAATTATCGCATAACATTAACATAAAAATATATAACTTCGAAAATTTTCAAAATTATCGCAAAATTATCACATCAAATGATATACCTTCGGAAATTTTCAAAATTATTGCAGAACGATCACATAAATTTTATATAACTTGGGAAGTTTTCAAAATAATCGCAGAACTT
Organism: Nemotelus pantherinus; assembly: GCA_963978885.1. NCBI lineage: Eukaryota > Metazoa > Arthropoda > Insecta > Diptera > Stratiomyidae > Nemotelus > Nemotelus pantherinus. Next base: position 331,237 of record CAXBUK010000010.1, on the reverse strand, counting down.
TGACATCAAATGGTAGACCTTCCAAAATTTTCAAAATTACGGCAGATCAATCACATCAAATGATAAACCTTCGAAAATGTTCAAAATTATCGCAGAACAATCACATCAAATGACAAACCTTCGAAAATTTTCAAAATTATCGCAGAACACTCACATCAAATGATATAAATTCTAAATTTTTCAAGATTATCGCAGAAGAATAACATCAAATGATAAACCTTCGGATATTTACAAAATTATCGCAGAACAATCACATAAATTATATACTTCCGAAATTTTCAAAATTATCGCAGAACAATCACATCAAATTATATTCCTTAGAAATAAACCTTTGGATATTTTCAAAATTATCGCGGAACAATCACATCTAATGATAAACCTTCGGAAATTTTTAAAATTATCGCAGAACAATCACATCAAATGATATACTTTCGGAAACTTCATAAATTCTCGCGGAACAATCACATCAAATGATATACCATTGGAAATTTTAAAAACTGTCGCAGAACAATCAGATCAAATGGTTTACCTTCGGAAATTTCCAAAATTATCGCAGAACAACCACATCAAATGATATGCCTTCGGAAACTTTCAAAACTATATAAGAACAATCACATCAAATGATATACCTTCGGAAATTTTCCAAATTATCGCAGAACAATCACATCAAATGCTATACCTCCGGAAATTTTCGAAATAATCGCAGAACAATCACTTCAAATGGTATACCTTGAGAAATTTCCAAAATTATCGCAGAGCAATCACATCAAATGATAAACATTCGGAAATTTACAAAATTATCGCAAAACAATCACATCAAATGATATGCCTTCGGAAATTTTCAAAATTATCGCAGAACAATCACATCAAATGACATACCTTCGAAAACTTTCAAAATTATCGCAGAAAGATCACATAAAATGATATTTCTTCGCAAATTTCAAAACTATCGCAGAACTATCACATCAAATGATATACCTTCGGAAATTTTCAAAATTATCGCAGAATAATCACTTCAAATGGTATACCTTCTGATATTTCCAAAATTATCGCAGAGCAATATCATCAAATGATAAACCTTCAGAAATTTTCAAAATTATCGCAGAATAATCACATCTTATTTTATACCTTCGGTAATTTTCAAATTATCGCAGAACAATCACATCTAATGATATACCCTCGGAAATTTCATAAATTATCGCAGCACAATCACACCAAATGATATACCTTCGGAAATGTTCAAAACTATCGCAGAAATATCACACCAAATTATATCCTTCGGAAAATTTCAAAACTATCGCAGAACAATCACATCAAATGATATACCTTCGGAAATTTTAAAATTATCGCAGAACAATTACATCATCTGACATAGTTTCGGAAATTTTCAAAATTATCGCAGAACAATCACACCAAATGATATGCCTTCGGAAATTTTTCATAATTATCGATGAACAACCACATCCAATGATATACCTTCGAAAACTTTCAAAATTATCGCAGAACAATTAAATCAAATAATACACCTTCGGAAATTTTCAAAATCATCGCAGAACAATCACATCAAATGATATTCCTTTGAAAATTTTCAAAATTATCCCAGAAATATCACATCAAATGATATGTTTTAGCCAAATATTTATGAATATTAAACGAAACACGATATTCTATAGCTTTATTACAATTCATTGAACAAAAACTCAACTTGATAATCACACCGTATTAGAATAATCATACAAAAAATGATCCGAGTAATAATACAATTAGCGACACGAATTCCAACAAGATGCGAAGTGAGCACGCTCGAAATTTCAACTGGCTGGCTCCTCAAGAAAATCTTTATTTTTTTATTTTCAACAATTCGCTCAGGCTACTACGATGTCAGATGAATAATTGTAATACATATCATCTGAGTGTTTTCATTTTCTTTTCAATCTTGTAATCGAACATACTCCCCGCGGTGGTCCGCTGGGATCAGAGTTAATACCTGCAAAGATATGCTAAGCATTTTCTACCATCAATACTAAGTTACCGATTATCGAGTTTGTGATTGTTTCATCCTATATGAAACGTTGACTTTTCGTAGCTCGGGAGCAATTAGAATTCCAGGATCAAGACGCTGCTTTCGAAACCAAGAGTAATGTTAATGTTACCTGTGGCATTTCCTCCGTACAGGAACATCACATTCAGCAACAAGGGGTTATTCTTTTACGTGGCGCCCTGACTCGCCACCTCGACCAAGTGATACAAGGATAACAAGGAAAGGATTCGATATTTTCAATCGCATAAGGATGTGAGTGAAGGTAGCAATGCATACTTCAATGTATTTAATTAGGTTTTAGCTGCTCTTCTAAAATTCATTAAAGTATTTATTATAAAGTAATATTAATTAATAATCATTTAAGTTTATTATAAAGTAATATTAATGTTTAATTTGTTATTATTTATCCATTGTTACAACTCACTGTTATTATTTGGGTTTACATTAATCTTGGGTTAATGTCGATAATCCAATTTTGTTTAATGTTCTATTATTTTTTTTAATAATTTCAACACTAATTGATCTTTTGACGTCGATTTGAAATTTCTTGAGTTTAGTACGTATTGGGTATGGACAACAATGCGATTTTTGAGATAGGACGTCCATATGTTTTACCGTTTGAGAAGACCGTCACGACGCGAACCAATGAGTCTGTACCTGGATGCACTTCAATTATTCTGGCTAAGGGCCATTTATACGCGATTACCCGATCGTCTTTCAATATACATATGTTCTTCCGTGAGCCACTTAGGACGCGATTGTAATCGTGATAAATAATCAGTTTTCCACCTTCGCCAAAACATTTGTACTAATCGTTGAACATATTGCCATCGGTCCAAATGATTTATACTCAAATGCAATAGATTCTCTTCCGGTGCTGCGATCAAAGATCCTCCGATGAGGAAATGTGCGGGTGTAAGTGCGTCAATGTCCATTGGATCGTCAGCAAGAGGGCATAGTGGGCGAGAATTGAGGCAAGCTTCGATTCCTATTAACACAGTTGTCATTTCTTCAAAAGTAAGAGCTGCTCCTCTAACAACTCGTCGTAGATGCGCTTTCACTGACTTGACTCCTGCCTCCCAGAGGCCTCCAAAATGTGGGGACGCAGGAGAGTTGAAATGCCACGTTATATTTTCCATTGCTAGCCTCTCTGCAGCACAGTTATTGTGAGATGCTATAATCCGCTTTAATTCTGCATTGGCTCCAATAAAATTTGATCCACAGTCACTGTAAAAATGGTTGCAAATTCCTCGACGCCCTATGAACCGTTTCAATGCTGCTAAAAAACTTGCAGTCGTAAGGTCAGAAACAAATTCAAGATGTATTGCTTTTACTGCCAAACAAATGAATATTGAAATATATCCCTTCTGTTATCTTCCACCACGTCCACGCCTATCCTTGTATTCGAACGGTCCACAATAATCGATGCCTGTTTGTGTAAATGCTCTAGAAACATTTACTCTTGGCGTAGGAAGGCTACCCATTAGTTGCTTCGATAATAAAGGTTTAGCTCTAAAACATTTGACACATTTGTGAATGTCACGTTTGATAGTGTTCCGTCCATTCAAGATCCAATAACGTTTTCAGATTGTGCTCAACATTAATTGTGTTTGGCCATGCAATGTCGTGTAATGAACTTGCTGAACAATTAGTTCAGTTAGTTTGTTACTTTTTGGCAAAATGATTGGAAATCTTTCGTCATATGACACAAATGCATTTGTTAAACGCCCGCCAACTCTTAAAACTCCGTCACCATCAAGAAAAGGGTGTAAGCGTAGTAACTTACTATGGTTGTTTAAACATTCTTTGTTGTGTAGAATTGAAATTTCTAACGCGAACTCCGTTTGCTGACTATATTTGATCCAAAACTGGAGTGATGGAGCCAATTCATTTGTTGTCAAATATCCTATTGGTTTGGCTTGCTTTCTTGCAACTGCAATAAAACGTAAACAGTATGCTGTTATCTTTATTAAACGAGCTAAACTTGAAAATTTATTCAGAAGGCCTGTTAGGTCAGAGTTATTATTCTTGATAGTATTAACCATTAAATTTCGTTTGCTCTCTATCTTAGTGTCATAATATGTGTTGGCGATAGGCCAATGGTCTTGGCTTTGTGTCAGCCAATTAGGACCATTCCACCAAAGATTATTATTAAAGATTTCAGGTATATTAATTCCGCGTGACGCCAAATCAGCTGGGTTCTGCTTAGAAGGGACATGACGCCACGGTGTGTTACCAACTAAATTGAAAATTTCCGTCGTGCGATTGGCCACAAATATAGTCCATTTTGTTGGATGTCCTTTCAACCACGCTAATACAATCTCTGAATCAGTCCAAAGCCAAGATTCTAGAATTGGTAATTTAAATGATAATTTAACCTTAGCAACTAGCTTTGCAAGCAGCACTGCGCCACACAGTTCTAGTCGAGAAATTGAGACTAGTTGGACAGGAGCTAATTTAGCTTTCGAAATAATGAGATGTGCATAAGTATGGGTTTGGTTACGGGTAATAAGGTAAACTGCTGCAGCATACGCTTTAGATGAAGCATCGCTAAACCCATGAAGTTCAATTTTTGAATTAGTTCTATAATTAATCCATCGTGGTATACGTAAATTTTCTAATGTCTTCAGATTACTTCGAAATTCACTCCATAATTTAGTGATATAATTTGTCAACGGCTCATCCCAGCAAAGTCCGAGCAGCCAAAGTGACTGCAGAATAATTTTTGCTTTGACGATAACAGGTGCCAATAATCCCAATGGATCATATATTCTTGCAATGTCAGATAATATTTTTCGCTTCAAATATATTGCAGTTCCTTCGTCCAATTTGATGCAATAACTAAAATGGTCATGCAAAGGGTGCCATATTATACCGAGTGACTTGTGGTTTTGATCTAATTTTAAATCTAACGTTGGTTTCAATTCGATATCCTCAATCGGTCGGCCTTTCAAAATTCTAACATCATTACTGACCCACTTTCGAAGTGGGAAACATCCGTTTTGTAGCGCCTTGCGTATCTCCTTTCGTTTATCTATTGCGTCTTGCAGAGTGTGGCCTCCAGACATCAAGTCGTCAACATAAAATTCATTTATTATTGAGTCGAATGCTTTGGGATGATGTGCTCGCTCGTCCTCGGCTAATTTATGTAAAGTGCGAATAGCCAGAAAGGGAGCGCAGGTTGTTCCAAATGTGATCGTTTTTAATGCATAGTCCTTTACATCGTCAGTAGGATGTGATCTCCATAGAATCCTCTGCCATTGTGCGTCCTCTTGATCGACCTTGATTTGGCGATACATTTTTGTAATATCGGCCATAAATGCGTACTGATACTGTCTCCAATTCATCAGAACAGTTACCAAATCATTCTGTATAGCTGGGCCGGTTAAAAGAGTTTCATTCAGTGATACTCCCGAGCTAGTCCTTCTCGATGCATCGAACACTACTCGACAGCTGCTGGTACTACTCTCCTTATGCACTGCGTGATGCGGCAGATAAGAGGCTTCGCATATATTTTGTTCTCCAATCACTAGATGCTCAGTTGTATCTTTGATAGATTCCATGTGTCCAAGATCCAAATACTCTTGTATGCATTTACTATATTCCGAATGCAGATTACTGTCCTTTTGAAAACGTCTTTCAAGTACAAATAAACTTGCTAGCGCTATAGTTCGAGAATGTCCCAATGAGGTTTTACTAGTCTCACTTTTAAATGGTAGCTTTACAGTATAACGACCTGAAATGTCTCGCGTGGTATGTTGACGAAAGTGCGATTCACATAATTCTTCGTCAGCTGTAGCCTCTCGCTGTTGATTAACTTCTTCGAATTCCCAAAATTTTTTTAATTGCTCACTGATTGCAATGTCATCATTTACTTCAATTTTGAAACTTTGAAAGCTACTTGATAATACGTTATTTATCGAACCCCAAATAACCCAGCCTAGCTGAGTACGCTGAGCGATTGGCCCAGCTGCTAATCGTCGTGTTTCTCCCAGCATGATCTGTGCACATACATCAGCTCCTAAAATAAGGTCAATTTGTCCAGGACAATCGAAATGTGGATCGGCAAGTTCCAGGTTCTGAATTTGATCCCAATCAGATGTGATGATTGTCCGCGCTGGAATTAAATTCGTCAATCTGTCAAGAATTATTGCAACAAATTCTAATTCTTCGTTATATCTCGTGTGCACATTCATTTGTACCACTCCCTTCACAAGTGCGTTTGAAACTCCAATTCCTGAAATACTAATCGATGTTGATTTCCGTCGTTAGCCTATTTGCTGAGCAGCCATTTCAGTAATTAATGAAACCTGAGAGCCCTGATCAAGAAGAGCACGTAAAACGATGGGACCAGATTCGGAATTTACAGTTAAAAGAGCTGTGGCTAATAAAACTTCAGAATTCTTTAAAGGGATTGCGGCATCGGAAAGTAATTGATTTACTTGCGATGTGGCACTAAGAAGTTGAGCGTTGCCAACTAGTTGAGCATTATCTCGATGTAATAGCGTGTGGTGGGCCTTTTTGCATTTGAAACACTTGTTTTTACTTGAACAGTTAACCGCATGATGTCCTTTATCTAAGCAATTTAAACAAAGGCCATTTCGCTTCACAATGTTAAATTTATCGCTGTGCGATAATGGTTTAAATTGTTCACAGTGTATTAGTCGATGAGGAGCACGACACTGTACACAGAGGTGCGATTGTACTTGCAAATAGTGTACATTTTGATTTCGAATAAACGAAGTATTACGACTTGTTCTAACATTTTCGACACCTGAGGCTTCCAGAGCGCCAAAACGATTATGTAAAAATGTTTTTAAATCTTCAAAAGAAAATAATTTCTCATTCAAAGCTTGCTCCTGCTCCCAGATCTGTCTTGATTCTTGTAGCAGTCATTGTATTGTCAAATACACGACAGTGGATTGCCATAAATCTTCTATTTTCAAATTTTCTATAGATTGGACGCACTCGACAGTACGATCCAGAAGGAGTTTCAACGCTGACGCTGACTCCATTGCATTATTGATGTTGAACAAACGTTTGAATTGCATGTTCCAAAGCACCCGTTTGTTGTCATATCTCTCATTGAGAAGTTGCCAGGCTGAGTCATAATTAGCGTCGGTAATGGCAAAATGGCGAAGTAAACTTTCTGCTTCTCCAGACAAGTTAGATTTCAAATAATGCAATTTTTCAACTTTGGTCAATGACAGTCGATTATGAATGATTGAGATAAAAAGATCTCGAAACGACACCCAGGATTCATAATCACCACCAAACTTCGGAAGATTTATTCTAGGCAGTTTGATCTCCGTATTTTCAATCAGCTCTTTATCATATGGATCAGTTCGTTGCCTTTCAAGCACCTTCCCTTTCAATTCAGTGTCTAAGCAATCTTCTATCTCAGACAAGAAATGTAAATGGAGAGTTTCAAATTGGTCATATTCGTTTTCGAAGTATGATGATTCAGCAAATTCTTCCTCACTTAATGAGTTTTCAATATTTATGTTGTTCTCAACGAACCGGTTTTGAAGGTTTTCTATCTTTTGGATGAGATTGCGATAATATTTCTGAGTTTTACGAGATTTCCCATCTTTCGTGTAATTAATTTGGAGGCGCTTGAATTGCTCCAAAATATTTTGCTGTTGCAAAATTAATTTAGTTGGGGAAAAACTCATAGCTGCAATGCAATAACTAATATCTGGGACGAACTACCGTTATTTATTACCAAATGCGATTCGAAGAGTCAGCAAAAAAATGCACAATGTACTATATATGCCCACTTCTTTAGTTCACTAGTTTCATTTTTCCAATATCTTAATGTCTTCAAATATACAGCCAATACTAAACACTTAGTCTTGAATGAACGGTTTCTAATTTGATTTGATTTGTTATGTGCACAATTCACTATACAACAATACGAAACCGAATTAATTTAATCCCTAAGTTCTCAATATCGGCGATTGCACACTGTATTTTGGTGGTATTTGGTGGTATTAACAATGAAATTATGAGTTATAATATATTATTTATTATAATCATATGCGTGCATATGATTTATATTATATTTGCTATTGAAAATAATCTGATTTTTTTTTGATTTTTTAGATGTATATTATAATTGAGATATACATATTGATTAAATAAAATGACTTTGTATAATATAAAACAGGTAAATATGAATTAGAGTACTATCTGAATTGAAGTATGCATGCATGAGTTTATGGAAAATAGCAGATTTGAGTTACTGTACTTACTCTTTAAATTTTCCCTTTAATGACGAAAGTCACACACAAAAAAGAATCCAATGTTATATAATCACTGTTTAACGCGAACCGAAACCGAACAATTTCCAAATCAACTATTCACTGTTCACATCACAGAAAATTAGCTAACAATCCGAAATTCGATTGACTACCATTTGCTGCTAATAATATTCAAAGTTCGAACAATTACGAAGCACCACAGATCCGGTTCGAAGGACCAAATGGTTTAGCCAAATATTTATGAATATTAAACGAAACACGATTTTGAATTCTATAGCTTTATTACCGATTAATTGAACAAAAACTCAACTTGATAATCACACCTAATTATAATAATCATACAAAAAATTATCCGAGTTATAATACAATTAGCGACACGAATTCCAACAAGATGCGAAGTGAGCACGCTCGAAATTTCAACTGGTTGGCTCCTAAAGAAAATCTATATTGTTTTATTTTCAACAATTCGCTCAGGCTACTACGATGTCAGATGATAAATTGTAATACATATCATCTGAGTGTTTTAATTTTCTTTTCAATCTTGTAATCGAACAAATATACCATTGGAAATTTTAAAAATTGTCGCAGAAAAATTACATCAAATGGTTTACCTTCAGAAATTTCCAAAATTATCGCAGAACAATCACATCAAAAGTTATGCCTTCGGAAATTTTCAAAATTATCGCAGAACAATCACATCAAATGATGTACCTTCGAAAATTTTCAAAACCATCGCAGAACAATCACATCAAATAATATTCCTTCGGAAATTTTCAATATTATCGCAGAGCAATCACATCAAACGATAAACCTTCGGAAATTTTCCAAATTATCGCAGAGCAATCACATCAAATGATATACCTTAGAAAATTTTCAAAATTATCGCATAACGTTAACATCAAATGATATAACTTCGAAAATTTTCAAAATTATCGTAAAATTATCACATCAAATGATTATCTTCGGAAATTTTCAAAATTATTGCAGAACGATCACATCAAATTATATAACTTCGGAAATTTTCAAAATAATCGCAAAACAATCACATCAAATGACAAACCTTCGGAAACTTCATAAATTGTCGCAGAACAATCACATCAAATGATAAACTTTCGGAAATTTTCAAAACTATCGCAGAAATATCACACCAAACGATATTGCTTCGGAAATTTTCAAAATTATCGCAGAACAATCCCATCAAATGATATGCCTTCGAAAATTTTAAAATTATCGCAGAACAATTACATCATCTGACATACTTTCGGAAATTTTCAAAATTATCGCAGAAATATCACAACAAATGATACACCTTCGGAAATTTTCAAAACTATCGCAGAACAATCACATTAAATGATAACCTTTGGAAATTTTCAAAATTATCGCAGAGCAATCGCATCAAATTATATACCTTCGCAAATTTTCAAAATTATCGCAGAACAATCACATCAAATGATATTCCTTCGGAAATTTTCAAAATTATCGCAGAGCAATCACATCAAATGATATACTTACGGCAAATTTCGAAATTATTGCAGAACAGTCACATCAAATGATATAACTTCGGAAATTTTCAAAATTGTCGCAAAAATATAACATCAAATGATAAACCCTCGGAAATTTTCAAAATTATCGCGGAACAATAACATCAAATGATATACCTTTGGAAATTTTCAAAATTATCGCAGAGTAATCACATAAATTGATATACCTTCGGAAATTTTCAAAACTATCGCAGAACATTCACATCAAATGATATGTCTGGAAATTTTTAAATGTATCGCAGAAAAATAACATCAAATCAAATACCTTCGGAAATTTTAAAAATATCGCAGAACAATCACATGTAATGATATGTCTTCGGAAATTTTCAATAAAATCGCAGAACAATCACTTCAAATACTATACCTTCGGAAATTTTCCAAATTATCGCAAAACAATCACATCAAATGATAAACCTTCGGAAATTTTCAAAATTTTCGCGGAACAATAACATCAAATGATATACGTTCGGAAATTTTCAAAATTATGGTAGAGCAATCATATCAAATGATAAACTTTCAGAAATTTTCAAAATATTACAGAACAATCACATCAAATGCTTTACCTTCGGAAATTTTCAAAACTATCGCAGAAAAATCACATTAAATGATATAAATACTCAAATTTTTAAAAATTGTCGCAGAACAATCACATAAATTATATACCTTCAGAAATTTTCAAAATTATTGCAGAACCATCAAATCAAATGATAAACCTTTGGATATTTTCAAAATTATTGCAGAACAATCACACCAAATGATAAACCTTTGGAAATTTTCAAAATTATCGCGGAACAATCACATCTTATGATAAAACTTCGGAAATTTTTAAAACTATCGCAGAACAATCACATCAAATGATATACTTTCGGAAACTTCATAAATTGTCGCAGAAAAATCACATCAAATGATAAACTTTCGGAAATTTTCAAAACTATCGCAGAAATATCACACCAAACGATATTGCTTCGGAAATTTTCAAAATTATCGCAGAACAATCACATAAAATGATATGCATTCGAAAATTTTAAAATTATCGCAGAACAATTACATCATCTGACATACTTTCGGAAATTTTCAAAATTATCGCAGAAATATCATAACAAATGCTTTGCCTTCGGAAATTTTTCAATATTATCGCAGAACAACCACATCAAATGATATACCTTCGGAAATTTTCAAAATTATCCCAGAACACTCACATCAAATGATAAACCATCGCAAATTTTCACAATTATCGACGAAATGTCACATCAAATGACATACCTTCGGAAATGTCCAAAATTGTCGCAGAGCAATCACATCAAACGATAAACCTTCGGAAATTTTCCAAATTATCGCAGAGCAATCACATAAAATGATAAACCTTAGGAAATTTTTAAAATTATCGCATTACATTAACATCAAAATATATAACTTCGAAAATTTTCAAAATTATCGCAAAATTATCACATCAAATGATATACCTTCGGAAATTTTCGAAATAATTGCAGAACGATCACATCATATTAATATATAACTTCGGAAATTTTCAAAATAATCGCAGAACTTTGACATCAAATGATAAACCTTCCAAAATTTTCAAAATTACGGCAGATCAATCACATCAAATGATAATCCTTCGAAAATGTTCAAAATTATCGCAAAACAATGACATCAAATGACAAACCTTCGAAAATTTTCAAAATATCGCAGAACACTCACATCAAATGATATAAATTCTAAAACTTTCAAGATTATCGCAGAACAATAACATCAAATGATAAACCTTCGGATATTTACAAAATTATCGCAGAACAATCACATCAAATTATATACTTCGGAAATTTTCAAAATTATCGCAGAACAATCACATCAAATGATATTCCTTCGAAAATTTTCAAAATTCTCGCGGAACAATCACGTCAAATGCTATCCCATTGGACATTTTAAAAATTGTCGCAGAAAAATCACATCAAATGGTTTACCTTCGGAAAATTCCAAAACTATCGCAGAACAATCACACCAAATGATAAACCTTTGGAAATTTTCAAAATTATCGCGGAACAATCACATCTAATGATAAACCTTCGGAAATTTTTAAAATTATCGCAGAACAATCACATCAAATGATAAACTTTCGGAAACTTCATAAATTGTCGCAGAACAATCACATCGAATGATAAACTTTCGGAAATTTTCAAAACTATCGCAGAAATATCACACCAAACGATATTGCTTCGGAAATTTTCAAAATTATCGCAGAACATTCACATCAAATGATATGCCTTCGGAAATTTTAAAATTATCGCAGAATAATATCATCAAATGATAAACCTGCAGAAATTTTTAAAAGAGTCGCAGAACAATCTCATCAAATGATACACCTTCGGAAATTTACAAAATTATCGCAGAACAATCACATTAAATGATAACCTTTGGAAATTTTCAAAATTATCGCAGAGCAATCGCATCAAATTATATACCTTCGCAAATTTTCAAAATTATCGCAGAACAATCACATCAAATGATATTCCTTCGGAAAATTTCAAAATTATCGCAGAGCAATCACATCAAATGATATACTTACGGCAATTTTCGAAATTATTGCAGAACAGTCACATCAAATGATATAACTTCGGAAATTTTCAAAATTGTCGCAAAAATATAACATCAAATGATTAACCCTCGGAAATTTTCAAAATTTTCGCGGAACAATAACATCAAATGATATACCTTTGGAAATTTTCAAAATTATCGCAGAGTAATCACATAAATTGATATACCTTCGGAAATTTTCAAAACTATCGCAGAACATTCACATCAAATGATATGTCTGGAAATTTTTAAATTTATCGCAGAAAAATAACATCAAATGATATAACTTCGGAAATTTTAAAAATATCGCAGAACAATCACATGTAATGATATGCCTTCGGAAATTTTCAATAAAATCGCAGAACAATCACTTCAAATACTATACCTTCGGAAATTTTCAAAATTATCGCAAAACAATCACATCAAATGATAAACCTTCGGAAATTTTCAAAATTTTCGCGGAACAATAACATCAAATGATATACCTTCGGAAATTTTCAAAATTATGGCAGAGCAATCATATCAAATGATTAACTTTCAGAAATTTTAAAAATATCACAGAACAATCACATCAAATGCTTTACCTTCGGAAATTTTCAAAACTATCGCAGAAAAATCACATTAAATGATATTAATACGCAAATTTTTAAAAATTGTCGCAGAACAATCACATCAAATGATATACCTTCAGAAATTTTCAAAATTATTGCAGAACCATCAGATCAAATGATAAACCTTTGGATATTTTCAAAATTATCGCAGAACAATCACACCAAATGATAAACCTTTGGAATTTTTCAAAATTATCGCGGAACAATCACATCAAATGATATTCCTTCGAAAATTTTTAAAATTATTGCAGAACGATCAAATCAAATGATATTACTTCGGACATTTTCAAAAGTATCGCAGAACACTAACATCAAATGATATAAATTCGGAAATTTTCAAGATTATCGCAAAACAATCACTCCAAATGATAAACCTTAGGAAAATTTCAAAATTATCGCGGAACAATCACATCTAATGACAAACCTTCGGAAATTTTTAAAATTATCGCAGAACAATCACATCAAATGATATACTTTCGGAAACTTCATAAATTGTCGCAGAACAATCACATCAAATGATAAACTTTCGGAAATTTTCAAAACTATCGCAGAAATATCACACCAAACGATATTGCTTCGGAAATTTGCAAAATTATCGCAGAACATTCACATCAAATGATATGCCTCCGGAAATTTTAAAATTATCGCAGAACAATATCATCAAATGATATACCTACAGAAATTTTTAAAATATTCGCAGAACAATCTCATCAAATGATGCACCTTCGGAAATTTTCAAAATTATCGCAGAACAATCACATTAAATGATAACCTTTGGAAATTTTCAAAATTATCGCAGAGCAATCGCATCAAATTATATACCTTCGCAAATTTTCAAAATTATCGCAGAACAATCACATCAAATGATATTCCTTCGGAAATTTTCAAAATTATCGCAGAGCAATCACATCAAATGATATACTTACGGCAATTTTCGAAATTATTGCAGAACAGTCACATCAAATGATATAACTTCGGAAATTTTCAAAATTGTCGCAGAAATATAACATCAAATGATATACCTTCGGAAATTTTCAAAATTATCGCGGAACAATAACATCAAATGATATACCTTTGGAAATTTTCAAAATTATCGCAGAGTTATCACATCAAATGATATACCTTCGGAAATTTTCAAAAATATCGCAGAGCATTCACATCAAATGATATGTCTTCGGAAATTTTCAAATTTTTCGCAGAAAAATAACAACAAATGATATGCCTTCGGGAATTTTAAAAATATCGCAGAGCAATCACATGTAATGATATGTCTTCGAAAATTTTCAATAGAATCGCAGAACAATCACTTCAAATACTATACCTTCGGAAATTTTCAAAATTATCGCAAAACAATCACATCAAATGATAAACCTTCGGAAATTTTCAAAATTTTCGCGGAACAATAACATCAAATGATATACCTTCGGAAATTTTCAAAATTATGGCAGAGCAATCATATCAAATGATTAACCTTCAGAAATTTTCAAAATATCACAGAACAATCATATCAAATGCTTTGCCTTCGGAAATTTTCAAAACTATCGCAGAAAAATCACATTGAATGATATAAATATGCAAATTTTTAAAAATTGTCGCAGAACAATCACATTAAATGATATACCTTCAGAAATTTTCAAAATTATTGCAGAACCATCAGATCAAACGATAAACCTTTGGATATTTTCAAAATTATCGCAGAACAATCACACCAAATGATAAACCTTTGGAAATTTTCAAAATTATCGCGAAACAATAACATCTTATGATAAAACTTCGGAAATTTTCAAAATTATCGCAGAACAATCACATCAAATGATATGCCTTCGAAAATTTTAAAATTATCGCAGAACAATTACATCATCTGACATACTTTCGGAAATTTTCAAAATTATCGCAGCAATATCACAACAAATGATATGCCTTCGGAAATTTTTCAAAATTATCGCAGAACAGCCACATCAAAAGATATACCTTCGGAAATTTTCAAAATTATCGCAGAACACTCACATCAAATGATAAACCTTCGCAAATTTTCACAATTATCGTAGAAATGTCACATCAAATGACATACCTTCGGAAATTTCCAAAATTGTCGCAGAGCAATCACATCAAACGATAAACCTTCGGAAATTTTCCAAATTATCGCAGAGCAATCACATCAAATGATAAACCTTAGGAAATTTTAAAAATTATCGCATAACATTAACATCAAAATATAGAACTTCGAAAATTTTCAAAATTATCGCAAAATTATCACATCAAATGATATACCTTCGGAAATTTTCAAAATTATTGCAGAACGATCACATCAAATTAATATATAACTTCGGAAATTTTCAAAATAATCGCAGAACTTTGACATCAAATGGTAAACCTTCCAAAATTTTCAAAATTACGGTAGATCAATCACATCAAATGATAAACCTTCGAAAATTTTCAAAATTATGGCAGAGCAATCATATCAAATGATTAACTTTCCGAAATTTTCAAAACTATCGCTGAAAAATCACATTAAATGATATAAATACGCAAATTTTTAAAAATTGTCGCAGAACAATCACATCAAATGATATACCTTCAGAAATTTTCAAAATTATTGCAGAACCATCAGATCAAATGATAAACCTTTGGATATTTTCAGAATTATCGCAGAACAATCACATCAAATGATATACTTTCGGAAACTTCATAAATTGTCGCAGAACAATCACATCAAATGATAAACTTTCGGAAATTTTCAAAACTATATCAGAAATATCACACCAAAGGATTTTGCTTCGGAAATTTTCAAAATTATCGCAGAACAATCACATAAAATGATATGCCTTCAAAAATTTTAAAATTATCGCAGAACAATTACATCATCTGACATACTTTCGGAAATTTTCAAAATTATCGCAGAAATATCACAACAAATGATATGCCTTCGGAAATTTTTCAAAATTATCGCAGAACAACCACATCAAATGATATAAGTTAACACAGCCAGACGCTACTTAACACCGCGCATAACATCAGCACATAACATCAGTGCCAGACGTCACCCTACACCATCATCCTCAGCTTGACCCATACCTGCCGTGGGAAAAGGTAAACGGTCGGCGATCACGCGGCTATCGCACGTTCCGCCGGATCAGCAGAATCATCAGGTGCCAACCGCGGATTCCATGATTAAGTAAAACAGTTAGTCTTGCCTCGATCTTAGACCTAAGCGGATCAACTTGTAATAAATCTTTTTTAAAAAACTAAAAGTGGCTTATTGATATTAACTGGCGCCCGAGCAGGGACCTGATTATCGTGCAATCAATCAATAGAACACAGTAACGTAGTCCGTACGCGAACTGGTTTAAAGTAACGATTTGATTTCCGTGTCAAAGATCGGTCCCACGCAACGCACCACAAGAGGAACGTCGCGTGTGTTATTTAACATATCAAGAAAAGCCCCCTGAGGAAAAGAGGCCCCCCAGTAGCAGCCATCCAGGATAGCAAAAAGGAGTCAGCAGCAGTTCTGACAGCCGCCCCAGGAATGTTCCAGTTAGTAATGTACGTAAAATGTAACTGACATTGAAACTTTAAAAGAAAAAACGATAATTCTTTTGAATTCGAATAGCATAACCAGAGTAATTTAAGTTATCAATAAAGTAAATATTAAAGTAAATTTCTACAGGCAAGACTCGTTAATCAAAACTTATTTTTCTCAAAAACATATAAATTACATATTTTTTCTCAAACAAATATATTAGCTGACTTTTAAATTACATTTGAACACATACGAGTAACATATCGAATTAGTAAATTATAATCGGAAGATCCATATAACTATTCATTTTTCAGCCGTGATTTAAGAGTTTTAGTGAAGTGAAGTGTTAGTGAGTGTTCGTTTAGTTCAACGTCGAAAAAATTATTATGTCCCGTCCTGACAACCTCGTTAGGCCCGCGCGGCTAGAAGCAGGTATCAATATGCCTGTCCAAGCTCCGCAGCCTCCAGCGCCAGCCATCGCGCAACCTGTTGGGCAAATTTTCGCGCAACACATGGCTGATGTTTCAATAGAGCCCATCCGAAATCAAATTGAGAATTTAATTCGAGGTATCCTCTCTCTAGAATGTCCGAGAATAGTTAATACTATCCTTAATCCCAGTGCCGACCTGAACATGGAAGGTGACCAAGTCATCAACCAGAATATGTTGGGTAATTTGGCCGATATGGATAAGATACCGGACGTTATAAAAAGCTTGCGTGAATTTTCAGGCCAACCTGGAGAATTTAGCTCCTGGAAAAAGAGCGTGGAGCGCGTGCTAAAGCCCTATGACCACCTCAAGGGGTCTCCACGATATTATGGAATTTTAAACGTAGTTCGCAATAAAATAGTTGGCCAAGCGGATACGGCACTAGAATCATACAATACGCCGCTCAACTGGGAGCGTATTTCAAAGTGCCTCACCCTGCACTATGCAGATAAGCGTGATTTGGGTACCTTAGAGTACCAAATGACGTGTTTAGTGCAGGGAAACGATTCAATTCAAGAATTCTACCAAGTAGTTTACCAGCATTTATCTCTAATTCTTAATAAGATTTCGTGTATGGAATTTAGTAATGACACCATGGACGTCCTAGTCCGTTCCTATAGGGAAAAAGCACTTGACACTTTCATCCGGGGTCTGAAGGGTGATTTACCCAAACTTCTTTCAATGAGGGAGCCCGCCGATTTGCCTCAAGCGCTTCACTTATGCCTGAAGCTGGAAAATGTCAATTACCGGACACTACACGCAAACAATAGCAGTCATCCGCGTCGGCCACAACAAAGCTTACCACCTTTGATTCCTCCCAGGCAAAAGGTAGCAAATGTACCGCCTGTACCAGCGCCACGTCGCACCTTTTATCCTGAGTTGGCTCATTTTCCACAAAACCCACAAAGAGCAAATTACCGGTCAACCGCCCCATTTCCAGATCATTTCAGACCTTTTCCCTCGTACAACATGCAATCGTATCATGTGCCTCAAAATGGCCAACCCGCATATAACAAACTTCCGCCTAAACCCCAACCCAGGCCGGAGCCTATGGATGTAGACCAGTCAGTGCACTCGAGAGCAATAAATTATCAAAGCAGACCTTCACGACCTTTCCCGCAGAAAAGATATCCACCGTCAGCCCAAGTGCACGCTCCTTACAAGCAACAAAGGACCTTCCATGCGCAATGCTCACAAAATCCCAACGAATCGGTCGAATACGAACAAATTGTGCTTCAAGAAGGCCCTATAAACGATTCAGATTGGGTCGATTATCCATGCACCGAAACTATAAATGAGACAGAATCACCTTCAAACTTTGATAATTTGCCTATAGAAAGCGAAGTAACCGAATCTGATTGTCAAGATGTGCATTTTTTAGATTCATGAGCTCTTCGCTACCGTATTTTGAATTTCGAGCGAAGGGCGGGAAAATTTTCAAATTTCTTATTGATACCGGCTCTAATAAGAACTACGTACATCCAAACTGTGTAAAAACCATATACCCAACGAACGTACATTTCCTGTGAATTCGGTTGGCGAAGACGTACAAATAACGCACCACGCGCTAATAAACCTCTTCGGCCCTTCGACCCCTAAATTAAAGTTTTTCATATTACCAACCCTCACGTCATTCCACGGTCTTCTGGGAAATGATAGTTTGAAGGAACTAGAAGCGGTGATTCACACTGCCGGAAACTTCTTCACCATCAAAGGCCAAATAAAAATTCCTATAAAGCAAACATATCTCCTGTTCCGTTAATAACCTTAATTTGCGTACTGGGCATTTGACCGTAAACCAAACAGAGAAACTCGTGTCCCTCTTAAAAAAATACAACACTTTATTTTCCGATCCCGATGAGCGACTCACATACACTACCAAAGTCAAAGGAGAAATTCGCACCAATAATTCCAGCCCAGTGTACTCAAAGTCATATCCGTACCCGATGGCTCTGAAAACAGTGGTCGAAGGAGAAATAGAAAAACTTCTTAAAGATGGTATCATCAGGCCATCTCGATCTCCATACAACGCTCCTGTGTGGATAGTAGCGAAAAAAATGGATGCATCTGGCGAGAAAAAATATAGACTTGTTATCGACTATAGGAAATTGAATTCCGTAACCATCCCAGATCGCTATCCAATTCCGGAGATCAATGAAGTACTCGCCAATTTAGGTAACTGCAGATACTTCTCGGTCGTAGACCTCAAGAGCGGCTTCCATCAAATCCCGCTCAAGGACACCGACATTGAGAAAACTGCATTCTCGGTCAACAATGGGAAGTATGAGTTTACTCGTCTTCCTTTTGGTTTAAAAAACGCCCCTTCCATCTTTCAGCGCACTCTAGACGACATTCTAAGAGAACATATAGGCGTCAGATGCTACGTGTACATCGATGACATAGTTATCTTTGGTACAACGGAAGATGAGCACCTAAACAACATCGATCTAGTATTTGCCACCCTTGAACAGGCAAATATGATGGTGCAAGTCGACAAGTGTGAGTTTCTTCAGCAGTCGGTCGAATTCTTAGGGTTTGTCATATCGGAAAGTGGGATAAGAACCAACCCACAGAAAGTGGAAGCAATAGCCAAGCACCCGCCACCAACAACGATAAAAGAGCTCAGATCGTTCCTGGGCATGGCCGGATATTACCGGAGGTTCATCCGAGACTACGCCAAATTAGCAAGGCCCCTAACATCATTGCTCAGAGGTGAAGAAGGTCACGTATCCAAGAATGTTTCAAGTAAAATAAAAATTTCATTAAAAAAAACGCACTCGAGGCATTTCAAAAAATTAAGGACGCCCTCACATCGCAGGATGTAATGTTGTCTTACCCAGATTTCAGTAAACCGTTCGACCTTATCACAGATGCTTCTCAGTATGCGTTAGCCGCCGTCTTATCCCAAGAGGAGAGGCCAATTACTTTCCTTTCCCGCACTCTAGACAAAACCGAAGAGAATTATGCGGCTAACGAAAAGGAAATGTTGGCCATAATTTGAGCATTAAAGTCGTTACGAAACTTCTTGTATGGCTCCCGTAAGGTGAAAATTTACACGGATCACCAGCCGCTCACATATGCTCTTAGCCATAAGAACACAAATGTCAAAATGAAGCGCTGGAAAGCCATATTAGAAGAGTACAATTATGAGCTCCAGTACAAGCCCGGTAAGGCAAATGTCGTAGCTGATGCACTCTCGAGGCCTCCTCTACAAACGAACAATCACTCTTTAACGGCGAGAACGCATAGTGACAATAGTTCTTCGCATGGGCTTATACCATCAGTCGAAGCCCCAATAAACACTTTCAAAAATCAGCTCCTCCTTAAACTTGGGGAGACTACTGAATACCAATTTGAAAAACCCTTTCCTAACTATTACAAACACACCTTTTTCGAACCGGAATACACACGACAAAATTTGATCGGAATCTTCAAGAGGTACTTGATGCCGAATGTTATAAACGGTATCATGGCCGCAGAATCCACAATGGGTATCATTCAGGAGATCTACTCTCTTTACTTTCGGAACTAGAAAATTAGATTCACACAGGTTGAAGTTGAGAATGTGCGAGACGAAACTGCACAAGATGAGATTATACTCAACACCCATAAAAGAGCGCATCGGAACGCTCATGAAAATAAACTCCAAATTCTGCAAAATTACTACTTTCCCAAAATGAACGCGAAAGTGAAACAAATTGTTAGCCAATGCAAGGTGTGTCAAGAGAACAAGTACGACCGCCATCCGAACCACCCATTCTTGAAAGCGACGCCAATGCCCGAGTATCCAGGCCACATCCTGCACATCGACATTTACTCTACGGAGAACCATTTAATCCTCACTGCTGTCGACAAGTTCACTAAGTTCGCTCAGGCAAGAGCCCTCAAATCTAAGTCAATCGAGGATGTGCGCCAACCCTTGAGGGAGCTTCTTTTCTTTTACGGCATCCCAAAATTCGTCGTGACAGATGGCGAAAAATCACTCAACTCTGCCTCCATAACATTTATGATGGAAGACCAGCTGAACATTTCCCTGTATAGAACACCTGCACACAAAAGTGAAGTCAATGGCCAAGTGGAGAGATTCCATTCGACCTTGACAGAAATAATGAGGTGTATAAAGCGAGATAGTACTCATAGAACATTTAACGAACTACTCGAACGAGCTGTCTATGAATACAACCTCACCATTCATTCTTCAACTGGGAGGAAACCAATAGAGCTATTCTACGGACGAATCGTATCCACAAGTCCGGAACAGTTGGAGCAGTCACGCAAGGATAATTTCGAACAATTAAAAAATAGACAAGAAAAAGATCTCCAAGCCCACAACAAATGCCGGGAGCCCATTAAAAGCAATGAAACAGGCCAAGAAATTTTCGTTAAAACTAACAAACGCAAAGGCTCTAAACTATCCCCTAGGTACCGAAAAGAAATTGTCAAAGAAGACAAGCCAACACTAGTTATCACCCAATCCGGCAAAAATATCCACAAAAGTGATATTCGAAATTGAATTTATCAGATTCCTCATCATCGCCGCAAGGGCCGATGTTCAAATCATGGACTACTCTAACTCCCAGCTAGTGATACTGAGCACAGGAGTCGCACAGATTCAAAATGGCAACCTCAAACTGCTCCACATTATCGACATACGTCCGTTCCGAGAGTTTCTCAACAGCGTTTCATCTCAAGTCAGCCTTCACATCCCCAAAGGTAATCCTTCATACCCTCTGCTTCAACACGAAATTTCGCATGCCCAATCACTACTAAACAACCTTGAACTTCGAAGAACGAAACGATCACTCAATTTCATTGGCTCCGCTTTAAAATGGATAGCGGGAAATCCCGACCACTCCGACGCCGAATTATTCACCGAAAAAATTAATAAATTATCAGAAAATAGTAATAACCAAGTTTTGATTAACAAAAGCAATAATGATCGCATAAATGCCATAACAAATGTAACAAATATTATACTGAGAGAAATTAAACAAAACTGTCCTTTCCTTAACACTTTACTATTGAATATCCAATACAAAATCAGAATTGAAAAGAAGAAATTAAAACTGTATTAGAATCAATTCAACTGGCAAAATTAAATATTGTAAATTCAAATATACTTTCGAAATATGAGATATCAAAAATAGCTGAAAAGTTTAACAAAAGCCATTTGCCATACACTAACATCGAACAAGCCGTAGAGTTCTCCGATGTAAAAATTGCTCGGAATGCAACACACCTATTGTATGTAATTAATGTACCAATAATGGAAAATGTTGTCTATCAAAAACTGTTAATCAAACCTATCAAACGCCACAACGTTATCAAAAAAATTCCCTATGAATTTATTTTGAGAAATGGAAAATCTGTATATGGAATTGAAAAACCCTGTAAAACAGTGGCTAATTTTTCAATTTGCAAAATAGAAAATATTAAAAACATAAGTTCTTCAAACTGTATTCCAAACCTTCTAGATAATAAGAAAGCATTTTGTTACAAGACTAATAGCCATCATGTTCCATCAATGGAAGGAATATCGCCTGGAGTCATCCTACTTAACGATTTCACCGGCAACCTAACCGAAAACGGCAGGACGCGGCACCTGCAGGGTACTTTTATCATCAGATTCACGAACTCCTCTATTACCATCAACAACCAACATTTCATCGCCGAGGAAGCACCGAACATTCATATCCTACCTCCTCTGAAACAAATCGGGACCGATAACGACCAAATCGAAGAAATCCTGTCCTTGGAGATGCTGAAAGAGCTACACCTAAACAACACGAAAAAAATCGAACTTATGAAGACCGATAGCCTCACTCAGAATTGGCTAACCTACGGATGTTACGCGATTATAATCTTGACCACCCTTTGCACTTCATATTGCAAATTAAGAGGAAGCTCAACAGCCAAAGAAATAAGGATTATTCCTACAGCCCAACCTGAAAACTTACCTACACAACCACCGAATGTTCCTAACACTGCAATCAGGGCTGAGCATTACGGTAGCCTTTACAGCATCCCATATTTCTAAAGGACGAGGACGTCCTTTTTTTAAGCGGGGAGGAGTTAACACAGCCAGACGCTACTTAACACCGCGCATAACATCAGCACATAACATCAGTGACAGACGTCACCCTACACCATCATCCTCAGCTTGACCCATACCTGCCGTGGGAAAAGGTAAACGGTCGGCGATCACGCGGCTATCGCACGTTCCGCCGGATCAGCAGAATCATCAGGTGCCAACCGCAGACTCCATGATTAAGTAAAACAGTTAGTCTTGCCTCGCTCTTAGACCTAAGCGGATAACTTGTAATAAATCTTTTTTAAAAAACTAAAAGTGGCTTATTGATTTTAACTGGCGCCCGAGCAGGGACCTGATTATCGTGCAATCAATCAATAGAACACAGTAACGTAGTCCGTACGCGAACTGGTTTAAAGTAACGATTTGATTTCCGTGTCAAAGATCGGTCCCACGCAACGCACCACAAGAGGAACGTCGCGTGTGTTATTTAACATATCAAGAAAAGCCCCCTGAGGAAAAGAGGCCCCCCAGTAGCAGCCATCCAGGACAGCAAAAAGGAGTCAGCAGCAGTTCTGACAGCCGCCCCAGGAATGTTCCAGTTAGTAATGTTCGTAAAATGTAACTGACATTGAAACTTTAAAAGAAAAAACGATAATTCTTTTGAATTCGAATAGCATAACCAGAGTAATTTAAGTTATCAATAAAGTAAATATTAAAGTAAATTTCTACAGGCAAGACTCGTTAATCAAAACTTATTTTTCTCAAAAACATATAAATATTAACTTATACCTTCGGAAATTTTATAAATTATCGCAGAACACTCACATCAAATGATAAACCCTCGCAAATTTTCACAATTAACGTAGAACAGTCACATCAAATGACGAACCTACGGAAATTTCCAAAATTGTCACAGAGCAATCACATCAAACGATAAACCTTCGGAAATTTTCAAAATTATCGCAGAGCAATCACATCAAATGATAAACCTTAGGAAATTTGCAAAATAATCGCATAACAATCACATCAAATGATATTCCTTCGAAAATTTTTAAAATTATTGCAGAACGATCAAATCAAATGATATAACTTCGGAAAATTTCAAAAGTATCGCAGAACACTAACATCAAATGATATAAATTCGGAAATTTTCAAGATTATCGCAGAACAATAACATCAAATGACAAACCTTCGAATACTTTCAAAATTATCGCAGAACGATCTTTCCAAATGATATACCTTCGCAATTTCAAAATTATCGCAGAACTTTTACATCAAATGATATGACTTCGAAAATTTTCAAAATTATCGCAGAACAATCACTTCAAATGTTACACCTTCGGAAATTTCCAAAATTATCGCAGAGAAATTTCATCAAATGATAAACCTTCAGAAATTTTCAAAATTATCGAAGAACAATCACATCAAATGATATACCTTCGGAAATTTTCAAAATTATCGCAGAATAGTCACACCAAATGATATACCTTCGGCAATTTTTAAAATTATCGCAGAATAATCACATCTTATTATAAACGTTCAGAAATTGTCAAAATTATCGTAGAAGAATGACAACAAATGATAAACCTTCGAAATTTTTCAAAATTATCGGAGAACAATCACATCAAATGACATACCTTCGAAAACTTTCAAAATTATTGCAGAACGATCTCATCAAATGATATACCTTCGAAAATTTCAAAATTATCGCAGAACTATCACATCAAACTATATACCCTCGGAAATTTCATAAATTATCGCAGCACAATCACATCATATGATGTACCTTCGCAAATTTTCAACACTATCGCAGAAATATCACACCAAACGATATTCCTTCGGAAATTTTCAAAATTATCGCAGATGAATCACATCCAATGATATACCTTCGGAAATTTTGAAATTATCGCAGAACATTTACATGTTCTGACAGACTTTCGGAAATTTTCAAAATTATCGCAGAACAATCACACTAAATGATATATCTCTGGATATTTTCAAAATTATCGCAGAACAATCACATCCAAAGACATACCTTCGAAAACTTTCAAAATTATCGCAGAACGATCACATCAAATGATATACCTTCGCAAATTTCAAAACTATCGCAGAACTATCACATCAAATGATACACCTTGGGACATTTTCAAAATTATCGCAGAACAATTAAATCAAATGATCATCGCAGAACAATCACATCAAATGATATTCCTTCGAAAATTTTCAACATTATCCCAGAATAATCACATCAAATGATATACAATTGGAAATTTTAAAAATTGTCGCAGAACAATGTTTCATCAAATGGTTTACCTTCGAAAATTCAAAAATTGTCGCAGAACAATCACATCAAATGATATGCCTTCGAAAACTTTCAAAATTATCGCAGAACAGTCACATCAAATGATAAACCTTCGGAAATTTTCAAAATTATCGCAAACCAATCACATCAAATGCTATACCTTCGGAAATTTTCAAAATCATCGCAGAACAATCACTTCGAATGGTATACCTTCGGAAATTTCCAAAATTATCGCGGAGCAATCACATCAAATGCTTAACCTTCAGAAATTTTCAAAATGATCGCAGAACAATTACAGTTAATGGTTTACATTTGGAAATTTTCAAAATTATCGTAAAACAATCACATCAAATGACATGCCTTCGAAAACTTTCAAAATTGTCGCAGAACGATCAAATCAAATGATATTCCTTCGCATATGTCAAAATTAACGCAGAACTATCAGATCAAATGGTATACCTTCGGAAATTTTCAAAATTATACCAGAACAATCACATCAAATGATATACAATTGGAAAGTTTCAAAATTGTCGCAGAACAGTCACATCAAATGATATACCCTCCGAAATTTCATAAATTGTCGCAGAACAATAACATCAAATGATGTACTTTCGGAAATTTTTAAAAACTATCGCAGAAATATCAAACCAAACGATATTGCTTCGGAAATTTTCAAAATTATCGCAGAGAAATCACATCAAATGATATGCCTTCGGAAATTTTAAAATTATCGCAGAACAATTTGATCATCTGACATACTTTCGGAAATTTTCAAAATTATCGCA
Source organism: Nemotelus pantherinus (assembly GCA_963978885.1). NCBI lineage: Eukaryota > Metazoa > Arthropoda > Insecta > Diptera > Stratiomyidae > Nemotelus > Nemotelus pantherinus. Next base: position 305,081 of record CAXBUK010000010.1, on the reverse strand, counting down.
GAACAATCACAACAAATGATATGCCTTCGAAAATTTTCCAAAATTATCGCAGAACAACCACATCAGATGATATACCTTCGAAAATTTCCAAAATTATCGCAGAACAATTACATCAAATGTAATACCTTCGGAAATTTTCAACATTATCGCAGAACAATCACATCAAATGACATACCTTCAAAACTTTCAAAACTATCCCAGAACAATCACATCAAATGATAAACCATTGGAAATTTTCAAAATTGTCAATCACATAATTTGATAAACTATCGGAAATTTTCAAAATTATCGCAGAACGATCACACCATTGATATACCTTCGCAAATTTCAAAATAATGTCAGAACTGTCACATCAAATGATATACCCTTGGAAATTTTCAAAATTATCGCAGAATAATTACATCAAATGATACACATTCGGAAATTTTCAAAATTATCGCAGTACAATTGAATCAAATGATACACCTTCGGAAATTTTAAAATCATCGCAGAACAATCACATCAAATGATATTTCTTCGAAAATTTTCAAAATTATCCCAGAATCATTACATTATATGATATACCATTGGAAATTTTAAACATTGTCGCAGAACAATCACATCAAATGATATACCTTTGGAAATTTTCAAAATTATCGCAGAACAATCACATCAAATGACATACCTTCAAAACTTTCAAAACTATCCCAGAACAATCACATCAAATAATAAACCATTGGAAATTTTCAAAATTGTCAATCACATAATTTGATAAACTATCGGAAATTTTCAAAATTATCGCAGAACAATCACATCAAATGATAAACCTTCGGAAATTTTCAAAATTTCCGCGGAACATTAACATCAAATGATATACCTTCGGAAATTTTCAAAATTATGGCAGAGCAATCATATCAAATGATTAAATTTCAGAAATTTTCAAAATATCACAGAACAATCACATCAAATGCTTTACCTTCGGAAATTTTCAAAACTATCGCAGAAAAATCACATTAAATGATATAAATACGCAAATTTTTAAAAATTGTCGCAGAACAATCACATCAAATGATATACCTTCAGAAATTTTCAAAATTATTGCAGAACCATCAGATCAAATGATAAACCTTTGGATATTTTCAGAATTATCGCAGAACAATCACACCAAATGATAAACCTTTGGAAATTTTAAAAATTATCGCGGAACAATCACATCTAATGATAAAACTTCGTAAATTTTTTAAACTATCGCAGAACAATCACATCAAATGAGATACTTTCGGAAACTTCATAAATTGTCGCAGAACAATCACATCAAACGATAAACCTTCGGAAATTTTCAAATTATCGCAGAGCAATCACATCAAATGCTAAACCTTAGGAAATGTTCAAAATAATCGCATAACAATCACATCAAATGATATTCCTTCGAAAATTTTTAAAATTATTGCAGAACGATCAAATCAAATGATATAACTTCGGAAAATTTCAAAATTATCGCAGAACACTAACATCAAATGATATAAATTCGGAAATTTTCAAGATTATCGCAGAACAATAACATCAAATGCTAAACCTTCGGATATTTACAAAATTATCGCAGAACAATCACATCAAATTATATATTTCGGAAATTTTCCAAATTATCGCAGAACAATCACATCAAATGATATTTCTTCGAAAATTTTCAAAATTCTCGCGGAACAATCACATCAAATGAAATACCATTGGAAATTTTAAAAATTGTCGCAGAAAAATCAAATCAAATGGTTAACCTTCGGAAAATTCCAAAATTATCGCAGAACAATCATATTAAATGATGACCCTTCGGAAATATTCAAAATTATATAAGAACAATCACATCAAATGATATTCCTTCGGAAATTTTCAAAATTATCGCAGAACAATCACAGAATATGCTATACCTCCGGAAATTTTCGAAATAATCGCAGAACAATCACTTCAAATGGTATGCCTTCAGAAATATCAAAAACTATCGCAGAGCAATCACATCAAATGATATACCTTCGGAAATTTTCAAAATAATCGCCGAACAATCACATCAAATGACAAACCTTCGAATACTTTCAAAATTTTCGCAGAACGATCTTTCCAAATGACATACCTTCGCAATTTCAAAATTATCGCAGAACTTTTACATCAAATGATATGACTTCGAAAATTTTCAAAATTATCGCAGAACAATCACTTCAAATGTTACACCTTCGGAAATTTCCAAAATTATCGCAGAGCAATTTCATCAAATGATATACCTTCAGAAATTTTCAAAATTAACGAAGAACAATCACATCAAATGATATACCTTCGGATATTTTCAAAATTATCGCAGAAAAGTCACACCAAATGATATACCTTCGGCAATTTTTAAAATTATCGCAGAATAATCACATCTTATCATAAACGTTCACTAATTGTCAAAATTATCGTAGAAGAATGACAACAAATGATAAACCTTCGAAATTTTTCAAAATTATCGGAGAACAATCACATCAAATGACATACCTTCGAAAACTTTCAAAATTATTGCAGAACGATCTCATCAAATGATATACCTTCGCAAATTTCAAAAATATCGCAGAACTATCACATCAAACTATATACCCTCGGAAATTTCATAAATTATCGCAGCACAATCACATCATATGATGTACCTTCGGAAATTTTCAACACTATCGCAGAAATATCACACCAAACGATATTCCTTCGGAAATTTTCAAAATTATCGCAGATGAATCACATCCAATGATATACCTTCGGAAATTTTGAAATTATCGCAGAAAAATTACATGTTCTGACAGACTTTCGGAAATTTTCAAAATTATCGCAGAACAATCACACCAAATGATATATCTCTGGATATTTTCAAAATTATCGCAGAAATATCACATCCAAAGACATACCTTCGAAAACTTTCAAAATTATCGCAGAACGATCACATCAAATGATATACCTTCGCAAATTTCAAAACTATCGCAGAACTATCACATCAAATGATACACCTTCGGACATTTTCAAAATTATCGCAGAACAATTAAATCAAATGATCATCGCAGAACAATCACATCAAATGATATTCCTTCGAAAATTTTCAACATTATCCCAGAATAATCACATCAAATGATATACAATTGGAAATTTTAAAAATTGTCGCAGAACAATCACTTCATCAAATGGTTTACCTTCGAAAATTCAAAAATTGTCGCAGAACAATCACATCAAATGATATGCCTTCGAAAACTTTCAAAATTATCGCAGAAAAGTCACATCAAAGGATAAACCTTCGGAAATTTTCAAAATTATCGCAAAACAATCATATCAAATGCTATACCTTCGGAAATTTTCAAAATCATCGCAGAACAATCACTCCGAATGGTATACCTTCGGAAATTTCCAAAATTATCGCGGAGCAATCACATCAAATGCTAAACCTTCAGAAATTTTCAAAATGATCGCAGAACAATTACAGTTAATGGTTTACATTCGGAAATTTTCAAAATTATCGCAGAACAATCACATCAAATGACATGCCTTCGAAAACTTTCAAAATTGTCGCAGAACGATCAAATCAAATGATATTCCTTCGCATATGTCAAAATTATCGCATAACTATCAGATCAAATGGTTTACCTTCGGAAATTTTCAAAATTATCCCAGAACAATCACATCAAATGATATACAATTGGAAAGTTTCAAAATTGTCGCAGAACAGTCACATCAAATGATATACCCTCGGAAATTTCATAAATTATCGCAGAACAATAACATCAAATGATGTACTTTCGGAAATTTTTAAAAACTATCGCAGAAATATGAAACCAAACGATATTGCTTCGGAAATTTTCAAAATTATCGCAGAGAAATCACATCAAATGATATGCCTCCGGAAATTTTAAAATTATCGCAGAACAATTTGATCATCTGACATACTTTCGGAAATTTTCAAAATTATCGCAGAACAATCACAACAAATGATATGCCTTCGAAAATTTTCCAAAATTATCGCAGAACAACCACATCAGATGATATACCTTCGGAATTTTTCAATATTATCGAAGAACAATCACATCAAATGATAAACCTTCGAAAATTTTCAAAATTATCGCAGAGAAATCACATCAAATGACAAACCTTCGGAAATTTTAAAATTATCGCAGAGCAATCACATCAAATGATAAACCTTCGAAAATTTTCAAAATTATTGCAGAGTAACCAAATAAATTGATAAACCTTATGAAATTTTCAAAAATATCGCAGAACAATAATATCAAATGATATAACATCGGAAATTTTCAAAATTATCGCAGAGCCATGACATCAAATGGTAAACCTTCGGAAATTTTCAAAATAACGGCAGAACAATCACATCCAATGATAAACCTTCGAAAATTTTCAAAATTATCGCAGAACAATCACATCAAATGATATACCTTCGAAAATTTTCAAAATTATCGCAGAACAATCACTTCAAATTGTATACCTTCGGCAATTTCCAAAATTATCGCAGAGCAATCACATCGAATGATAAACCTTCAAAAATTTTCAAAATTATCGCAGAACAATCACATCAAATGATATACCTTCGGAAATTGTCCAAATTATCGCAGAACAATAACATCAAATGACATACCTTCAAATCTTTCAAAATTATCGCAGAACGATCACATCAAATGATATACCTTCGCCAATTTCAAAATTATCACAGAACTGTCACATCAAATGTTATACCTTTGGGATTTTTCAAAATTATCGCAGAACAATTACATCAAATGAGACACCTTCGGAAATTTTCAAAATTATCGCAGAACAATCACATCAAATGATGTACCATTGGAAATTTTCCAAATTGTCGCAGAACAATCACATTATTTGTCGGAAATCTATCGGAAATTTTCAAAATTATCGCAAAACGATCACATCCAATGATATACCTTCGCAAATTTCAAAATAATCGCAGAACTGTCACATTAATGATATAATTTTGGAAATTTTCAAAATTATCGCAGAATAATTACATCAAATGATACACATTCGGAAATTTTCAAAATTATCGCAGTACAATTGAATCAAATGATACACCTTCGGAAATATTAAAATCATCGCAGAACAATCACATCAAATGATATTTCTTCGAAAATTTTCAAAATTATCCCAGAATCATCACATTATATGATATACCATTGGAAATTTTAAAAATTGTCGCAGAACAATCACATCAAATGATATACCTTCGGAAATTTTCAAAATTATCGCAGAACAATTACATCAAATGACATACCTTCGAAAACTTTCAAAATTATCGCAGAATGATCTCATCAAATGATATACCTTCACAAATTTCAAAATTATCGCAGAACTTTCACATCAAATGATATATACTCGGAATTTTCATAAATCTTCGCAGCACAATCACATCAAATGATGTACCTTGGGAAATTTCCAAAACTATCGCAGAAATATCACACAAAACGATATTTCTTCGGAAATTTTCAAAAATATCGCAGAACAATCACATCAAATGATATACCTTCGGATATTTTAAAATTAGCGCAGAACAATTTTATCATCTGACATGCTTTTGGTAATTTTAAAAATTATCGCAGAACAATCACACAAAATGATATTCCTTTGGAGATTTTCAAAATTATCGCAGAACAATCACATCAAATGACAAACCTTCGAAAGCTATCAAAATTATCGCAAAACGATCACATCAATTGATATACCTTCGAAAATTTCAAAATTATCGCAGAACTATCAAGTCAAATGACATACCTTCGAAAATTTTCAAAATTATCGCAGAACGATCTCATCAAATGATATACCTTCGCAAATTTCAAAATGATCGCAGAACTTTCACATCAAATGATAAATACTCGGAAATTTCATAAATTATCGCAGCACAATCACATCAAATGATGTACCTTCGGAAATTTTCAAAACTATCGCAGAAATATCACACAAAACGATATTTCTTCGGAAATTTTCAAAAATATCGCAGAACAATCACATCAAATGATATACCTTGGGAAATTTTAAAATTATCGCAGAGCAATTACATCATCTGACATATTTTCGGTAATTTTCAAAATTATCGCAGAACAATCACACAAAATTATATACCTTCGGAAATTTTCAAAATTATCGCAGAATAATCACATCAAATGGAATACATTTGGAAATTTTAAAATTCTCGCAGAACAATCACATCAAATGGTTTACCTTCGAAAATTTGCAAAGTTTTCGCAGAACAATAACATCAAATGATATGCCTTCGGAAATTTTCAAAATAATCGCACAACAATCACATCAAATGATATACCTTCGGAAGTTTTCAAAATTATCGCAGAACAATCACATCAAATGCTATACCTTCGTAAATTTTCAAAATTATGGCAGAACAATCATTTCAAATTGTATACTTCGGAAATTTCCAAAATTATCGCAGAGCAATCACATCAAATGCTTAACTTTCAGAAAATTTCAAAATTATCGCAGAACTATCACATCAAATGATATACCTTCGGAATTTGTCATTATTATCGAAGATCAATTACATCAAATGATACACCTTCGGAAATTTTCAAAATAATCGCAGAAAACTCACATAAATTAATATTCCTTCGAAAATTTTCAAAATTATCCCAGATCAATAACACCAAATGATATACCATTGGAAATTTTCAAAATTGTCGCAGAACAATCACATCAAATGATATACCTTCAGAAATTTTCAAAACTATTGCAGAACCATCAGATCAAATGATAAACCTTTGGATATTTTCAAAATTATCGCAGAACAATCACACCAAATGGTAAACCTTCGGAAATTTTCAAAATGATCGCAGAACAATCACATTTAATGATAAACCTTCGGAAATTTTTAAAATTATCGCAGACCAATCACATCAAATTATAAACCTTCGGAAATTTTCAAAATTATCGCAGAGCAATCACATGTAATGATAAACCTTAGGAAATTTTCAAAATTATCGCAGAACATTAACATCAAATGATATATATTCGGAAATTTTCAAAATTATCGCAGAATTATAACATCAAATGATATACGCTCGGACACTTTCAAAATAATTGCAGAACGATCACATCTAATGATATAACGTCGGAAATTTTCAAAATTTTCGCAGAGCTATGACATGAAATGGTTAACCATCGGAAATTTTAAAAACTACGGCAGAACAATCATACCAAATGACAAACTTTCGAAAATTTAATGATATACCTTCGAACATTTTGTAAATTATTAAAGAACGATCACATCAAATGATATAACATCGGAAATTTTCAAAATTATAGCAGAGCTATGACATCAAATGGTAAACCTTCGGAAATTTTCAAAATAACGGCAGAACAATCACATCAAATGATAAACCTTCGAAAATTTTCCAATTATATCAAATGTCAAACCTTCGAAAATTTTCACAATGATCGCAGAACAATCACTTCAAATGGTATACCTTAGGAAATTTCCAAAATAATCGCAGAAAAATCACTTCAAATGGTATACCTTCGGAAAATTCCAAAATAATCGCAGAGCAATCACATCAAATGATAAACCTTCAAAAATTTTCAAAATTGTCGCAGAAACATCACATAATTTGATAAATTATCGGAAATTTTCAAAATTATCGCAGAACGATCACATCCAATGATATACCTTCGAAAATTTCAAAATTATCGCAGAACTGTCACATCAAATGATATACCTTTGGGAATTTTCAAAATTATCGCAGCATAATCATCAAATGATACACATTCGGAAATTTTCAAAATTATCGCAGTGCAATTAAATCAAATGAAACACCTTCGGAAATTTTAAAATCTTCGCAGAACAATCACATCAAATGATATTCCTTCGAAAATTTTCAAAATTATCCCAGAATCAACAAAGCATATGATATACCATTGGAAATTTTAAACATTGTAGCAGAACAATCACATCAAATGATATACCTTCGGAAATTTTCAAAATTATCGCAGATCAATTACATCAAATGACATCCCTTCGAAAACTTTCAAAATTATCGCAGAACGATCTCATCAAATGATATACCTTCACAAATTTCAAAATTATCGCAGAACTATCACATCAAATGATATACCTTCGGAATTTTTCATTATTATCGCAGATCAATTACATCAAATGATACACCTTCGGAAATTTTCAAAATTATCGCAGAAAACTCACATAAATTGATATTCCTTCGAAAATTTTCAAAATTATCCCAGATCAATAACACCAAATGATATACCATTGGAAATTTTAAAAAATTGTCGCAAAACAATCACATCAAATGATAAACCTTCAGAAATTTTCAAAATTATTGCAGAACCATCAGATCAAATGATATACCTTTGGATATTTTCAAAATTATCGCAGAACAATCACACCAAATGGTAAACCTTCGGAAATTTTCAAAATTATCGCAGAACAATCACATTTAATGATAAACCTTCGGAAATTTTTAAAATTATCGCAGAACAATCATATCAAATGATAAACCTTCGGAAATTTTCAAAATTATCGCAGAGCAATCACATCAAATGATAAACCCTAGGAAATTTTCAAAATTATCGCAGAATATTAACATCAAATGATATAACTTCGGAAATTTTCAAAATTATCGCAGAATTATCACATCAATTGATATACGTTCGGAAATTTTGAAAATAATTGCAGAAAGATGACATCAAATGATATAACGTCGGAAATTTTCAAAATTATCGCAGAGCTATGACATCAAATGGTAAACCTTCCGAAATTTTAAAAATTAAGGCAGAAAAATCATATCAAATGACAAACCTTCGCAAATTTCCAAAATTATTGCAGAACACTAACATCAAATGATATAAATTCGGAAATTTTCAAGATTATCGCTGAACAATCACATCAAATGATATTCCTTCGAATATTTTCAAAATTACCCCGGAACAATCACATCGAATGACATACCATTGGAAATTAAAGAAAATGTCGCAGAACAATCACATCAAATGGTTAACCTTCGGAAATTTCCAAAATTATCGCAGAACAATCTCTTCAAATGGTATACCTTCGGAAATTTCCAAAATTATCGCAGAGCAATCACATTAAATGTTAAACCTTCAGAAAAATTCAAAATTATCGCAGAACAATCACATCAAATGATATACTTTCGGAAATTTTCAAAATTATCGCAGAAGAATCACATCAAATGAAATACCTTCAAAACTTTCAAAATTATCGCAGAACAATCACATCAAATGATAAACCTTCGGAAATTTTCAAAACTATCGCAGAACAATCACAAAAAATGATAAACTTTCGGAAATTTTTAAAATTTTTGCAAAACAATCACGTCAAATGATAAACCTTCGGAAATTTTCAAAATTATCGCAGAACAATCACATCTAATGATATACCTTCGAAAATTTTCAAAATTATCGCAGAGCAATCACATCAAATGATAAATCTTCGGAAATTTTCAAAATTATCGCAGAACAATCACTTAAAATCATATAACTTCTTTAATTTTCAAAATTATCGCAGATAGATCACATCAAATGATATACCTTCGGAAATTTTCAAAATTCTCCCCGAACAATCACATCAAATGATATACCTTCGGAAATTTTCAAAATTTTCGCTAAACCATCACATCAAACGATATACCTTCGGAAATTTTCAAAATTTTCGAAGAACAATCACATCAAATGATATGCCTTCGGTTATTTTCAAAACTATCGCAGAACAATCACATGAAATGATAAACCTTCGAAAATTTACAAAATTATCGCAAAACAATCACAATGTGGATACACAAATACCTACACTTATCTCACTTACATTCCACAACTCACCACACTACTTGACATCATACACAACACATAAAAATTCACACATCAAGTAGGCTAAGTTTACAAAATGAAAAAATTGTAAAAAAGAGAATGGAATATAAAATGTCAATTGAGTTAAGAAACTAGGCTGATTATTAATATTAACGGAGTTTAATATGTTATAAATAATTGAAAACTGTTAAAAACAAACATTGATTAGAACTTATATTAAAACTGTTTAAATCAACATTTATTGAAGTTTGTTTCAATAGAAAGATTAAATGAATATTTTATTATAGATAAAAATATAAGGAAGTTTCAGCTTCCCATATTGGTGACCCCGATAGGAACACGCCAAAGCCTGGATCGCTGAGACTTGACAGACGAAAACAGAAAAATATCGAATCATTCTGCCGGAAATCACATTTCTTCGCTTTATCGAAGAAATTCAACAATCAACAATTCAAAAAAACAACTTCAAGGCGTTGACGCAGACGGTCCATTGCAGCACGTCCAATTGCCACTTGCTCGTCTACGATTCTAATCATTGCAAAATAGCAACAAGTCAAACGAGACTACGCGGAAGTCAGCGGCAACAAGCAACAGCGAAATCCGCACGGAGCAGGAAATAGCACAAGCACTCGCAATACTATGAGGTATGTGATAATTATCAATTAAAACGAAAAAAGCGCTTGAATTTCGGGATAAATATCGTCCTGAAATTATCCTATGACAAAATTCTGTCCTTCTGTGGTTCGAATCCTCCGCATCAGCTCAGGCAAAATCGCGTTTTGTAGCAGCACTCGAAAATAAATCGACGAACTATGGTTAAAGCAATCGCACTCTAAAATTTTAGATTGCTTACAGGACGCATTGAATCTAGTTCCGAACGATCAGGATGTCTATAAATCACTAGACGTTACTCTCAACAGATAATACAAGCAGAAAATTTTTTTATTAAATGATTTTGCACTGAAATTCACGCAAACTTATCAAAAATTAAAAAGCCTCGTGCCTTTTAAAACTGAAATAGCTCATTGGCAAATCCGAGCTTCACTACTTGTCAAAATACCTTCAAAAAGAATTTCAACGCTGCTACATCTATCACCGACGTCGAAAGCTCCATAAATTAAATTTGGATATATTGTTATAATTATAATTATACAAGATTCTTAGCTATAATTACACATATTACACCTTCCTATATTTACACGCTTTTCAGCCATAATATTTTTCTGTCGCGTTTCGTTCGTTTCGTCGCGTAACTCCGTATAATGTCGTTGGACAATGAGGATGCGGTTCCCTCAGGCGCGTCATTCGGTGCTGAAATTTTCGCGACATCCGTCAAACCACCCGTTTTTTGGCAAGAAGAGCCAGCTTTGTGGTTCTCCCAACTGGAGAGCCAGTTCGCAAAAGCTGGTATTAAGAGCTCGGAGACCAAATACCACTACGTGATCTCCTCGCTGGGCTCGGCGGAGCTGAAGGTGGTCAGGGACGTGGTTGCGAGTCCGGATCCTGATTCGCCTTACGAGGTCCTCAAGAGGGCGCTTGTATCGCGGCTTTCAGCCAGCGATTCTGTGAATCTCAAGCACCTCTTGGGGAACCTCTCGTTAGGTGACAGACAGCCTTCCCAGCTGCTTCGGGATATGAAGCAGTTGGGAGGTGCTAAGGTCGGAGACGACCTGTTGAGGACCCTCTGGCTGCAGCGGCTTCCGGAACAGACGCAAGCCATTTTAGCCTGCTCTCCGGAAGCCAGCCTCAACAAGTTGGCGGAAACAGCCGATAAAATTGCTGAGGTATTCGTTCACCCACAAATAAATTCAGTCGCTGTTTCCCACCAGCAGTCAGAGGTGGCCGAATTAACGAAACAGGTCGCTGCGCTGACGAAACTCGTACATCAACAACTAAGATCGCGTTCGAGGTCCCAAGGAAGATCTCGTTCGCAGCCGCGTCGCCGAAGCCGGTCACGAGGGACTGGTGTTTGTTGGTACCACAACAAATATGGCCCAAACGCTATTAAATGCGTCTCTCCATGCGCCTTCAAGGCTGGTTCATCAGAACCAAAAAACTAAGTCGCTGTTCTCTTCAGACGGTAAGAAAACGCGACTTGTCACCTAGCCGTCGTCTAATTCTTCACGACAACTTGTCTAAACGACACTACTTGATTGACACAGGCGCAGATATTTCGGTGCTTCCAGCACCTACTACCGGAAAACTTCCACCTTCTGGTATGCGACTTGCCGCGGCAAACCAGTCGACCATCAATACCTATGGACGAAAGGTAATCAAACTAGACCTGGGACTCCGTCGTGAGTTTTCATGGGATTTTATCATTGCCGATGTCTCTAGACCCATTTTAGGCGCAGACTTTCTCTGCCACTATGGGCTAGTCGTCGACTTGGCAAATGCTATCCTTGTGGATCCTCTTACTTCGCTTTCATCGAAAGGCACATTCACATCATACAAGTGTCCAAAACTAAGTGTTTTGATTGAGAAAACCTCTGATCCACGGATGCATGCCCTTCTCACCAAATACCATGCCATCACGGTCAACACAGGGTTCTCACAACCCTGTAAACATAAGGTGACACACCACATTTTGACCACAGGCCCTCCGATAGTATCGAGACCACGTCGACTTGCACCAGATAAGCTCGCGGCGGCTAAGAAGGAATTCGATTTCCTGCTACAGCAGGGAATTTGCCGCCCCTCAAACAGCAGCTGGTCTTCTCCGCTACACATGGTACGCAAGAGTAATGGGGAATGGCGTCCTTGCGGCGATTACAGACGCCTTAACGCCATAACCGTCCCGGATAGATATCCGATCCCCATTATTCAAGACTTCTGTCATGAATTACATGGCAAAAATATCTTTTCCACCATAGACCTGACTAAAGCCTACCATCAAATCCCAGTCGAGCCGAACGATATTCCAAAGACCGCCATTTGCACACCTTTCGGACTCTTTGAGTTCACCCGAATGACTTTCGGACTTTGCAACGCGGCACAATCGTTCCAACGCTTCATACATGAAGTCCTACACGGATTAAAATTCTGTTTTATCTACCTCGACGACATTTTGGTAGCTTCGACTTCCGAAGAAGAGCATCTTGTTCACTTAGAACAAATTTTCAAAAGATTAGCGGACCATGGTCTTATAATCAATATGGAGAAATGCCATTTCCTTCGACCTTCAATTAAATTCTTAGGTCATGAGGTTTCGCCGAAAGGCATTAAGCCCTCCCCAGAACGGGTTGAGGCAATATCAACAGCTAAACTCCCCAAGACGGTTAAAGACCTAAGAAGATTTTTGGGGATGGTCAACTTCTATCGTCGCTTTCTTCCTCACACAGCTGAGATGCAGCAACCTCTCAACGCCTATCTTTGTGGCTCTAAAAAAGATGGTGCTAAGACAATCGACTGGTCAATGGACGCTAGCAAAGCTTTTGACCAAGTCAAGACTGGCTTAACAGAAGCCACTCTATTGTCCTTTCCGGACTCAAACGCCGAGCTTGGTCTATTCGTAGACGCTTCCGATTCCGCCATCGGGGCTGCTCTGCAGCAAAAATGTCAATGCTCTTGGCAACCCCTTGGTTTTTACTCGGCCAAATTAAGCGACGCACAAAGAAAGTATAGTGCATACGACTGCGAACTCTTAGCGGCTTATCAGGGCATTCGTTATTTCCGATACTTTTTGGAAGCCCAAAGGTTCACTCTATACACCGACCACAAACCACTGACTTTTGCTTTTAAACAAAAGCCAGAAAAGGCCACACCTCGTCAACTTAGACATCTAAGTTATATAAGTGAGTTCACTTCTGACATTCGGCATGTCTCTGGTTGCAACAACGTTGTTGCTGACGCACTCTCTCGTCTAGAAGAAATCATTCTTCCCAGTACTCTCGACTTTGCCGCAATCGCCTCGTCCCAAGCATCGGACGCAGAGTTTCAGAAGGTTCTAAAGGACTCTAAATTTATTTTAAAAAAACAACCAATATTTGGCACCAACGTCGATATTTTTTGTGAAGTGTCTGGCCCAACCATACGACCTTATATTCCTCACACGTTCAGGAAACAGGTGTTCAACTCAGAACATAATATCGCTCACCCTGGTATTCGTGCTACAAGAAAGCACATTGCAACTAAATTCTTCTGGCCTTCGATGAACAAGGACATTGCCACTTGGGCCCGAGAATGTCTATCTTGTCAAAAATGCAAGATAACCAGACATGTGAGCAAACCTGTATCGACCTTTCCTACGGTCTCCGAACGTTTTAAGGTCATTCACATCGACATAGTTGGTCCCCTAACACACTCGCAGGGATACACTTACTGTCTCACCATAATCGACCGTTTCACACGTTGGCCTGAAGCAATTCCTTTAGCCAGCATTACTGCCAATGACTGTGCTACTGCTTTACTAAGCACCTGGATTGCTAGATTTGGAGTTCCCCAATACATTGTCACCGACCAGGGCAGACAATTCGAGTCAGCGCTCCATGCTGAGCTTGGTCGACTCTTGGGCTTCGAACGCAATCGTACCACAGCGTACCACCCTCAGGCCAACGGTTTCTTAGAAAGATGGCATCGTACTCTTAAATCGGCTATCATGGCTCACAACGATGCGTCCTGGACTAGAACACTTCCCCTAATTCTTCTTGGATTACGATCTCTAATCCGAGAAGAATTCACAGCATCACCGGCACAACTCCTGTACGGAGAAAACCTGCGTCTTCCTAGTGATTTTCTTCAAGAAAATCCTAGGAAGATTAGCCAAACAGACTTTGCCTCCGAACTAACGGCTACAATGGCAAAACTTCGACCGGTTGATGCTCAACATCACACAACACCGAAGATATTTATCTTCAAGCAACTCGACTCTTGCTCACACGTCTTCGTCAGAGTCGATTCTGTTCGTCCACCACTCATTCCACCGTACGACGGTCCTTTCAAAGTCCTAGCCAGACATATTAATTATTACACTCTGGAAATCAGAAACAAATCCGTCAATGTTTCCATTAACAGGCTCAAGCCTTGTTACTCGTCATCCTCTACGGAACCTGTTGACAATTCTTCCAGTAACCAGCAAGCATCAGCAACCTCGACTGCACCATTACTGCCTCCAGCTCCCGAAAAGAGACCAGCGAGGAAAGTTACATTCGCTCCGTACGTCTCTCTAGCTGGGAGAACCACAAAGGTGCCACTCTCCTACGCCTCGCGATAACGCGTAAAACGCTGGCAGGGGAGTATTGTGGATACACAAATACCTACACTTATCTCACTTACATTCCACAACTCACCACACTACTTGACATCATACACAACACATAAAAATTCACACATCAAGTAGGCTAAGTTTACAAAATGAAAAAATTGTAAAAAAGAGAATGGAATATAAAATGTCAATTGAGTTAAGAAACTAGGCTGATTATTAATATTAACGGAGTTTAATATGTTATAAATAATTGAAAACTGTTAAAAACAAACATTGATTAGAACTTATATTAAAACTGTTTAAATCAACATTTATTGAAGTTTGTTTCAATAGAAAGATTAAATGAATATTTTATTATAGATAAAAATATAAGGAAGTTTCAGCTTCCCATATTGGTGACCCCGATAGGAACACGCCAAAGCCTGGATCGCTGAGACTTGACAGACGAAAACAGAAAAATATCGAATCATTCTGCCGGAAATCACATTTCTTCGCTTTATCGAAGAAATTCAACAATCAACAATTCAAAAAAACAACTTCAAGGCGTTGACGCAGACGGTCCATTGCAGCACGTCCAATTGCCACTTGCTCGTCTACGATTCTAATCATTGCAAAATAGCAACAAGTCAAACGAGACTACGCGGAAGTCAGCGGCAACAAGCAACAGCGAAATCCGCACGGAGCAGGAAATAGCACAAGCACTCGCAATACTATGAGGTATGTGATAATTAGCAATTAAAACGAAAAAAGCGCTTGAATTTCGGGATAAATATCGTCCTGAAATTATCCTATGACAAAATTCTGTCCTTCTGTGGTTCGAATCCTCCGCATCAGCTCAGGCAAAATCGCGTTTTGTAGCAGCACTCGAAAATAAATCGACGAACTATGGTTAAAGCAATCGCACTCTAAAATTTTAGATTGCTTACAGGACGCATTGAATCTAGTTCCGAACGATCAGGATGTCTATAAATCACTAGACGTTACTCTCAACAGATAATACAAGCAGAAAATTTTTTTATTAAATGATTTTGCACTGAAATTCACGCAAACTTATCAAAAATTAAAAAGCCTCGTGCCTTTTAAAACTGAAATAGCTCATTGGCAAATCCGAGCTTCACTACTTGTCAAAATACCTTCAAAAAGAATTTCAACGCTGCTACATCTATCACCGACGTCGAAAGCTCCATAAATTAAATTTGGATATATTGTTATAATTATAATTATACAAGATTCTTAGCTATAATTACACATATTACACCTTCCTATATTTACACACTTTTCAGCCATAATATTTTTCTGTCGCGTTTCGTTCGTTTCGTCGCGTAACTCCGTATAATGTCGTTGGACAATGAGGATGCGGTTCCCTCAGGCGCGTCATTCGGTGCTGAAATTTTCGCGACATCCGTCAAACCACCCGTTTTTTGGCAAGAAGAGCCAGCTTTGTGGTTCTCCCAACTGGAGAGCCAGTTCGCAAAAGCTGGTATTAAGAGCTCGGAGACCAAATACCACTACGTGATCTCCTCGCTGGGCTCGGCGGAGCTGAAGGTGGTCAGGGACGTGGTTGCGAGTCCGGATCCTGATTCGCCTTACGAGGTCCTCAAGAGGGCGCTTGTATCGCGGCTTTCAGCCAGCGATTCTGTGAATCTCAAGCACCTCTTGGGGAACCTCTCGTTAGGTGACAGACAGCCTTCCCAGCTGCTTCGGGATATGAAGCAGTTGGGAGGTGCTAAGGTCGGAGACGACCTGTTGAGGACCCTCTGGCTGCAGCGGCTTCCGGAACAGACGCAAGCCATTTTAGCCTGCTCTCCGGAAGCCAGCCTCAACAAGTTGGCGGAAACAGCCGATAAAATTGCTGAGGTATTCGTTCACCCACAAATAAATTCAGTCGCTGTTTCCCACCAGCAGTCAGAGGTGGCCGAATTAACGAAACAGGTCGCTGCGCTGACGAAACTCGTACATCAACAACTAAGATCGCGTTCGAGGTCCCAAGGAAGATCTCGCTCGCAGCCGCGTCGCCGAAGCCGGTCACGAGGGACTGGTGTTTGTTGGTACCACAACAAATATGGCCCAAACGCTATTAAATGCGTCTCTCCATGCGCCTTCAAGGCTGGTTCATCAGAACCAAAAAACTAAGTCGCTGTTCTCTTCAGACGGTAAGAAAACGCGACTTGTCACCTAGCCGTCGTCTAATTCTTCACGACAACTTGTCTAAACGACACTACTTGATTGACACAGGCGCAGATATTTCGGTGCTTCCAGCACCTACTACCGGAAAACTTCCACCTTCTGGTATGCGACTTGCCGCGGCAAACCAGTCGACCATCAATACCTATGGACGAAAGGTAATCAAACTAGACCTGGGACTCCGTCGTGAGTTTTCATGGGATTTTATCATTGCCGATGTCTCTAGACCCATTTTAGGCGCAGACTTTCTCTGCCACTATGGGCTAGTCGTCGACTTGGCAAATGCTATCCTTGTGGATCCTCTTACTTCGCTTTCATCGAAAGGCACATTCACATCATACAAGTGTCCAAAACTAAGTGTTTTGATTGAGAAAACCTCTGATCCACGGATGCATGCCCTTCTCACCAAATACCATGCCATCACGGTCAACACAGGGTTCTCACAACCCTGTAAACATAAGGTGACACACCACATTTTGACCACAGGCCCTCCGATAGTATCGAGACCACGTCGACTTGCACCAGATAAGCTCGCGGCGGCTAAGAAGGAATTCGATTTCCTGCTACAGCAGGGAATTTGCCGCCCCTCAAACAGCAGCTGGTCTTCTCCGCTACACATGGTACGCAAGAGTAATGGGGAATGGCGTCCTTGCGGCGATTACAGACGCCTTAACGCCATAACCGTCCCGGATAGATATCCGATCCCCATTATTCAAGACTTCTGTCATGAATTACATGGCAAAAATATCTTTTCCACCATAGACCTGACTAAAGCCTACCATCAAATCCCAGTCGAGCCGAACGATATTCCAAAGACCGCCATTTGCACACCTTTCGGACTCTTTGAGTTCACCCGAATGACTTTCGGACTTTGCAACGCGGCACAATCGTTCCAACGCTTCATACATGAAGTCCTACACGGATTAAAATTCTGTTTTATCTACCTCGACGACATTTTGGTAGCTTCGACTTCCGAAGAAGAGCATCTTGTTCACTTAGAACAAATTTTCAAAAGATTAGCGGACCATGGTCTTATAATCAATATGGAGAAATGCCATTTCCTTCGACCTTCAATTAAATTCTTAGGTCATGAGGTTTCGCCGAAAGGCATTAAGCCCTCCCCAGAACGGGTTGAGGCAATATCAACAGCTAAACTCCCCAAGACGGTTAAAGACCTAAGAAGATTTTTGGGGATGGTCAACTTCTATCGTCGCTTTCTTCCTCACACAGCTGAGATGCAGCAACCTCTCAACGCCTATCTTTGTGGCTCTAAAAAAGATGGTGCTAAGACAATCGACTGGTCAATGGACGCTAGCAAAGCTTTTGACCAAGTCAAGACTGGCTTAACAGAAGCCACTCTATTGTCCTTTCCGGACTCAAACGCCGAGCTTGGTCTATTCGTAGACGCTTCCGATTCCGCCATCGGGGCTGCTCTGCAGCAAAAATGTCAATGCTCTTGGCAACCCCTTGGTTTTTACTCGGCCAAATTAAGCGACGCACAAAGAAAGTATAGTGCATACGACTGCGAACTCTTAGCGGCTTATCAGGGCATTCGTTATTTCCGATACTTTTTGGAAGCCCAAAGGTTCACTCTATACACCGACCACAAACCACTGACTTTTGCTTTTAAACAAAAGCCAGAAAAGGCCACACCTCGTCAACTTAGACATCTAAGTTATATAAGTGAGTTCACTTCTGACATTCGGCATGTCTCTGGTTGCAACAACGTTGTTGCTGACGCACTCTCTCGTCTAGAAGAAATCATTCTTCCCAGTACTCTCGACTTTGCCGCAATCGCCTCGTCCCAAGCATCGGACGCAGAGTTTCAGAAGGTTCTAAAGGACTCTAAATTTATTTTAAAAAAACAACCAATATTTGGCACCAACGTCGATATTTTTTGTGAAGTGTCTGGCCCAACCATACGACCTTATATTCCTCACACGTTCAGGAAACAGGTGTTCAACTCAGAACATAATATCGCTCACCCTGGTATTCGTGCTACAAGAAAGCACATTGCAACTAAATTCTTCTGGCCTTCGATGAACAAGGACATTGCCACTTGGGCCCGAGAATGTCTATCTTGTCAAAAATGCAAGATAACCAGACATGTGAGCAAACCTGTATCGACCTTTCCTACGGTCTCCGAACGTTTTAAGGTCATTCACATCGACATAGTTGGTCCCCTAACACACTCGCAGGGATACACTTACTGTCTCACCATAATCGACCGTTTCACACGTTGGCCTGAAGCAATTCCTTTAGCCAGCATTACTGCCAATGACTGTGCTACTGCTTTACTAAGCACCTGGATTGCTAGATTTGGAGTTCCCCAATACATTGTCACCGACCAGGGCAGACAATTCGAGTCAGCGCTCCATGCTGAGCTTGGTCGACTCTTGGGCTTCGAACGCAATCGTACCACAGCGTACCACCCTCAGGCCAACGGTTTCTTAGAAAGATGGCATCGTACTCTTAAATCGGCTATCATGGCTCACAACGATGCGTCCTGGACTAGAACACTTCCCCTAATTCTTCTTGGATTACGATCTCTAATCCGAGAAGAATTCACAGCATCACCGGCACAACTCCTGTACGGAGAAAACCTGCGTCTTCCTAGTGATTTTCTTCAAGAAAATCCTAGGAAGATTAGCCAAACAGACTTTGCCTCCGAACTAACGGCTACAATGGCAAAACTTCGACCGGTTGATGCTCAACATCACACAACACCGAAGATATTTATCTTCAAGCAACTCGACTCTTGCTCACACGTCTTCGTCAGAGTCGATTCTGTTCGTCCACCACTCATTCCACCGTACGACGGTCCTTTCAAAGTCCTAGCCAGACATATTAATTATTACACTCTGGAAATCAGAAACAAATCCGTCAATGTTTCCATTAACAGGCTCAAGCCTTGTTACTCGTCATCCTCTACGGAACCTGTTGACAATTCTTCCAGTAACCAGCAAGCATCAGCAACCTCGACTGCACCATTACTGCCTCCAGCTCCCGAAAAGAGACCAGCGAGGAAAGTTACATTCGCTCCGTACGTCTCTCTAGCTGGGAGAACCACAAAGGTGCCACTCTCCTACGCCTCGCGATAACGCGTAAAACGCTGGCAGGGGAGTATTGTGGATACACAAATACCTACACTTATCTCACTTACATTCCACAACTCACCACACTACTTGACATCATACACAACACATAAAAATTCACACATCAAGTAGGCTAAGTTTACAAAATGAAAAAATTGTAAAAAAGAGAATGGAATATAAAATGTCAATTGAGTTAAGAAACTAGGCTGATTATTAATATTAACGGAGTTTAATATGTTATAAATAATTGAAAACTGTTAAAAACAAACATTGATTAGAACTTATATTAAAACTGTTTAAATCAACATTTATTGAAGTTTGTTTCAATAGAAAGATTAAATGAATATTTTATTATAGATAAAAATATAAGGAAGTTTCAGCTTCCCATAACAACATATTATTTATTTTCGGAAATTTTTAAATTTTTCGCAGAAAAATCACATCAAATGATATTCCTTCGGAAAATTTCAAAATTCACAGAACAATCACATCAAATGATAAACCTTCGGAAATTTTCAAAATTATCGCAGAGCAATCACATCAAATGATATACCTTCGGAAATTTTCAAAATTATCGCAGAGCAATCACATCAAATGATAAACCTTCGGAAATTTTCAAAACTGTCGCAGAACAATCACAACGAATGATAAACTTTCGAAAATTTTTAAAATTTTTGCAAAACAATCACGTCAAATGATAAACCTTCGAAAATTTTCAAAATTATCGCAGAACAATCACATCTAATGATATACCTTCGAAAATTTTCAAAATTATCGCAGAGCAATAACATCAAATGATAAATCTTCGGAAATTTTCAAAATTATCGCAGAACAATCACAACAAATTATATACTTTCGGAAATTTTTAAAATTTTTGCAAAAAAATCACATCAAATGATAAACCTTCGGAAATATTCAAAATAATCGCAGAACAATCACAACAAATGATAAAGTTTCGGAAATTTTTAAAACTTTTGCAAAACAATCACGTCAAATGATAAACCTTCGGAAATTTTCAAAATTATCGCGGAAAAATCACATCTAATGATATACCTTCGAAAATTTTCAAAATTATCGCAGAGCAATCACATCAAATGATAAACCTTCGGAAATTTTCAAAATAATCGCAGAACAATCACTTCAAATCATAAATCTTCTTAAATTTTCAAAAATATCGCAGATGGATCACATCATATGATATACCTTCGGAAATTTTCAAAATTTTCGCAGAACAATCACATCAAATGATATACTTTTGGAAATTTTTAAACTTTTCGCAGAACAATTACATCAAATGATATACCTTCGGAAATTTTCAAAATTATCACATGATAAACCTTCGGAAATTTTCAAAACTATCGCAGATCAATCACATCAAATGAAAACTCTTCGGAAAATTTCAAAATTATCGCAGAACAATCATAAAAATGATAACGCTTCGGAAATTTTCAAAACTATCGCAGAAGAATAACATCAAATGATAAACCTTGGTAAATTTTCAACATTATCGCAAAACAAGCACATCAAATGATATACCTTCGGAAATTTTCAAAATTATCGCAGAATAATCAAATCAAATAACATATCTTCGGAAATTTTCAAAATGATTGCAGAACAATCACATCAAAGGATATACCTTCGGAAATTTTCAAAATTATCGCAGAACAATCACTTAAAATCATATAACTTCTTAAATTTTCAAAATTATGGCAGATAGATCACATCAAATGATATACCTTCGGAAATTTTCAAAAGTCTCCCCCAACAATCACATCAAATGATATACCTTCGGAAATTTTCAAAATTTTCGCAAAACCATCATATCAAACGATATACCTTCGGAAATTTTCAAAATTTTCGAAGAACAATCACATCAAATGATATGCCTTCGGTTATTTTCAAAACTATCGCAGAACAATCACATGAAATGATAAACCTTCGAAAATTTACAAAATTATCGCAAAACAATCACAACAAATTATATACCTTCGGATATTTTTAAATTTATCGCAGAAAAATCACATCAAATGATATACCTTTGGAAAATTTCAAAATTCACAGAATAATCACATCAAATGATAAACCTTCGGAAATTTTCAAAATTATCGCAGAGCAATCACATCAAATGATATACCTTCGGAAATTTTCAAAATTATCGCAGAGCAATCACATCAAATGATAAACCTTCGGAAATTTTCAAAACTATCGCAGAACAATCACAACAAATGATAAACTTTCGGATATTTTTAAAATTTTTGCAAAACAATCACGTCAAATGATAAACCTTCGGAAATTTTCAAAATTATCGCAGAATAATCACATCAAATAACATATCTTCGGAAATTTTCAAAATGATTGCAGAACAATCACATAAAAATATATACCTTCGGAAATTTTCAAAATGATCGCAGAACAATCACTTAAAATCAGATAACTTCTTAAATTTTCAAAATTATCGCAGATAGATCACATCAAATGATATACCTTCGGAAAATTTCAAAATTCACAGAGCAATCACATCAAATGATAAACCTTCGGAAATTTTCAAAATTATCGCAGAGCAATCACATCAAATGATATACCTTCGGAAATTTTCAAAATTATCGCAGAACAATTACATCAAATGATAAACCTTCGGAATATTTCAAAATAATCGCAGAACAATCACTTCAAATCATAAACCTTCTTAAATTTTCAAAAATATCGCAGATGGATCACATCACATGATATACCTTCGGAAATTTTCAAAATTTTCGCAGAACAATCACATCAAATGATAAACCTTCGGAAATTTTCAAAATTATCGCAGAGCAATCACATCAAATGATAAACCTTCGGAAATTTTCAAAACTATCGCAGAACAATCACAACAAATGATAAACTTTTGGAAATTTTTAAAATTTTTGCAAAACAATCACGTCAAATGATAAACCTTCGGAAATTTTCAAAATCATCGCAGAACAATAACATCTAACGATATAACATCGAAAATTTTCTAAATTATCGCAGATCAATTACATCAAATGATAAATCTTCGGAAATTTTCAAAATTATCGCTGAACAATCACAACAAATGATACGCTTTCGGAAATTTTTAAAATTTTTGCAAAACAATCACATCAAATGATAAACCTTCGGAAATTTTATAATTTTCGAAGAACAATCACATCAAATGATGTTCCTTCGGTAATTTTCAAAACTATCGCAGAACAATCACATGAAATGAGAAACCTGCGAAAATTTACAAAATTATCGCAGAACAATCACAAAAAATTATATACTTTCGGAAATTTTTAAATTTTTCGCAGAAAAATCACATCAAACGCTTCGGAAATGTTCAAAACTATCGCAAAAGAATAACATCAAATGATAAACCTTGGTAAATTTTCAACATTATCGCAGAACAATAACATCAAAGGATATACCTTCGGAAATTTTCAAAATTATCGCAGAACAATCACTTAAAATCAGATAACTTCTTAAATTTTCAAAATTATCGCAGATAGATCACATCAAATGATATACCTTCAGAAAATTTCAAAATTCACAGAACAATCACATCAAATGATAAACCTTCGGAAATTTTCAAATTTCTCGCAGAACAATCACATCAAATGATATACCTTCGGAAATTTTAAAAGTATTGCAGAACAATCACATCAAATGATAAACCTTTGAAAATTTTCAAAATTATCGCAGAACAATCGCATCAAATTATATACCTTCGAAAATTTTCAAAATTATCGCAGAAGAATCACACCAAATGGTATACCTTCGGAAATTTTCAAAACTATCGCAGAACAATCACATAAAATGATAAACCTTCGAAAATTAACAAAAATATCGCAGAACAATCACATCAAATGATAATCCTTCCTAAATTTTCAAAACTATCGCAGAACAATCACATCAAATCACATACCTTCGGAAATTTTCAAAATTATTGCAGAACAATCACATCAAATGATAAACCTTCGGAAATTTTCAAAATAATCGCAGAATAATCACTTTAAATCATATACTTTCTTAAATTTTCAAAATTATCGCAGATAGATCACATCAAATGATATACCTTCGGAAAAATTCAAAATTATCGCTGAACAATAACATCAAATTATATACCTTCGGAAATTTTCAAAATTATCGCAGAGCAATCACATCAAATGATAAACCTTCGGAAATTTTCAAAACTGTCGCAGAACAATCACAACGAATGATAAACTTTCGGAAATTTTTAAAATTTTTGCAAAACTATCACGTCAAATGATAAACCTTCGGAAATTTTCAAAATTATCGCAGAACAATCACATCTAATGATATACCTTCGAAAATTTTCAAAATTATCGCAGAGCAATAACATCAAATGATAAATCTTCGGAAATTTTCAAAATTATCGCAGAACAATCACAACAAATTATATACTTTCGGAAATTTTTAAAATTTTTGCAAAAAAATCACATCAAATGATAAACCTTCGGAAATTTTCAAAATTATCGCAGAACAATCACAACAAATGATAAAGTTTCGGAAATTTTTAAAACTTTTGCAAAACAATCACGTCAAATGATAAACCTTCGGAAATTTTCAAAATTATCGCAGAAAAATCACATCTAATGATATACCTTCGAAAATTTTCAAAATTATCGCAGAGCAATCACATCAAATGATAAACCTTCGGAAATTTTCAAAATAATCGCAGAACAATCACTTCAAATCATAAATCTTCTTAAATTTTCAAAAATATCGCAGATGGATCACATCATATGATATACCTTCGGAAATTTTCAAAATTTTCGCAGAACAATCACATCAAATGATATACTTTTGGAAATTTTTAAACTTTTCGCAGAACAATTACATCAAATGATATACCTTCGGAAATTTTCAAAATTATCAAATGATAAACCTTCGGAAATTTTCAAAACTATCGCAGATCAATCACATCAAATGAAAACTCTTCGGAAAATTTCAAAATTATCGCAGAACAATCATAAAAATGATAACGCTTCGGAAATTTTCAAAACTATCGCAGAAGAATAACATCAAATGATAAACCTTGGTAAATTTTCAACATTATCGCAGAACAATAACATCAAATGATATACCTTCGGAAATTTTCAAAATTATCGCAGAACAATCACATCAAATGATAAAACTTTTGAAATTTGCAAAACTATTGCAGAACAATAACATCAAAAGATACATCTTCGAAAATTTACAAAAATAGCGCAAAACAAGCACATCAAATGATATACCTTCGGAAATTTTCAAAATTATCGCAGAATAATCACATCAAATAACTCAACCCACTGCTTCGAAGTCTCAGTTGCTGCCTCAGCTGCAGGCATCGCAACTATTAGTGCCTTCTTCTGCCGTGTTCAGCACACAGGAATGTCTGCAGCCTGAGAGTCGTGTGAAGTCTCCGACCGTGCCTACTAACGACATTGTGGTCTGCTCGCCAGCTAAATCCGCAAGTGCTAAGAAGAGCGCGAGTCAGCCATCGGCCATCACACCGGTTCCGGTGACTGATCTTTCCCGTGCCGCTCCTCTATTAACAGTTGTGCGTCCACCATTACAAATATTTGTATCACGGCTCGCATACTCTACAACGGCTGAAGACGTTAAGTCGTATATTTTGGCAAGGCTGGGCCACGTTCCTTCGCTTCTTACGTGCGTGAAATTGACTAAGGACAATCTGGACACCCAAACCATCGCTTCGTTTCGAATTACTTTGCCTCCTGGCTCGGAAAAGGCTCTCCAAATCAATTTCTGGCCTCCTGGCACCTTAGTTAAGGAGTTCATTCCAAGACCTCGGAAAAACTTTCGCACCAATTCATCGCGGAGCTTTCGAAACTAAACTCATCAACAAGCAGAGCTTGAACCGACCTCTTAAAATTTATTACCAAAATGTTCGTGGTCTAAGGACCAAGGTTAATTATATAAAAATCTCCTCGGTAATCGCGTCTGATGACATTGTCTGTCTTACAGAGACCTGGTTGTCTGGGGATATATACAGCAATGAAATCTTTCCACTTCACACTGTTTTTCGTAGAGATCGGAATCGATCTGCGTGTAATATTTCACTAGGAGGTGGTGTTTTAATTGCTATTCACAAATCTCTGAATGGAACGCCCTGCAGTGACTTCATTCCCTCCGTCCCGGTCGAATGTGTTATTGTCCGTATTTCTCCTTCACCATCTGTAGTGCTGCTTGTTTCCTCTATCTACATTCCTTGTAGTAGCCCCGTACTGGTATATGAATGTTTCTTTGCGGAACTCTCGTCCTACCTTAATACCCGCTTCCCTTCTGCTTCCTTACTTTTATGTGGTGATTTTAATATGCCGTCGCTTGTTTGGGATGATACTTTCTCAAATATTTTGTCTTCTAGCAATATTTCTCTCGCTATTTCTTCCTTTATGTCCCTTTGCTCCATTTCCCAATTTAACAACGTACCGAATACTAACAACAGGATTCTGGACTTCGTTCTAACTAATATTCACCCTTCTTCCTTTTGCTTGAGTCCTTCTCTGTCTCCGTATGTGCAACCTGATCCTCATCATCCTCCTCTTTTTATGGAATTAACACTTAACTGTTCGTCTAAAGTCAAATCTGTTTCCACTCTTCGTTTTAATTTTAAAAAAGCTAACTATTCCGCTTTGTCCAACGAAATCAATGCTACTAACTGGTATCATTTTTTCAGAGGGCTAAGTGTGGATGATGCTCTTGAAAAATTTTATTCCCTCTTGTCCAACCTAATTTCCTGCTATACTCCTTCCTTCCGCTGTAAAAGAAGTTCCGATCCTCCATGGTTCACAGTCGATGTTGCGGTTGCTCTTAGAGCCAAAGATGCGGCGCGTAGTAAATACAAAAGGTCTGGCTCTCTTAATGACCTTTTGAACTTTCAAAGGTTACGGGCTGCTGCTAAAAAAGCAGCCAATGACGCAATGCGTGCCTACCTGGAGCATATCGAAACTTCTATTACTTCCGACAATCCTAAGCCCTTTTGGTCTTATATAAAATCCCTTAAAACCTCCTCTGGCATTCCTTCTCCCATGTATCTTCATGATAAGTCTGCGTCCTCACCTCAGGATTCCTGCGAGCTCTTTGCTCAATTTTTTTCTTCCTTTACCTCCCATCTCAGTAGTTCTTCGCCTTCAACAATTTTTCCCACGCCTGATCGTACCCTTTCCACTGCTTTAACTAATCCTTTGGAAGTCGAATCATTAATGTTGTCCCTCGATGGAAGTGCTAGCGTTGGTGCTGACGGCATTCCGAACGTTTTTACCAAATCACTGTCTTCCTCTTTGTGTGTTCCTCTGTCAATAATTTTCAACATTAGCATCTCCACCGGTACCTTTCCTGCCCTTTGGAAATCCGCCAACATATTCCCCATGCATAAAGCTGGCGATACTTCTTCCATCCCCAATTACCGTCCTATATCCCTTCTGCCATGTTTTAGTAAGCTCCTCGAAAGAGTAGTTTACAATAGAGTGTACCCTTTTATTCAGCCCTTGCTGGCCAGTGAACAACATGGATTCGTTAAAGGTAAGTCAACGGTTACAAACTTATTGTCTTTTACAAACACCGTTGCTTCCGCAATCGACAAGCAAAAGCAAGTTGATGTCCTATATACAGACTTTGCCAAAGCTTTCGATTCTGTGAACCATGTTGTTCTTCTGTCAAAGTTAGCAGGGTTTGGTGTCTCTGGTGTCCTCTTTTCTTGGTTCTCCTCCTACGTTTGTGATCGTTCTTGTGTTGTGATTGTTAACTCTTGCTCTTCTACACCCTTTTTTCCTACCTCAGGAGTTCCGCAAGGATCCATTCTTGGTCCTTTATTGTTCCTTTTGATTGTTAACGATCTTCCTTCCCTCTTTAATTCACCCTGTCTTTTGTACGCTGATGATCTCAAAATTTTCAGAGTGATAGAATCCGCTAGTGACTGTTCCTTATTGCAGAAAGATTTGGATACTTTGGCTACCTGGTGCGCAGCGAATTCTCTCACTTTGAATGTTTCGAAGTGTCATCAAATGTCTTTCACCCACAAAACATCCCCTCTTCTCTTCTCCTACTCTGTCCTCGGCTCCCCTCTCAATGTTGTTGCTAGTTTCAAGGACCTTGGCGTGATCTTCGATTCCAAGTTGAAGTTCGATTTGCATATTTTACACGTCACTGCCAAGGGTTCTCGTTTTTCCGGCTTCATCCTTAGATCCTCTAAACGTTTTGTTAATCTTTCCACTCCTCTACATCTGTTTTTTTCCTTCGTTTGTAGTGTTCTTGAATACTGTTGCCAAATTTGGTGTCCACATTACGGTTACTTGATTGCTGCGGTTGAATCCGTGCAACGCAGATTCACCCGCTCATTGTTCTACAAGTTCAGTATTCCGTATTGCGATTACAGTATGCGCCTTTCCATCCTTCAAATTCCTTCCCTTGAGTCACGAAGAGTGTTCCTCGACGAGTGCCTCCTCTTTAAACTTTTCAACGGCTGTATATTGGTGGACCCCAGCATTCACCTTTCTGTTAGAGATTCGGGTCGTCCTAATAGAACATTTTTTAAATTTAACGTTACATTTGCCCGTACTGACACCTATTTCTTTTCTCCCCTTTTGCGTTTGCCCCGTCAGCATAATAACCTTAACCTTGGTCCTCTGCCTCGAACATTAGCAATGTTAAAAAATATTTTAAAGAATAACGTTCTATCAGATACATGAAATATGTCAGAATTTAATCTTTTGTTGTATCTTGTTTTTGGTCGATTTTGCTTTTGATTACTTTTCCTTTCTGAATTTAACTTAATTTTAATTATTCTTTTTCCTTATATATATATATATATTTGTTTTCTTTTTTGTTATGTCTAATCTATAATTGGATTTGTTCTGTTGATTTGGACATTAATAAATAAATAAATAAATAAATAAATAAATATCTTCGGAAATTTTCAAAATGATTGCAGAACAATCACATCAAAGGATATACCTTCGGATATTTTCAAAATTATCGCAGAACAATCACTTAAAATCATATAACTTCTTAAATTTTCAAAATTATGGCAGATAGATTACATCAAATGATATACCTTCGGAAATTTTCAAAAGTCTCCACCAACAATCACATCAAATGATATACCTTCGGAAATTTTCAAAATTTTCGCAAAACCATCATATCAAACGATATACCTTCGGAAATTTTCAAAATTTTCGAAGAATAATCACACCAAATGATATGCCTTCGGTTATTTTCAAAACTATCGCAGAACAATCACATGAAATGATAAACCTTCGAAAATTTACAAAATTATCGCAAAACAATCACAACAAATTATATACCTTCGGATATTTTTAAATTTTTCGCAGAAAAATCACATCAAATGATATACCTTTGGAAAATTTCAAAATTCACAGAATAATCACATCAAATGATAAACCTTCGGAAATTTTCAAAATTATCGCAGAGCAATCACATCAAATGATAAACCTTCGGAAATTTTCAAAATTATCGCAGAGCAATCACATCAAATGATAAACCTTCGGAAATTTTCAAAACTATCGCAGAACAAACACAACAAATGATAAACTTTCGGAAATTTTTAAATTTTTTGCAAAACAATCACGTCAAATGATAAACCTTCGGAAATTTTCAAAATTATCGCAGAACAATCACATCAAATAACATATCTTCGGAAATTTTCAAAATGATTGCAGAACAATCACATAAAAATATATACCTTCGGAAATTTTCAAAATTATCGCAGAACAATCACTTAATATCAGATAACTTCTTAAATTTTCAAAATTATCGCAGATAGATCACATCAAATGATATACCTTCGGAAAATTTCAAAATTCACAGAGCAATCACATCAAATGATAAAAATTCGGAAATTTTCAAAATTATCGCAGAGCAATCACATCAAATGATATACTTTCGGAAATTTTCAAAATTATCGCAGAACAATTACATCAAATGATAAACCTTCGGAATATTTCAAAATAATCGCAGAACCATCACTTCAAATCATAAACCTTCTTAAATTTTCAAAAATATCGCAGATGGATCACATCATATGATATACCTTCGGAAATTTTCAAAATTTTCGCAGAACAATCACATCAAATGATATACCTTCGGAAATTTTCAAAATTATCGCAGAGCAATCACATCAAATGATAAAACTTCGGAAATTTTCAAAACTATCGCAGAACAATCACAACAAATGATAAACTTTTGGAAATTTTTAAAATTTTTGCAAAACAATCACGTCAAATGATAAACCTTCGGAAATTTTCAAAATTATCGCAGAACAATAACATCTAACGATATACCATCGAAAATTTTCTAAATTATCGCAGATCAATTACATCAAATGATAAATCTTCGGAAATTTTCAAAATTATCGCTGAACAATCACAACAAATGATATTCTTTCGGAAATTTTTAAAATTTTTGCAAAACAATAACATCAAATGATAAATCTTCGGAAATTTTCAAAATTTTCGAAGAACAATCACATCAAATGATGTTCCTTCGGTAATTTTCAAAACTATCGCAGAACAATCACATGAAATGAGAAACCTGCGAAAATTTACAAAATTATCGCAGAACAATCACAAAAAATTATATACTTTCGGAAATTTTTAAATTTTTCGCAGAAAAATCACATCAAACGCTTCGGAAATGTTCAAAACTATCGCAAAAGAATAACATCAAATGATAAACCTTGGTAAATTTTCAACATTATCGCAGAACAATAACATCAAAGGATATACCTTCGGAAATTTTCAAAATTATCGCAGAACAATCACTTAAAATCAGATAACTTCTTAAATTTTCAAAATTATCGCAGATAGTTCACATCAAATGATAAACCTTCAGAAAATTTCAAAATTCACAGAACAATCACATCAAATGATAAACCTTCGGAAATTTTCAAATTTCTCGCAGAACAATCACATCAAATGATAAACCTTCGGAAATTTTCAAAATTATCGCAGAGCAATCACATCAAATGATATACCTTCGGAAATTTTCAAAAGTATTGCAGAACAATCACATCAAATGATAAACCTTTGAAAATTTTCAAAATTATCGCAGAACAATCGCATCAAATTATATAAATTCGAAAATTTTCAAAATTATCGCAGAAGAATCACACCAAATGGTATACCTTCGGAAATTTTCAAAACTATCGCAGAACAATCACATAAAATGATAAACCTTCGAAAATTAACAAAAATATCGCAGAACAAACACATCAAATGATATACCTTCCTAAATTTTCAAAACTATCGCAGAACAATCACATCAAATCACATACCTTCGGAAATTTTCAAAATTATTGCAGAACAATCACATCAAATGATAAACCTTCGGAAATTTTCAAAATAATCGCAGAATAATCACTTCAAATCATATACTTTCTTAAATTTTCAAAATTATCGCAGATAGACCACATCAAATGATATACCTTCGGAAAAATTCAAAATTATCGCTGAACAATCACATCAAATTATATACCTTCGGAAATTTTCAAAATTATCGCAGAACAATCACAACAAATTATATACTTTCGGAAATTTTTAAAATTTTTGCAAAAAAATCACATCAAATGATAAAAATTCGGAAATTTTCAAAATAATCGCAGAACAATCACTTCAAATCATAACCTTCTTAAATTTTCAAAAATATCGCAGATGGATCACATCATATGATATACCTTCGGAAATTTTCAAAATTTTCGCAGAACAATCACATCAAATGATATACTTTTGGAAATTTTTAAACTTTTCGCAGAACAAATACATCAAATGGTATACCTTCGAAAAATTTTCACAATTATCGCAGAACAATCACATCAAATGATAAAACTTTTGCAATTTGCAAAACTATCGCAGAACAATAACATCAAAAGATACATCTTCGAAAATTTACAAAAATATCGCAAAACAAGCACATCAAATGATATACCTTCGGAAATTTTCAAAATTATCGCAGAATAATCACATCAAATAACATATCTTCGGAAATTTTCAAAATGATTGCAGAACAATCACATCAAAGGATATACCTTAGGAAATTTTCAAAATTATCGCAGAACAATCACTTAAAATCATATAACTTCTTAAATTTTCAAAATTATCGCAGATAGATCACATCAAATGATATACCTTCGGAAATGTTCAAAATTCTCCCCGAACAATCACATCAAATGATATGCCTTCGGTTATTTTCAAAACTATCGCAGAACAATCACATGAAATATTAACCTTCGAAAATTTACCAAATTATCGCAAAACAATCACAACAAATTATATACCTTCGGAAATTTTTAAATTTTTCGCAGAAAAATCACATCAAATGATATACCTTCGGAAAATTTCCAAATTCACAGAATAATCACATCAAATGATAAACCTTCGGAAATTTTCAAAATTATCGCAGAGCAATCACATCAAATGATATACCTTCGGAAATTTTCAAAATTATCGCAGAGCAATCACATCAAATGATAAACCTTCGGAAATTTTCAAAACTATCGCAGAACAATCACAACAAATGATAAACTTTCGGAAATTTTTAAAATTTTTGCAAAACAATCACGTCAAATGATAAACCTTCGGAAATTTTCAAAATTATCGCAGAATAATCACATCAAATAACATATCTTCGGAAATTTTAAAAATGATTGCAGAACAATCACATCAAAATATATACCTTCGGAAATTTTCAAAATTATCGCAGAACAATCACTTAAAATCAGATTACTTCTTAAATTTTCAAAATTATCGCAGATAGATCACATCAAACGATATACCTTCGGAAAATTTCAAAATTCACAGAGCAATCACATCAAATGATAAACCTCCGGAAATTTTCAAAATTATCGCAGAGCAATCACATCAAATGATATACCTTCGGAAATTTTCAAAATTATCGCAGAACAATTACATCAAATGATAAACCTTCGGAATATTTCAAAATAATCGCAGAACAATCACTTCAAATCATAAACCTTCTTAAATTTTCAAAAATATCGCAGATGGATCACATGATATGATATACCTTCGGAAATTTTCAAAATTTTCGCAAAACAATCACATCAAATGATAAACCTTCGGAAATTTTCTAAATTATCGCAGATCAATCACATCAAATGATATACCTTCGGAAATTTTCAAAAGTATCGCAGAACAATATCATAAATTGATAAACCTTTGAAAATTTTCAAAATGATCGCAGAACAATCGCATCAAATTATATACCTTCGATAATTTTCAAAATTATCGCAGAACAATCACATCAAATGATATACCTTCCTAAATTTTCAAAACTATCGCAGAACAATCACATCAGATCACATACCTTCGGAAATTTTCAAAATTATTGCAGAACAATCACATTAAATGATAAACCTTCGGAAATTTTCAAAATAATCGCAGAATAATCACTTCAAATCATATACTTTCTTAAATTTTCAAAATAATCGCAGATAGATCACATCAAATGATATACCTTCGGAAAAATTCAAAATTATCGCTGAACAATCACATCAAATTATATACCTTCGGAAATTTTCAAAATTATCGCAGAACAATCACTTCAAATGATAAACCTTCGGAAATTTTCAAAACTATCTTAGAACAATCACATCAAATGATAAGCCTTCGAAAATTTCCAAAAATATCGCAGAACAAATTATCGCAGAGCAATATTATCAAATGATAAATCTTCGGAAATTTTCAAAATTATCGCAGAACAATCACAACAAATTATATACTTTCGGAAATTTTTAAAATTTTTGCAAAAAAATCACATCAAATGATAAACCTTCACAAATTTTCAAAATTATCGCAGAACAATCACAACAAATGATAAACTTTCGGAAATTTTTAAAATTTTTGCAAAACAATCACGTCAAATGATAAACCTTCTAAAATTTTCAAAATATTCGCAGAAAAATCACATCTAATGATATACCTTCGAAAATTTTCAAAATTATCGCAGAGCAATCACATCAAATGATAAACCTTCGGAAATTTTCAAAATAATCGCAGAACAATCACTTCAAATCATAAACCTTCTTAAATTTTCAAAAATATCGCAGATGGATCACATCATATGATATACCTTCGGAAATTTTCAAAATTTTCGCAGAACAATCACATCAAATGATATACTTTTGGAAATTTTTAAACTTTTCGCAGAACAATTACATCAAATGATATACCTTCGGAAATTTTCAAAATTATCACATGATAAACCTTCGGAAATTTTCAAAACTATCGCAGATCAATCACATCAAATGAAAACTCTTCGGAAAATTTCAAAATTATCGCAGAACAATCATAAAAATGATAACGCTTCGGAAATTTTCAAAACTATCGCGGAAGAATAACATCAAATGATAAACCTTGGTTAATTTTCAACATTATCGCAGAACAATAACATCAAATGATATACCTTCGGAAATTTTCAAAATTATCGCAGAACAATCACATCAAATGATAAAACTTTTGAAATTTGCAAAACTATCGCAGAACAATAACATCAAAAGATACATCTTCGAAAATTTACAAAAATATCGCAAAACAAGCACATCAAATGATATACCTTCGGAAATTTTCAAAATTATCGCAGAATAATCACATCAAATAACATATCTTCGGAAATTTTCAAAATGATTGCAGAACAATCACATCAAAGGATATACCTTCGGAAATTTTCAAAATTATCGCAAAGAACAATCACTTAAAATCATATAACTTCTTAAATTTTCAAAATTATCGCAGATAGATCAAATCAAATGATATACCTTCGGAAATTTTCAAAATTCTCCCCGAACAATCACATCAAATGATATAGCTTCGGAAAATTTCAAAATTTTCGCAAAACCATTACATCAAACGATATACCTTCGGAAATTTTCAAAATTTTCGAAGAACAATCACATCAAATGATATGCCTTCGGTTATTTTCAAAACTATCGCAGAACAATCACATGAAATGATAAACCTTCGAAAATTTACATAATTATCGCAAAACAATCACAACAAATTATATACCTTCGGAAATTTTCAAAATTATTGCAGAGCAATCACATCAAATGATAAACCTTCGGAAATTTTCAAAACTATCGCAGAACAATCACAACAAATGATAAACTTTCGGAAATTTTTAAAATTTTTGCAAAACAATCACGTCAAATGATAGACCTTCGGAAATTTTTAAAATTATCGCAGAATAATCACATTAAATAACATATCTTCGGAAATTTTCAAAATGATTGCAGAACAATCACATCAAAATATATACCTTCGGAAATTTTCAAAATTATCGCAGAAAAATCACTTAAAATCATATAACTTCTTAAATTTTCAAAATTATCGCAGATAGATCACATCAAATGATATACCTTCGGAAAATTTCAAAATTCACAGAGCAATCACATCAAATGATAAACCTTCGGAAATTTTCAAAATAATCGCAGAGCAATCACATCAAATGATATACCTTCGGAAATTTTCAAAATATTCGCAGAATAATCACTTCAAATCATATACTTTCTTAAATTTTCAAAATTATCGCAGATAGATCACATCAAATGATATACCTTCGGAAAAATTCAAAATTATCGCTGAACAATCACATCAAATTATATACCTTCGGAAATTTTCAAAATTATCGCAGAACAATCACTTCAAATGATTATTCTTCGGAAATTTTCAAAACTATCTTAGAACAATCACATCAAATGATAAGCCTTCGAAAATTTACAAAAATATCGCAGAACAATCACATCAAATGATAAACCTTCGGAAATTTTCAAAATTATCGCAGAACAATCAAAACAAATGATAAACTTTCAGAAATTTTTAACATTTTTGCAAAACAATCACGTCAAATGATAAACCTTCGGAAATTTTCAAAATTATCGCAGAACCATAACATCTAATGATATACCTTCGAAAATTTACAAAATTATCGCAGAGCAATCACATCAAATGATAAACCTTCGGAAATTTTCAAAATAATCGCAGAACAATCACTTCAAATCATAAACCTTCTTAAATTTTCAAAAATATCGCAGATGGATCACATCATATGATATACCTTCGGAAATTTTCAAAATTTTCGCAGAACAATCACATCAAATGATATACTTTTGGAAATTTTTAAACTTTTCGCAGAACAATTACATCAAATGATATACCTTCGGAAATTTTCAAAATTATCACATGATAAACCTTCGGAAATTTTCAAAACTATCGCAGATCAATCACATCAAATGAAAATTTCCGGAAAATTTCAAAACTATCGCAGAACAATCACAACAAATGATTAACCTTCGGAAATTTTCAAAATTTTCGCAAACCATCACATCAAACGATATACCTTCGGAAAATTTCAAAATTATCGTAAAACTATTACATCAAATGATAAAGCTTTTGAAATTTTCAAAACTATCGCAGAACAATGATTTCAAAACATACACCTTCTTTAATTTTCAAAATATTCGCAGAATAATCACATCAAATAACATATCTTCGGAAATTTTCAAAATGATTGCAGAACAATCACATCAAAGGATATACTATCGGAAATTTTAAAAATTATCGCCGAGCTGTCACTTCAAACCATATCACTTCTTAAATTTTCAAAATTATCGAAGATAGATCACAACAAATGATATACCTTTGGAAATTTTCAAAATTCTCGCAGAATAATCACATCAAATTATACACCTTCGGAAATTTTCAAAATTTTCGCAAAACCATCAAATCAAACGACATACCTTCGGAAAATTTCAAAATAATCGCATAATAACACATCAAATAATATACCTTCGGAAATTTTCAAAATTATCGCAGAACAATGACTTTAAATCATACACCTTCTTGAATTATCAAAATAATCGCAGAACAAACACATCAAATGACATACCTTCGGAAATTTTAAAAATTATATCAGAACAATCCCATCAAACGATAAACCTTCGGAAATTTTCAAAATAATCGCAGAACAATCACTTCAAATCATAAACCATCTTAAATTTTCAAAAATATCGCAGATGGATCACGTCATATGATATATCTTCGGAAATTTTCAAAATTTTCGCAGAACAATCACATCAAATGATATACCTTCGGAAATTTTCAAAATTATCGCAGAGCAATCACATCAAATGATAAACCTTCGAAAATTTTCAAAATAACCGCAGAACAATCACATAAAATGATATACCTTTGGAAATTTCCAGAAGTATCGCAGAACAAACACATCAAATGATAAACCTTTGAAAATTTTCAAAATTATCGCAGAATAATCGTCAATTGATATACCTTCGCAAATTTTCAAAATAATCGCAGAAATATCACATCAATTGAAAAAACTTTTGAAATTTTCAAAACTATCGCAGAACAATCACATCAAAAGATACATCTTCGAAAATTTACAAAAATATCGCAAAACAAGCACATCAAATGATATACCTTCGGAAATTTTCAAAATTATCGCAGAATAATCACATCAAATAAAATATCTTCGGAAATTTTCAAAATGATTGCAGAACAATCACATCAAAGGATATACCTTCGGAAATTTTCAAAATTCTCCCCGAACAATCTTATCAAATGATATACCTTCGGAAATTTTCAAAATTTTCGCAAACCATCACATCAAACGATATACCTTCGGAAAATTTCAAAATTATCGTAAAAATATTACATCAAATGATAAAGCTTTTGAAATTTTCAAAACTATCGCAGAACAATGACTTCAAAACATACACCTTCTTTAATCTTCAAAATATTCGCAGAATAATCACATCAAATAACATATCTTCGGAAATTTTCAAAATGATTGCAGAACAATCACATCAAAGGATATACTATCGGAAATTTTAAAAATTATCGCCGAGCTGTCACTTCAAACCATATCACTTCTTAAATTTTCAAAATTATCGAAGATAGATCACAACAAATAATATACCTTTGGAAATTTTCAAAATTCTCGCAGAATAATCACATCAAATTATACACCTTCGGAAATTTTCAAAATTTTCGCAAAACCATCAAATCAAACGACATACCTTCGGAAAATTTCAAAATAATCGCATAATAACACATCAAATAATATACCTTCAGAAATTTTCAAAATTATCGCAGAACAATGACTTTAAATCATACACCTTCTTGAATTATCAAAATTATCGCAGAACAAACACATAAATGACATACCTTCGGAAATTTCAAAAATTATATCAGAACAATCCCATCAAACGATAAACCTTCGGAAATTTTCAAAATAATCGCAGAACAATCACTTCAAATCATAAACCATCTTAAATTTTCAAAAATATCGCAGATGGATCACGTCATATGATATACCTTCGGAAATTTTCAAAATTTTCGCAGAACAATCACATCAAATGATATACCATCGGAAATTTTCAAAATTATCGCAGAGCAATCACATCAAATGATAAACCTTCGAAAATTTTCAAAATAACCGCAGAACAATCACATAAAATGATATACCTTTGGAAATTTTCAGAAGTATCGCAGAACAAACACATCAAATGATAAACCTTTGAAAATTTTCAAAATTATCGCAGAATAATCGTCAATTGATATACCTTCGCAAATTTTCAAAATAATCGCAGAACAATCACATCAATTGAAAAAACTTTTGAAATTTTCAAAACTATCGCAGAACAATCACATCAAAAGATACATCTTCGAAAATTTACAAAAATATCGCAAAACAAGCACATCAAATGATATACCTTCGGAAATTTTCAAAATTATCGCAGATAGATCACATCAAATGATATACCTTCGGAAATTTTCAAAATTTTCGCAAAACCATCACATCAACGATATCCCTTCGGAAATTTTCAAAATTTTCGAAGAACAATCACATCAAATGATATGCCTTCGGTAATTTTCAAAACTATCGCAGAACAATCACATGAAATGATAAACCTTCGAAAATTTACAAAATTATCGCAAAACAATCACAACGAATTATATATTTTCCGAAATTTTTAAATTTTTTCGCAGAAAAATCACATCAAATGATATACCTTCGGAAAATTTCAAAATTCACAGAACAATCACATCAAATGATAAACCTTCGGAAATTTTCAAAACTATCGCAGATCAATCACATCAAATGAAAACTCTTCGGAAAATTTCAAAATTATCGCAGAACAATCATAAAAATGATAACGCTTCGGAAATTTTCAAAACTATCGCGGAAGAATAACATCAAATGATAAACCTTGGTTAATTTTCAACATTATCGCAGAACAATAACATCAAATGATATACCTTCGGAAATTTTCAAAATTATCGCAGAACAATCACATCAAATGATAAAACTTTTGAAATTTGCAAAACTATCGCAGAACGATAACATCAAAAGATACATCTTCGAAAATTTACAAAAATATCGCAAAACAAGCACATCAAATGATATACCTTCGGAAATTTTCAAAATTATCGCAGAATAATCACATCAAATAACATATCTTCGGAAATTTTCAAAATGATTGCAGAACAATCACATCAAAGGATATACCTTCGGAAATTTTCAAAATTATCGCAAAGAACAATCACTTAAAATCATATAACTTCTTAAATTTTCAAAATTATCGCAGATAGATCAAATCAAATGATATATCTTCGGAAATTTTCAAAATTCTCCCCGAATAATCACATCAAATGATATAGCTTCGGAAAATTTCAAAATTTTCGCAAAACCATTACATCAAACGATATACCTTCGGAAATTTTCAAAATTTTCGAAGAACAATCACATCAAATGATATGCCTTCGGTTATTTTCAAAACTATCGCAGAACAATCACATGAAATGATAAACCTTCGAAAATTTACAAAATTATCGCAAAACAATCACAACAAATTATATACCTTCGGAAATTTTCAAAATTATTGCAGAGCAATCACATCAAATGATAAACCTTCGGAAATTTTCAAAACTATCGCAGAACAATCACAACAAATGATAAACTTTCGGAAATTTTTAAAATTTTTGCAAAACAATCACGTCAAATGATAGACCTTCGGAAATTTTTAAAATTATCGCAGAATAATCACATTAAATAACATATCTTCGGAAATTTTCAAAATGATTGCAGAACAATCACATCAAAATATATACCTTCGGAAATTTTCAAAATTATCGCAGAAAAATCACTTAAAATCATATAACTTCTTAAATTTTCAAAATTATCGCAGATAGATCACATCAAATGATATACCTTCGGAAAATTTCAAAATTCACAGAGCAATCACATCAAATGATAAACCTTCGGAAATTTTCAAAATAATCGCAGAGCAATCACATCAAATGATATACCTTCGGAAATTTTCAAAATATTCGCAGAATAATCACTTCAAATCATATACTTTCTAAAATTTTCAAAATTATCGCAGATAGATCACATCAAATGATATACCTTCGGAAAAATTCAAAATTATCGCTGAACAATCACATCAAATTATATACCTTCGGAAATTTTCAAAATTATCGCAGAACAATCACTTCAAATGATTATTCTTCGGAAATTTTCAAAACTATCTTAGAACAATCACATCAAATGATAAGCCTTCGAAAATTTACAAAAATATCGCAGAACAATCACATCAAATGATAAACCTTCGGAAATTTTCAAAATTATCGCAGAGCAATCACATCAAATGATATACCTTCGGAAATTTTCAAAATAATCGCAGAATAATCTCTTCAAATCATATACTTTCTTAAATTTTCAAAATTATCGCAGATAGATTACATCAAATGATATACCTTCGGACAAATTCAAAATTATCGCCGAACAATCACATCAAATTATATACCTTCGGAAATTTTCACAATTATCGCAGAACAATCACATTAAATGATAGGCCTTCGTAAATTTTCAACATTTTTGTAGAACAATCACATCAACTGATATACTTTCGGAAATTTTCAAAATTATCGCAAAACCATCACATCAAACGATATACATTCGGCAAATTTCAAAATCATCGCAGAACTATCACATCAAATGATATATCTTCGGAAATTTTCACATTTATCGCAGAACAATCACATCAAATTGTAAACCTTCGGAAATTTTCAAAATTATCGCAGAACAATCACAACAAATGATAAACTTTCGGAAATTTTTAAAATTTTTGCAAAACAATCACGTCAAATGATAAACCTTCGGAAATTTTCAAAATTATCGCAGAACAATAACATCTAATGATATACCTTCGAAAATTTTCAAAATTATCGCAGAGCAATCACATCAAATGATAAATCTTCGGAAATTTTCAAAATTATCGCAGAACAATCACAACAAAGTATATACTTTCGGAAATTTTTAAAATTTTTGCAAAAAAATCACATCAAATGATAAACCTTCGGAAATTTTCAAAATTATCGCAGAACAATCAAAACAAATGATAAACTTTCGGAAATTTTTAACATTTTTGCAAAACAATCACGTCAAATGATAAACCTTCGGAAATTTTCAAAATTATCGCAGAACCATAACATGTAATGATATACCTTCGAAAATTTTCAAAATTATCGCAGAGCAATCACATCAAATGATAAACCTTCGGAAATTTTCAAAATAATCGCAGAACAATCACTTCAAATCATAAACCTTCTTAAATTTTCAAAAATATCGCAGATGGATCACATCATATGATATACCTTCGGAAATTTTCAAAATTTTCGCAGAACAATCACATCAAATGATATACTTTTGGAAATTTTTAAACTTTTCGCAGA
Source organism: Nemotelus pantherinus (assembly GCA_963978885.1). NCBI lineage: Eukaryota > Metazoa > Arthropoda > Insecta > Diptera > Stratiomyidae > Nemotelus > Nemotelus pantherinus. Next base: position 262,947 of record CAXBUK010000010.1, on the reverse strand, counting down.
ACAATTACATCAAATGATATACCTTCGGAAATTTTCAAAATTATCACATGATAAACCTTCGGAAATTTTCAAAACTATCGCAGATCAATCACATAAAATGAAAATTTCCGGAAAATTTCAAAACTATCGCAGAACAATCACAACAAATGATAAACCTTCGGAAATTTTCAAAATTTTCGCAAACCATCACATCAAACGATATACCTTCGGAAAATTTCAAAATTATCGTAAAACTATTACATCAAATGATAAAGCTTTTGAAATTTTCAAAACTATCGCAGAACAATGATTTCAAAACATACACCTTCTTTAATTTTCAAAATATTCGCAGAATAATCACATCAAATAACATATCTTCGGAAATTTTCAAAATGATTGCAGAACAATCACATCAAAGGATATACTATCGGAAATTTTCAAAATTATCGCAGAGCAATCACATCAAATGATAAACCTTCGAAAATTTTCAAAATAACCGCAGAACAATCACATAAAATGATATACCTTTGGAAATTTTCAGAAGTATCGCAGAACAAACACATCAAATGATAAACCTTTGAAAATTTTCAAAATTATCGCAGAATAATCGTCAATTGATATACCTTCGCAAATTTTCAAAATAATCGCAGAAATATCACATCAATTGAAAAAACTTTTGAAATTTTCAAAACTATCGCAGAACAATCACATCAAAAGATACATCTTCGAAAATTTACAAAAATATCGCAAAACAAGCACATCAAATGATATACCTTCGGAAATTTTCAAAATTATCGCAGAATAATCACATCAAATAAAATATCTTCGGAAATTTTCAAAATGATTGCAGAACAATCACATCAAAGGATATACCTTCGGAAATTTTCAAAATTCTCCCCGAACAATCTTATCAAATGATATACCTTCGGAAATTTTCAAAATTTTCGCAAACCATCACATCAAACGATATACCTTCGGAAAATTTCAAAATTATCGTAAAACTATTACATCAAATGATAAAGCTTTTGAAATTTTCAAAACTATCGCAGAACAATGACTTCAAAACATACACCTTCTTTAATTTTCAAAATATTCGCAGAATAATCACATCAAATAACATATCTTCGGAAATTTTCAAAATGATTGCAGAACAATCACATCAAAGGATATACTATCGGAAATTTTACAAATTATCGCCGAGCTGTCACTTCAAACCATATCACTTCTTAAATTTTCAAAATTATCGAAGATAGATCACAACAAATAATATACCTTTGGAAATTTTCAAAATTCTCGCAGAATAATCACATCAAATTATACACCTTCGGAAATTTTCAAAATTTTCGCAAAACCATCAAATCAAACGACATACCTTCGGAAAATTTCAAAATAATCGCATAATAACACATCAAATAATATACCTTCAGAAATTTTCAAAATTATCGCAGAACAATGACTTTAAATCATACACCTTCTTGAATTATCAAAATTATCGCAGAACAAACACATCAAATGACATACCTTCGGAAATTTCAAAAATTATATCAGAACAATCCCATCAAACGATAAACCTTCGGAAATTTTCAAAATAATCGCAGAACAATCACTTCAAATCATAAACCATCTTAAATTTTCAAAAATATCGCAGATGGATCACGTCATATGATATACCTTCGGAAATTTTCAAAATTTTCGCAGAACAATCACATCAAATGATATACCTTCGGAAATTTTCAAAATTATCGCAGAGCAATCACATCAAATGATAAACCTTCGAAAATTTTCAAAATAACCGCAGAACAATCACATAAAATGATATACCTTTGGAAATTTTCAGAAGTATCGCAGAACAAACACATCAAATGATAAACCTTTGAAAATTTTCAAAATTATCGCAGAATAATCGTCAATTGATATACCTTCGCAAATTTTCAAAATAATCGCAGAACAATCACATCAATTGAAAAAACTTTTGAAATTTTCAAAACTATCGCAGAACAATCACATCAAAAGATACATCTTCGAAAATTTACAAAAATATCGCAAAACAAGCACATCAAATGATATACCTTCGGAAATTTTCAAAATTATCGCAGATAGATCACATCAAATGATATACCTTCGGAAATTTTCAAAATTTTCGCAAAACCATCACATCAACGATATCCCTTCGGAAATTTTCAAAATTTTCGAAGAACAATCACATCAAATGATATGCCTTCGGTAATTTTCAAAACTATCGCAGAACAATCACATGAAATGATAAACCTTCGAAAATTTACAAAATTATCGCAAAACAATCACAACGAATTATATATTTTCCGAAATTTTTAAATTTTTCGCAGAAAAATCACATCAAATGATATACCTTCGGAAAATTTCAAAATTCACAGAACAATCACATCAAATGATAAACCTTCGGAAATTTTCAAAATTATCGCAGAGCAATCACATCAAATGATAAACCTTCGGAAATTTTCAAAATTATCGCAGAGCAATCACATCAAATGATAAACCTTCGGAAATTTTCAAAACTATCGCAGAACAATCACAACAAATGATAAACTTTATGAAATTTTTAAAATTTTTGCAAAACAATCACGTCAAATGATAAACCTTCGGAAATTTTCAAAATTATCGCAGAACAATGACATCTAATGATATACCTTCGAAAATTTTCAAAATTATCGCAGAGCAATCACATCAAATGATAAATCTTCGGAAATTTTCAAAATTATCGCAGAACAATCACTTAAAATCATATAACTTCTTAAATTTTCAAAATTATCGCAGATAGATCACATCAAATGATATACCTTCGGAAATTTTCAAAATTTTCGCAAAACCATCACATCAAACGTTATACCTTCGGAAATTTTCAAAATTTTCGAAGAACAATCACATCAAATGATGTACCTTCGGTAATTTTCAAAACTATCGCAGAACAATCACATGAAATGATAAACCTTCGGAAATTTACAAAATTATCGCAAAACAATCACAACAAATTATAGACTTTCGGAAATTTTTAAATTTTTCGCAGAAAAATCACATCAAATGATATACCTTCGGAAAATTTCAAAATTCACAGAACAATCACATCAAATGATAAACCTTCGGAAATTTTCAAAATTATCGCAGAGCAATCACATCAAATGATATAACTTCGGAAATTTTCAAAATTATCGCAGAGCAATCACATCAAATGATAAACCTTCGGAAATTTTCAAAACTATCGCAGAACAATCAACACAAATGATAAACTTTCGGAAATTTTTAAAATTTTTGCAAAACAATCACGTCAAATAATAAACCTTCGGAAATTTTCAAAATTATCGCAGAACAATCACATCTAATGATATACCTTCGAAAATTTTCAAAATTATCGCAGAGCAATAACATCAAATGATAAATCTTCGGAAATTTTCAAAATTATCGCAGAACAATCACAACAAATTATAAACTTTCGGAAATTTTTAAAATTTTTGCAAAAAAATCACCTCAAATGATAAACCTTCGGAAATTTCAAAATTCACAGAACAATCACATCAAATGATAAACCTTCGGAAATTTTCAAAATTATCGCAGAGCAATCACATCAAATGATAAACCTTCGGAAATTTTCAAAATTATCGCAGAGCAATCACATCAAATGATAAACCTTCGGAAATTTTCAAAACTATTGCAGAACAATCACAACAAATGATAAACTTTCGGAAATTTTTAAAATTTTTGCAAAACAATCACGTCAAATGATAAACCTTCGGAAATTTTCAAAATTATCGCAGAACAATCACATCTAATGATATACCTTCGAAAATTTTCAAAATTATCGCAGAGCAATCACATCAAATGATAAATCTTCGGAAATTTTCAAAATTATCGCAGAACAATCACTTAAAATCATATAACTTCTTAAATTTTCAAAATTATCGCAGATAGATCACATCAAATGATATACCTTCGGAAATTTTCAAAATTTTCGCAAAACCATCACATCAAACGATATACCTTCGGAAATTTTCAAAATTTTCGAAGAACAATCACATCAAATGATGTACCTTCGGTAATTTTCAAAACTATCGCAGAACAATCACATGATATGATAAACCTTCGAAAATTTACAAAATTATCGCAAAACAATCACAACAAATTATATACTTTCGGAAATTTTTAAATTTTTCGCAGAAAAATCACACCAAATGATATACCTTCGGAAAATTTCAAAATTCCAAGAACAATCACATCAAATGATAAACCTTCGGAAATTTTCAAAAATATCGCAGAGGAATCACATCAAATGATATAACTTCGGAAATTTTCAAAATTATCGCAGAGCAATCACATCAAATGATAAACCTTCGGAAATTTTCAAAACTATCGCAGAACAATCAACACAAATGATAAACTTTCGGAAATTTTTAAAATTTTTGCAAAACAATCACGTCAAATGATAAACCTTCGGAAATTTTCAAAATTATCGCAGAACAATCACATCTAATGATATACCTTCGAAAATTTTCAAAATTATCGCAGACCAATAACATCAAATGATAAATCTTCGGAAATTTTCAAAATTATCGCAGAACAATCACAACAACTTATAAACTTTCGGAAATTTTTAAAATTTTTGCAAAAAATCAGATCAAATGATAAACCTTCGGAAATTTTCAAAATTATCGCAGAACAATCACAACAAATGATAAACTTTCGGAAATTTTTAAAATTTTTGCAAAACAATCACGTCAAATGATAAACCTTCGGAAATTTTTGAAATTATCGCAAAACAATCACAACAAATGATAAACTATCGGAAATTTTTAAAATTTTTGCAAAACAATCACGTCAAATGATAAACCTTCGGAAATTTTCAAATTATCGCAGAACAATCACATCTTATGATATACCTTCGAAAATTTTCAAAATTATCGCAGAGCAATCACATCAAATGATAAATCTTCAGAAATTTTCAAAATTATTGCAGAACAATCACAACAAATGATATACTTTCGGTAATTTTTAAAATTTTTGCAAAAAAATCACATCAAATGATAAACCTTCGGAAATTTTCAAAATTATCGCAGAACAATCACAACAAATGATAAACTTTCGGAAATTTTTAAAATTTTTGCAAAACAATCACGTCAAATGATAAACCTTCGGAAATTTTCAAAATTATCGCAAAACAATCACATCTAATGATATACCTTCGAAAATTTTCAAAATTATCGCAGAGCAATCACTTCAAATGATAAACCTTCGGAAATTTTCAAAATAATCGCAGAACAATCACTTCAAATCATAAACCTTCTAAAATTTTCAAAAATATCGCAGATGGATCACATCATATGATATACCTTCGGAATTTTTCAATTTTTTCGCAGAACAATCACATCAAATGATATACTTTTGGAAATTTTTAAACTTTTCGCAGAACAATTACATCAAATGATATACCTTCGGAAATTTTCAAAATTATCACATGATAAACCTTCGGAAATTTTCAAAACTATCGCAGATCAATCACATCAAATGAAAACTCTTCGGAAAATTTCAAAATTATCGCAGAACACTCATAAAAATGATAACGCTTCGGAAATTTTCAAAACTATCGCAGAACAATAACATCAAATGATAAACCTTGGTTAATTTTCAACATTTTCGCAGAACAATCACATCAAATGATATACCATCGGAAATTTTCAAAATTATCGCAGAACAATCACATCAAATGATAAAACTTTTGAAATTTTCAAAACTATCGCAAAACAATAACATCAAAAGATACATCTTCGAAAATTTACAAAAATATCGCAAAACTAGCACATCAAATGATATACCTTCGGAAATTTTCAAAATTATCGCAGAATAATCACATCAAATAACATATCTTCGGAAATTTTCAAAATGATTGCAGAACAATCACATCAAAGTATATACCTTCGGAAATTTTCAAATATATCGCAGAACAATCACTTAAAATCATATAACTTCTTAAATTTTCAAAACTATCGCAGAAAGGTCACAAAAAATGATATACCTTCGGAAATTTTCATAATTCTCCCCGAACAATCATATCAAATGATTTACCTTCGGAAATTTTCAAAATTTTCGCAAACCATCACATCAAACGATATACCTTCGGAAAATTTCAAAATTATCGCAGAACTATCACATCAAATGATAAAGCTTTTGAAATTTTCAAAACTATCGCAGAACAATGACTTCAAAACATACACCTTCTTAAATTTTCAAAATATTCGCAGAATAATCACATCAAATAACATATCTTCGGAAATTTTCAAAATGATTGCAGAACAATCACATCAAAGGATATACCATCGGAAATTTTAAAAATTATCGCCGAACAGTCACTTCAAACCATATCACTTCTTAAATTTTCAAAATTATCGAAGATAGATCACAACAAATGATATACCTTTGGAAATTTTCAAAATTCTCGCAGAATAATCACATCAAATGACATACCTTCGGAAATTTTAAAAATTATTGCAGAACAATCCCATCAAACGATAAACCTTCGGGCATTTTCAAAATAATCGCAGACAATCACTTCAAATCATAAACCTTCTTAAATTTTCAAAAATATCGCAGATGGATCACGTCATATGATATACCTTCGGAAATTTTCAAAATTTTCGCAGAACAATCACATCAAATGATATACCTTCGGAAATTTTCAAAATTTATCGCAGAGCAATCACATCAAATGATAAACCTTCGAAAATTTTCAAAATAACCGCAGAACAATCACATAAAATGATATACCTTTGGAAATTTTCAGAAGTATCGCAGAACAAACACATCAAATGATAAACCTTTGAAAATTTTCAAAATTATCGCAAAATAATCGTCAAATGATAAACCTTTGCAAATTTTTGAAATAATCGCAGAACAATCACATCAAATGATAAAACTTTTGAAATTTTCAAAACTATCGCAGAACAATAACATCAAAAGATACATCTTCGAAAATTTACAAAAATATCGCAAAACAAGCACATCAAATGATATACCTTCGGAAATTTTCAAAATTATCGCAGAATAATCACATTAAATAACATGTCTTCGGAAATTTTCAAAATGATTGCAGAACAATCACATCAAAGGATATACCTTCTTAAATTTTCAAAATTATCGCAGATAGATCACATCAAATGATATACCTTCGGAAATTTTCAAAATTCTCCCCGAACAATCACATCAAATGATAAACCTTCGGAAATTTTCAAAATTATCGCAGAGCAATCACATCAAATGATAAACCTTCGGAAATTTTCAAAATTATCGCAGAGCAATCACATCAAATGATAAACCTTCGGAAATTTTCAAAACTATCGCAGAACAATCACAACGAATGATAAACTTTCGGAAATTTTTAAAATTTTTGCAAAACAATCACGTCAAATTATAAACCTTCGGAAATTTTCAAAATTATCACAGAACAATCACATCTAATGATAAATCTTCGGAAATTTTCAAAATTATCGCAGAACAATCACAACAAATTATATACTTTCGGAAATTTTTAAAATTTTGCAAAAAAATCACATCAAATGATAAACCTTCGGAAATTTTCAAAATTATCGCAGAACAATCACAACAAATGATAAAGTTTCGGAAATTTTCAAAATTTTTGCAAAACAATCACGTCAAATGATAAACCTTCGGAAATTTTCAAAATTATCGCAGAAAAATCACATCTAATGATATACCTTCGAAAATTTTCAAAATTATCGCAGAGCAATCACATCAAATGATAAACCTTCGGAAATTTTCGAAATAATCGCAGAACAATCACTTCAAATCATAAATCTTCTTAAATTTTCAAAAATATCGCAGATGGATCACATCATATGATATACCTTCGGAAATTTTCAAAATTTTCGCAGAACAATCACATCAAATGATATACTTTTTAAAATTTTTAAACTTTTCGCAGAACAATTACATCAAATGATATACCTTCGGAAATTTTCAAAATTATCACATGATAAACCTTCGGAAATTTTCAAAACTATCGCAGGTCAATCACATCAAATGAAAACTCTTCGGAAAATTTCAAAATTATCGCAGATCAATCATAAAAATGATAACGCTTCGGAAATTTTCAAAACTATCGCAGAAGAATAACATCAAATGATAAACCTTGGTAAATTTTCAACATTATCGCAGAACAATAACATCAAATGATATACCTTCGGAAATTTTCAAAATTATCGCAGAACAATCACATCAAATGATATGCCTTCGGTTATTTTCAAATATATCGCAGAACAATCACATGAAATGATTAACCTTCGAAAATTTACAAAATTATCGCAAAACAATCACAACAAATTATATACCTTCGGAAATTTTTAAATTTTTCGCAGAAAAATCACATCAAATGATATACCTTTGGAAAATTTCAAAATTCACAGAATAATCACATCAAATGATAAACCTTCGGAAATTTTCAAAATTATCGCAGAGCAATCACATCAAATGATAAACCTTCGGAAATTTTCAAAATTATCGCAGAGCAATCACATCAAATGATAAACCTTCGGAAATTTTCAAAACTATCGCAGAACAATCACAACAAATGATTAACTTTCGGAAATTTTTAAAATTTTTGCAAAACAATCACGTCAAATGATAAACCTTCGGAAATTTTCAAAATTATCGCAGAATCATCACATCAAATAACATATCTTCGGAAATTTTCAAAATGATTGCAGAACAATCACATCAAAATATATACCTTCGGAAATTTTCAAAATTATCGCAGAACAATCACTTAAAATCAGATAACTTCTTAAATTTTCAAAATTATCGCAGATAGATCACATCAAATGATATACCTTCGGAAACTTTCAAAATTCACACAGCAATCACATCAAATGATAAACCTTCGGAAATTTTCAAAATTATCGCAGAGCAATCACATCAAATGATAAACCTTCGGAAATTTTCAAAATTATCGCAGATCAAATACATCAAATGATAAGTCTTCGGAAATTTTCAAAATTATCGCTGAACAATCACAACAAATGATATACTTTCGGAAATTTTTAAAATTTTTGCAAAACAATCACATCAAATGATAAACCTTCGGAAATTTTCAAAATTTTCGAAGAACAATCACATCAAATGATGTTCCTTCGGTAATTTTCAAAACTATCGCAGAACAATCACATCAAATGATAAGCCTTCGAAAATTTACAAAAATATCGCAGAACAAATTATCGCAGAGCAATAACATCAAATGATAAATCTTCGGAAATTTTCAAAATTATCGCAGAACAATCACAACAAATTATATACTTTCGGAAATTTTTAAAATTTTTGCAAAAAAATCACATCAAATGATAAACCTTCGGAAATTTTCAAAATTATCGCAGAACAATCACAACAAATGATAAACTTTCGGAAATTTTTAAAATTTTTGCTAAACAATCACGTCAAATGATAAACCTTCGGAAATTTTCAAAATTATCGCAGAAAAATCACACCTAATGATATACCTTCGAAAATTTTCAAAATTATCGCAGAGCAATCACATCAAATGATAAACCTTCGGAAATTTTCAAAATAATCGCAGAACAATCACTTCAAATCATAAACCTTCTTAAATCTTCAAAAATATCGCAGATGGATCACATCATATGATATACCTTCGGAAATTTTCAAAATTTTCGCAGAACAATCACATCAAATGATATACTTTTGGAAATTTTTAAACTTTTCGCAGAACAATTACATCAAATGATATACATTCGGAAATTTTCAAAATTATCACATGATTAACCTTCGGAAATTTTCAAAACTATCGCAGATCAATCACATCAAATGAAAACTCTTCGGAAAATTTCAAAATTATCGCAGAACAATCATAAAAATGATAACGCTTCGGAAATTTTCAAAACTATCGCGGAAAAGTAACATCAAATGATAAACCTTGGCTAATTTTCAACATTATTGCAGAACAATAACATCAAATGATATACCTTCGGAAATTTTCAAAATTATCGCAGAACAATCACATCAAATGATAAAACTTTTGAAATTTGCAAAACTATCGCAGAACAATAACATCAAAAGATACATCATCGAAAATTTACAAAAATATCGCAAAACAAGCACATCAAATGATATAACTTCGGAAATTTTCAAAATTATCGCAGAATAATCACATCAAATAACATATCTTCGGAAATTTTCAAAATGATTGCAGAACAATCACATCAAAGGATATACCTTCGGAAATTTTCAAAATTATCGCAGAACAATCACTTAAAATCATATAACTTCTTAAATTTTCAAAACTATCGCAGATAGATCAAATCAAATGATATACCTTCGGAAATTTTCAAAATTCTCCCCGAACAATCACATCAAATGATAAAGCTTCGGAAATTTTAAAAATTTTCGCAAAACCATTACATCAAACGATATACCTTCGGAAATTTTCAAAATTTTCGAAGAACAATCACATCAAATGATATGCCTTCGGTTATTTTCAAAACTATCGCAGAACAATCACATGAAATGATAAACCTTCGAAAATTTACAAAATTATCGCAAAACAATCACAACAAATTATATACCTTCGGAAATTTTCAAAATTATCGCAGAGCAATCACATCAAATGATAAACCTTCGGAAATTTTCAAACTATCGCAGAACAATCACAACAAATGATAAACTTTCGGAAATTTTTAAAATTTTTGCAAAACAATAACGTCAAATGATAAACCTTCGGAAATTTTCAAAACTATCGCAGAATAATCACATTAAATAACATATCTTCGGAAATTTTCAAAATGATTGCAGAACAATCACATCAAAATATATACCTTCGGAAATTTTCAAAATTATCGCAGAACAATCACTTAAAATCATATAACTTCTTAAATTTTCAAAATTATCGCAGATAGATCACATCAAATGATATACCTTCGGAAAATTTCAAAATTCACAGAGCAATCACATCAAATGATAAACCTTCGGAAATTTTCAAAATTATCGCAGAGCAATCACATCAAATGATATACCTTCGGAAATTTTCAAAATAATCGCAGAATAATCACTTCAAATCATATACTTTCTTAAATTTTCAAAATTATCGCAGATAGATCACATCAAATGATATACCTTCGGACAAATTCAAAATTATCGCCGAACAATCACATCAAATTATAAACCTTCGGAAATTTTCACAACTATCGCAGAACAATCACATTAAATGATATGCCTTCCTAAATTTTCAACATTTTTGCAGAACAATCACATCAACTGATATACTTTCGGAAATTTTCAAAATTATCGCAAAACCATCACATCAAACGATATACATTCGGCAAATTTCAAAATCATCGCATAACTATCACATCAAATGATATATCTTCGGAAATTTTCACATTTATCGCAGAACAATCACATCAAATTGTAAACCTTCGGAAATTTTCAAAATTATCGCAGAACAATCACAACAAATGATAAACTTTCGGAAATTTTTAAAAGTTTTGCAAAACAATCACGTCAAATGATAAACCTTCGGAAATTTTCAAAATTATCGCAGAACAATAACATCTAATGATATACCTTCGAAAATTTTCAAAATTATCGCAGAGCAATCACATCAAATGATAAATCTTCGGAAATTTTCAAAATTATCGCAGAACAATCACAACAAATTATATACTTTCGCAAATTTTTAAAATTTTTGCAAAAAAATCACATCAAATGATAAACCTTCGGAAATTTTCAAAATTATCGCAGAACAATCACAACAAATGATAAACTTTCGGAAATTTTTAACATTTTTGCAAAACAATCACGTCAAATGATAAACCTTCGGAAATTTTCAAAATTATCGCAGAACCATCACATCTAATGATATACCTTCGGAAATTTTCAAAACTATCGCAGAACAATAACATCAAATGATAAACCTTGGTTAATTTTCAACATTTTCGCAGAACAATCACATCAAATGATATACCATCGGAAATTTTCAAAATTATCGCAGAACAATCACATCAAATGATAAAACTTTTGAAATTTTCAAAACTATCGCAAAACAATAACAGCAAAAGATACATCTTCGAAAATTTACAAAAATATCGCAAAACTAGCACATCAAATGATATACCTTCGGAAATTTTCAAAATTATCGCAGAATAATCACATCAAATAACATATCTTCGGAAATTTTCAAAATGATTGCAGAACAATCACATCAAAGTATATACCTTCGGAAATTTTCAAATATATCGCAGAACAATCACTTAAAATCATATAACTTCTTAAATTTTCAAAACTATCGCAGAAAGATCACAAAAAATGATATACCTTCGGAAATTTTCAAAATTCTCCCCGAACAATCATATCAAATGATATACCTTCGGAAATTTTCAAAATTTTCGCAAACCATCACATCAAACGATATACCTTCGGAAAATTTCAAAATTATCGCAGAACTATCACATCAAATGATAAAGCTTTTGAAATTTTCAAAACTATCGCAGAACAATGATTTCAAAACATACACCTTCTTAAATTTTCAAAATATTCGCAGAATAGTCACATCAAATAACATATCTTCGGAAATTTTCAAAATGATTGCAGAACAATCACATCAAAGGATATACTATCGGAAATTTTAAAATTATCGCCGAACAGTCACTTCAAACCATATCACTTCTTAAATTGTCAAAATTATCGAAGATAGATCACAACAAATGATATACCTTTGGAAATTTTCAAAATTCTCGCAGAATAATCACATCAAATTATACACCTTCGGAAATTTTCAAAATTTTCGCAAAACCATCAAATCAAACGACATACCTTCGGAAAATTTTAAAATAATCGCAGAATAACACATCACATAATATACCTTCGGAAATTTTCAAAATTATCGCAGAACAATGACTTTAAATCATACACCTTCTTGAATTTTCAAAATTATCGCAGAACAAACACATCAAATGACATACCGTCGGAAATTTTAAAAATTATTGCAGAACACTCCCATCAAACGATAAACCTTCGGGCATTTTCAAAATAATCGCAGAACAATCACTTCAAATCATAAACCTTCTTAAATTTTCAAAAATATCGCAGATGGATCACGTCATATGATATACCTTCGGAAATTTTCAAAATTTTCGCAGAACAATCACATCAAATGATATACCTTCGGAAATTTTCAAATTTATCGCAGAGCAATCACATCAAATGATAAACCTTCGAAAATTTTCAAAATAACCGCAGAACAATCACATAAAATGATAAACCTTCGGACATTTTCAAAACTATCGCAGAACAATCACAACAAATGATAAACTTTCGGAAATTTTTAAAATTTTTGCAAAACAATCACGTCAAATGATAAACCTTCGGAAATTTTCAAAATTATCGCAGAACAATCACATCTAATGATATACCTTCGAAAATTTTCAAAACTATCGCAGAAGAATAACATCAAATGATAAACCTTGGTAAATTTTCAACATTATCGCAGAACAATCACATCAAATGATATGCCTTCGGTTATTTTAAAAACTATCGCAGAACAATCACATGAAATGATAAACCTTCGAAAATTTACAAAATTATCGCAAAACAATCACAAAAAATTATATTTTTTCGGAAATTTTTAAATTTTTCGCAGAAAAATCACATCAAATGATATACCTTCGGAAAATTTCAAAATTCACAGAACAATCACATCAAATGATAAACCTTCGGAAATTTTCAAAATTATCGCAGAGCAATCACATCAAATGATAAACCTTCGGAAATTTTCAAAATTATCGCAGAGCAATCACACCAAATGATAAACCTTCGGAAATTTTCAAAACTATCGCAGAACAATCACAACGAATGATAAACTTTCGGAAATTTTTAAAATTTTTGCAAAACAATCACGTCAAATGATAAACCTTCGGAAATTTTCAAAATTATCGCAGAACAATCACATCTAATGATAAATCTTCGGAAATTTTCAAAATTATCGCAGAACAATCACAACAAATTATATACCTTCGGAAATTTTCAAAATTATCGCAGAACAATCACTTAAAATCAGATAACTTCTTAAATTTTCAAAATTATCGCAGATAGATCACATCAAATGATATACCTTCGGAAAATTTCAAAATTCACACAGCAATCACATCAAATGATAAACCTTCGGAAATTTTCAAAATTATCGCAGAGCAATCACATCAAATGATAAACCTTCGCAAATTTTCAAAATTATCGCAGATCAATTACATCAAATGATAAATCTTCGGAAATTTTCAAAATTATCGCTGAACAATCACAACAAATGATATACTTTCGGAAATTTTTAAAATTTTTGCAAAACAATCACATCAAATGATAAACCTTCGGAAATTTTCAAAATTTTCGAAGAACAATCACATCAAATGATGTTCCTTCGGTAATTTTCAAAACTATCGCAGAACAATCACATCAAATGATAAGCCTTCGAAAATTTACAAAAATATCGCAGAACAAATTATCGCAGAGCAATAACATCAAATGATAAATCTTCGGAAATTTTCAAAATTATCGCAGAACAATCACAACAAATTATATACTTTCGGAAATTTTTAAAATTTTTGCAAAAAAATCACATCAAATGATAAACCTTCGGAAATTTTCAAAATTATCGCAGACAATCACAACAAATGATAACCTTTCGGAATTTTTTAAAATTTTTGCTAAACAATCACGTCAAATGATAAACCTTCGGAAATTTTCAAAATTATCGCAGAAAAATCACACCTAATGATATACCTTCGAAAATTTTCAAAATTATCGCAGAGCAATCACATCAAATGATAAACCTTCGGAAATTTTCAAAATAATCGCAGAACAATCACTTCAAATCATAAACCTTCTTAAATCTTCAAAAATATCGCAGATGGATCACATCATATGATATACCTTCGGAAATTTTCAAAATTTTCGCAGAACAATCACATCAAATGATATACTTTTGGAAATTTTTAAACTTTTCGCAGAACAATTACATCAAATGATATACATTCGGAAATTTTCAAAATTATCACATGATTAAGCTTCGGAAATTTTCAAAACTATCGCAGATCATTCACATCAAATGAAAACTCTTCGGAAAATTTCAAAATTATCGCAGAACAATCATAAAAATGATAACGCTTCGGAAATTTTCAAAACTATCGCGGAAAAATTACATCAAATGATAAACCTTGGCTAATTCTCAACATTATTGCAGAACAATAACATCAAATGATATACCTTCGGAAATTTTCAAAATTATCGCAGAACAATCACATCAAATGATAAAACTTTTGAAATTTGCAAAACTATCGCAGAACAATAACATCAAAAGATACATCTTCGAAAATTTACAAAAATATCGCAAAACCAGCACATCAAATTATATAACTTCGGAAATTTTCAAAATTATCGCAGAATAATCACATCAAAAAACATATCTTCGGAAATTTTCAAAATGATTGCAGAACAATCACATCAAAGGATATACCTTCGAAAATTTTCAAAATTATCGCAGAACAATCACTTAAAATCATATAACTTCTTAAATTTTCAAAACTATCGCAGATAGATCAAATCAAATGATATACCTTCGGAAATTTTCAAAATTCTCCCCGAACAATCACATCAAATGATATAGCTTCGGAAATTTTCAAAATTTTCGCAAAACCATTACATCAAACGATATACCTTCGGAAATTTTCAAAATTTTCGAAGAACAATCACATCAAATGATATGCCTTCGGTTATTTTCAAAACTATCGCAGAACAATCACATGAAATGATAAACCTTCGAAAATTTACAAAATTATCGCAAAACAATCACAACAAATTATAAACCTTCGGAAATTTTCAAAATTATCGCAGAGCAATCACATCAAATGATAAACCTTCGGAAATTTTCAAAACTATCGCAGAACAATCACAACAAATGATAAACTTTCGGAAATTTTTAAAATTTTTGCAAAACAATAACGTCAAATGATAAACCTTCGGAAATTTTCAAAACTATCGCAGAATAATCACATTAAATAACATATCTTCGGAAATTTTCAAAATGATTGCAGAACAATCACATCAAAATATATACCTTCGGAAATTTTCAAAATTATCGCAGAACAATCACTTAAAATCATTTAACTTCTTAAATTTTCAAAATTATCGCAGATAGATCACATCAAATGATATACCTTCGGAAAATTTCAAAATTCACAGAGCAATCACATCAAATGATAAACCTTCGGAAATTTTCAAAATTATCGCAGAGCAATCACATCAAATGATATACCTTCGGAAATTTTCAAAATAATCGCAGAATAATCACTTCAAATCATATACTTTCTAAAATTTTCAAAATTATCGCAGATAGATCACATCAAATGATATACCTTCGGAAAAATTCAAAATTATCGCTGAACAATCACATCAAATTATATACCTTCGGAAATTTTCAAAATTATCGCAGAACAATCACTTCAAATGATTATTCTTCGGAAATTTTCAAAACTATCTTAGAACAATCACATCAAATGATAAGCCTTACAAAATTTACAAAAATTTCGCAGAACAATCACATCAAATGATAAACCTTCGGAAATTTTCAAAATTATCGCAGAGCAATCACATCAAATGATATACCTTCGGAAATTTTCAAAATAATCGCAGAATAATCACTTCAAATCATATACTTTCTTAAATTTTCAAAATTATCGCAGATAGATCACATCAAATGATATACCTTCGGACAAATTCAAAATTATGGCCGAACAATCACATCAAATTATAAACCTTCGGAAATTTTCACAACTATCGCAGAACAATCACATTAAATGATATGCCTTCGTAAATTTTCAACATTTTTGCAGAACAATCACATCAACTGATATACGTTCGGAAATTTTCAAAATTATCGCAAAACCATCACATCAAACGATATACATTCGGCAAATTTCAAAATCATCGCATAACTATCACATCAAGTGATATATCTTCGGAAATTTTCACATTTATCGCAGAACAATCACATCAAATTGTAAACCTTCGGAAATTTTCAAAATTATCGCAGAACAATCACAACAAATGATAAACTTTCGGAAATTTTTAAAATTTTTGCAAAACAATCACGTCAAATGATAAACCTTCGGAAATTTTCAAAATTATCGCAGAACAATAACATCTAATGATATACCTTCGAAAATTTTCAAAATTATCGCAGAGCAATCACATCAAATGATAAATCTTCGAAAATTTTCAAAATTATCCCAGAACAATCACAACAAATTATATACTTTCGCAAATTTTTAAAATTTTTGCAAAAAAATCACATCAAATGATAAACCTTCGGAAATTTTCAAAATTATCGCAGAACAATCACAACAAATGATAAACTTTCGGAAATTTTTGACATTTTTGCAAAACAATCACGTCAAATGATAAACCTTCGGAAATTTTCAAAATTATCGCAGAACCATCACATCTAATGATATACCTTCGAAAATTTTCAAAATTATCGCAGAGCAATCACATCAAATGATAAACCTTCGGAAATTTTCAAAATAATCGCAGAACAATCACTTCAAATCATAAACCTTCTTAAATTTTCAAAAATATCGCAGATGGATCACATCATATGATATACCTTCGGAAATTTTCAAAATTTTCGCAGAACAATCACATCAAATGATATACTTTTGGAAGTTTTTAAACTTTTCGCAGAACAATTACATCAAATGATATACCTTCGGAAATTTTCAAAATTATCACATGATAAACCTTCGGAAATTTTCAAAACTATCGCAGATCAATCAAATCAAATGAAAACTCTTCGGAAAATTTCAAAACTATCGCAGAACAATCACAACAAATGATAAACTTTCGGAAATTTTTAAAATTTTTGCAAAACAATCACGTCAAATGATAAACCTTCGGAAATTTTCAAAATTATCGCAGAATAATCACATCAAATAACATATCTTCGGAAATTTTCAAAAATATTGCAGAACAATCACATCAAATGATAAACCTTCGGAAATTTTCAAAAAAATCGCAGAATAATCAATTCAAATCATAAACTTTCTTAAATTTTCAAAATTATCGCAGATAGATCACATCAAATGATATACCTTCGGAAAAATTAAAAATTATCGCTGAACAATCACATCAAATTATATACCTTCGGAAATTTTCAAAATTATCGCAGAAGAATCACTTCAAATGATAAACCTTCGGAAATTTTCAAAACTATCGCAGAACAATCACATCAAATGATACACCTTCGAAAATTTACAAAAATATCATAAAACAATCACTACAAATGATGTACTTTCGGAAATTTTAAAAATTTTCGCTGAACATTCACATCAAATGATATATCTTCGGAAATTTTCAAAATTTTCGCAGAACAATCACATCAAATGATATGCCTTCGGTAATTTTCAAAACTATCGCAGAACAATCACATGAAATGATAAACTTTTCAAAATTTACAAAATTATCGCAGAACAATCACAACAAAATATATACTTTCGGAAATTTTTAAATTTTTCGCAGAAAAATCACATCAAATGATATACCTTCGGAAAATTTCAAAATTCACAGAACAATCACATCAAATGATAAACCTTCGGAAATTTTCAAAATTCCCGCAGAACAATCACATAAATGATATACCTTCGAAAATTTTCAAAATTATCGCACAGCAATCACATCAAATGATATACCTTCGGAAATTTTCAAAATTATCGCAGAGCAATTACATCAAATGATAAACCTTCGGAAATTTTCAAAACTATCGCAGATCAATCACATCAAATGATACATCTTCGAAAATTTACAAAAATATCGCAGAACAATCACATCAAATGATAAACCTTCGTAAATTTTCAAAATTATCGCAGTACAATCACATCTTATGATATACCTTCGAAAATTTTCAAAATTATCGCAGAGCAATCACATCAAATGATAAACCTTTGGAAATTTTCAAAATTATCGCAGAACAATCACAACAAATGATATACTTTCGTAAATTTTTAAAAATTTTGCAAAACTATCACATCAAATGATATACCTTCGAAAATTTACAAAACTATCGCAGAACAATAATATCAAATGACTGTTTAATTATTGTGTTTAACTTCGGAAACTTTCAAAATAAACGCAGAACAATAACTTCAAATCATAAACCTTCTTAAATTTTCAAAAATATCGCAGTTGGATCACATCATATGACATACCTTCGGAAATTTTCAAAATTTTCGCAGAAGAATCACATCAAATGATATACCTTCGGAAATTTTCAAAATAATCGCAGAGCAATCACATCAAATGATAAACCTTCGGAAATTTTCAAAATTATCGCAGAACAATCACAACAAATGATTTACTTTCGGAAATTTTTAAAATTTTTGCAAAACAATCACATCAAATGATAAACCTCCGGAAATTTTCAAAATTATCGCAGAACAACCAAATCAAATGACATATCTTCGGAAATTTTCAAAATTTTCGCAGAACAATCACATCAAATGATATGCCTTCGGAAATTTTCAAAACTATCGCAGAACAATCACATCTTATAATATACCTTCGAAAATTTACAAAATTATCATTGAACAACCACTACAAATGATATACTTTCGGAAATTTTAAAAATTTTCGCTTAACAATCACATCAAATGATATACCTTCGCAAATTTTCAAAATTTTCGAAGAACAATCACATCAAATGATATGCCTTCGGTAATTTTCAAAACTATCGCAGAACAATCACATCAAATGACAAACCTTCGGAAATTTTCAAAATTATCGCAGAGGCATCACATCAAATGATAAAACTTCGGAAATTTTCACAATAATCGCAGAACAATCACATCAAATGATATACCTTCGTAAATTTTCAAAACTATCGCAGAACAATCACATCAAATGACATACCTTCGGAAATTTTCAAAATTATCGCAGAACAATCACATTAAATGATATGCCTTCGTAAATTGTCAAAACTGTCGCAGAACAATCACATCTAATGCAATACCTTCGAAAATTTACAAAATTATCGCGGAACAATCACAACAAATGATATACTTTCGGAAATTTTTAAAATTTTCGCAGAACAATCACATCAAATGATAAACCTTCGGAAATTTTCAAAATTATCGCAGAACAATTACATCTAATGATATACCTTCGATAATTAACAATATTATCGCAGAACAATCATATCAAATGACTCTTTAATCATTGTGTATAACTTCAGAAATTTTCAAAATTATCGCAGAACAACAAAATTAAATGACATATCTTCGGAACTTATCAAAATTATCGCAGATCAATCACAGCAAACGATATGCCTTCGGAAAATTTAAAACTATCGCAGAACAATCACATCTAATAATATACCTTCGAAAATTTAAAAATTATCATTATATATATGTATATATAATGACAATAATCATATCAAATGACTCTTTAATCATTGTGTATAACTTCGGAAATTTTCAAAATTATCGCAGAACAACCAAATCAAATGACATATCTTCGGAATTTTTCAAAATTATCGCAGAACAAACACATCAAATGATATGCCTTCGGAAATTTTCAAAACTATCGCAGAACAATCACATCTAATAATATACCTTCAATAATTTACAAAATTATCATAGAACAATCACAACAAATGATATACTTTCGGAAACTTTAAAAATTTTCGCTGAACAATCACATCAAATGATATACCTTCGGAAATTTTCAAAATTTTCGCAGAACAATCACATCAAATGATATGCCTTCGGTAATTTTCAAAACTATCGCAGAACAATCACATGAAATGATATACCTTCGAAAATTTACAATATTAACGCAGAGCAATCACAACAAATAATATGCATTCGGAAATTTTTAAATTTTTCGCAGAAAAATCACATCAAATGATATACCTTCGGAAATTTTCAAAATTATCGCAGAATAATCACATCAAATAACATATCTTCGGAAATTTTCAAACTGATTGCAGAACAATCACATCAAAGGATATACCTTCGGAAATTTTCAAAATTATCGCAGAACAATCACTTCAAATCATATAACTTCTTAAATTTTCAAAATTATCGCAGATAGATCAGATCAAATGATATACCTTCGGAAATTTTCAAAATTCTCGAAAACAATCACATCAAATGAAATATTTTCGGAAATTTTTAAAATTTTCGCAAAACCATCACATCAAACGATATACCTTCGGAAAATTTCAAAATTATCGCAGAACTATCACATCAAATGATATTCCTTTTGAAATTTTCAAAATTATCGCAGAACAATGACTTCAAATCATACACCTTCTTGAATTTTCAAAATTATCGCAGAATAATCACATCAAATAACATATCTTCGGAAATTATCAAAATGATTGCAGAACAATCACATCCAAGGATATACTATCGAAAATTTTCAAAATAATCGCAGATTAATCACTTCAAATCATATAACTTCTTAAATTTTCAAAATCATCGCAGATAGATAACAACAAATGATAAACCTTTGGAAATTTTCAAAATTCTCGCAGAATAATCACATCAAATGATATACCTTCGGAAATTTTCAAATTTATCGCAGAACAATGACTTCAAATCAAACACTTTCTTGAATTTTCAAAAGTATCGCAGAAGAATCACATCAAATGATATACCTTCGAAAATTTTAAAAATTATCGCCGAACAATCACATTTAATGATATACCTTCGGAAATTTTCACAATAATCGCAGAACAATCACATCAAATGAAAAAATTTCGAAAATTTTCAAACCTATCGAAGAACAATCACATCAAATGACACACCTTGGATAATTTATAAAATTATCGCAGAACAATCACATCAAATGATTTACCTTCAGAAATTTTCAAAACTATCGCAGAACAATCACATAAATTGATGTACCTTCTGTAATTTTCAAAATTATCGCAAAACAATCACATCAAATGATACACCTTCGGAAATTTTCAAAATTATCGCAGAACAATCACATCAAAAGAGGACCTTCGCAAATTTTCAAAACTATCGAAGATCAATCACATCAACTGATAAACTTTCGGAAATTTTCAAAACTAACGCAGAACAATCACATCAAATGATAAACCTTCGAAAATTAAAAAAATTATCGCAGAACAATCACATCAAATGATAAACCTTCGGAATTTTTCAAAACTATCTCAGAACAATCACATCAAATTATACACCTTCGAAAATTTACAAAAATATCGCAGAACAATCACATCAAATCATATACCTTCGGAAATTTTCAAAATTATCGCAGAACAAACATATCAAATGACATACCTTCGGAAATTTTAAAAATTATTGCAGAACAATCACGTCAAACGATAAACCTTCGGCAATTTTCAAAATAATCGCAGAACAGTCACTTCAAATCATAAACCATCTTAAATTTTCAAAAATATCGCAGATGGATCACATCATATGATATAGCTTCGGAAATTTTCCAAATTTTCGAAGAACAATCACATCAAATGATATACCTTCGGAAATTTTCAAAATTATCGCAAAACAAACATATCAAATGACATACCTTCGGAAATTTTAAAAATTATTGCAGAACAATCACGTCAAACGATAAACCTTCGGCAATTTTCAAAATTATCGCAGAACAATCGCATCAAATGATATACCTTCGGAAATTTTCAAAATTATCGCAGAACAATCACATCAAATGATTAACCTTCGGAAATTTTCAAAACTATCGCAGAACAATCACATCAAATGATACACCTTCGAAAATTTACAAACATTTCGCAGAACAATCACATCAAATGATTAACCTTCGGAAATTTTCAAAATTATCGAAGAACAATCACATCAAATGATATGCCTTGAGAAATTTTCAAAACTATCGCAGAACAATCACACCTTATGAAATACCTTCGAAAATTTACAAAATTATCGCAGAACAATCACAACAAATGATATACCTTCAGAGATTTTTAAAATTTTTTCAAAACAATCACATCAAATGATAAACCTTAGGAATTTTTCAAAATTATCGCAGAACAATCAGATCTAATGATGTACCTTTGAAAATTTTCAAAATTATCGCAGAACAATCATATCAAATGACTGTTTAATTATTGTGTTTAACTTCGGAAATTTTCAAAATTATCGCAGAACAACCAATTAAAATAACATATCTTCGGAAATGTTCAAAATTATTGCAGATCAATCACATCAAATGATATGCCTTCGGAAAATTTCAAAACTATCGCAGAACATTCAAATCTAATAATATACCTTCGAAAATTTACAAAATTATCATTATATATATATATATATATATATATATATATATATATATATATATATATATATATATATATATATATATATATATATATATATATATATATATATATATATATATATATATATACATATATATATATATATATATATACATATATCTATATATATATATATATATATACATATATATATATATATATATATATATATATATATATATATATATATATATATATATATATATATATATATATTGATTATGATCATATCAAATGACTCTTTAAATTTTGTG
Organism: Nemotelus pantherinus; assembly: GCA_963978885.1. Lineage (NCBI taxonomy): Eukaryota > Metazoa > Arthropoda > Insecta > Diptera > Stratiomyidae > Nemotelus > Nemotelus pantherinus. Next base: position 239,304 of record CAXBUK010000010.1, on the reverse strand, counting down.
TATACCTTCGGAAATTTTCAAAATTATCGCAGAACAACCAAACCAAATGACATATCTTCGGAAATTTTCAAAATTATCGCAGAACAATCACATCAAATGATATGCCTTCGAAAATTTTCAAAACTATCGCAGAACAATCACATCTAATAATATACCTTCGAAAATTTATAAAATTATCATAGAACCATCACTACAAATGATATACTTTCGGCAATTGTAAAAATTTTCGCTGAACAATCACATCAAATGATATACCTTCGGAAAATTTCAAAATTCACAGAACAATCACATCAAATGATAAACCTTCGGAAATTTTCAAAATTATCGCAGAACAATCACATCAAATGATATATATTCGGAAATTTTCAAAATTATCGCAGAACAATCACATCCAATGATATACCTTCGGAAATTTACAAAATTATCGCAGAACAATCACAACAAATGATATACTTTTTGGAATTTTTAAAGTTTTCGTAGAACAATTACATCAAATGATATACCTTCGGAAATTTTCAAAATTATCAAATGATTAACCTTCGGAAATTTTCAAAACTATCGCAGATCAATCACATCAAATGAAAACTATTCGGAAAATTTCAAAACTATCGCAGAACAATCATAAAAATGATAACGCTTCGGAAATTTTCAAAACTATCGCAGAGCAATAACATCAAATGATAAACCTTGGTAAATTTTCAACATTTTCGCAGAACAGTCACATCAAATGATATACCTTCGGAAATTTTCAAAAAATTATCGCAGAACAATCACATCAAATGCTAAACCTTTGTTAATTTTCAAAATTATCGCAGAACAATCGCATCAAATGATATCCTCTCGGAAATTTTCAAAATAATCGCAGAACAATCACATCAAATGATAAACCTTCGGAAAATTTCAAAATTATCGCTGAACTATCACATCAAATGATATACCTTTTGAAATTTTCAAAATTATCGCAGAACAATGATTTCAAATCATACACCTTCTTGAATTTTCAAAATTATCGCATAAGAATCACATCAAATGATTTACCTTCGAAAATTTTAAAAATTATCGCAGAACAGTCACATTAAATTATATACCTTCGAAAATTTTCACAATAATCGCAGAACAATCACATCCAATGATTTAACTTCGGAAATTTTCAAAACTATCGCAGAAATATCACATCAAATGACACACCTTGGATAATTTGCAAAATTTTCGCAGAACAATCACATCAAATGATATACCTTCGGAAATTTTCAAAACTATCGCAGAAATATCACATCAAATGATAAACCTTCGGAAATTTTCACAATTATCGCAAAACAATCACATCAAATGATATACCTTCGGAAATTATCAAAACTATCGCAGAAAAATCGCATCATATGAGGACCCTTCGCAAATTTTCAAAACTATCGAAGAACAATCACATCAACTGATAAACTTTCGGAAATTTTCAAAACTAACGCAGAACAATCACATCAAATGATAAACCTTCGAAAAATAACAAAATTATCGCAGAACAATCTTATTATTTGATATACCTTCGGAAATTTTCACGATTATCGCAGAACATTCACATTAAATGATAAACCTTTGAAAATTTTCAAAATTATCGCAGGACCATCACATCACATGATATATCTTCGGAAATTTTCAAAATTATCGCAGAACAATCACAACAAAGTATATACCTTCGGAAATATTCAAAATTACCTTAGAACAATCACTTCAAATCATACACCTTCTTGAATTTTCAGAATTATCGCAGAACAATCACATCAAATGATAAAACTTTGAAAATTTTCAATATTATTGCAGAACAATCGCATCAAACGATATATCTTCGGAAATTTTAAAATTTTCGCAGAACAATCATATCAAATGATAAACCTTCGGAAATGTTCAAAACTATCGCAGAACAATCACATCAAATTATAGACCTTCGAAAATTTACAAAAATATCGCAGAACAATCACAGTAAATGATATACCCTTCGAAAATTTTCAAAATTATCGCAGAACAATCACATCAAATGACAAACCTTCGGAAATTTTCAATATTATTGCAGAAAAATCAAATCAAATGATATGCCTTCGGAAATTTTCAAAATTATCGCAGAAACATCACATAAAATGACATACCTTCGAAAATTTACAAAAATATCGCAGAACAATCACATAAAATGATATAGCTTCGGAAATTTTCAAAATTATCGCAAAACAATCACATCAAATGACACCTTCGGAAATTTTCAAAATTATTCCAGAAAAATCACATCAAATGATATACCTTCGGAAATTTTCAAAATTTTCGCAGAACAATCACATCAAATGATATACCTTCGGAAATTTTCATAATTATCGCAGATCAATCACATCAAATGATATAACTTCGGAAAATTTCAAAAGTATCGCAGAACAATCACATCAAATTATTTACCTTCGGAAATTTTCAAAATTATCGCAGAACAATCACATCAAATGATATACCTTCGGAAATTTTCAAAAGGTTCGCAGAACAATCACATCAAATGATAAACCTTTGAAAATTTTCAAAATTATCGCAGAACAATCGCGTCAAATTATATACCTTCGGAAATTTTCAAAATTATCGCAGAATAATCACTTCAAATCATACTTTTTCTTAAATTTTCAAAATTATCGCAGATAGATCACATCAAACGAGGACCCTTCGCAAATATTCAAAACAATCGAAGATCAATCACATCAACTGATAAACTTTCGGAAATTTTCAAAATTATCGCAGAACTATCACATCAAATGATATACCTTTTGAAATTTTAGAAATTATCGTAGAACAATGACTTCAAATCATACACCTTCTTGAATTTTCAAAATTATCGCAGAATAATCAAATCAAATAACATATCTTCGGAAATTTTCAAAATGATTGCAGAACAATCACATAAAAGGATAAACTATCGGAAATTTTGAAAATAATCGCAGAACAATCACTTCAAATCATATAACTTCTTAAATTTTCAAAATTATTGCAGATAGATAACAACATATTATATACCTTTGGAAATTTACAAAATTCTCGCAGAATAATCACATCAAATGATATACCTTCGGAAATTTTCAAAATTTTCGCAAAACAATCACATCAAACGACATACCTTCGGAAAATTTCAAAATTATCGCAGAATAACACATCAAATAATATACCTTCGGAAATTTTCAAATTTATCGCAGAACAATGACTCCAAATCAAACACCTTCTTGAATTTTCAAAAATATCGCAGAAGAATCATTTCAAATGATATACTTTCGAAAATTTTAAAAATTATCGCAGAACAATCTTATTTAATGATATACCTTCGGAAATTTTCACAATAATCGCAGAACAATCACATCAAATGATAAAATTTCGGAAATTTTCAAACCTATCGAAGAACAATCACATCAAATGACACACCTTGGATAATTAAAAAATTATCGCCGAACAATCACATCAAATGATTTAACTTGGGAAATTTTCAAAACTATCGCAGAACAATCACATCAATTGATATACCTTCTGAAATTTTCAAAATTATCGCCAAACAATCACTTCAAATGATATACCTTCGGAAATTTTCAAAATAATCGCAGAACAATCACATCAAACGAGGACCCTTCGCAAATTTTCAATACTATCGAAGATCAATCACATCAACTGATATACTTTCGGAAATTTTCAAAACTATCGCAGAACAATCACATCAAATGATAAACCTTCGAAAATCAACAAAATTAGCGCAGAACAATCACATCAAATGATAAACCTTCGGAAATTCTCAAAACTATCTCAGAACAATCACATTAAATTATACACCTTCGGAAATCTACAAAAATATCGCAGAACAATCACATCAAATCATATACCTTCGGAAATTTTCAAAATAATCGCAGAACAAACACATCAAATGACATACCTTCGGAAATTTTAAAAATTATTGCAGAACAATCACGTCAAACGATAAACCTTCGGAATTTTTCAAAATAATCGCAGAACATTCACTTCAAATCACAACCCTTTTTAAATTTTCAAAAATATCGCAGATGGATCACATCATATGATATACCTTTGGAAATTTTCAAAATTTACGATGAACAATCACATCAAATGATATACCTTCGGAAATTTTCAAAATTATCGCAGAGCAATCACATCAAATGATAAACCTTCGGAAATTTTCAAAATAATCGCAGAACAATCACTTCAAATCATAAACCTTCTTAAATTTTCAAAAATATCGCAGATGGATCACATCATATGATATACCTTCGGAAATATTCAAAATTTTCGCAGAACAATCACATCAAATGATATACTTTTGGAAATTTTTAAACTTTTCGCAGAACAATTACATCAAATGATATACCTTCGGAAATTTTCAAAATTATCACATGATAAACCTTCGGAAATTTTCAAAACTATCGCAGATCAATCACATCAAATGAAAACTCTTCGGAAAATTTCAAAATTATCGCAGAACAATCATAAAAATGATAACGTTTCGAAAATTTTCAAAACTATCGCAGAACAATAAAATCAAATGATAAACCTTGGTTAATTTTCAACGTTTTCGCAGAACAATCACATCAAATGATATACCTTCGGAAATTTTCATTTATCGCAGAACAATCACATCAAATGATAAAACTTTTGAAATTTTCAAAACTATCGCAGAACAATAACATCAAAAGATACATTTTCGAAAATTTACAAAAATATCGCAAAACAAGCACATCAAATGATATACCTTCGGAAATTTTCAAAATTATCGCAGAATAATCACATCAAATAACATATCTTCGGAAATTTTCAAAATGATTGCAGAGCAATCACATCAAATGATATACCTTCGGAAATTTTCAAAATTATCGCAGAACAATTACATCAAATGATAAACCTTCGGAATATTTCAAAATAATCGCAGAACAATCACTTCAAATCATAAACCTTCTTAAATTTTCAAAAATATCGCAGATGGATCACATCATATGATATACCTTCGGAAATTTTCAAAATTTTCGCAGAACCATCACATCAAATGATATACCTTCGGAAATTTTCAAAATTATCGCAGAACAACCAAACCAAATGACATATCTTCGGAAATTTTCAAAATTATCGCAGAACAATCACATCAAATGATATGCCTTCGAAAATTTTCAAAACTATCGCAGAACAATCACATCTAATAATATACCTTCGAAAATTTATAAAATTATCATAGAACCATCACTACAAATGATATACTTTCGGCAATTGTAAAATTTTTCGCTGAACAATCACATCAAATGATATACCTTCGGAAAATTTCAAAATTCACAGAACAATCACATCAAATGATAAACCTTCGGAAATTTTCAAAATTATCGCAGAACAATCACATCAAATGATATATATTCGGAAATTTTCAAAATTATCGCAGAACAATCACATCCAATGATATACCTTCGGAAATTTACAAAATTATCGCAGAACAATCACAACAAATGATATACTTTTTGGAATTTTTAAAGTTTTCGTAGAACAATTACATCAAATGATATACCTTCGGAAATTTTCAAAATTATCAAATGATTAACCTTCGGAAATTTTCAAAACTATCGCAGATCAATCACATCAAATGAAAACTATTCGGAAAATTTCAAAACTATCGCAGAACAATCATAAAAATGATAACGCTTCGGAAATTTTCAAAACTATCGCAGAGCAATAACATCAAATGATAAACCTTGGTAAATTTTCAACATTTTCGCAGAACAGTCACATCAAATGATATACCTTCGGAAATTTTCAAAAAATTATCGCAGAACAATCACATCAAATGCTAAACCTTTGTTAATTTTCAAAATTATCGCAGAACAATCGCATCAAATGATATACTCTCGGAAATTTTCAAAATAATCGCAGAACAATCACATCAAATGATAAACCTTCGGAAAATTTCAAAATTATCGCTGAACTATCACATCAAATGATATACCTTTTGAAATTTTCAAAATTATCGCAGAACAATGATTTCAAATCATACACCTTCTTGAATTTTCAAAATTATCGCATAAGAATCACATCAAATGATTTACCTTCGAAAATTTTAAAAATTATCGCAGAACAGTCACATTAAATTATATACCTTCGAAAATTTTCACAATAATCGCAGAACAATCACATCCAATGATTTAACTTCGGAAATTTTCAAAACTATCGCAGAAATATCACATCAAATGACACACCTTGGATAATTTGCAAAATTTTCGCAGAACAATCACATCAAATGATATACCTTCGGAAATTTTCAAAACTATCGCAGAAATATCACATCAAATGATAAACCTTCGGAAATTTTCACAATTATCGCAAAACAATCACATCAAATGATATACCTTCGGAAATTATCAAAACTATCGCAGAAAAATCGCATCATATGAGGACCCTTCGCAAATTTTCAAAACTATCGAAGAACAATCACATCAACTGATAAACTTTCGGAAATTTTCAAAACTAACGCAGAACAATCACATCAAATGATAAACCTTCGAAAAATAACAAAATTATCGCAGAACAATCTTATTATTTGATAAACCTTCGGAAATTTTCACGATTATCGCAGAACATTCGCATTAAATGATAAACCTTTGAAAATTTTCAAAATTATCGCAGGACCATCACATCACATGATATATCTTCGGAAATTTTCAAAATTATCGCAGAACAATCACAACAAAGTATATACCTTCGGAAATATTCAAAATTACCTTAGAACAATCACTTCAAATCATACACCTTCTTGAATTTTCAGAATTATCGCAGAACAATCACATCAAATGATAAAACTTTGAAAATTTTCAATATTTTTGCAGAACAATCGCATCAAACGATATATCTTCGGAAATTTTAAAATTTTCGCAGAACAATCATATCAAATGATAAACCTTCGGAAATGTTCAAAACTATCGCAGAACAATCACATCAAATTATAGACCTTCGAAAATTTACAAAAATATCGCAGAACAATCACAGTAAATGATATACCCTTCGAAAATTTTCAAAATTATCGCAGAACAATCACATCAAATGACAAACCTTCGGAAATTTTCAATATTATTGCAGAAAAATCAAATCAAATGATATGCCTTCGGAAATTTTCAAAATTATCGCAGAAACATCACATAAAATGACATACCTTCGAAAATTTACAAAAATATCGCAGAACAATCACATAAAATGATATAGCTTCGGAAATTTTCAAAATTATCGCAAAACAATCACATCAAATGACACCTTCGGAAATTTTCAAAATTATTCCAGAAAAATCACATCAAATGATATACCTTCGGAAATTTTCAAAATTTTCGCAGAACAATCACATCAAATGATATACCTTCGGAAATTTTCATAATTATCGCAGATCAATCACATCAAATGATATAACTTCGGAAAATTTCAAAAGTATCGCAGAACAATCACATCAAATTATTTACCTTCGGAAATTTTCAAAATTATCGCAGAACAATCACATCAAATGATATACCTTTGAAAATTTTCAAAATTATCGCAGAACAATCGCGTCAAATTATATACCTTCGGAAATTTTCAAAATTATCGCAGAATAATCACTTCAAATCATACTTTTTCTTAAATTTTCAAAATTATCGCAGATAGATCACATCAAACGAGGACCCTTCGCAAATATTCAAAACAATCGAAGATCAATCACATCAACTGATAAACTTTCGGAAATTTTCAAAATTATCGCAGAACTATCACATCAAATGATATACCTTTTGAAATTTTAGAAATTATCGTAGAACAATGACTTCAAATCATACACCTTCTTGAATTTTCAAAATTATCGCAGAATAATCAAATCAAATAACATATCTTCGGAAATTTTCAAAATGATTGCAGAACAATCACATAAAAGGATAAACTATCGGAAATTTTGAAAATAATCGCAGAACAATCACTTCAAATCATATAACTTCTTAAATTTTCAAAATTATTGCAGATAGATAACAACATATTATATACCTTTGGAAATTTACAAAATTCTCGCAGAATAATCACATCAAATGATATACCTTCGGAAATTTTCAAAATTTTCGCAAAACAATCACATCAAACGACATACCTTCGGAAAATTTCAAAATTATCGCAGAATAACACATCAAATAATATACCTTCGGAAATTTTCAAATTTATCGCAGAACAATGACTCCAAATCAAACACCTTCTTGAATTTTCAAAAATATCGCAGAAGAATCATTTCAAATGATATACTTTCGAAAATTTTAAAAATTATCGCAGAACAATCTTATTTAATGATATACCTTCGGAAATTTTCACAATAATCGCAGAACAATCACATCAAATGATAAAATTTCGGAAATTTTCAAACCTATCGAAGAACAATCACATCAAATGACACACCTTGGATAATTAAAAAATTATCGCCGAACAATCACATCAAATGATTTAACTTGGGAAATTTTCAAAACTATCGCAGAACAATCACATCAATTGATATACCTTCTGAAATTTTCAAAATTATCGCCAAACAATCACTTCAAATGATATACCTTCGGAAATTTTCAAAATTATCGCAGAACAATCACATCAAACGAGGACCCTTCGCAAATTTTCAATACTATCGAAGATCAATCACATCAACTGATATACTTTCGGAAATTTTCAAAACTATCGCAGAACAATCACATCAAATGATAAACCTTCGAAAATCAACAAAATTAGCGCAGAACAATCACATCAAATGATAAACCTTCGGAAATTCTCAAAACTATCTCAGAACAATCACATTAAATTATACACCTTCGGAAATCTACAAAAATATCGCAGAACAATCACATCAAATCATATACCTTCGGAAATTTTCAAAATAATCGCAGAACAAACACATCAAATGACATACCTTCGGAAATTTTAAAAATTATTGCAGAACAATCACGTCAAACGATAAACCTTCGGAATTTTTCAAAATAATCGCAGAACATTCACTTCAAATCACAACCCTTTTTAAATTTTCAAAAATATCGCAGATGGATCACATCATATGATATACCTTTGGAAATTTTCAAAATTTACGATGAACAATCACATCAAATGATATACCTTCGGAAATTTTCAAAATTATCGCAGAGCAATCACATCAAATGATAAACCTTCGGAAATTTTCAAAATAATCGCAGAACAAACACATCAAATGATATACCTTTGGAAATTTTCAAAAGTATCGCAGAACAATCACAGCAAATGATAAACCTTTGAAAATTTTCAAAATTTTCGCAGAACAATCGCATCAAATGATATACCTTCGGAAATTTTCAAAATTATCGCAGAACAATCACATCAAATGATTTACCTTCGGAAATTTTCAAAACTATCGCAGAACAATCACATCAAATGATACACCTTCGAAAATTTCCAAACATATCGCAGAACAATCACATCAAATGATATACCTTCGGAAATTTTCAAAATTATCGAAGAACAATCACATCAAATGATATGCCTTCAGAAATTTTCAAAAGTATCGCAGAACAATCACATCTAATGAAATACCTTCGAAAATTTACAAAATTATCGCAGAACAATCACAACAAATGATATACTTTCGGAAATTTTTAAAAATTTTTCAGAACAATCACATCAAATGATAAACCTTAGGAAATTTTCAAAATTATCGCAGAACAATCACATCTAATGATATACTTTCGAAAATTTACAAAATTATCGCAGAACAATCATATCAAATGACTGTTTAATTATTGTGTTTAACTTCGGAAATTTTCAAAATTATCGCAGAACAACCAAATAAAATGACATATCTTCGGAAATGTTCAAAATTATTGCAGATCAATCACATCAAATGATATGCCTTCGGAAAATTTAAAACCTATCGCAGAACAATCACATCTAATAATATACCTTCGAAAATTTACAAAATTATCATTATATAAAGATATATATATATATATATATATATATATATATATATATATATATATATATATATATATATATATATATGTATATATATATAATGATTATTATCATATCAAATGACTCTTAGAATTTTGTGTATACCTTCGGAAATTTTCAAAATTTTCGCAGAACAACCAAATCAAATCACATATCTTCGGAAATTTTCAAAATTATCGCAGAACAATCACATCGAATGATATGCCTTCGGAAATTTTCAAAACAATCGCAGAACAATCACATCTAATAATATACCTTCGAAAATTAACAAAATTATCATAGAACCATCACTACAAATGAAATACTTTCGGAAATTGTAAAAATTTTCGCTGAACAATCACATCAAATGATATACCTTCGGAAAATTTCACAATTCACAGAACAATCACATCAAATGATAAACCTTCGGAAATTTTCAAAATTATCGCAGAAAAATCACATCAAATGATATATATTCGGAAATTTTCAAAATTATCGCAGTACAATCACATCCAATGATATACCTTCGGAAATTTACAAAATTATCGCAGAACAATCACAACAAATGATATACTTTTGGAAATTTTTAAAATTTTCGTAGGACAATTACATTAAATGATATACCTTCGGAAATTTTCAAAATTATCAAACGATAAACCTTCGGAAATTTTCAAAACTATCGCAGATCAATCAGATCAAATGAAAACTATTCGGAAAATTTCAAAACTATCGCAGAACAATCATAAAAATGATAACGCTTCGGAAATTTTCAAATCTATCGCAGAGCAATAACATCAAATGATAAACCTTGGTTAATTTTCAACATTTTCGCAGAACAGTCACATCAAATGATAAACCTTCGGAAATTTTCACAATTATCGCAAAAGAATCACATCAAATGATATACCTTCGGAAATTTTCAAAACTATCGCAGAACAATCACAACAAATGATAAACTTTTGGAAATTTTTAAAATTTTTGCAAAACAATCACGTTAAATGATAAACCTTCGGAAATTTTCAAAATTATCGCAGAAAAATCACATCTTATGATATACCTTCGAAAATTTTCAAAATTATCGCAGAGCAATCACATCAAATGATAAACCTTCGGAAATTTTCAAAATAATCGCAGAACAATCACTTCAAATCATAAACCTTCTTAAATTTTCAAAAATATCGCAGATGGATCACATCATATGATATACCTTCGGAAATATTCAAAATTTTCGCAGAACAATCACATCAAATGATATACTTTTGGAAATTTTTAAACTTTTCGCAGAACAATTACATCAAATGATATACCTTCGGAAATTTTCAAAATTATCACATGATAAACCTTCGGAAATTTTCAAAACTATCGCAGATCAATCACATCAAATGAAAACTCTTCGGAAAATTTCAAAATTATCGCAGAACAATCATAAAAATGATAACGTTTCGAAAATTTTCAAAACTATCGCAGAACAATAAAATCAAATGATAAACCTTGGTTAATTTTCAACATTTTCGCAGAACAATCACATCAAATGATATACCTTCGGAAATTTTCATTTATCGCAGAACAATCACATCAAATGATAAAACTTTTGAAATTTTCAAAACTATCGCAGAACAATAACATCAAAAGATACATTTTCGAAAATTTACAAAAATATCGCAAAACAAGCACATCAAATGATATACCTTCGGAAATTTTCAAAATTATCGCAGAATAATCACATCAAATAACATATCTTCGGAAATTTTCAAAATGATTGCAGAGCAATCACATCAAATGATATACCTTCGGAAATTTTCAAAATTATCGCAGAACAATTACATCAAATGATAAACCTTCGGAATATTTCAAAATAATCGCAGAACAATCACTTCAAATCATAAACCTTCTTAAATTTTCAAAAATATCGCAGATGGATCACATCATATGATATACCTTCGGAAATTTTCAAAATTTTCGCAGAACCATCACATCAAATGATATACCTTCGGAAATTTTCAAAATTATCGCAGAACAATCACAACAAATGATAAACTTTTGGAAATTTTTAAAATTTTTGCAAAACAATCACGTCAAATGATAAACCTTCGGAAATTTTCAAAACTATCGCAGAACAATCACAACAAATGATAACCTTTGGAAATTTTTAAAATTTTTGCAAAACAATCACGTCAAATGATAAACCTTCGGAAATTTTCAAAACTATCGCAGAACAATCACAACAAATGATAAACTTTTGGAAATTTTTAAAATTTTTGCAAAACAATCACGTCAAATGATAAACCTTCGGAAATTTTCAAAATTATCGCAGAACAATCACATCTAATGATATACCATCGAAAATTTTCTAAATTATCGCAGATCAATCACATCAAATGATAAATCTTCGGAAATTTTCAAAACTATCGCAGAACAATCACAACAAATGATAAACTTTTGGAAATTTTTAAAATTTTTGCAAAACAATCACGTCAAATGATAAACCTTCGGAAATTTTCAAAATTATCGCAGAACAATCACATCTAATGATATACCATCGAAAATTTTCTAAATTATCGCAGATCAATCACATCAAATGATAAATCTTCGGAAATTTTCAAAATTATCGCTGAACAATCACAACAAATGATATACTTTCGGAAGTTTTTAATATTTTTGCAAAACAATCACATCAAATGATAAACCTTCGGAAATTTTCAAAATTTTCGAAGAACAATCACATCAAATGATGTTCCTTCGGTAATTTTCAAAACTATCGCAGAACAATCACATGAAATTATAAACCTTCGAAAATTTACAAAACTTTCGCAGAACAATCACAACAAATTATATACTTTCGGAAATTTTTAAATTTTTCGCAGAAAAATCACATCAAATGATATACCTTCGGAAATTTTCAAATTTCTCGCAGGACAATCACATCAAATGATAAACCTTCGGAAATTTTCAAAATTATCGCAGAGCAATCACATCAAATGATATACCTACGGAAATTTTCAAAAGTATCGCAGAACAATCACATCAAATGATAAACCTTTGAAAATTTTCAAAATTATCGCAGAAATATCGCATCAAATTATATACCTTCGAAAATTTTCAAAATTATCGCAGAACAATCACATCAAATGATATACCTTCGGAAATTTTCAAAACTATCGCAGAACAATCACATAAAATGATAAAACTTCGAAAATTAACAAAAATATCGCAGAACAATCACATCAAATGATATACCTTCCTAAATTTATAAAACTATCGCAGAACAATCACATTTTAGAAGCTATTCATATTTGCTTCTAAAAATAAATAAGAAAAAATGTATTTATAAAAAGATATATTTATTTGATGTTTTAGGTTAAAGAGTAGAATACTTACTAAACTTACATTCTAAATACATTAAAAAAGAAAACTTTCTTAGCCTACTATGTAATTCTTAATTTTGGAGTTTGTTTGAAGAGTCAAGTGTTTGTGGATTGTGGATGTGTATTTATGTTGTGTACTAGGTGTTCCCACAACATCAAATCACATACCTTCGGAAATTTTCAAAATTATTGCAGAACAATCACATCAAATGATAAACCTTCGGAAATTTTCAAAATAATCGCAGAATAATCACTTCAAATCATATACTTTCTTAAATTTTCAAAATTATCGCAGATAGATCACATCAAATGATATACCTTCAGAAAAATTCAAAATTATCGCTGAACAATCACATCAAATTATATACCTTCGGAAATTTTCAAAATTATCGCAGAAGAATCACTTCAAATGATAAACCTTCGGAAATTTTCAAAACTATCTTAGAACAATCACATCAAATGATAAGCCTTCGTAAATTTTCAACATTTTTGCAAAACAATCACATACACTGATATACTTTCGGAAATTTTCAAAATTATCGCAAAACCATCACATCAAACGATATACATTCGGCAAATTTCAAAATTATCGCAGAACTATCACATCAAATGATATATCTTCGGAAATTTTCACATTTATCGCAGAAATATCACATCAAATTGTAAACCTTCGGAAATTTTCAAAATTATCGCAGAACAATCACAACAAATGATAAACTTTCGGAAATTTTTAAAATTTTTGCAAAACAATCACGTCAAATGATAAACATTCGGAAATTTTCAAAATTATCGCAGAACAATAACATCTGATGATATACCTTCGAAAATTTTCAAAATTATCGCAGAGCAATCACATCAAATGATAAATTTTCGGAAATTTTCAAAATTATCGCAGAACAATCACAACAAATTATATACTTTCGGAAATTTTTAAAATTTTTGCAAAAAAATCACATCAAATGATAAACCTTCGGAAATTTTCAAAATTATCGCAGAACAATCACAACAAATGATAAACTTTCGGAAATTTTTAAAAATTTTGCAAAACAATCACGTCAAATGATAAAACTTCGGAAATTTTCAAAATTATCGCAGAACAATCACATCTAATGATATACCTTCGAAAATTTTCAAAATTATCGCAGAGCAATCACATCAAATGATAAACCTTCGGAAATTTTCAAAATACTCGCAGAACAATCACTTCAAATCATAAACCTTCTTAAACTTCCAAAAATATGCAGATGGATCACATCATATGATATACCTTCGGAAATTTTCAAAATTTTCGCAGACCAATCACATCAAATGATATACTTTTGGAAATTTTTAAACTTTTCGCAGAACAATTACATCAAATGATATACCTTCGGAAATTTTCAAAATTATCACATGATAAACCTTCGGAAATTTTCAAAACTATCGCAGATCAATCATATCAAATGAAAACTCTTCGGAAAATTTCAAAATTATCGCAGAACAATCATTAAAATGATAACGTTTCGGAAATTTTCAAAACTATCGCAGAACAATAACATCAAATGATAAACCTTGGTAAATTTTCAACATTTTCGCAGAACAATCACATCAAATGATATACCTTCGGAAATTTTCAAAATTATCGCAGAACAATCACATCAAATGATATACTTTTGGAAATTTTTAAACTTTTCGCAGAACAATTACATCAAATGATATACCTTCGGAAATTTTCAAAATTATCACATGATAAACCTTCGGAAATTTTCAAAACTATCGCAGATCAATCACATCAAATGAAAACTCTTCGGAAAATTTCAAAATTATCGCAGAACAATCATAAAAATGATAACGTTTCGGAAATTTTCAAAACTATCGCAGAACAATAACATCAAAAGATACATCTTCGAAAATTTACAAAAATATCGCAAAACAAGCACATCAAATGATATACCTTCGGAAATTTTCAAAATTATCGCAGAATAATCACATCAAATAACATATCTTCGGAAATTTTCAAAATGATTGCAGAAATATCACATCAAAGGATATACCTTCGGAAATTTTCAAAATTATCGCAGAAAAATCACTTCAAATCATAAACCTTCTTAAATTTTCAAAAATATCGCAGATGGATCACATCATATGATATACCTTCGGAAATTTTCAAAATTTTCGCAGAACAATCACATCAAATGATAAACCTTCGGAAATTTTCAAAATTATCGCAGAGCAATCACATCAAATGATAAACCTTCGGAAATTTTCAAAATAATCGCAGAACAATCACTTCAAATCATAAACCTTCTTAAATTTTCAAAAATATCGCAGATGGATCACATCATATGATATACCTTCGGAAATATTCAAAATTTTCGCAGAACAATCACATCAAATGATATACTTTTGGAAATTTTTAAACTTTTCGCAGAACAATTACATCAAATGATATACCTTCGGAAATTTTCAAAATTATCACATGATAAACCTTCGGAAATTTTCAAAACTATCGCAGATCAATCACATCAAATGAAAACTCTTCGGAAAATTTCAAAATTATCGCAGAACAATCATAAAAATGATAACGTTTCGAAAATTTTCAAAACTATCGCAGAACAATAAAATCAAATGATAAACCTTGGTTAATTTTCAACATTTTCGCAGAACAATCACATCAAATGATATACCTTCGGAAATTTTCATTTATCGCAGAACAATCACATCAAATGATAAAACTTTTGAAATTTTCAAAACTATCGCAGAACAATAACATCAAAAGATACATTTTCGAAAATTTACAAAAATATCGCAAAACAAGCACATCAAATGATATACCTTCGGAAATTTTCAAAATTATCGCAGAATAATCACATCAAATAACATATCTTCGGAAATTTTCAAAATGATTGCAGAGCAATCACATCAAATGATATACCTTCGGAAATTTTCAAAATTATCGCAGAACAATTACATCAAATGATAAACCTTCGGAATATTTCAAAATAATCGCAGAACAATCACTTCAAATCATAAACCTTCTTAAATTTTCAAAAATATCGCAAATGGATCACATCATATGATATACCTTCGGAAATTTTCAAAATTTTCGCAGAACAATCACATCAAATGATATACCTTCGGAAATTTTCAAAATTATCGCAGAACAATCACAACAAATGATAAACTTTTGGAAATTTTTAAAATTTTTGCAAAACAATCACGTCAAATGATAAACCTTCGGAAATTTTCAAAACTATCGCAGAACAATCACAACAAATGATAAACTTTTGGAAATTTTTAAAATTTTTGCAAAACAATCACGTCAAATGGTAAACCTTCGGAAATTTTCAAAACTATCGCAGAACAATCACAACAAATGATAAACTTTTGGAAATTTTTAAAATTTTTGCAAAACAATCACGTCAAATGATAAACCTTCGGAAATTTTCAAAATTATCGCAGAACAATCACATCTAATGATATACCATCGAAAATTTTCTAAATTATCGCAGATCAATCACATCAAATGATACATCTTCGGAAATTTTCAAAATTATCGCTGAACAATCACAACAAATGATATACTTTCGGAAATTTTTAATATTTTTGCAAAACAATCACATCAAATGATAAACCTTCGGAAATTTTCAAAATTTTCGAAGAACAATCACATCAAATGATGTTCCTTCGGTAATTTTCAAAACTATCGCAGAACAATCACATGAAATTATAAACCTTCGAAAATTTACAAAACTTTCGCAGAACAATCACAACAAATTATATACTTTCGGAAATTTTTAAATTTTTCGCAGAAAAATCACATCAAATGATATACCTTCGGAAATTTTCAAATTTCTCGCAGAACAATCACATCAAATGATAAACCTTCGGAAATTTTCAAAATTATCGCAGAGCAATCACATCAAATGATATACCTTCGGAAATTTTCAAAAGTATCGCAGAACAATCACATCAAATGATAAACCTTTGAAAATTTTCAAAATTATCGCAGAAATATCGCATCAAATTATATACCTTCGAAAATTTTCAAAATTATCGCAGAACAATCACATCAAATGATATACCTTCGGAAATTTTCAAAACTATCGCAGAACAATCACATAAAATGATAAAACTTCGAAAATTAACAAAAATATCGCAGAACAATCACATCAAATGATATACCTTCCTAAATTTATAAAACTATCGCAGAACAATCACATTTTAGAAGCTATTCATATTTGCTTCTAAAAATAAATAAGAAAAAATGTATTTATAAAAAGATATATTTATTTGATGTTTTAGGTTAAAGAGTAGAATACTTACTAAACTTACATTCTAAATACATTAAAAAAGAAAACTTTCTTAGCCTACTATGTAATTCTTAATTTTGGTGTTTGTTTGAAGAGTCAAGTGTTTGTGGATTGTGGATGTGTATTTATGTTGTGTACTAGGTGTTCCCACAACATCAAATCACATACCTTCGGAAATTTTCAAAATTATTGCAGAACAATCACATCAAATGATAAACCTTCGGAAATTTTCAAAATAATCGCGGAATAATCACTTCAAATCATATACTTTCTTAAATTTTCAAAATTATCGCAGATAGATCACATCAAATGATATCCCTCAGAAAAATTCAAAATTATCGCTGAACAATCACATCAAATTATATACCTTCGGAAATTTTCAAAATTATCGCAGAAGAATCACTTCAAATGATAAACCTTCGGAAATTTTCAAAACTATCTTAGAACAATCACATCAAATGATAAGCCTTCGTAAATTTTCAACATTTTTGCAAAACAATCACATACACTGATATACTTTCGGAAATTTTCAAAATTATCGCAAAACCATCACATCAAACGATATACATTCGGCAAATTTCAAAATTATCGCAGAACTATCACATCAAATGATATATCTTCGGAAATTTTCACATTTATCGCAGAAATATCACATCAAATTGTAAACCTTCGGAAATTTTCAAAATTATCGCAGAACAATCACAACAAATGATAAACTTGCGGAAATTTTTAAAATTTTTGCAAAACAATCACGTCAAATGATAAACATTCGGAAATTTTCAAAATTATCGCAGAACAATCACAACAAATTATATACTTTCGGAAATTTTTAAAATTTTTGCAAAAAAATCACATCAAATGATAAACCTTCGGAAATTTTCAAAATTATCGCAGAACAATCACAACAAATGATAAACTTTCGGAAATTTTTAAAATTTTTGCAAAACAATCACGTCAAATGATAAACTCTTCGGAAAATTTCAAAATTATCGCAGAACAATCATAAAAATGATAACGTTTCGGAAATTTTCAAAACTATCGCAGAACAATAACATCAAAAGATACATCTTCGAAAATTTACAAAAATATCGCAAAACAAGCACATCAAATGATATACCTTCGGAAATTTTCAAAATTATCGCAGAATAATCACATCAAATAACATATCTTCGGAAATTTTCAAAATGATTGCAGAAATATCACATCAAAGGATATACCTTCGGAAATTTTCAAAATTATCGCAGAAAAATCACTTCAAATCATAAACCTTCTTAAATTTTCAAAAATATCGCAGATGGATCACATCATATGATATACCTTCGGAAATTTTCAAAATTTTCGCAGAACAATCACATCAAATGATAAACCTTCGGAAATTTTCAAAATTATCGCAGAGCAATCACATCAAATGATAAACCTTCGGAAATTTTCAAAACTATCGCAGAACAATCACAACAAATGATAAACTTTCGGAAATTTTTAAAATTTTTGCAAAACAATCACGTCAAATGATAAAGCTTCGGAAATTTTCAAAATTATCGCAGAACAATCACATCTAATGATATACCATCGAAAATTTTCAAAATTATCGCAGATCAATCACATCAAATGATAAACCTTCGGAAATTTTCAAAATTGTCGAAGAACAATCACATCAAATGATGTTCCTTCGGTAATTTTAAAAACTATCGCAGAACAATCACATGAAATGATAAAACTTCGAAAATTTACAAAATTATCGCAGAACAATCACAACAAATTATATACTTTCGGAAATTTTTAAATTTTTCGCAGAAAAATCACATCAAATGATATACCTTCAGAAAATTTCACAATTCACAGAACAATCACATCAAATGATAAACCTTTGGAAATTTTCAAATTTCTCGCAGAACAATCACATGAAATGATAAACCTTCGGAAATTTTCAAAATTATCGCAGAGCAATCACATCAAATGATATACCTTCGGAAATTTTCAAAAGTATCGCAGAACAATCACATCAAATGATAAATCTTCGAAAATTAACAAAAATATCGCAGAACAATCACATCAAATGATATACCTTCCTAAATTTTCAAAACTATCGCAGAACAATCACATCAAATGACATACCTTCGGAAATTTTCAAAATTATTGCAGAACAATCACATCAAATGATAAACCTTCGGAAATTTTCAAAAAAATCGCAGAATAATCAATTCAAATCATATACTTTCTTAAATTTTCAAAATTATCGCAGATAGATCACATCAAATGATATACCTTCGGAAAAATTAATAATTATCGCTGAACAATCACATCAAATTATATACCTTCGGAAATTTTCAAAATAATCGCAGAACAATCACTTCAAATGATAAACCTTCGGAAATTTTCAAAACTATCGCAGAACAATCACATCAAATGATACGCCTTCGAAAATTTACAAAAATATCGCAGAACAATCACATCAAATGATATACCTTCGTAAATTTTCAAAACTATCGCAGAACAATCACATCAAATGACTTACCTTCGGAAATTTTCAAAATAATCGCAGAATAATCACTCCAAACCATAATTTTTCTTAAATTTTCAAAATTATCGCAGATAGATCACATTAAATGATATACCTTCGGACAAATTCAAAATAATCGCCGAACAATCACATCAAATTATATACCTTCGGAAATTTTCACAATTATCGCAGAACAATCACTTTAAATGATATGCCTTCGTAAATTTTCAACATTTGTGCAGAACAATCACATCAACCGATATACTTTCGGAAATTTTCAAAATTATCGCAAAACCATCACATCAAACGATATACATTCGGCAAATTTCAAAATTATCGCAGAACTATCACATCAAATGATATATCTTCGGAAATTTTCACATTTATCGCAAAACAATCACATTAAATTGTAAACCTTGGGAAATTTTCAAAATTATCGAAGAACAATCACATCAAATGATAAACCTTCGGAAATTTTCAAAATTATCGCAGAACAATCATATCAAATGATATATGTTCGGAAATTTTCAAAATTATCGCAGAACAATCACATCAAAGGATATACTATCGGAAATTTTAAAAATTATCGCCGAACAGTCACTTCAAATCATATAACTTCTTAAATTTTCAAAATTATCGCAGATAGATCACAACAAATGATATACCTTTGGAAATTTTCAAAATTCTCGCAGAATAATCACATCAAATGATATAACTTCGGAAATTTTCAAAATTTTCGCAAAACCATCAAATCAAACGGCATACCTTCGGAAAATTTCAAAACTATCGCAGAATAACACATCAATTAATATTCCTTTCGGAAATTTTCAAAATTATCGCCGGACAATGACTTCAAATCATACACCTTCTTGAATTTTCGAAATTATCGCAGAACAAACACATCAAATGACATACCTTCGGAAATTTTAAAAATTATTGCAGAACAATCACGTCAAACGATTAACCTTCGGAAATTTTCAAAATAATCGCAGAACAATCACTTCAAATCATAAACCTTCTTAAATTTTCAAAAATATCATAGATGGATCACATCATATGATATACCTTCGGAAATTTTCAAAATTTTCGCAGAACAATCACATCAAATGATAAACCTTCGGAAATTTTCAAAATTATCGCAGAGCAATCACATCAAATGATAAACCTTTGAAAATTTTCAAAATAATCGCAGAACAATCACATCAAATGATATACTGGAAATTTACAAAAATATCACAGAACAATCACATCAAGTGATATACCTTCGGATATTTTCAAAATTATCGCAGAACAATCACATCAAATGATATTCCTTCAGAAATTTTCAAAACTATCGCAGAACAATCACATCTAATAATATACCTTCGAAAATTTACAAAATTATCGCAGCACAATCATATCAAATGACTGTTTAATTATTGTGTTTAACTTCGGAAATTTTCAAAATTATCGCAGAATAACCAAATAAAATGACAAATCTTCGGAAATTTTCAAAATAATCGCAGATCAATCACATCAAACAATACACTCTCGAAAATTTCAAAACTATCGCAGAACAATCACATCTAATAATATACCTTCGAAAATTTACAAAATTATCATAGAACAATCACTACAAATGATATACTTTCGGAAATTTTAAAAATTTTCGCTGAACAATCACATCAAATGATATATCTTCGGAAATTTTCAAAATTTTCGCAGAACAATCACATCAAATGATATGCCTTTTGTAATTTTCAAAACTATCGCAGAACAATCACATGAAATGATAAACCTTTGAAAATTTACAAAATTAACGCAGAATAATCACAACAAATTATATACTTTCGGAAATTTTTAAATTTTTCGCAGAAAAATCACATCAAATGATAAACCTTCGCAAAATTTCAAAATTCACAGAACCATCACATCAAATGATAAACCTTCGGAAATTTTCAAAAGTCTCGCAGAACAATCACATAAATGATATACCTTCGAAAATTTTCAAAAGTCTCGCAGAACAATCACATCAAATGATAAACCTTCGGAAATTTTCAAAACTTTCGCAGAAGTATCACATAAAATGATACACCTTCGAAAATTTACAAAAATATCGCAGAACAATCACATCAAATGATATACCTTCGGAAATTATCAAAATTATCGCAGGGCCATTACATCAAATGATAAACCTTCGGAAATTTTCAAAATCATCGCAAAGCAATCACATCAAATGATAAACCTTTGGAAATTTTCAAAATTATCGCAGAACAATCACAACAAATGATATACTTTCGTAAATTTTTAAAATTTTTGCAAAACTATCACATCAAATGATATACCTTCGAAAATTTACAAAATTATCGCAGAACAATCATATCAAATGACTGTTTAATTATTGTGTTTAACTTCGGAAATTTTCAAAATTATCGCAGAGCAATCACTTCAAATGATAAACCTTCGGAAATTTTCAAAATAATCGCAGAGCAATCACATCAAATGATAAACATTCGGAAATTTAAAAAATTATCGCAAGAACAATCAAAACAAATGACATACTTTCGTAAATTTTTAAAATTTTTGCAAAACAATCACATCAAATGATAAACTTCTGGAAATTTTCAAAATTATCGCAGAACAATCACATCTAATGATATACCTTCGAAAATTTACAAAATTATCGCAGAACAATCATATCAAATGACTGTTTAATTATTGTGGTTAACTTCGGAAATTTTCAAAATTATCGCAGAACAACCAAATAAAATGACAAATCTTCGGAAATTTTCAAAATTACTGCAGATCAATCATATCAAATGATATGCCTTCGGAAAATTTCAAAACTATCGCAGAACACTCACATCTAATTATATACCTTCGAAAATTTACAAAATTATCATTATATATATTTATATATATATATATATATATATATATATATATATATATAATGATTATTATCATATCAAATGACTCTTTTAATTTTGTGAATACCTTCGGAAATTTTCAAAATTATCGCAGAACAACCAAATCAAATGACTTATCTTCGGAAATTTTCAAAATTATCGCAGAACAATCACATCAAATGATATGCCTTCGGAAATTTTCAAAACTATCGCAGAACAATCACATCTTATAATATACCTTCGAAAATTTACAAAATTTTCATAGAACAATCACTACAAATGATATACTTTCGGAAATTTTAAAAATTTTCGCTTAACAATCACATCAAATGATATATCTTCGGAAATTTTCAAAATTTTCGCAGAACAATCACATCAAATGATATGCCTTCGGTTATTTTAAAACTATCGCAGAACAATCACATGAAATGATAAACCTTGAAAATTTACAAAATTATCGCAGAACAATCACAACAAATTATATACTTTCGGAAATTTTTAAATTTTTCGCAGAAAAATCACATCAAATGATATACCTTCGGAAAATTTCAAAATTCACAGAACAATCACATCAAATGATAAACCTTCGGAAATTTTCAAAAGTCTCGCAGAACAATCACATAAATGATATACCTTCGAAAATTTTCAAAATTATCGCAGAGCAATCACATCAAATGATTTACCTTCGGGAAATTTTCAAAAGTATCGCAGAACAATCACATCAAATAATATACCTTCGGAAATTTTAAAAATTATCGCGGAACAATCACATCAAATGATATACCTTCGGAAATTTTCAAAAGTATCGCCGAACAATCACATCAAATGATAAACCTTTGAAAATTATCACAATTATCGCAGAACAATCGCATCAAATTATATACATTCGGAAATTTTCAAAATTATCGCAGAACAATCACATCAAATGATTAACATTCGGAAATTTTCAAAACTATCGCAGAAGTATCACATAAAATGGTACACCTTCGAAAATTTACAAAAATATCGCAGAACAATCAAATCAAATGATATACCTTCGGAAATTTTCAAAATTATCGCAGAGCCATTACATCAAATGATAAACATTCGGATATTTTCAAAATCATCGCAAAGCAATCACATCAAATGATAAACCTTTGGAAATTTTCAAAATTATCGCAGAACAATCACAACAAATGATATACTTTCGTAAATTTTTAAAATTTTTGCAAAACTATCACATCAAATGATATACCTTCGAAAATTTACAAAATTATCGCAGAACAATCATATCAAATGACTGTTTAATTATTGTGTTTAACTTCGGAAATTTTCAAAATTATCGCAGAGCAATCACTTCAAATGATAAACCTTCGGAAATTTTCAAAATAATCGCAGAGCAATCACATCAAATGATAAACCTTCGGAAATTTTGAAAATTATCGCAGAACAATCACAACAAATTATATACTTTCGTAAATTTTTAAAATTTTTGGAAAACAATCACATCAAATGATAAACTTCCGGAAATTTTCAAAATTATCGCAGAACAATCACATCTAATGATATACCTTCGAAAATTTACAAAATTATCGCAGAACAATCATATCAAATGACTGTTTAATTATTGTGGTTAACTTCGGAAATTTTCAAAATTATCGCAGCACAACCAAATAAAATGACAAATCTTCGGAAATTTTCAAAATTACTGCAGATCAATCATATCAAATGAAATGCCTTCGGAAAATTTCAAAACTATCATAGAACACTCACATCTAATTATATACCTTCGAAAATTAACAAAATTATCATTATATATATATATATATATATATATAATGATTATTATCATATCAAATGACTCTTTTAATTTTGTGTATACCTTCGGAAATTTTCAAAATTATCGCAGAACAACCAAATCAAATGACATATCTTCGGAAATTTTCAAAATTATCGCAGAACAATCACATCAAATGATATGCCTTCGGAAATTTTCAAAACTATCGCAGAACAATCACATCTTATAATATACCTTCGAAAATTTACAAAATTATCATAGAACAATCACCACAAATGATATACTTTCGGAAATTTTAAAATTTTTCGCTTAACAATCACATCAAATGATATACCTTCGCAAATTTTCAAAATTTTCGAAGAACAATCACATCAATTGATATGCCTTCGGTAATTTTCAAAACTATCGCAGAACAATCACATGAAATGATAAACCTTCGAAAATTGACAAAATTATCGCAGAACAATCACAACAAATTATATACTTTCGGAAATTTTTAAATTTTTCGCAGAAAGATCACATCAAATGATATACCTTCGGAAAATTTCAAAATTCACAGAACAATCACATAAAATGATAAACCTTCGGACATTTTCAAAATTCTCGCAGAACAATCACATCCAATGATGTACCTTCGGAAATTTTCAAAATTATCGCAGAGCAATCACATCAAATGATATACCTTCGGAAATTTTCAAAAGTATCGCAGAACAATCACATCAAATGATAAACCTTTGAAAATTTTCAAAATTATCGCAGAACAATCGCATCAAATTATATACCTTCGGAAATTTTCAAAATTATCGCAGAACAATCACATCAAATGATACACCTTCGGAAATTTTCAAAACTATCGCAGAAGTATCACATAAAATGATACACCTTCGAAAATTTACTAAAATATCGCAGAACAATCACATCAAATGATATACCTTCGTACATTTTCAAAACTATCGCAGAACAATCACATCAAATGACATACCTTTTGAATATTTCAAAATTATTGCAGAACAATCACATCAAATGATAAATCTTCGGAAATTATCAAAATTATCGCAGAACAAGCACATCTAATGATATATCTTCGGAAATTTTCAAAATTTTCGCAGAAGAATCACATCAAATGATATGCCTTCGGTTATTTTCAAAACTATCGCAGAACAATCACATGAAATGATATACCTTCGAAAATTTACAAAATTATCGCAGAACAATCAAAACAAATTATATACTTTCGGAAATCTTAAAATTTTTCGCAGAAATATCATATCAAATGTTATACCTTCGGAAATTTTCAAAATTCACAGAACAATCACATCAAATGATAAACATTCGGAAATTTTCAAAATTATCGCAGAACAATAACATCAAATGATAAACCTTCGGAAATTATCAAAATTATCGCAGAACAATCACATCTAATGATATACCTTTGGAAATTTACAAAATTATCGCAGAAAAATCACAACAAATGATATACTTTTGGAAATTTTTCAACTTTTCGCAGAACAATTACATCAAATGATATACCTTCGAAAATTTCCAAAATTATCAAATGATAAACCTTCGGAAATTTTCAAAACTATCGCAGATCAATCACATCAAATGAAAACACTTCGGAAAATTTCAAAACTATCGCAGAACAATCAATAAAATGGTAACGCTTCGGAAATTTTCAAAACTATCGCAGAACAATAACATCAAATGATAAACCTTGGTAAATTTTCAACATTTTCGCAGAACAATCACATCAAATGATATACCTTCGGAAATTTTCAAAATTATCGCAGAACAATCACATCAAATGATTAACCTTCGGAAATTTTCAAAACTATCGCAGAACAATCACATCAAATGATACACCTTCGAAAATTTACAAAAATATCGCAGAACAATCACATCAAATGATATACCTTCGGAAATTTTCAAAACTATCGCAGAACAATCACATCAAATGATAAACCTTCGGATGTTTTCAAAACTATCTCAGACCAATCACATCAAATTATACGCCTTCGAAAATTTACAAAAACATCGCAGAACAATCACATCAAATCATATACCTTCGGAAATTTTCAAAATTATCGCAGAGCAAACACATCAAATGACATACCTTCGGACATTTTAAAAATTATTGCAGAACAATCACATCAAACGATAAACCATCAGAAATTTTCAAAATAATCGCAGAACAATCACTTCAAATCATAAAGTTTCTTAAATTTTCAAAAATATCATAGATGGATCACATCATATGATATACCTTCGGAAATTTTCAAAATTTTCGCAGAACAATCACATCAAATGATATACCTTCGGAAATTTTTTAAATTATCGCAGAGCAATCACATCAAATGATAAACCTTTGAAAATTTTTAAAATAATCGCAGAACAATCACATCAAATGATATACTGGAAATTTTCAAAAGTATCGCAGAACAATCACATCAAATGATAAACCTTTGAAAATTTTCAAAATAATCGCAGAATAATCGTCAAATTATATACCTTCGCAAATTCTAAAAATTATCGCAGAACAATCACATCAAATGATTAACCTTCGCAAATTTTCAAGCCTATCGCAGAACAATCACATCATATGATACACCTTCGAAAATTTACAAAAATATCACAGAACAATCACATCAAATGATAAACCTTCGGAAATTTTCAAAATTATCGCAGAACAATCACATCAAATGATATTCCTTCAGAAATTTTCAAAACTATCGCAGAACAATCACATCTAATAATATACCTTCGAAAATTTACAAAATTATCGCAGAACAATCATATCAAATGACTGTTTAATTATTGTGTTTAACTTCGGAAATTTTCAAAATTATCGCAGAACACCCAAATAAAATGACAAATCTTTGGAAATTTTCAAAATAATCGCATATCAATCACATCAAATGATACACTTTCGAAAATTTCAAAACTATCGCAGAACAATCACATCTAATAATATACCTTCGAAAATTTACAAAATAATCATAGAACAATCACTACAAATGATATACTTTCGGAAATTTTAAAAATTTTCGCTGAACAATCACATCAAATGCTATATCTTCGGAAATTTTCAAAATTTTCGCAGAACAATCACATCAAATGATATGCCTTCGGTAATTTTCAAAACTATCGCAGAACAATCACATGAAATGATAAACCTTTGAAAATGTACAAATCTATCGCAGAACAATCACAACAAATTATATACTTTCGGAAATTTTTAAATTTTTCGCAGAAAAATCACATCAAATGATATACCTTCGGAAAATTTCAAAATTCACAGAACAATCACATAAAATGATAAACCTTCGGAAATTTTCAAAAGTCTCGCAGAACAATCACATAAATGATATACCTTCGAAAATTTTCAAAATTATCGCAAAGCAATCACATCAAATGATTTACCTTCGGGAAATTTTCAAAAGTATCGCAGAACAATCACATCAAATAATATACCTTCGGAAATTTTCAAAATTATCGCGGAACAATCACATCAAATGATATACCTTCGGAAATTTTCAAAAGTATCGCAGAACAATCACATCAAATGATAAACCTTTGAAAATTTTCACAATTATCGCAGAACAATAGCATCAAATTATATACCTTCGGAAATTTTCAAAATTATCGCAGAACAATCACATCAAATGATAAACGTTCGGAAATTTTCAAAATCATCGCAAAGCAATCACATCAAATGATAAACCTTTGGAAATTTTCAAAATTATCGCAGAACAATCACAACAAATGATATACTTTCGTAATTTTTTAAAATTTTTGCAAAACTATCACATCAAATGATAAACCTTTGAAAATTTTCACAATTATCGCAGAACAATAGCATCAAATTATATACCTTCGCAAATTTTCAAAATTTTCGAAGAACAATCACATCAATTTATATGCCTTCGGTAATTTTCAAAACTATCGCAGAACAATCACATGAAATGATAAACCTTCGAAAATTGACAAATTTATCGCAGAACAATCACAACAAATTATATACTTTCGGAAATTTTTAAATTTTTCGCAGAAAGATCACATCAAATGATATACCTTCGGAAAATTTCAAAATTCACAGAACAATCACATAAAATGATAAACCTTCGGACATTTTCAAAATTCTCGCAGAACAATCACATCAAATGATATACCTTCGGAAATTTTCAAAATTATCGCAGAGCAATCACATCAAATGATATAACTTCGGAAATTTTCAAAGGTTTCGCAGAACAATCACATCAAATTATATACCTTCGGAAATTTTCAAAATTATCGCAGAACAATCACATCAAATGATATACCTTCGGAAATTTTCAAAAGTATCGCAGAACAATCACATCAAATGATAAACCTTTGAAAATTTTCAAAATTATCGCAGAAGAATCACATCAAATGATATGCCTTCGGTTATTTTCAAAACTATCGCAGAACAATCACATCAAATGACATATCTTCGGAAATTTTCAAAATTATTGCAGAACAATCACATCAAATGATAAACCTTCGGAAATTATCAAAATTATCGCAGAACAATCACACCTAATGATATATCTTCGGAAATTTTCAAAATTTTCGCAAAAGAATCACATCAAATGATATGCCTTCGGTTATTTTCAAAACTATCGCAGAACAATCACATGAAATGATATACCTTCGAAAATTTACAAAATTATCGCAGAACAATCAAAACAAATTATATACTTTCGGAAATCTTTAAATTTTTCGCAGAAAAATCATATCAAATGTTATACCTTCGGAAATTTTCAAAATTCACAGAACAATCACATCAAATGATAAACATTCGGAAGTTTTCAAAATTATCGCAGAACAATCACATCAAATGATAAACCTTCGGAAATTATCAAAATGATCGCAGAACAATCACATCTAATGATATACCTTTGGAAATTTACAAAATTATCGCAGAAAAATCACAACAAATGATATACTTTTGGAAATTTTTTAACTTTTCGCAGAACAATTACATCAAATGATATACCTTCGAAAATTTCCAAAATTATCAATTGATAAACCTTCGGAAATTTTCAAAACTATCGCAGATCAATCACATCAAATGAAAACACTTCGGAAAATTTCAAAACTATCGCAGAACAATCATTAAAATGGTAACGCTTCGGAAATTTTCAAAACTATCGCAGAACAATAACATCAAATGATAAACCTTGGTAAATTTTCAACATTTTCGCAGAACAATCACATCAAATGATATACCTTCGGAAATTTTCAAAATTATCGCAGAACAATCACATCAAATGATTAACCTTCGGAAATTTTCAAAACTATCGCAGAACAATCACATCAAATGATACACCTTCGTAAATTTACAAAAATATCGCAGAACAATCACATCAAATGATATATTTTCGGAAATTTTCAAAACTATCGCAGAACAACCACATCAAATGATAAACCTTCGGAAATTTTCAAAACTATCTCAGACCAATCACATCAAATTATACGCCTTCGAAAATTTACAAAAACATCGCAGAACAATCACATCAAATCATATACCTTCGGAAATTTTCAAAATTATCGCAGAGCAAACACATCAAATGACATACCTTCGGAGATTTAAAAATTATTGCAGAACAATCACATCAAACGATATACCATCAGAAATTTTCAAAATAATCGCAGAACAATCACTTCAAATCATAAACCTTCTTAAATTTTCAAAAATATCGCAGATGGATCACATCATATGATATACCTTCGGAAATTTTCAAAATTTTCGCAGAACAATCACATCAAATGATATACCATCGGAAATTTTCAAAATTATCGCAGAGGTATCACATCAAATGATAAAACTTCGGAAATTTTCAAAATAATCGCAGAACAATCACATCAAATGATAAACCTTCGGAAATTTTCAAAACTATCGCAGATCAATCACATCAAATGATACATCTTTGAAAATTTACAAAAATATCGCAGAACAATCACATCAAATGATAAACCTTCGTTAATTTTCAAAACTATCGCAGAACAATCACATCAAATGACATACCTTCGGAAATTTTCAAAATTATTGGAGAGCAATCACATCAAATGATATACCTTCGGAAATTTTCAAAATAATTGCAGAATAATCACTTCAAATCATATACTTTCTTAAATTTTTAAAATTATCGCAGATAGATCACATCAAATGATATACCTTCGGAAAAATTCAAAATTGTCGCCGAACAATCACATCAAATTATATACCTTCGGAAATTTTCAAAATTATCGCAGAACAATCACATCAAATGATAAACCTTCGGAAATTTTCAAAGCTATCGCAGAACAATCACATTTAATAATATGCCTTCGAAAATGTACAAAAATGTTGCAGAACAATCACATCAAATGATATACCTTCGTAAATTTTCAAAACTATCGCAGAACAATCACATCAAATGACATACCTTCGGAAATTTTTAAAATTATTGCAGAACAATCACATCAAATGATATACCTTCGGAAATTTTCAAAATAATCCCAGAATAATCACTTCAAATCATATACTTTCTTAAATTTTCAAAATTATCGCAGATAGATCCCATCAAATGATAAACCGTCGGAAATTTTCCAAATTCTCGCCGAACAATCGCATCAAATGATATACCATCGGAAATTTTCTAAATTTTCGCAAAACCATCACATCAAACGATATACCTTCGGAAAATTTCAAAATTATCGCAGAACTGTCACATCAAATGATATACCTTTTGAAATTTTCAAAATTATCGCAGAACAATGACTTCAAATCATACACCTTCTTGAATTTTCAAAATTGTCGCAGAAGAATCACATCAAATGATATACCTCCGAAAATTTTAAAAATTTTCGCAGAACAGTCACATTAAATGATATACCTTCGGAAATTTCCACAATAATCGCAGGACAAATGACACACCTTGGATAATTTACAAAATTATCGCAGAACAATCACATCAAATGATATACCTTCGGAAATTTTCAAAACTATCGCAGAACAATCACATCAAATGATATACCTTCGTAATTTTCAAAACTATCGCAGAACAATCACATCAAATGACATACCTTCGGAAATTTTCAAAATTATAGCAGAACAATCACATTAAATGATATGCTTTCGTAAATTGTCAAAACTGTCGCAGAACAATCACATTCAATGAAATACCTTCGAAAATTAACAAAATTATCGCAGTACAATCACAACAAATGATATACTTTCGGTAATTTTTAAAATTTTAAAAATTTTTCATTCAATGAAATACCTTCGAAAATTAACAAAATTATCGCAGTACAATCACAACAAATGATATACTTTCGGTAATTTTTAAAATTTTCGCAGAACAATCACATCAAATGATCAACCTTCGGAGATTTTCAAAATTATCGCAGAACAATTACATCTAATGATATACCTTCGAAAATTAACAATATTATCGCAGAACAATCATATCAAATGACTCTTTAATCATTGTGTATAACTTCGGAAATTTTCAAAATGATCGCAGAACAACAAAATTAAATGACGTATCTTCGGAACTTATCAAAATTATCGCAGATCAATCACATCAAATGATATGCCTTCGGAAAATTTCAAAACTATCGCAGAACAATCACATCTAATAATATACCTTCGAAAATTTAAAAATTATCATTATATATATGTATATATAATGGCAATAATCATATCAAATGACTCTTTAAATTTTGTGTATACCTTCGGAAATTTTCAGAATTATCGCAGAACAACCAAATCAAATGACATATCTTCGGAATTTTTCAAAATTATCGCAGAACAAACACATCAAATGATATGCCTTCGGAAATTTTCAAAACTATCGCAGAAAAATCACATCTAATAATATACCTTCAAAAATTTACAAAATTATCAAAGAACAATCACAACAAATGATATACTTTCGGAAACTTTAAAAATTTTAGCAGAACAATCACATCAAAGGATATACCTTCGGAAATTTTCAAAATTATCGCAGAACAACCACTTCAAATCATATAACTTCTTAAATTTTCAAAATTATCACAGATAGATCACTTCAAATGATAAACCTTCGGAAATTTTCAAAATTCACAGAACAATCACATCAAATTATAAATATTCGAAAATTTTCAAAATTATCGCAGAACATTCACATCAAATGATATGCCTTCGGAAATTATCAAAATTATCGCAGAACAATCACATCTAATGATATTTCTTCGGAAATTTACAAAACTATCGAAGAACAATCACAAAAAACGATATACTTTTGGAAATTTTTTAACTTTTTGCAGAACAATTACATCAAATGATATACCTTCGGAAATTTTCAAAATTATCAAATGATAAACCTTCGGAAATTTTCAAAACTATCGCAGATCAATCACATCAAATGAAAACTCTTCGGAAAATTTCAAAACTATCGCAGAACAATCATAAAAATGATAACGCTTCGGAAATTTTCAAAACTATCGAAGAACAATCACATCAAATGACACACTTTGGATAATTTACAAAATTATCGCAGAACAATCACATCAAATGATTAACCTTTGGAAATTTTCAAAACTATCGCAGAACAATCACATCAATTGATATACCTTCGGAAATTTTAAAAATTATCGCAAAACAATCACTTCAAATCATATAACTTCTTAAATTTTCAAAATTATCGCAGATAGATCGCATCAAATGATATACCTTCGGAAATTTTCAAAATTCTCGCCGAACAATCACATCAAATGATATACATTCGGAAATTTTCAAAATTTTCCCAAAACCATCACATTATCGCAGAACAATGACTTCAAATCATACACCTTCTTGAATTTTCAAAATTATCGCAGAAGAATCACATCAACTGATATACCTTCAAAATTTTAAAAATTATCGCAGAACAATCACATTAAATGATATACCTTCGGAAATTTTCACAATAATCGCAGAACAATCACAAAAAATGATAAAATTTCGGAAATTTTCAAACCTATCGAAGAACAATCACATCAAATGACACACCTTGGATAATTTACAAAATTATCGCAGAACAATCACATCAAATGATTAACCTTTGGAAATTTTCAAAACTATCGCAGAACAATCACATCAATTGATATACCTTCGGAAATTTTAAAAATTATCGCAAAACAATCACATCAAATTATATTTTCGTAAATTTTCAAAATTATCGCAGAACAATCTCATCAAACGAAGACCCTTCGCAAATTTTCAAAACTATCGAGGATCAATCACATCAACTGATGAACTTTCGGAAATTTTCAATACTAACGCAGAACAATCACATCAAATGATATACCTTCGGAACTTAACAAAATTATCGCAGAACAATCACATCAAATGATAAACCTTCGGAAATTTTAAAAACTATCTCAGAACAATCACATCAAATTATACACCTTCGAAAATTTACAAAAATATCTCAGAACAATCACATCAAATCATATACCTTCGGAACTTTTCAAAATTATCGCAGAACAAACACATCAAATGATATACCATCGGAAATTTTCAAAATTATCGAAGAACAATCACATCAAATGATATGCCTTCAGCAATTTTCAAAACTATCGCAGAACAATCACATCTAATGAAATACCTTCGAAAATTTACAAATTTATCGCAGAACAATCACAACAAATGATATACTTTCGGAAATTTTTAAAATTTTTGAAGAACAATCACATCAAATGATAAACCTTAGGAAATTTTTAAAATTATCGCAGAACAATCACATCTAATGATATACCTTCGAAAATTTACAAAATTATCGCAGAACAATCATATCAAATGACTGTTTAATTATTGTGTTTAACTTCGGAAATTTTCAAAATTATCGCAGAACAATCAAATAAAATGACATATTTTCGGAAATGTTAAAATTATCGCAGATCAATCACATCAAATGGTATGCCTTCGGAAAATTTCAAAACTATCGCAGAACAATCACATCTAATAATATACCTTCGAAAATTTACAATATTATCATTAGATATATATATATATATATATATATATATATATATATATATATATATATATATATATATATATATATATATATATAAATATATATATAATGATTATTATCATATCAAATGACTCTTTAACTTTTGTGTATACCTTCGGAAATTTTCAAAATAATCGCAGAACAACCAAATCAAATGACATATCTTCGGAAATTTTCAAAATTATCGCAGAACAATCACATCAAATGATATGCCTTTGGAAATTTTCAAAACTATCGCAGAACAATCACATCTAATAATATACCTTCGAAATTTACAAAATTATCATAGAACCATCACTACAAATGATATACTTTCGGCAATTGTAAAAATTTTCGCTGAACAATCACATCAAATGATATACCTTCGGAAAATTTCAAAATTATCGCAGAACAATCACATCCAATGATAAACCTTCGGAAATTAACATTATTATCGCAGAACAATCACAACAAATGATATACTTTTGGAAATTTTTAAACTTTTCGTAGAACAATTACATCAAATGATATACCTTCGGAAATTTTCAAAATTATCAAATGATAAACCTTCGGAAATTATCAAAACTATCGCAGATCAATCACATCAAATGAAAACTATTCGGAAAGTTTCAAAACTATCGCAGAACAATCATAAAAATGATAACGCTTCGAAAATTTTCAAAACTATCGCAGAGCAATAACATCAAATGATAAACCTTGGTAAATTTTCAACATTTTCGCAGAACTGTCACATCAAATGATATACCTTCGGAAATTTTCAAAATTATCGCAGAACAATCACATCAAATGCTAAACCTTTGTAAATTTTCAAAATTATCGCAGAACAATCGCATCAAATGATATACTCTCGGAAATTTTCAAAATTATCGCAGAACAATCACATCAAATGATAAACCTTTTGAAATTTTCAAAACTATCGCAGAACAATAACATCAAAAGATACATCTTCGAAAATTTACTAAAATATCGCCGAACAATCACATCAAATGATATACCTTCGGAAATTTTCAAAATTTTCGCAAAACCATCACAACAAACGATAAACCTTCGGAAAATTTCAACATTATCGCAGAACTATCACATCAAATGATATACCTTTTGAAATTTTCAAAATTATCGCAGAACAATGATTTCAAATCATACACCTTCTTGAATTTTCAAAATTATCGCAGAAGAATCACATCCAATGATTTACCTTCGAAAATTTTAAAAATTATCGCAGAACAGTCACATTAAATGATATACCTTCGAAAATTTTCACAATAATCGCAGAACAATCACATCCAATAATTTAACTTCGGAAATTTTCAACACTATCGCAGAACAATCACATCAAATGACACACCTTGGATAATTTGCAAAATTTTCGCAGAACAATCACATCAAATGATATACCTTCGGAAATTTTCAAAACTATCGCAGAAATATCACATCAAATGATAAACCTTCGGAAATTTTCACAATTATCGCAAAACAATCACATCAAATGATATACCTTCGGAAATTTTCAAAATTATCGCAGAACAATCACATCATATGAGGACCCTTCGCAAATTTTCAAAACTTTCGAAGAACAATCACATCAACTGATAAACTTTCGGAAATTTTCAAAACTAACGCAGAAATATCACATCAAATGATAAACCTTCGGAAATTTTCACAATTATCGCAAAACAATCACATCAAATTATATACCTTCGGAAATTTTCAAAATTATCGCAGAACAATCACATCAAATGATATACCTTCGGAAATTTTCAAAAGTATCGCAGAACAATCACATCAAATGATAAACCTTTGAAAATTTTCAAAATTATCGCAGAACAATCGCATCAAATTATATACCTGCGGAAATTTTCAAAATTATCGCAGAACAATCACATCAAATGATACACCTTCGGAAATTTTCAAAACTATCGCAGAAGTATCACATAAAATGACACACCTTCGAAAATTTACTAAAATATCGCAGAACAATCACATCCAATGATATACCTTCGTAAATTTTCAAAACTATCGCAGAACAATCACATCAAATGACATATCTTCGGAAATTTTCAAAATTATTGCAGAACAATCACATCAAATGATAAACCTTCGGAAATTATCAAAATTATCGCAGAACAATCACATCTAATGATATATCTTCGGAAATTTTCAAAATTTTCGCAGAAGAATCACATCAAATGATATACCTTCGGTTTTTTTCAAAACTATCGCAGAACAATCACATGAAATGATATACCTTCGAAAACTTACAAAATTACCGCAGAACAATCAAAACAAATGATATACTTTTGGAAATTTTTTAACTTTTCGCAGAACAATTACATCAAATGATATACCTTCGAAAATTTCCTAAAATTATCAAATGATAAACCTTCGGAAATTTTCAAAACTATCGCAGATCAATCACATCAAATGAAAACACTTCGAAAAATTTCAAAACTATCGCAGAACAATCATTAAAATGGTAACGCTTCGGAAATTTTCAAAACTATCGCAGAACAATAACATCAAATGATAAACCTTGGTAAATTTTCAACATTTTCGCAGAACAATCACATCAAATGATATACCTTCGGAAATTTTCAAAATTATCGCAGAACAATCACATCAAATGAAAAACTTTCGGAAATTATCAAAATTATCGCAGAACAATCACATCTAATGATATACCTTTGAAAATTTACAAAATTATCGCAGAAAAATCACAACAAATGATATACTTTTGGAAATTTTTTAACTTTTCGCAGAACAATTACATCAAATGATATACCTTCGAAAATTTCCAAAATTATCAAATGCTAAACCTTCGGAAATTTTCAAAACTATCGCAGATCAATCACATCAAATGAAAACACTTCGGAAAATTTCAAAACTATCGCAGAACAATCATTAAAATGGTAACGCTTCGGAAATTTTCAAAACTATCGCAGAACAATAACATCAAATGATAAACCTTGGTAAATTTTCAACATTTTCGCAGAACAAACACATCAAATGATATACCTTCGGAAATTTTCAAAATTATCGCAGAACAATCACATCAAATGATAAACCTTCGGAAATTATCAAAATTATCGCAGAACAATCACATCTAATGATATACCTTTGGAAATTTACAAAATTATCGCAGAAAAATCACAACAAATGGTATACTTTTGGAATTTTTTTAACTTTTCGCAGAACAATTACATCAAATGATATACCTTCGAAAATTTCCAAAATTATCAAATGATAAACCTTCGGAAATTTTCAAAACTATCGCAGATCAATCACATCAAATGAAAACACTTCGGAAAATTTCAAAACTATCGCAGAACAATCATTAAAATGGTAACGCTTCGGAAATTTTCAAAACTATCGCAGAACAATAACATCAAATGATAAACCTTGGTAAATTTTCAACATTTTCGCAGAACAATCACATCAAATGATATACCTTCGGAAATTTTCAAAATTATCGCAGAACATACACATCAAATGATTAACCTTCGGAAATTTTCAAAACTATCGCAGATCAATCACATCAAATGATACATCTTCGAAAATTTACAAAAATATCGCAGAACAATCACATCAAATGATAAACCATCAGAAATTTTCAAAATAATCGCAGAACAATCACTTCAAATCATAAACCTTCTTAAATTTTCAAAATAATCGCAGAACAATCACATCAAATGACACACCTTGCATAATTTACAAAATTATCGCAGAACAATCACATCAAATGACATACCTTCGGAAATTTTAAAAATTATTGCAGAACAATCACATCAAACGATAAACCATCAGAAATTTTCAAAATAATCGCAGAACAATCACTTCAAATCATAAACCTTCTTAAATTTTCAAAATAATCGCAGAACAATCACATCAAATGATAAACCTTCGGAAATTTTCAAAACTATCGCAGATCAATCACATCAAATGATACATCTTCGAAAATTTACAAAAATATCGCAGAACAATCACATCAAATGATAAACCTTCGTAAATTTTCAAAACTATCGCATAACAATCACATCAAATGACATACCTTCGGAAATTTTCAAATTTATTGGAGAACAATCACATCAAATGATATACCTTCGGTAATTTTCAAAATTATCGCAGAATAATCTCTTCAAATCATATACTTTCTTAAAGTTTCAAAATTATCGCAGATAGATCACATCAAATGATATACCTTCGGAAAAATTCAAAATTATCGCCGAACAATCACATCAAATTATATACCTTCGGAAATTTTCAAAATTATCGCAGAACAATCACATCAAATGATAAACCTTCGGAAATTTTCAAAACTATCGCAGAACAATCACATTTAATAATACGCCTTCGAAAATGTACAAAAATGTTGCAGAACAATCACATCAAATGATATACCTTCGTAAATTTTCAAAACTATCGCAGAACAATCACATCAAATGACATACCTTCGGAAATTTTCAAAATTATTGCAGAACAATCACATCAAATGATATACCTTCGGAAATTTTCAAAATAATCCCAGAATAATCACTTCAAATCATATACTTTCTTAAATTTTCAAAATTATCGCAGATAGATCCCATCAAATGATATACCTTCGGAAATTTTCCAAATTCTCGCCGAACAATCGCATCAAATGATATACCATCGGAAATTTTCTAAATTTTCGCAAAACCATCACATCAAATGATATACCTTCGGAAAATTTCAAAATTATCGCAGAACTGTCACATCAAATGATATACCTTTTGAAATTTTCAAAATTATCGCAGAACAATGACTTCAAATCATACACATTCTTGAATTTTCAAAATTGTCGCAGAAGAATCACATCAAATGATATACCTCCGAAAATTTTAAAAATTTTCGCAGAACAGTCACATTAAATGATATACCTTCGGAAATTTCCACAATAATCGCAGAACATTCACATCAAATGACAAAACTTCGGAAATTTTCGAAACTATCGCAGAACAATCACATCAAATGACACACCTTGCATAATTTACAAAATTATCGCAGAACAATCACATCAAATGATATACCTTCGGAAATTTTCAAAACTATCGCAGAACAATCACATCAAATGATATACCTTCGTAAATTTTCAAAACTATCGCAGAACAATCACATCAAATGACATACCTTCGGAAATTTTCAAAATTATAGCAGAACTATCACATTAAATGATATGCTTTCGTAAATTGTCAAAACTGTCGCAGAACAATCACATTCAATGAAATACCTTCGAAAATTTACAAAATTATCGCAGTACAATCACAACAAATGATATACTTTCGGAAATTTTAAAATTTTCGCAGAACAATCACATCAAATGATCAACCTTCGGAGATTTTCAAAATTATCGCAGAACAATTACATCTAATGATATATCTTCGAAAATAAACAATATTATCGCAGAACAATCATATCAAATGACTCTTTAATCATTGTGTATAACTTCGGAAATTTTCAAAATGATCGCAGAACAACAAAATTAAATGACGTATCTTCGGAACTTATCAAAATTATCGCAGATCAATCACATCAAATGATATGCCTTCGGAAAATTTCAAAACTATCGCAGAACAATCACATCTAATAATATACCTTCGAAAATTTAAATAATATCATTATATATATGTATATATAATGACAATAATCATATCAAATGACTCTTTAAATTTTGTGTATACCTTCGGAAATTTTCAGAATTATCGCAGAACATCCAAATCAAATGACATATCTTCGGAATTTTTCAAAATTATCGCAGAACAAACACATCAAATGATATGCCTTCGGAAATTTTCAAAACTATCGCAGAAAAATCACATCTAATAATATACCTTCAAAAATTTACAAAATTATCATAGAACAATCACAACAAATGATATTCTTTCGGAAACTTTAAAAATTTTAGCAGAACAATCACATCAAATGATATACCTTCGGAAATTTACCAAATTATCGCTGAATAATCACATCAAATAACATATCTTCGGAAATTTTCAAAATGATTGCAGAACAATCACATCAAAGGATATACCTTCGGAAATTTTCAAAATTATCGCAGAACAATCACTTCAAATCATATAACTTCTTAAATTTTCAAAATTATCGCAGATAGATCACATCAAATGATATACCTTCGGAAATTTTCAAAATTCTCGCCGAACAAACACATCAAATGATATACATTCGGAAATTTTCAAAATTTTCCCAAAACCATCACATTATCGCAGAACAATGACTTCAAATCATACACCTTCTTGAATTTTCAAAATTATCGCAGAATAATTACATCAAATAACATATCTTCGGAAATTTTCAAAATGATTGCAGAACAATCACATCCAAGGATATACTATCGGAAATTTTCAAAATTATCGCAGAACAATCACTTCAAATCATTTAACTTCTTAAATTTGCAAAATTATCACAGATAGATAACAACAAATGATATACCTTTGGAAATTTTCAAAATTCTCGCAGAACAATCACATTAAATGATATGCCTTCGGAAATTTTCAAAATGTTCGCAAAATAATCACATCAAACGACATACCTTCGGAAAATTTCAAAATTATCGCAGAATAACACATCAAATAATATACCTTCGGAAATTTTCAAATTTATCGCAGAACAATGACTTCAAATCATACACCTTCTTGAATTTTCAAAATTATCGCAGAAGAATCACATCAAATGATATACCTTCGAAAATTTTAAAAATTATCGCAGAACAATCACATTAAATGATATACCTTCGGAAATTTTCACAATAATCGCAGAACAATCACAAAAAATGATAAAATTTCGGAAATTTTCAAACCTATCGAAGAACAATCACATCAAATGACACACCTTGGATAATTTACAAAATTATCGCAGAACAATCACATCAAATGATTTACCTTTGGAAATTTTCAAAACTATCGCAGAACAATCACATCAATTGATATACCTTCGGAAATTTTAAAAATTATCGCAAAACAATCACATCAAATTATATTTTCGGAAATTTTCAAAATTATCGCAGAACAATCACATCAAACGAAGACCCTTCGCAAATTTTCAAAACTATCGAGGATCAATCACATCAACTGATGAACTTTCGGAAATTTTCAATACTAACGCAGAACAATCACATCAAATGATAGAAATTCGAAAATTAACAAAATTATCGCAGAACAATCACATCAAATGATAAACCTTCGGAAATTTTAAAAACTATCTCAGAACAATCACATCAAGTTATACACCTTCGAAAATTTACAAAAATATCGCAGAACCATCACATCAAATCATATACCTTCGGAACTTTTCAAAATTATCGCAGAACAATCACTTCAAATCATTAACCTTGTTAAATTTTTAAAAATATCGCAGATGGATCACATCATATGATATACCTTCGGAAATTTTCAAAATTTTCGAAGAACAATCCCATAATTTGATAAACCTTCGGAAATTTTAAAAATTTTCGCAGAACAATCACATCAAATGACAAACCTTCAGAAATTTTCAAAATAATCGCAGAACAATCACATCAAATGATATACCTTTGGAAATTTTCAAAAGTATGGCAGAACAATCACATCAAATGATAGACCTTTGAAAATTTTCAAAATTATCGCAGAACAATCGCATCAAATGATATACCATCGGAAATTTTCAAAATTATCGAAGAACAATCACATCAAATGATATGCCTTCAGAAATTTTCAAAACTATCGCAGAACAATCACATCTAATGAAATACCTTCGAAAATTTACAAATTTATCGCAGAACAATCACAACAAATGATATACTTTCGGAAATTTTTAAAATTTTTGAAGAACAATCACATCAAATGATAAACCTTAGGAAATTTTTAAAATTATCGCAGAACAATCACATCTAATGATATACCTTCGAAAATTTACAAAATTATCGCAGAACAATCATACCAAATGACTGTTTAATTATTGTGTTTAACTTCGGAAATTTTCAAAATTATCGCAGAACAACCAAATAAAATGACATATTTTCGGATATGTTAAAATTATCGCAGATCAATCACATCAAATGATATGCCTTCGGAAAATTTCAAAACTATCGCAGAACAATCACATCTAATAATATACCTTCGAAAATTTACAATATTATCATTATATATATATATATATATATATATATATATATATATATATATATATATATATATATATATATATATATATATATATATATATATATATATATATATATATACATATATAATGATTATTATCATATCAAATGACTCTTTAACTTTTGTGTATACCTTCGGAAATTTTCAAAATTATCGCAGAACAACCAAATCAAATGACATATCTTCGGAAATTTTCAAAATTA
Source organism: Nemotelus pantherinus (assembly GCA_963978885.1). Lineage (NCBI taxonomy): Eukaryota > Metazoa > Arthropoda > Insecta > Diptera > Stratiomyidae > Nemotelus > Nemotelus pantherinus. Next base: position 196,066 of record CAXBUK010000010.1, on the reverse strand, counting down.
TCGCAGAACAATCACATCAAATGATATGCCTTCGGAAATTTTCAAAACAATCGCAGAACAATCACATCTAATAATATACCTTCGAACATCTACAAAATTATCATAGAACCATCACTACAAATGATATACTTTCGGCAATTGTAAAAATTTTCGCTGAACAATCACATCAAATGATATACCTTCGGAAAATTTCAAAATTCACAGAACAATCACATCAAATGATAAACCTTCGGAAATTTTCAAAATTATCGCAGAACAATCACTTCAAATGATCTATGTTCGGAAATTTTCAAAATTATCGCAGAACAATCACATCCAATGATATACCTTCGGAAATTAACAAAATTATCGCAGAACAATAACAACAAATGATATACTTTTGGAAATTTTTAAACTTTTCGTAGAACAATTACTTCAAATGATATACCTTCGGAAATTTTCAAAATTATCAAATGATAAACCTTCGGAAATTTTCAAAACTATCGCAGATCAATCACATCAAATGAAAACTATTCGGAAAGTTTCAAAACTATCGCAGAACTATCATAAAAATGATAACGCTTCGAAAATTTTCAAAACTATCGCAGAGCAATAACATCAAATGATAAACCTTGGTAAATTTTCAACATTTTCGCAGAACAGTCACATCAAATGATATACCTTCGGAAATTTTCAAAATTATCGCAGAACAATCACATCAAATGCTAAAACTTTGTAAATTTTCAAAATTATCGCAGAACAATCGCATCAAATTATATACTCTCGGAAATTTTCAAAATTATCGCAGAACAATCACATCAAATGATAAACCTTTTGAAATTTTCAAAACTATCGCAGAACAATAACATCAAAAGATACATCTTCGAAAATTTACTAAAATATCGCCGAACAATCACATCAAATGATATACCTTCGGAAATTTTCAAAATTTTCGCAAAACCATCACAACAAACGATATACCTTCGGAAAATTTCAACATTATCGCAGAACTATCACATCAAATGATATACCTTTTGAAATTTTCAAAATTATCGCAGAACAATGATTTCAAATCATACACCTTCTTGAATTTTCAAAATTATCGCAGAAGAATCACATCAAATGATTGACCTTCGAAAATTTTAAAAATTATCGCAGAACAGTCACATTAAATGATAAACCTTCGAAAATTTTCACAATAATCGCAGAACAATCACATCCAATGATTTAACTTCGGAAATTTTCAACACTTTCGCAGAACAATCACATCAAATGACACACCTTGGATAATTTGCAAAATTTTCGCAGAACAATCACATCAAATGATATACCTTCGGAAATTTTCAAAACTATCGCAGAAATATCACATCAAATGATAAACCTTCGGAAATTTTCACAATTATCGCAAAACAATCACATCAAATGATATACCTTCGGAAATTTTCAAAATTATCGCAGAACAATCACATCATATGAGGACCCTTCGCAAATTTTCAAAACTATCGAAGAACAATCACATCAACTGATAAACTTTCGGAAATTTTCAAAACTAACGCAGAAATATCACATCAACCTTCGAAAAAGAACAAAATTATCGCAGAACAATCACATTATTTGATATACCTTCGGAAATTTTCACGATTATCGCAGAACATTCACATTAAATGATAAACCTTTGAAAATTTTCAAAATTATCGCAGGACCATCACATCACATGATATATCTTTGGAAATTTTCAAAATTATCGCAGAACAATCACAACAAAGGATATACCTTCGGAAATATTCAAAATTACCTAAGAAGAATCACTTCAAATCATACACCTTCTTGAATTTTCACAATTATCGCAGAACAATCACATCAAATGACAAAACTTTAAAAATTTTCAATATTATTGCAGGACCATCACATCACATGATATATCTTTGGAAATTTTACAATTTTCGCAGAACAATCACATCAAATGATAAACCTTCGGAAATGTTCAAAACTATCGCAGAACAATCACATCAAATTATACACCTTCGAAAATTTACAAAAATATCCCAGAACAATCACGTTAAATGATATACCCTTCGGAAATTTTCAAAATTATCGCAGAACAATCACATCAAATGACAAACCTGCGGAAATTTTCAATATTATTGCAGAAAAATCACATCAAATGATATGCCTTCGGAAATTTTCAAAACAATCGCAGAACAATCACATCTAATAATATACCTTCGAACATCTACAAAATTATCATAGAACCATCACTACAAATGATATACTTTCGGCAATTGTAAAAATTTTCGCTGAACAATCACATCAAATGATATACCTTCGGAAAATTTCAAAATTCACAGAACAATCACATCAAATGATAAACCTTCGGAAATTTTCAAAATTATCGCAGAACAATCACTTCAAATGATCTATGTTCGGAAATTTTCAAAATTATCGCAGAACAATCACATCCAATGATATACCTTCGGAAATTAACAAAATTATCGCAGAACAATAACAACAAATGATATACTTTTGGAAATTTTTAAACTTTTCGTAGAACAATTACTTCAAATGATATACCTTCGGAAATTTTCAAAATTATCAAATGATAAACCTTCGGAAATTTTCAAAACTATCGCAGATCAATCACATCAAATGAAAACTATTCGGAAAGTTTCAAAACTATCGCAGAACTATCATAAAAATGATAACGCTTCGAAAATTTTCAAAACTATCGCAGAGCAATAACATCAAATGATAAACCTTGGTAAATTTTCAACATTTTCGCAGAACAGTCACATCAAATGATATACCTTCGGAAATTTTCAAAATTATCGCAGAACAATCACATCAAATGCTAAAACTTTGTAAATTTTCAAAATTATCGCAGAACAATCGCATCAAATTATATACTCTCGGAAATTTTCAAAATTATCGCAGAACAATCACATCAAATGATAAACCTTTTGAAATTTTCAAAACTATCGCAGAACAATAACATCAAAAGATACATCTTCGAAAATTTACTAAAATATCGCCGAACAATCACATCAAATGATATACCTTCGGAAATTTTCAAAATTTTCGCAAAACCATCACAACAAACGATATACCTTCGGAAAATTTCAACATTATCGCAGAACTATCACATCAAATGATATACCTTTTGAAATTTTCAAAATTATCGCAGAACAATGATTTCAAATCATACACCTTCTTGAATTTTCAAAATTATCGCAGAAGAATCACATCAAATGATTGACCTTCGAAAATTTTAAAAATTATCGCAGAACAGTCACATTAAATGATAAACCTTCGAAAATTTTCACAATAATCGCAGAACAATCACATCCAATGATTTAACTTCGGAAATTTTCAACACTTTCGCAGAACAATCACATCAAATGACACACCTTGGATAATTTGCAAAATTTTCGCAGAACAATCACATCAAATGATATACCTTCGGAAATTTTCAAAACTATCGCAGAAATATCACATCAAATGATAAACCTTCGGAAATTTTCACAATTATCGCAAAACAATCACATCAAATGATATACCTTCGGAAATTTTCAAAATTATCGCAGAACAATCACATCATATGAGGACCCTTCGCAAATTTTCAAAACTATCGAAGAACAATCACATCAACTGATAGATAAACTTTCGGAAATTTTCAAAACTAACGCAGAAATATCACATCAACCTTCGAAAAAGAACAAAATTATCGCAGAACAATCACATTATTTGATATACCTTCGGAAATTTTCACGATTATCGCAGAACATTCACATTAAATGATAAACCTTTGAAAATTTTCAAAATTATCGCAGGACCATCACATCACATGATATATCTTTGGAAATTTTCAAAATTATCGCAGAACAATCACAACAAAGGATATACCTTCGGAAATATTCAAAATTACCTAAGAAGAATCACTTCAAATCATACACCTTCTTGAATTTTCACAATTATCGCAGAACAATCACATCAAATGACAAAACTTTAAAAATTTTCAATATTATTGCAGAACAATCGCATGAAATGATATATCTTCGGAAATTTTACAATTTTCGCAGAACAATCACATCAAATGATAAACCTTCGGAAATGTTCAAAACTATCGCAGAACAATCACATCAAATTATACACCTTCGAAAATTTACAAAAATATCCCAGAACAATCACGTTAAATGATATACCCTTCGGAAATTTTCAAAATTATCGCAGAACAATCACATCAAATGACAAACCTGCGGAAATTTTCAATATTATTGCAGAAAAATCACATCAAATGATATGCCTTCGGAAATTTTCAAAATTATCGCAGAACTATCACATAAAATGACATACCTTCGAAAATTTACAAAAATATCGCAGAACAATCACATTAAATGATATAGCTTCGGAAATTTTCAAAATTATCGCAGAACAATCACATCAAATGACACCTTCGGAAATTTTCAAAATTATTCCAGAAAAATCACATCAAATGATATACCTTCGGAAATTTTCAAAAGGTTCGCAGAACAATCACATCAAATGATTAACCTTTGAATATTATCAAAATTATCGCAGAACAATCGCATCAAATTATATACCTTCGGAAATTTTCAAAATTATCGCAGAACAATCACATCAAATGATACACCTTCGGAAATTTTCAAAATTATCGCAGAATAATCACTCCAAATCATACACTTTCTTAAATTTTCAAAATTATCGCAGATAGATCACATCAAACGAGGACCCTTCGCAAATATTCAAAACTGTCGAAGATCAATCGCATCAACTGATAAACTTCGGAAATTTTCACAATTATCGCAGAACTATCACATCAAATGATATACCTTTTGAAATTTTAAAAATTATCGCAGAATAATCAAATCAAATAACATATCTTCGGAAATTTTCAAAATGATTGCAGAACAATCACATCCAAGGATATACTATCGGAAATTTTCAAAATTATCGCAGAACAATCACTTCAAATCATATAACTTCTTAAATTTTCAAAATTATTGCAGATAGATAAGAACAAATGATATACACTTGGAAATTTTCAAAATTCTCGCAGCATAATCACATCAAATGATATACCTTCGGAAATTTTCGTAATTTTCGCAAAACAATCACATCAAACGACATACCTTCGGAAAATTTCAAAATTATCGCAGAATAATATACATTCAAATAATATACCTTCGGAAATTTTCAAATTTATCGCAGAACAATGACTTCAAATCAAACACCTTCTTGAATTTTCAAAAATATCGCAGAAGAATCACTTCAAACGATATACCTTCGAAAATTTTAAAAATTATCGCACAACAATCTTATTTAACTATATACCTTCGGAAATTTTCACAATAATCGCAGAACAATCACATCAAATGATAAAATTTCGGAAATTTTCAAACCTTTCGAATGTCAGGACTCAAGTGAAAAAAACAATTCGTCTCACTAAGGAAAAGTTTTATTCATTCAAATTTATACTAATTCTCATATAACTTCGCGTCATCCGGATTCACGTCCACACTCGACCACGCTCTTATCTCGTCTCCCTCATCGTCTTCTCTGCCGAGAGCTCAGTCCAAGCTACCTTCGATCGGTGTTACCGTGACAGCTCGGCCATCCTGTTTTGGCTCGTCCCGAGCCACAGCAGCTTCTTCGTCCTTATCAATTTCGGCGTTGTTCTCGTTACTAACTTCCGGGCCCAATGAGCACCACGGTTTCATTCGTTCCGCGTGAAACACTGACTGAAAAGAACGTTGATTTCGTTGACAGTCCTCCAAATCGCCAATTAAATATCGATCCCGGTCCAATACCCGATTTACCACATATGGTCCTTTATATTTCGGTTGAAGCTTCCTAGATTCTCCAGTAGCTGCGGGAACATTCTCAACCACGACCAGATCGTTAACGGCGAACTGCTTTGGCTTTCGGTGCTTGGCATCGAATCGTTTTTTCCACTTTTGACGTTCTTGATTTATTTTCGCGGCAACTTCAGCGTAGTCGATCTTGGGTAGTTCGCGTTCATCAACATCGTGCAAACTTTCGACTAGTTTATTTGGAATGACGTCCCGAAGATTATAATTAAATATAATCGCATTTGGTGTTTGTCCAGTGGTAGCATTTTCTTGCGAATTTAAAGAAAACTGCAATATTCGAAGGTTCTCGTCCCATTTGCGCGAAGATTCTGTCATAGTCCGCAGGAAAAGAAGGATTGACTGATTCGCGCGCTCTATTTGGCCATTTGCCCTAGGTGTACGTACTGCATTCTTTACGTGCTGAATTCCATTCTCCAAACAAAAATTCTCGAAGTTTTTTGAAGTGAACGCCGTTCCACGATCAGATATAATTATGGTTGGTAGTCCGAAGTAAGCTGTCAGTTCATCAAGTGTTCGTAGTACCGGTCCTGTTTTCGTCGTTTTGACAGCTTTTACGATCACATATTTAGAGAATTCATCTGAAACGGCCAATACGTACATATTTCCCACGGTACTTCTTGGGAAAGGGCCTAAATGGTCAATGTGCAGAGTATGAAATGGAATTTGCACTACCGGACTTGTAAACAGTCTTCCTTCCGATAATCCTGCAGGTTTTTTTTGATAGCAGCATTCAATACAAGCTGCTAGATATTCCCGGACATACTTTCGCAAACGTGGAAACCAAAAATGCGCCTTTAAGTGATCCAACGTTTTTCCTAGGCCAAAATGTCCTCTTCGGTCATGAGCATTTTGAACGATCCGCCAACGAACGGCTCCTGGAACCACCCAACGCAGTTCGTCACCAACTTTACGATACAGACGATTTCTTTTCAAAACATAATCCGTGCGAAGCTGTTTTATCTGTTCATTTTCGGTTTCGTTTCGTAAAGCTCTTTGGATCGCCAACAATTTTGCATCTTGCTGCTGCATCGTCACGAGCCAATCTTCATCTTCCGGCTGTATTGTCATAATATTTTCGGCTACTCCAGGAGCTTCAACCGCAGGCTCGACTGGTGCTCTGCTCAAAGCATATACATGAGCCAGCCTGTCCGAAGTTCGATGTTGTAATTTAACATCAAACTCCTGAATTTTAAGCCACCAACGAGCGATTCTAGGTGAAAGGGGCTTTCTTAACTTGGTCGCTGTAATTGCCGAGCAATCAGTTACTACTGTGATTGGTTTTCCTAACACATACACTCGAAACCGTTCAAGAGATTCTACTACGGCCAGCGCTTGCAATTCAAATGAATGATAATTCTTTTCTGCATCGGTGCAATGTCGACTGTAGAAAAATATCGGCTTTATTATTCCAGGTTCTTCTTCTTGTAGTAATACACCCGCTAATCCTATTGCGCTAGCATCCGTATGCAATTCATGACGCTTGCTCGGATCGTATAAACCCAAAACTGGTTTACTACACAGTTTTTCCTTTAATGTCATAAATGCAATATTTTGCTCGCTTGCCCACTTAAAGGATACATTCTTCCGTAACAGGTAGCTCATTGGTTGTGAAATTTCAGCAAACCTCTCCACGTATTTGCGGAAAAACCCCGTCAATCCTAAAAACCGTCAGACCTCGTGTGTATTAGTCGGCACTGGAAACTGTCTAATTGCTGCTAGTTTCTCGTCACTAGGGTAAATTCCATTTTCGTTGATCCGATGTCCAAGAAACTTAATGTCCGTCTGGAGAAACATGCACTTTTGCATTCGCAGAGAAAATCCGACCTGTTCCGCTACTTCCAGAAACCTTCTTAGCCGTTGGAGTCCTTCTTCTACATCCCGGCTTGGAATCAATACGTCGTCCAAATAAGTCAGGATATATCCGTGAGGCAACATCCTTTGTATTTTATTCATCGCGTCTTGGAATACCGCTGGAGCGTTAACTAATCCAAACGGCATTCGTGTAAATTCAAAATGGCCATCATGAGTTATGAAAGCCGTATAACTCTGTGAACATGTCGATACCGGGACCTGGTAATAGCCAGACATCATGTCTAATGTTGTGAAATATTTTGCCCCCGCTAATTGAGCCAAGAGCTCGTCGATAATTGGCATCGGAAATGGTCGCTTTATCGTTGAGCTATTTAGTTCTCTATAATCGATGCATAATCGATCTTCGCCATTCGACTTTTTTACCGAAACTATTGGCGACGAATAGGGCGACTCACTAGTTTTTATAATCCCGGCTTCCAGCAATTCATTTATAATTCCTGTTATTATCGGGCGCTTGGCAAATGGTATTCTATGTGGTGGATGTTGTATCACCGTATTTGCCTTCAAGTCGATTTTCATTTCTGACAAGTCTAACGTACCGAGATCTTTCAACTTTTCTGCGAAACATGAACTAAATTCACGCAGCAAGTTGTTTAACTTTTCTCGGGCTGAGCAACATATGTCCTGTTTATCTATATGGTTTACATTTTGCTCTTTAACATTTTCAACTCGACACTCATCTTGAGCAATAACAAGTCGCAGCCCATGTCTATTAAACAGATCCGCACCCAGCAAAATAGGCGTTGGCAACATGTGATCTTCAACTACGTATAGTGTGAGTTTTAACTTACTTTGATCAATTTCAACCGACACTAACACTTTTTCTGTGCAAGTATACGATCCACCACCAAAACCTGTTAGTGTAATCGGTTCTGCCGCCCCACTACACGCTAAAGTATTAGCCAGTGTATGAGTAATTAATGTACGAGCACTACCTGAATCTATTGTAGCCACTACCTCATGATTCTCGACTCGAACAATTTTTTCCGAAAATTTCGGGTCGACCGCGTTCGACGTACGTGTGGTAGTAGCTTTCACACTTTCACCTATTTGAAGGATTGGTGAACGACGTTGTGGTTCTGCTTGGCGTGGCTGTCTGGTTGCACAATCGTCGGTACGATGTCCAGTTCTTTTGCATATATTACACCGGGGTCGTCGTTGTGGTTGTGGACAGGACGTTGAAATATGCCCTCGTTGTCGGCAATTGAAACACAATGGACAGACACTCGTACCACTTGCATTATCACCATCACGCATACTACTAGGAGATTTTGCGCATTTGGGTTGTAAATTGTCAGCAAGCCTTGCTGGATTTAAATCTCGTGGTCCTTCCGCACCTATTGAAGATCGAACTGCAACCGGTTTTCCTCCGTCTGGTACGCAATTTTCGGAGAATCTTATGATCGCCGCATGTAGATCTCGTAAATAGGAAATTTCCATACCTGCGATTGCGTTCTGCAGCGAAGGATTATTCAACCCTCTTCTGATATATTTTATCACAGATGTTTCGGAAAGGTTTCCTCGACGGCCTACCGCTGACATCTTATAAAAATATTCCTCTACAGATTCATGTTTTCTTCGCACGTTTCCCATCAGTTCCAAATGAATATCTGCGTCGTCTCTTATTGCTGGAAAGGCCATAACCAGCTCAGCGGCAAATTCATCGAAACTTCGTAGTATGCGCTGCTGCCCATCATTCCAAATCTTCGCATATCCCTTCAATTTCGTTTGGGTAGCGAACAAAACCAATTTGTCGTCCCACGTGTAAACTGCTTGCAGATCACGGATACGACGTACGAAACTCTCCGCCGTCCACTGACGCATGACCGGATCAAACTCAGGCAACATCTCTGCTATGTCCCAAACGGAAAAACCTATCCTTGCATGTCGTTCGCTTTCTTCCAAAAAGCCGCGTTCGCGTTCAAGGAGGGTACGCTCTCGGTCTAACAGATCACGCTCACGACGTAACATTTCACGCTCTGAATTGATCTCATCCTGGGGGTTCACTTCACGACAGGTTTGCTCATTTGGCGTTGTATTCGATGGGTCATCAAGAGTTGCTGCTCGCAAGGGGGTGCTTTCTGCATCTGGCTGTTCCCCCAGTCGTCGTATCAGTTCCTCTTTATTTCCCGACGTCGGTAATCCACGACCACGCAATAAGTCTTGTAACTGCGTTTTAGTATACTTCGCAAACATATCTAACAAACTAGTTCACGGTTTTCACACACTACAAGGCACTTCACTTTAGTTTTTGTGTATGAATAATCCCACTTCTGAAATGTCAGGACTCAAGTAAAAAAAACAATTCGTCTCACTAAGGAAAAGTTTTATTCATTCAAATTTATACTAATACTCATTTAACTTCGCGTCATTCGGATTCACGTCCACACTCGACCACGCTCTAATCTCGTCTCCCTCATCGTCTTCTCTGCCGAGAGCTCAGTCCAAGCTACCTTCGATCGGTGTTACCGTGACACGAAGAACAATCGCATCAAATGACACACCTTGGATAATTTACAAAATTATCGCAGAACAATCACATCAAATGATTTACCTTTGGAAATTTTCAAAACTATCGCAGAACAATCACATCAATTGATATACTTTCGGAAATTTTCAAAATTATCGCAAAACAATCACATCAAATGATATACCTTCGGAAATTTTCACAATTATCGCAGAACAATCACATCAAACGAGGACCCTTCGCAAATTTTCAAAACTATCGAAGATCAATCACATCAACTGATAAACTTTCGGAAATTTTCAAAACTATCGCAGAACAATCACATCAAATGATACACCTTCGGAAATTTTCAAAACTATCTCAGAACAATCACATTAAATTATACACCTTCGGAAATTTACAAAAATATCGCAGAACAATCACATCAAATCATATACCTTCGGAAATTTTCAAAATTATTTTTTTTAAATTTTCAGAACAAAAACATCAAATGACATACCTTCGGAAATTTTAAAAATTATTGCAGAACAATCACGTCAAACGATAAACCTTCGGAAATTTTCAAAATAATCGCAGAACAAACACATCAAATGATAAACCTTTGGAAATTTTCAAAAGTATCGCAGAACAATCACAGCAAATGATAAACCTTAGAAAATTTTCAAAATTTTCGCAGAATAATCGCATCAAATGATATACCTTCGGAAATTTTCAAAATTATCGCAGAACAATCACATCAAATGATTTACCTTCGGAAATTTTCAAAACTATCGCAGAACAATCACATCAAATGATACACCTTCGAAAATTTACAAACATATCGCAGAACAATCACATCAAATGATATACCTTCGGAAATTTTCAAAATTATCGAAGAACAATCACATCAAATGATATGCCTTCAGAAATTTTCAAAACTTTCGCAGAACAATAACATCTAATGAAATACCTTCGAAAATTTACAAAATTATCGCAGAACAATCACAACAAATGATATACTTTCGGAAATTTTTAAAAATTTTTCAGAACAATCACATCAAATGATAAACCTTAGGAAATTTTCAAAATTATCGCAGAACAATCACATCTAATGATATACCTTCGAAAATTTACAAAATTATCGCATAACAATCATATCAAATGACTGTTTAATTATTGTGTTTAACTTCGGAAATTTTCAAAACTATCGCAGAACAACCAAATAAAATGACATATCTTCGGAAATGTTCAAAATAATTGCAGATCAATCACATCAAATGATATGCCTTCGGAAAATTTCAAAACTATCGCAGAACAATCACATCTAATAATACACCTTCGAAAATTTACAAAATTATCATTATATATATATATATATATATATATATATATATATATATATATATATATATAGATATATATATATATATATATATATATATATATATATATATATATATATATATATATATATATAATGATTATAATCATATCAAATGACTCTTTAAATTTTGTGTATACCTTCGGAAATTTTCAAAATTATCGCAGAACAACCAAATCAAATCACATATCTTCGGTAATTTTCAAAATTATTGCAGAACAATCACATCAAATGATATGCCTTCGGAAATTTTCAAAACTATCGCAGAACAATCACATCTAATAATATACCTTCGAAAATTTACAAAATTATCATAGAACCATCACTACAAATGAAATACTTTCGGAAATTGTAAAAATTTTCGCTGAACAATCACATCAAATGATATACCTTCGGAAAATTTCAAAATTCACAGAACAATCACATCATATGATAAACCTTCGGAAATTTTCAAAATTATCGCAGAACAATCACATCAAATGATATATATTCGGAAATTTTCAAAATTATCGCAGAACAATCACATCCAATGATATACCTTCGGAAATTTACAAAATTATCGCAGAACAATCACAACAAATGATATACTTTTGGAAATTTTTAAACTTTTCGTAGAACAATTACATCAAATGATATACCTTCGGAAATTTTCAAAATTATTCCAGAAAAATCACATCAAATGATATACCTTCGGAAATTTTCAAAAGGTTCGCAGAACAATCACATCAAATGATAAACCTTTGAATATTTTCAAAATTATCGCAGAACAATCGCATCAAATTATATACCTTCGGAAATTTTCAAAATTACCGCAGAACAATCACAACAAATGATATACCTTCGGAAATTTTCAAAAGGTTCGCAGAACAATCACATCAAATGATAAACCTTTGAATATTTTCAAAATTATCGCAGCACAATCGCATCAAATTATATACCTTCGGAAATTTTCAAAATTATCGCAGAATAATCACTTCAAATCATACACTTTCTTAAATTTTCAAAATTATCGCAAATAGATCACATCAAACGAGGACCCTTCGCAAATATTCAAAACTATCGAACATCAATCGCATCAACTGATTAACTTTCGGAAATTTTCAAAATTATCGCAGAACTATCACATCAAATGATATACCTTTTGAAATTTTCAAAATTATCGCAGAACAATGACTTCAAATCATACACCTTCTTGAATTTTCAAAATTATCGCAGAATAATCAAATCAAATAACATATCTTCGGAAATTTTCAAAATGATTGCAGAACAATCACATCCAAGGATATACTATCGGAAATTTTGTAAATTATCGCAGAACAATCACTTCAAATCATATAACTTCTTAAATTTTCAAAATTATTGCAGATAGATAACAACAAATTATATACACTTGGAAATTTTCAAAATTCTCGCAGCATAATCACATCAAATGATATACCTTCGGAAATTTTCGTAATTTTCGCAAAACAATCACATCAAACGACATACCTTCGGAAAATTTCAAAATTATCGCAGAATAATATATTTTCAAATAATATACCTTCGGAAATTTTCAAATTTATTGCAGAACAATGACTTCAAATCAAACACCTTCTTGAATTTTCAAAAATATCGCAGAAGAATCACTTCAAATGATATACCTTCGAAAATTTTAAAAATTATCGCACAACAATCTTATTTAATGATATACCTTCGGAAATTTTCACAATAATCGCAGAACAATCACATCAAATGATAAAATTTCGGAAATTTTCAAACCTATCGAATGTCAGGACTCAAGTGAAAAAAACAATTCGTCTCACTAAGGAAAAGTTTTATTCATTCAAATTTATACTAATTCTCATATAACTTTGCGTCATTCGGATTCACGTCCACACTCGACCACGCTCTAATCTCGTCTCCCTCATCGTCTTCTCTGCCGAGAGCTCAGTCCAAGCTACCTTCGATCGGTGTTACCGTGACAGCTCGGCCATCCTGTTTTGGCTCGTCCCGAGCCACAGCAGCTTCTTCGTCCTTATCAATTTCGGCGTTGTTCTCGTTACTAACTTCCGGGCCCAATGAGCACCACGGTTTCATTCGTTCCGCGTGAAACACTGACTGAAAAGAACGTTGATTTCGTTGACAGTCCTCCAAATCGCCAATTAAATATCGATCCCGGTCCAATACCCGATTTACCACATATGGTCCTTTATATTTCGGTTGAAGCTTCCTAGATTCTCCAGTAGCTGCGGGAACATTCTCAACCACGACCAGATCGTTAACGGCGAACTGCTTTGGCTTTCGGTGCTTGGCATCGAATCGTTTTTTCCACTTTTGACGTTCTTGATTTATTTTCGCGGCAACTTCAGCGTAGTCGATCTTGGGTAGTTCGCGTTCATCAACATCGTGCAAACTTTCGACTAGTTTATTTGGAATGACGTCCCGAAGATTATAATTAAATATAATCGCATTTGGTGTTTGTCCAGTGGTAGCATTTTCTTGCGAATTTAAAGAAAACTGCAATATTCGAAGGTTCTCGTCCCATTTGCGCGAAGATTCTGTCATAGTCCGCAGGAAAAGAAGGATTGACTGATTCGCGCGCTCTATTTGGCCATTTGCCCTAGGTGTACGTACTGCATTCTTTACGTGCTGAATTCCATTCTCCAAACAAAAATTCTCGAAGTTTTTTGAAGTGAACGCCGTTCCACGATCAGATATAATTATGGTTGGTAGTCCGAAGTAAGCTGTCAGTTCATCAAGTGTTCGTAGTACCGGTCCTGTTTTCGTCGTTTTGACAGCTTTTACGATCACATATTTAGAGAATTCATCTGAAACGGCCAATACGTACATATTTCCCACGGTACTTCTTGGGAAAGGGCCTAAATGGTCAATGTGCAGAGTATGAAATGGAATTTGCACTACCGGACTTGTAAACAGTCTTCCTTCCGATAATCCTGCAGGTTTTTTTTTGATAGCAGCATTCAATACAAGCTGCTAGATATTCCCGGACATACTTTCGCAAACGTGGAAACCAAAAATGCGCCTTTAAGTGATCCAACGTTTTTCCTAGGCCAAAATGTCCTCTTCGGTCATGAGCATTTTGAACGATCCGCCAACGAACGGCTCCTGGAACCACCCAACGCAGTTCGTCACCAACTTTACGATACAGACGATTTCTTTTCAAAACATAATCCGTGCGAAGCTGTTTTATCTGTTCATTTTCGGTTTCGTTTCGTAAAGCTCTTTGGATCGCCAACAATTTTGCATCTTGCTGCTGCATCGTCACGAGCCAATCTTCATCTTCCGGCTGTATTGTCATAATATTTTCGGCTACTCCAGGAGCTTCAACCGCAGGCTCGACTGGTGCTCTGCTCAAAGCATATACATGAGCCAGCCTGTCCGAAGTTCGATGTTGTAATTTAACATCAAACTCATGAATTTTAAGCCACCAACGAGCGATTCTAGGTGAAAGGGGCTTTCTTAACTTGGTCGCTGTAATTGCCGAGCAATCAGTTACTACTGTGATTGGTTTTCCTAACACATACACTCGAAACCGTTCAAGAGATTCTACTACGGCCAGCGCTTCCAATTCAAATGAATGATAATTCTTTTCTGCATCGGTGCAATGTCGACTGTAGAAAAATATCGGCTTTATTATTCCAGGTTCTTCTTCTTGTAGTAATACACCCGCTAATCCTATTGCGCTAGCATCCGTATGCAATTCATGACGCTTGCTCGGATCGTATAAACCCAAAACTGGTTTACTACACAGTTTTTCCTTTAATGTCATAAATGCAATATTTTGCTCGCTTGCCCACTTAAAGGATACATTCTTCCGTAACAGGTAGCTCATTGGTTGTGAAATTTCAGCAAACCTCTCCACGTATTTGCGGAAAAACCCCGTCAATCCTAAAAACCGTCAGACCTCGTGTGTATTAGTCGGCACTGGAAACTGTCTAATTGCTGCTAGTTTCTCGTCACTAGGGTAAATTCCATTTTCGTTGATCCGATGTCCAAGAAACTTAATGTCCGTCTGGAGAAACATGCACTTTTGCATTCGCAGAGAAAATCCGACCTGTTCCGCTACTTCCAGAAACCTTCTTAGCCGTTGGAGTCCTTCTTCTACATCCCGGCTTGGAATCAATACGTCGTCCAAATAAGTCAGGATATATCCGTGAGGCAACATCCTTTGTATTTTATTCATCGCGTCTTGGAATACCGCTGGAGCGTTAACTAATCCAAACGGCATTCGTGTAAATTCAAAATGGCCATCATGAGTTATGAAAGCCGTATAACTCTGTGAACATGTCGATACCGGGACCTGGTAATAGCCAGACATCATGTCTAATGTTGTGAAATATTTTGCCCCCGCTAATTGAGCCAAGAGCTCGTCGATAATTGGCATCGGAAATGGTCGCTTTATCGTTGAGCTATTTAGTTCTCTATAATCGATGCATAATCGATCTTCGCCATTCGACTTTTTTACCGAAACTATTGGCGACGAATAGGGCGACTCACTAGTTTTTATAATCCCGGCTTCCAGCAATTCATTTATAATTCCTGTTATTATCGGGCGCTTGGCAAATGGTATTCTATGTGGTGGATGTTGTATCACCGTATTTGCCTTCAAGTCGATTTTCATTTCTGACAAGTCTAACGTACCGAGATCTTTCAACTTTTCTGCGAAACATGAACTAAATTCACGCAGCAAGTTGTTTAACTTTTCTCGGGCTGAGCAACATATGTCCTGTTTATCTATATGGTTTACATTTCGCTCTTTAACATTTTCAACTCGACACTCATCTTGAGCAATAACAAGTCGCAGCCCATGTCTATTAAACAGATCCGCACCCAGCAAAATAGGCGTTGGCAACATGTGATCTTCAACTACGTATAGTGTGAGTTTTAACTTACTTTGATCAATTTCAACCGACACTAACACTTTTTCTGTGCAAGTATACGATCCACCACCAAAACCTGTTAGTGTAATCGGTTCTGCCGCCTCACTACACGCTAAAGTATTAGCCAGTGTATGAGTAATTAATGAGCGAGCACTACCTGAATCTATTGTAGCCACTACCTCATGATTCTCGACTCGAACAATTTTTTCCGAAAATTTCGGGTCGACCGCGTTCGACGTACGTGTGGTAGTAGCTTTCACACTTTCACCTATTTGAAGGATTGGTGAACGACGTGGTGGTTCTGCTTGGCGTGGCTGTCTGTCTGCACAATCGTCGGTACGATGTCCAGTTCTTTTGCATATATTACACCGGGGTCGTCGTTGTGGTTGTGGACAGGACGTTGAAATATGCCCTCGTTGTCGGCAATTGAAACACAATTGACCGATACTCGTACCACTTGCATTATCACCATCACGCATACTACTAGGAGATTTTGCGCATTTGGGTTGTGAATCGTCAGTAAGCCTTGCTGGATTTAAATCTCGTGGTCCTTCCGCACCTATTGAAGATCGAACTGCAACCGGTTTTCCTCCGTCTGGTACGCAATTTTCGGAGAATCTTATGATCGCCGCATGTAGATCTCGTAAATAGGAAATTTCCATACCTGCGATTGCGTTCTGCAGCGAAGGATTATTCAACCCTCTTCTGATATATTTTATCACAGATGTTTCGGAAAGGTTTCCTCGACGGCCTACCGCTGACATCTTATAAAAATATTCCTCTACAGATTCATGTTTTCTTCGCACGTTTCCCATCAGTTCCAAATGAATATCTGCGTCGTCTCTTATTGCTGGAAAGGCCATAACCAGCTCAGCGGCAAATTCATCGAAACTTCGTAGTATGCGCTGCTGCCCATCATTCCAAATCTTCGCATATCCCTTCAATTTCGTTTGGGTAGCGAACAAAACCAATTTGTCGTCCCACGTGTAAACTGCTTGCAGATCACGGATACGACGTACGAAACTCTCCGCCGTCCACTGACGCATGACCGGATCAAACTCAGGCAACATCTCTGCTATGTCCCGAACGGAAAAACCTATCCTTGCATGTCGTTCGCTTTCTTCCAAAAAGCCGCGTTCGCGTTCAAGGAGGGTACGCTCTCGGTCTAACAGATCACGCTCACGACGTAACATTTCACGCTCTGAATTGATCTCATCCTGGGGGTTCACTTCACGACAGGTTTGCTCATTTGGCGTTGTATTCGATGGGTCATCAAGAGTTGCTGCTCGCAAGGGGGTGCTTTCTGCATCTGGCTGTTCCCCCAGTCGTCGTATCAGTTCCTCTTTATTTCCCGACGTCGGTAATCCACGACCACGCAATAAGTCTTGTAACTGCGTTTTAGTATACTTCGCAAACATATCTAACAAACTAGTTCACGGTTTTCACACACTACAAGGCACTTCACTTTAGTTTTTGTGTATGAATAATCCCACTTCTGAGCTGTCAGGACTCAAGTAAAAAAAACAATTCGTCTCACTAAGGAAAAGTTTTATTCATTCAAATTTATACTAATACTCATATAACTTCGCGTCATTCGGATTCACGTCCACACTCGACCACGCTCTAATCTCGTCTCCCTCATCGTCTTCTCTGCCGAGAGCTCAGTCCAAGCTGCCTTCGATCGGTGTTACCGTGACACGAAGAACAATCGCATCAAATGACACACCTTGGATAATTTACAAAATTATCGCAGAACAATCACATCAAATTATTTACCTTCGGAAATTTTCAAAACTATCGCAAAAAAATCACATCAATTGATATACTTTCGGAAATTTTCAAAATTATCGCAAAACAATCACATCAAATGATATACCTTCGGAAATTTTCACAATTATCGCAGAACAATCACATCAAACGAGGACCCTTCGCAAATTTTCAAAACTATCGAAGATCAATCACATCAACTGATAAACTTTCGGAAATTTTCAAAACTATCGCAGAACAATCACATCAAATGATAAACCTTCGAAAATTAACAAAATTAGCGCAGAACAATCACATCAAATGATACACCTTCGGAAATTTTCAAAACTATATCAGAACAATCACATTAAATTATACACCTTCGGAAATTTACAAAAATATCGCAGAACAATCACATCAAATCATATACCTTCGGAAATTTTCAAAATTATCGCAGAACAAAAACATCAAATGACATACCTTCGGAAATTTTAAAAATTATTACAGAACAATCACGTCAAACGATAAACCTTCGGAAATTTTCAAAATAATCGCAGAACAAACACATCAAATGATATACCTTTGGAAATTTTCAAAAGTATCGCAGAACAATCACAGCAAATGATAAACCTTAGAAAATTTTCAAAATTTTCGCAGAATAATCACATCAAATGATATACCTTCGGAAATTTTCAAAATTATCGCAGAACAATCACATCAAATGATTTACCTTCGGAAATTTTCAAAACTATCGCAGAACAATCACATCAAATGATACACCTTCGAAAATTTACAAACATATCGCAGAACAATCACATCAAATGATATACCTTCGGAAATTTTCAAAATTATCGAAGAACAATCACATCAAATGATATGCCTTCAGAAATTTTCAAAACTATCGCAGAACAATAACATCTAATGAAATACCTTCGAAAATTTACAAAATTATCGCAGAACAATCACAACAAATGATATACTTTCGGAAATTTTTAAAAATTTTTCAGAACAATCACATCAAATGATAAACCTTAGGAAATTTTCAAAATTATCGCAGAACAATCACATCTAATGATATACCTTCGAAAATTTACAAAATTATCGCAGAACAATCATATCAAATGACTGTTTAATTATTGTGTTTAACTTCGGAAATTTTCAAAACTATCGCAGAACAACCAAATAAAATGACATATCTTCGGAAATGTTCAAAATTATTGCAGATCAATCACATCAAATGATATGCCTTCGGAAAATTTCAAAACTATCGCAGAACAATCACATCTAATAATATACCTTCGAAAATTTACAAAATTATCATTATATATATATATATATATATATATATATATATATATATATATATATATATATATATATATATATATAGATATATATATATATATATATATATATATATATATATATATATATATATATATATATATATATATATATATATATATATATATATATATATATATATATATATATATATATATATATATATATATGTATATATATATATAATGATTATAATCATATCAAATGACTCTTTAAATTTTGTGTATACCTTCGGAAATTTTCAAAATTATCGCAGAACAACCAAATCAAATCACATATCTTCGGTAACTTTCAAAATTATTGCAGAACAATCACATCAAATGATATGCCTTCGGAAATTTTCAAAACTATCGCAGAACAATCACATCTAATAATATACCTTCGAAAATTTACAAAATTATCATAGAACCATCACTACAAATGAAATACTTTCGGAAATTGTAAAAATTTTCGCTGAACAATCACATCAAATGATATACCTTCGGAAAATTTCCAAATTCACAGAACAATCACATCATATGATAAACCTTCGGAAATTTTCAAAATTATCGCAGAACAATCACATCAAATGATATATATTCGGAAATTTTCAAAATTATCGCAGAACAATCACATCCAATGATATACCTTCGGAAATTTACAAAATTATCGCAGAACAATCACAACAAATGATATACTTTTGGAAATTTTTAAACTTTTCGTAGAACAATTACATCAAATGATATACCTTCGGAAATTTTCAAAATTATTCCAGAAAAATCACATCAAATGATATACCTTCGGAAATTTTCAAAAGGTTTGCAGAACAATCACATCAAATGATAAACCTTTGAATATTTTCAAAATTATCGCAGAACAATCGCATCAAATTATATACCTTCGGAAATTTTCAAAATTATCGAAGAACAATCACATCAAATGATATGCCTTCAGAAATTTTCAAAACTATCGCAGAACAATAACGTCTAATGAAATACCTTCGAAAATTTACAAAATTATCGCAGAACAATCACAACAAATGATATGCTTTCGGAAATTTTTAAAAATTTTTCAGAACAATCACATCAAATGATAAACCTTAGGAAATTTTCAAAATTATCGCAGAACAATCACATCTAATGATATACCTTCGAAAATTTACAAAATTATCGCAGAACAATCATATCAAATGACTGTTTAATTATTGTGTTTAACTTCGGAAATTTTCAAAACTATCGCAGAAC
Source organism: Nemotelus pantherinus (assembly GCA_963978885.1). Taxonomy (NCBI): domain Eukaryota; kingdom Metazoa; phylum Arthropoda; class Insecta; order Diptera; family Stratiomyidae; genus Nemotelus; species Nemotelus pantherinus. Next base: position 175,307 of record CAXBUK010000010.1, on the reverse strand, counting down.
AACCAAATAAAATGACATATCTTCGGAAATGTTCAAAATTATTGCAGATCAATCACATCAAATGATATGCCTTCGGAAAATTTCAAAACTATCGCAGAACAATCACATCTAATAATATACCTTCGAAAATTTACAAAATTATCATTGTATATATAAATATATATATATATATATATATATATATATATATATATATATATATATATATATATATATATATATATATATATATATATATATATATATATAGATATATATATATATATATATATATATATATATATATATATATATATATATATATATATATATATATATATATATATATATATATAATGATTATAATCATATCAAATGACTCTTTAAATTTTGTGTATACCTTCGGAAATTTTCAAAAGTATCGCAGAACAACCAAATCAAATCACATATCTTCGGAAATTTTCAAAATTATTGCAGAACAATCACATCAAATGATATGCCTTCGGAAATTTTCAAAACTATCGCAGAACAATCACATCTAATAATATACCTTCGAAAATTTACAAAATTATCATAGAACCATCACTACAAATGAAATACTTTCGGAAATTGTAAAAATTTTCGCTGAACAATCACATCAAATGATATACCTTCGGAAAATTTCAAAATTCACAGAACAATCACATCATATGATAAACCTTCGGAAATTTTCAAAATTATCGCAGAACAATCACATCAAATGATATATATTCGGAAATTTTCAAAATTATCGCAGAACAATCACATCCAATGATATTCCTTCGGAAATTTACAAAATTATCGCAGAACAATCACAACAAATGATATACTTTTGGAAATTTTTAAACTTTTCGTAGAACAATTACATCAAACGATATACCTTCGGAAATTTTCAAAATTATTCCAGAAAAATCACATCAAATGATGTACCTTCGGAAATTTTCAAAAGGTTTGCAGAACAATCACATCAAATGATAAACCTTTGAATATTTTCAAAATTATCGCAGAACAATCGCATCAAATTATATACCTTCGGAAATTTTCAAAATTACCGCAGAACAATCACATCAATTGATATACCTTCGGAAATTTTCAAAAGGTTCGCAGAACAATCACATCAAATGATAAACCTTTGAATATTTTCAAAATTATCGCAGAACAATCGCATCAAATTATATACCTTCGGAAATTTTCAAAATTATCGCAGAATAATCACTTCAAATCATACACTTTCTTAAATTTTCAAAATTATCGCAGATAGATCACGTCAAACGAGGACCCTTCGCAAATATTCAAAACTATCGAACATCAATCGCATCAACTGATTAACTTTCGGAAATTTTCAAAATTATCGCAGAACTATCACATCAAATGATATACCTTTTGAAATTTTCAAAATTATCGCAGAGCAATGACTTCAAATCATACACCTTCTTGAATTTTCAAAATTATCGCAGAATAATCAAATCAAATAACATATCTTCGGAAATTTTCAAAATGATTGCAGAACAATCACATCCAAGGATATACTATCGGAAATTTTCAAAATTATTGCAGAACAATCACTTCAAATCATATAACTTCTTAAATTTTCAAAATTATTGCAGATAGATAACAACAAATTATATACACTTGGAAATTTTCAAAATTCTCGCAGCATAATCACATCAAATGATATACCTTCGGAAATTTTCATAATTTTCGCAAAACAATCACATCAAACGACATACCTTCGGAAAATTTCAAAATTATCGCAGAATAACACATCAAATAATATACCTTCGGAAATTTTCAAATTATCGCAGAACAATGACTTCAAATCAAACACCTTCTTGAATTTTCAAAAATATCGCAGAAGAATCACTTCAAATGATATACCTTCGAAAATTTAAAAAATTATCGCACAACAATCTTATTTAATGATACACCTTCGGAAATTTTCACAATAATCGCAGAACAATCACATCAAATGATAAAATTTCGGAAATTTTCAAACCTATCGAAGAACAATCGCATCAAATGACACACCTTGGATAATTTACAAAATTATCGCAGAACAATCACATCAAATGATTTACCTTCGGAAATTTTCAAAACAATCGCAGAAACATCACATCAATTGATATACCTTCGGAAATTTTCAAAATTATCGCAAAACCATCACATCCAATGATATACCTTCGGAAATTTTCACAATTATCGCAGAACAATCACATCAAACGAGGACCCTTCGCAAATTTTCAAAACTATCGAAGATCAATCACATCAACTGATAAACTTTCGGAAATTTTCAAAGCTATCGCAGAACAATCACATCAAATGATAAACCTTCGAAAATTAACAAAATTAGCGCAGAACAATCACATCAAATGATACACCTTCGGAAATTTTCAAAACTATCTCAGAACAATCACATTAAATTATACACCTTCGGAAATTTACAAAAATATCGCAGAACAATCACATCAAATCATATAACTTCGGAAATTTTCAAAATTATCGCAGAACAAAAACATCAAATGACATACCTTCGGAAATTTTAAAAATTATTGCAGAACAATCACGTCAAACGATAAACCTTCGGAAATTTTCAAAATAATCGCAGAACAAACACATCAAATGATATACCTTTGGAAATTTTCAAAAGTATCGCAGAACAATCACAGCAAATGATATACCTTCGGAAATTTTCAAAGATATCGAAGAACAATCACATCAAATGATATGCCTTCAGAAATTTTCAAAACTATCGCGGAACAATAACATCTAATGAAATACCTTCGAAAATTTACAAAATTATCGCAGAACAATCATATCAAATGACTGTTTAATTATTGTGTTAAACTTAGGAAATTTTCAAAATTATCGCAACCAAATATAATGACATATCTTCGGAAATGTTCAAAATTATTGCAGATCAATCACATCAAATGATATGCCTTCGGAAAATTTCAAAACTATCGCAGAACAATCACATCTAATAATATACCTTCGAAAATTTACAAAATTATCATTATATATATATATATATATATATATATATATATATATATATATATATATATATATATATATATATATATATATATATATATATATATATATATATATATATATATATATATATATATATATATATATATATGTATATATATACACTGCGTTTCATATTTATAACCCACCTAAAAATTTTCAATTATTTTCATGTAAAATAGTTGTTCAACACAAATCTAATACTGATAAGAATGAGAAACTGTGGGCAATTATTTTTCTGAGAATGACTTCTCATTGGCGTTATTTATTACTGCATTTCTTGGAAATTCGTCATTTTTGTGCGTTTCATATTTATAACCCACTTGGTAATTAGCAGAATTACTAGTCGAGTTATTCAATACTTTCAACAGTTGTTCACAAGTGTGTGTGGTAATAAGTTTATCATTTCAAATGCCTCGAGGTACGTCATTACATGAAGTTGAAATGGGTGAAATCTTGGCGTACAAAGAAGTTGGTTTGAACATCAGTGAAATTTCAAAAAAAGTTGCACGCAGTCGCCGTGTTATTAACAACTTTTTAAAAAAACCTGAATTATATGGGAAAACAAAGCGAACGAGAAGAGAAAGGAAACTTTCTCCGCGGGAGGAGAAGAAGATTATACGTTCAGCCAGTAATTCAACAATAAGCTGTAATAAAATGGCAACTCTTGTACAAACAAAGGTGTCAAAAACAACGATTTGGAGAACGCTACAACGTGATAATAAGATCAAAAGAGCTAAAATGAAGAGTTCTCCACGACTATTAGATCGCCATAAGAAAGCTCGGTTAGAATTCACAGAAAAAAATATGGCTACAAATTGGTCATCTGTAATAAATACTGGTTTTTTTATTCCCCCTCTGTTTAATTCCAAAAATTTTATTTCCAGGTTATTTTTTCGGATGAAAAAATGGAATTAAGATGAGCCTGATGGATTAAATTCTTACTGGCGCGATTTGAGAAAGGAACTCCGGTATTTCTCGAAGCGGAATTTTGGTGGCGGTTCGATGCTGTTGTGGGGTGCATTTTCTGCATCCGGATGCTTGGACGTAAAATTTACTTCATCGCGTATGGGGAATAGAAACTACATACAAGTACTTGAGGGCAGTTTACTGTCATTCCTGGCAGCACAGTCTGGAAAAAACTGGACTTTCCAGCAGGATAATGCCAAGATTCATACCAGTCTTGAAATAATGAGATAGATGGAAACAAACTCCATTAAGGTAATGGATTGGCCAGCGTGTTCGCCTGACCTGAACCCCATTGAAAACATTTGGGGGATTCTTGTCAAACGGGTATATGCTGAAAATCGGCAATATGAATCACTGGCGGAATTGAAAGCGGCGATTCTTGACGAATGGCGGAAAATCGAACCTGCATTATTAGAAAAATTGATCAATTCCATGAAAAAACGGATTTTCGATTTGATAAAATCATAAGGAGATTCTATTAATTACTAAGCTTTTGTTAATTTTGAAATTGATTTTAATAAACATTTTATTTTGTTGGAAACTTTATCTGGGTTATAAATATGAAACGCCAAAAAATACCGAATTTTCCAGGACTGCAGTAAAAAATAGCCCTAACGGGAAATGACTCTCAGAAATGTAATTCTACACAGATTCTCAATCAGTTTACCATAAAGTTTGGAGTGAACAATTATTTCAGTCCAAAATAATTGAAAATTGTCAGGTGGGTTATAAATATGAAACGGAGTGTATAATGATTATAATCATATCAAATGACTCTTTAAATTTTGTGTATACCTTCGGAAATTTTCAAAATTATCGCAGAACAACCAAATCAAATCACATATCTTCGGAAATTTTCAAAATTATCGCAGAACAATCACATCAAATGATATGCCTTCGGAAATTTTCAAAACTATCGCAGAACAATCACATCTAATAATATACCTTCGAAAATTTACAAAATTATCATAGAACCATCACTACAAATGAAATACTTTCGGAAATTGTAAAAATTTTCGCTGAACAATCACATCAAATGTTCTTCCTTCGGAAAATTTCAAAATTCACAGAACAATCACATCATATGATAAACCTTCGGAAATTTTCAAAATTATTGCAGAACAATCACATCAAATGATATACCTTCGGAAATTTTCAAAGATATCGAAGAACAATCACATCAAATGATATGCCTTCAGAAATTTTCAAAACTATCGCAGAACAATAACATCTAATGAAATACCTTCGAAAATTTACAAAATTATCGCAGAGCAATCATATCAAATGACTGTTTAATTATTGTGTTAAACTTCGGAAATTTTCAAAATTATCGCAACCAAATATAATGACATATCTTCGGAAATGTTCAAAATTATTGCAGATTAATCACATCAAATGATATGCCTTCGGAAAATTTCAAAAGTATCGCAGAACAATCATAAAAATGATAACGCTTCTGAAATTTTCAAAACTGTCGCAGAGCAATAACATCAAATGATAAACCTTGGTAAATTTTCAACATTTTCGCAGAACAATCACATCAAATGATATTCCTTCGGAAATTTTCAAAATTATCGCAGAACAATCACATCAAATGCTAAACCTTTGTAAATTTTCAAAATTATCGCAGAACAATCGCATCAAATGATATACTCTCGGAAATTTTCAAAATTATCGCAGAACAATCACATCAAATGATAAACCTTTTGAAATTTTCAAAACTATCGCAGAACAATAACATCAAAAGATACATCTTCGAAAATTTACTAAAATATCGCCGAACAATCACATCAAATGATATACCTTCAGAAATTTTCAAAATTTTCGCAAAACCATCACATCAAACGATTTACCTTCGGAAAATTTCAAAATTATCGCAGAACTATCACATCAAATGATATACCTTTTGAAATTTTCATAATTTTCGCAGAACAATGACTTCAAATAATACACCTTCTTGAATTTTCAATATTATCGCAGAAGAATCACGTCAAATGATTTACCTTCGAAAATTTTTAAAATTATCGCAGAACAGTCACATTAAATGATATACCTTCGAAAATTTTCACAATAATCGCAGAACAATCACATCCAATGATTTAACTTCGGAAATTTTCAAAACTATCGCAGAAATATCTTATCAAATGACACACCTTGGATAATTTACAAAATTTTCGCAGAACAATCACATCAAATGATATACCTTCGGAAATTTTCAAAACTATCGCAGAAATATCACATCAAATGATAAACCTTCGGAAATTTTCACAGTTATCGAAAAACAATCACATCAAATGATATACCTTCGGAAATTTTCAAAATTATCGCAGAACAATCACATCATATGAGGACCCTTCGCAAATTTTCAAAACTATCGAAGAACAATCACATCAACTGATAAACTTTCGGAAATTTTCAAAACTAACGCAGAACAATCACATCAAATGATAAACCTTCGAAAAATAACAAAATTATCGCAGAACAATCACATTATTTGATATACCTTCGGAAATTTTCACAATTATCGCAGAACATTCACATTAAATGATAAACCTTTGAAAATTTTCAAAATTATCGCAGGACCATCACATCACATGATATATCTTCGGAAATTTTCAAAATTATCGCAGAACAATCACATCAAAGGATATACCTTCGGAAATATTCAAAATTACCTTAGAACAATCACATCAAATCATACACCTTCTGGAATTTTCACAATTATCGCAGAATAATCACATCAAATGATAAACCTTTGAAAATTTTCAATATTATCGCAGAACAATCGCATCAAATGATATATCTTCGGAAATTTTAAAATTTTCGCAGAACAATCACATCAAGTGATATACCTTCGGAAATTTTCAAAACTATCTCAGAACAATCACATTAAATTATACACCTTCGGAAATTTACAAAAATATCGCAGAACAATCACATCAAATCATATACCTTCGGAAATTTTCAAAATTATCGCAGAACAAAAACATCAAATGACAACCCTTCGGAAATTTTAAAAATTATTGCAGAACAATCACGTCAAACGATAAACCTTCGGAAATTTTCAAAATAATCGCAGAACAAACACATCAAATGATATACCTTTGGAAATTTTCAAAACTATCGCAGAACAATGACATCAAATGATATATCTTCGGAAATTTTCAAAATTTTTGGCAGAAATATCACATAAAATGACATACCATCGAAAATTTACAAAAATATCGCAGAACAATCACATTTAATGATATACCTTCGGAAATTTTCAAAATTGTCGCAGAACAATCACATCAAATGACACTTTCGGAAATTTTCAAAATTATTCCAGAAAAATCACATCAAATGATATACCTTCGGAAATTTTAAAAATTCTCGCAGAACAATCACATCAAATGATATACCTTCGGAAATTTTCAAAATTATCGCAGATCAATCACATCAAATGATATAACTTCGCAAATTTTCAAAAGTATCGCAGAACAATCACATCAAATTATATACCTTCGGAAATTTTCAAAAGGTTCGCAGAACAATCACATCAAATGATATACCTTCGGAAATTTTCAAAAGGTTCGCAGAACAATCACATCAAATGATAAACCTTTGAACATTTTCAAAATTATCGCAGAACAATCGCATCAAATGATATACCTTCGGAAATTTTCAAAATTATCGCAAAACAATCACATCAAATGATAAACCTTCGGAAATTTTCAAAACTATCGTAGAACAATCACATCAAATGATACACCTTCGAAAATTTAAAAAAATTTCGCAGAACAATCACATCAAATGATATACCTTCGTAAATTTTCAAAACTATCGCAGAACCATCACATCAAATGATATATCTTCGGAAATTTTCAAAATTTTCGCAGAAATATCACATAAAATGACATACCATCGAAAATTTACAAAAATATCGCAGAACAATCACATCTAATGATATACCTTCGGAAACTTTCAAAATTATCGCAGAACAATCACATCAAATGACACTTTCGGAAATTTTCAAAATTATTCCAGAAAAATCACATAAAATGACATACCATCGAAAATTTACAAAAATATCGCAGAACAATCACATCTAATGATATACCTTCGGAAACTTTCAAAATTATCGAAGAACAATCACATCAAATGATAAACCTTCGGAAATTTTCAAAATTATCGCAGAACAAGAAAATTAAATGACATATCTTCGGAAATTATCAAAATTATCGCAGATCAATCACATGAAATGATTTGCCTTCGGAAAATTTCAAAACTATCGCAGAACAATCACATCTTATAATAAACCTTCGAAAATTTACAAAATTATCATTATATATATATGTGGATACATAAACACCTACACTTATCTCACTTACATTCCACAACTCACCACACTACTTGACATCATACACACCACATCAAAATTCACACATCAAGTAGGCTAAGTTTAAAAATGATTAAGGAAATAATAATAAAAAGATGTCAATGAAAGTTTAGGGAGAAATGTTGTTGTTCTTGCTTGTTGAGAATTGTTACTGAGAAAAATATTTAATATTGAGTTATTAATTATAACAATTTAAACTGATTAATGTTTCATAAATAAAAAGTTTATATGATTTAAACTGATTAATGTTCCACAAATAAATGAAGTCTTTTAATCATTTATTATAGGCAATATAACTAAAATTGGTGACCCCGTATTGAACACCGACGGCAGTGCTCCTCATTAGCATTTTCGCCACATCGAACGCTCACACGAGACCCGACAACCGTCGTCTCGGCAGCCATTCCGGAGCGCTACAGGAATATACATCATCATCAACATCAACATCAACAGCAGACGCAAGCAAACCCAAAACAGATTCTGTTATCGGTTCAACAACACCAGTATCGCGACGAGCAGACAACCCGACCACACAAAAGACGCACAGCACCGCCGCACCAACAATCAACAACAACAAATCTGGATGGTAAAGAAAAAAGCTATCATTTCAAAAAGAAATCGAAACCGCAGTAGCAACAGCGACAAATTGGACGATTTTTCTTATAATAAAGGTAATTCAAATCTTTCTTGCTCTCGCCGTTACCTTTGACAAGCGATTTGGCACTCCCGCTTGGCTTGAAGTACTTTTCCAATCCATTGGGCGGAGGCTTTTCACAAAACATTCTCAAAGCATCCAGTAAACTTTTGAGTGTTCGATTGCAAACTGCTGCACTGCTGTATAGCTGTAGATTTTAAAGCAGCTGTCGGCGGATCGCCGAATTTCCAACTAAAGTGTTCCGCAAGCATCGCTTCACCAGCCAGACTGAGGCAATAAATCGATGTACTATTTCGTCGTTTTAAAAATTGGAACCCAGGTCTTCACACAAAATTTAATCGCCGTCAAATTTTTTGCATTGTTGTTGCGATAATACTCGAAGAAATTATTTCAATTATTGAAATATTCTCAATATAGAGCGTGTGTTGCTGCGTTACTATTGTCTTTTAAATATTTTTACCGAATTTTCTGTGTAATATTATTATAATCATAATTACGAACTACACTTTTGGATTTGCATATATTGTTATAATTGTAATTACACAATATTCTTATTTATAATTACACATTTCACTTCTCTATATATGCAATATTTACAAAAGTTTCAGCCACCCTATTCTTCTGCCGCGTTCCGTTTCCGTTCCGTCGCGTATCTCGTAGACAATGTCGTTAGACAATGAGGATGCGGTTCCCTCAGGCGCGTCATTCGGTGCTGAAGTTTTCGCGACATCCGTCAAACCACCCGTTTTTTGGCAAGAAGAGCCAGCTTTGTGGTTCTCCCAACTGGAGAGCCAGTTCGCAAAAGCTGGTATTAAGAGCTCGGAGACCAAATACCACTACGTGATCTCCTCGCTGGGTTCGGCGGAGCTGAAGGTGGTCAGGGACGTGGTTGTGAGCCCGGATCCTGATTCGCCTTACGAGGTCCTCAAGAGGGCGCTTGTATCGCGGCTTTCAGCCAGCGATTCTGTGAATCTCAAGCACCTCTTGGGGAACCTCTCGTTAGGTGACAGACAGCCTTCCCAGCTGCTTCGGGATATGAAGCAGTTGGGAGGTGCTAAGGTCGGAGACGACCTGTTGAGGACCCTCTGGCTGCAGCGGCTTCCGGAACAGACGCAAGCCATTTTAGCCTGCTCTCCGGAAGCCAGCCTCAACAAGTTGGCGGAAACAGCCGACAAAATTGCTGAGGTATTCGTTCACCCACAAATAAATTCAGTCGCTGTTTCCCACCCGCAGTCAGAGGTGGCCCAATTAACGAAACAGGTCGCTGCGCTGACGAAACTCGTACATCAACAACTAAGATCGCGTTCGAGGTCCCAAGGAAGATCTCGCTCGCAGCCGCGTCGCCGAAGCCAGTCACGAGGGACTGGTGTTTGTTGGTACCACAACAAATATGGCCCAAACGCTATTAAATGCGTCTCTCCATGCGCCTTCAAGGCTGGTTCATCAGAACCAAAAAACTAAGTCGCTGTTCTCTTCAGACGGTAAGAAAACGCGACTTGTCACCTAGCCGTCGTCTAATTCTTCATGACAACTTGTCTAAACGACACTACTTGATTGACACAGGCGCAGATATTTCGGTGCTTCCAGCACCTACTACTGGAAAACTTCCACCTTCTGGTATGCGACTTGCCGCGGCAAACCAGTCGACCATCAATACCTATGGACGAAAGGTAATCAAACTAGACCTGGGACTCCGTCGTGAGTTTTCATGGGATTTTATCATTGCCGATGTCTCTAGACCCATTTTAGGCGCAGACTTTCTCTGCCACTATGGGCTAGTCGTCGACTTGGCAAATGCTATCCTTGTGGATCCTCTTACTTCGCTTTCATCGAAAGGCACATTCACATCATACAAGTGTCCAAAACTAAGTGTTTTGATTGAGAAAACCTCTGATCCACGGATGCATGCCCTTCTCACCAAATACCATGCCATCACGGTCAACACAGGGTTCTCACAACCCTGTAAACATAAGGTGACACACCACATTTTGACCACAGGCCCTCCGATAGTATCGAGACCACGTCGACTTGCACCAGATAAGCTCGCGGCGGCTAAGAAGGAATTCGATTTCCTGCTACAGCAGGGAATTTGCCGCCCCTCAAACAGCAGCTGGTCTTCTCCGCTACACATGGTACGCAAGAGTAATGGGGAATGGCGTCCTTGCGGCGATTACAGACGCCTTAACGCCATAACCGTCCCGGATAGATATCCGATCCCCATTATTCAAGACTTCTGTCATGAATTACATGGCAAAAATATCTTTTCCACCATAGACCTGACTAAGGCCTACCATCAAATCCCAGTCAAGCCGAACGATATTCCAAAGACCGCCATCTGCACACCTTTCGGACTCTTTGAGTTCACCCGAATGACTTTCGGACTTTGCAACGCGGCACAATCGTTCCAACGCTTCATACATGAAGTCCTACACGGATTAAAATTCTGTTTTATCTACCTCGACGACATTTTGGTAGCTTCGACTTCCGAAGAAGAGCATCTTGTTCACTTAGAACAAATTTTCAAAAGATTAGCGGACCATGGTCTTATTATCAACATGGAGAAATGCCATTTCCTTCGACCTTCAATCAAATTCTTAGGTCATGAGGTTTCGCCGAAAGGCATTAAGCCCTCCCCAGATCGGGTTGAGGCTATATCAACAGCTAAACTCCCCAAGACGGTTAAAGACCTAAGAAGATTTTTGGGGATGGTCAACTTTTATCGTCGCTTTCTTCCTCACACAGCTGAGATGCAGCAACCACTCAACGCCTATCTTTGTGGCTCTAAGAAAGATGGTGCTAAGACAATCGACTGGTCAATGCAAGCTAGCAAAGCTTTTGACCAAGTCAAGACTGGTTTAACAGAAGCCACTCTATTGTCCTTTCCGGACTCAAACGCCGAGCTTGGTCTATTCGTAGACGCTTCGGATTCTGCCATCGGGGCTGCTCTGCAGCAAAAATGTCAAGGCTCTTGGCAACCCCTTGGTTTTTACTCGGCCAAATTAAGCGACGCACAAAGAAAGTATAGTGCATACGACCGCGAACTCTTAGCGGCTTATCAGGGCATTCGTTATTTCCGATACTTTTTGGAAGCCCAAAGGTTCACTCTATACACTGACCACAAACCACTGACTTTTGCTTTTAAACAAAAGCCAGAAAAGGCCACACCTCGTCAACTTAGACATCTAAGTTATATAAGTGAGTTCACTTCTGACATTCGGCATGTCTCTGGTTGCAACAACGTTGTTGCTGACTCACTCTCTCGTCTAGAAGAAATCATTCTTCCCAGTACTCTCGACTTTGCCGCAATTGCCTCGTCCCAAGCATCGGATGCAGAGTTTCAGAAGATTCTCAAGGACTCTAAATTTCTTTTAAAAAAACAACCAATATTTGGCACCAACGTCGACATTTTTTGTGAAGTGTCTGGCCCAACCATACGACCTTATATTTCTCACACGTTCAGGAAACAGGTGTTCAACTCAGAACATAATATTGCTCACCCTGGTATTCGTGCTACAAGAAAGCACATTGCAACTAAATTCTTCTGGCCTTCGATGAACAAGGACATTGCCACTTGGGCCCGAGAATGTCTATCTTGTCAAAAATGCAAGATAACCAGACATGTGAGCAAACCTGTATCGACCTTTCCTACGGTCTCCGAACGTTTTAAGGTCATTCACATCGACATAGTTGGTCCCCTAACACACTCGCAGGGATACACTTACTGTCTCACCATAATCGACCGTTTCACACGTTGGCCTGAAGCAATTCCTTTAGCCAGCATTACTGCCAATGACTGTGCTACTGCTTTACTAAGCACCTGGATTGCTAGATTTGGAGTTCCCCAATACATTGTCACCGACCAGGGCAGACAATTCGAGTCAGCGCTCCATGCTGAGCTTGGTCGACTCTTGGGCTTCGAACGCAATCGTACCACAGCGTACCACCCTCAGGCCAACGGTTTCTTAGAAAGATGGCATCGTACTCTTAAATCGGCTATCATGGCTCACAACGATGTTTCTTGGACTAGAACACTTCCCCTAATTCTTCTTGGATTACGATCTCTAATCCGAGAAGAATTCACAGCATCACCGGCACAACTCCTGTACGGAGAAAACCTGCGTCTTCCTAGTGATTTTCTTCAAGAAAATCCTAGGAAGATTAGCCAATCAGACTTTGCCACAGAACTAACGGCTACAATGGCAAAACTTCGACCGGTTGATGCTAAACATCACACAACTCCGAAGATATTCATCTTCAAGCAACTCGACTCTTGCTCCCATGTCTTCGTCAGAGTCGATTCTGTTCGTCCACCACTCATTCCACCGTATGACGGTCCTTTCAAAGTCCTAGCCAGACATATTAACTATTACACTCTGGAAATCAGAAACAAATCCGTCAATGTTTCCATTAACAGGCTCAAGCCTTGTTACTCGTCATCCTCTACGGAACCTGTTGACAATTCTTCCAGTAACCAGCAAGCATCAGCAACCTCGACTGCACCATTACTGCCTCCAGCTCCCGAAAAGAGACCAGCGAGGAAAGTTACATTCGCTCCGTACGTCTCTCTAGCTGGGCGAACCACAAAGGTGCCACTCTCCTACGCCGCGCGATAACGCGTAAAACGCTGGCAGGGGAGTATTGTGGATACATAAACACCTACACTTATCTCACTTACATTCCACAACTCACCACACTACTTGACATCATACACACCACATCAAAATTCACACATCAAGTAGGCTAAGTTTAAAAATGATTAAGGAAATAATAATAAAAAGATGTCAATGAAAGTTTAGGGAGAAATGTTGTTGTTCTTGCTTGTTGAGAATTGTTACTGAGAAAAATATTTAATATTGAGTTATTAATTATAACAATTTAAACTGATTATTGTTTCATAAATAAAAAGTTTATATGATTTAAACTGATTAATGTTCCACAAATAAATGAAGTCTTTTAATCATTTATTATAGGCAATATAACTAAATATATATATATATATATATATATATATATATATATATATATATATATATATATATATATATATAAATATTTATATATATATATATATATATATATATATATATATAAATATATATATATATATATATATATATATATATATATATATATATATATATATATATATATATATATATATATAATGATAATTATCATATCAAATGACTCTTTAAATTTTGTGTATACCTTCGGGAATTTTCAAAATTATCGCAGAACAACCAAATCAAATGACATATCTTTGGAAATTTTCAAAATTATCGCAGAACAATCACATCAAATGATATGCCTTCGGAAATTTCAAAAAAATCGCAGAACAATCACATCTAATAATAAACCTTATAAAATTTCAAAAATTAACATAGAACAATCACAACAAATGATATACTTTCGAAAATTTTAAAAATTTTCGCAGAACAATCACTTCAAATGATATACCTTCGGAAATTTTCAAAATTATCGCACAATAATCACATAAATTGATATGCCTTCGGAAATTTTCAAAACTATCGAAGAACAATAACATGAAATGATATACTTTCGAAAATAAACAAAATTATCGCAGAACAATCACAACAAATTATATACTTTCGGAAATTTTTAAATTTTTCGCAGAAAAATCACATCAAATGATATACCTTCAGAAAATTTCAAAATTATCGCAGAACAATCACATCAAATGATAAACCTTCGAAAATTTTCAAAATTATCGCAGAACAATCACATCAAATGATATACCTTCGGAAATTTTCAAAATTATCGCAGAACAATCACATCTAATGATATACCTTCGGAACATTACAAAGTTACCGCAGAACGATCACAACAAATGATATACTTTTGGAAATTTTTAAACTTTTCGCAGAACAAATACATCAAATGATATACCTTCGGAAATTTTCAAAATTATCAAATGATAAACCTTCGGAAATTTTAAAATCTATCGCAGATCAATCACAAAAAATGAAAACCCTTCGGAAAATTTCAAAACTATCGCAGAACAATCATTAAAATGATAACGCTTCGGAAATTTTCAAAACTATCGCAGAACAATAACATCGAATGATATACTTTCGGAAATTTTCAAAATTATCGCAGAATAATCACATCAAATGATATACCTTCGGAAATTTTCAAAATTATCGCAGAACAATCACATCAAATGCTAAACCTTTGTAAATTTTCAAAATTATCGCAGAACAATCGCATCAAATGATAATCTCGGAAATTTTCAAAATTATCGCAGAACAATCACATCAAATGATAAACCTTTTGAAATTTTCAAATCTATCGCAGAACAATAACATCAAAAGATACATCTTCGAAAATTTACTAAAATATCGCCGAACAATCACATCAAATGATATACCTTCGGAAATTTTCAAAATTTTCGCAAAACCATCACATCGAACGATATACCTTCGGAAAATTTCAAAATTATCGCAGAACTATCACATCAAATGATATAACTTTTGAAATTTTCAAAATTATCGCACAACAATCACTTCAAATCATACACCTTCTTGAATTTTCAAAATTATCGCAGAACAGTCACATTAAATGATATACCTTCGAAATGTTTTAACAATAATCGCAGAACAATCACATCCAACGATTTAACTTCGGAAATTTTCAAAACTATCGCAGAACAATCACATCAAATGACACACCTTGGATAACTTACAAAATTTTCGCAGAACAATCACATCAAATGATAAACCTTCGGAAATTTTAAAAACTATCGCAGAAATATCACATCAAATGATAAACCTTCGGAAATTTTCACAATTTTCGAAGAACAATCACATCAACTGATAAACTTTCGGAAATTTTCAAAACTAACGCAGAACAATCACATCAAATGATAAACCTTCGAAAAATAACAAAATTATCGCAGAACAATCACATTATTTGATATACCTTCTGAAATTTTCACAATTATCGCAGAACATTCACATTAAATGATAAACCTTTGAAAATTTTCAAAATTATCGCAAGACCATCACATCACATGATATATCTTTAGAATTTTTCAAAATTATCGCAGAACAATCACATTAAAGGATATACCTTCGGAAATATTCAAAATTACCTTAGAACAATCACTTCAAATCATACACCTTCTCGAATTTTCACAATTATCGCAGAACAATCATATCAAATGATAAACCTTTGAAAATTTTCAATATTATCGCAGAACAATCGCATCAAATGATATATCTTCGGAAATTTTAAAATTTTCGCAGAACAATCACATCAAATGATAAACCTTCGGAAATTTTCAAAACTATCGCAGAACAATCACATCAAATTATACACCTTCGAAAATTTACAAAAATATCGCAGAACAATCACATTAAATGATATTACCT
Organism: Nemotelus pantherinus; assembly: GCA_963978885.1. NCBI lineage: Eukaryota > Metazoa > Arthropoda > Insecta > Diptera > Stratiomyidae > Nemotelus > Nemotelus pantherinus. Next base: position 158,884 of record CAXBUK010000010.1, on the reverse strand, counting down.
TCGGATATTTTCAAAATTATCGCAGAACAATCACATCAAATGACAAACCTTCGGAAATTTTCAATATTATTGCAGAAAAATCACATCAAATGATATGCCTTCGGAAATTTTCAAAATCATCGCAGAAATATCCCATCATATGACATACCTTCGAAAATTTACAAAAATATCGCAGAACAATCACATTAAATGATATACCTTCATAAATTTTCAAAATTGTCGCAGAACAATCACATCAAATGACACCTTCGGAAATTTTCAAAATTATTCCAGAAAAATTCCATCAAATGATATACCTTCGGAAATTTTCAAAATTCTCGCAGAACAATTACATCAAATGATATACCTTCGGAAATTTTCAAAATTATCGCAGATCAATCACATCAAATGATATAACTTCGGAAATTTTCAAAAGTATTGCAGAACAATCACATCAAATTATATACCTTCGGAAATTTTCAAAATTATCGCAGAACAATCACATAAAATGATATACCTTCGGAAATTGTCAAAAGGTTCGCAGAACAATCACATCAAATGATAAACCTTTGAAAATTTTCAAAATTATCGCAGAACAATCGCATCAAATGATATACCATCGGAAATTTTCAAAATTATCGCAAAACAATCACATCAAATGATAAACCTTCGGAAATTTTCAAAACTATCGCAGAACAATCACATCAAATGACACTTTCGGAAATTTTCAAAATTATTCCAGAAAAATCACATAAAATGACATACCATCGAAAATTTACAAAAATATCGCAGAACAATCACATCTAATGATATACCTTCGGAAACTTTCAAAATTATCGAAGAACAATCACATCAAATGACACTTTCGGAAATTTTCAAAATTATTCCAGAAAAATCACATAAAATGACATAACATCGAAAATTTACAAAAATATCGCAGAACAATCACATCAAATGATAAACCTTCGAAAATTTTCAAAATTATCGCAGAACAATCACATCAAATGATATACCTTCGGAAATTTTCAAAATTATCGCAGAACAATCACATCATATGAGGACCCTTCGCAAATTTTCAAAACTATCGAAGAACAATCACATCAACTGATAAACTTTCGGAAATTTTCAAAACTAATGCAGAACAATCACATCAAATGATAAACCTTCGAAAAATAACAAAATTATCGCAGAACAATCACATTATTTGATATACCTTCGGAAATTTTCACAATTATCGCAGAACATTCACATTAAATGATAAACCTTTGAAAATTTTCAAAATTATCGCAGGACCATCACATCACATGATATATCTTCGGAAATTTTCAAAATTATCGCAGAACAATCACATCAAAGGATATACCTTCGGAAATATTCAAAATTACCTTAGAACAATCACATCAAATCATACACCTTCTGGAATTTTCACAATTATCGCAGAATAATCACATCAAATGATAAACCTTTGAAAATTTTCAATATTATCGCAGAACAATCGCATCAAATGATATATCTTCGGAAATTTTAAAATTTTCGCAGAACAATCACATCAAGTGATATACCTTCGGAAATTTTCAAAACTATCTCAGAACAATCACATTAAATTATACACCTTCGAAAATTTACAAAAATATCGCAGAACAATCACATCAAATCATATACCTTCGGAAATTTTCAAAATTATCGCAGAACAAAAACATCAAATGACAACCCTTCGGAAATTTTAAAAATTATTGCAGAACAATCACGTCAAACGATAAACCTTCGGAAATTTTCAAAATAATCGCAGAACAAACACATCAAATGATATACCTTTGGAAATTTTCAAAACTATCGCAGAACAATGACATCAAATGATATATCTTCGGAAATTTTCAAAATTTTCGCAGAAATATCACATAAAATGACATACCATCGAAAATTTACAAAAATATCGCAGAACAATCACATTTAATGATATACCTTCGGAAATTTTCAAAATTGTCGCAGAACAATCACATCAAATGACACTTTCGGAAATTTTCAAAATTATTCCAGAAAAATCACATCAAATGATATACCTTCGGAAATTTTAAAAATTCTCGCAGAACAATCACATCAAATGATATACCTTCGGAAATTTTCAAAATTATCGCAGATCAATCACATCAAATGATATACCTTCGGAAATTTTCAAAACTATCTCAGAACAATCACATCAAATTAAACACCTTCGAAAATTTACAAAAATATACCAGAATATTCACATCAAATCATATACCTTCGGAAATTTTCAAAATTATCGCAGGACAAACACATCAAATGACATTCCTTCGGAAATTTTAAAAATTATTGCAGAACAATCACCTCAAACGATAAACCTTCGGAAATTTTCAAAACTATCGTAGAACAATCACATCAAATGATACACCTTCGAAAATTTAAAAAAATTTCGCAGAACAATCACATCAAATGATATACCTTCGTAAATTTTCTAAACTATCGCAGAACCATCACATCAAATGATATATCTTCGGAAATTTTCAAAATTTTCGCAGAAATATCACATAAAATGACATACCATCGAAAATTTACAAAAATATCGCAGAACAATCACATCTAATGATATACCTTCGGAAACTTTCAAAATTATCGCAGAACAATCACATCAAATGACACTTTCGGAAATTTTCAAAATTATTCCAGAAAAATCACATAAAATGACATACCATCGAAAATTTACAAAAATATCGCAGAATAATCACATCTAATGATATACCTTCGGAAACTTTCAAAATTATCGAAGAACAATCACATCAAATGATAAACCTTCGGAAATTTTCAAAATTATCGCAGAACAAGCAAATTAAATGACATATCTTCGGAAATTATCAAAATTATCGCAGATCAATCACATGAAATGATTTGCCTTCGGAAAATTTCAAAACTATCGCAGAACAATCACATCTTATAATAAACCTTCGAAAATTTACAAAATTATCATTATATATATATATATATATATATATATATATATATATATATATATATATATATATATATATATATATAAATATTTATATATATATATATATATATATATATAAATATATATATATATATATATATATATATATATATATATATATATATATATATATATATATATATATATATATATATATATATATATATAATGATAATTATCATATCAAATGACTCTTTAAATTTTGTGTATACCTTCGGGAATTTTCAAAATTATCGCAGAACAACCAAATTAAATGACATATCTTTGGAAATTTTCAAAATTATCGCAGAACAATCACATCAAATGATATGCCTTCGGAAATTTCAAAAAAATCGCAGAACAATCACATCTAATAATAAACCTTATAAAATTTCAAAAATTAACATAGAACAATCACAACAAATGATATACTTTCGAAAATTTTAAAAATTTTCGCAGAACAATCACTTCAAATGATATACCTTCGGAAATTTTCAAAATTATCGCACAATAATCACATCAAATGATATGCCTTCGGAAATTTTCAAAACTATCGAAGAACAATAACATGAAATGATATACTTTCGAAAATAAACAAAATTATCGCAGAACAATCACAACAAATTATATACTTTCGGAAATTTTTAAATTTTTCGCAGAAAAATCACATCAAATGATATACCTTCAGAAAATTTCAAAATTATCGCAGAACAATCACATCAAATGATAAACCTTCGAAAATTTTCAAAATTATCGCAGAACAATCACATCAAATGATATACCTTCGGAAATTTTCAAAATTATCGCAGAACAATCACATCTAATGATATACCTTCGGAACATTACAAAGTTACCGCAGAACGATCACAACAAATGATATACTTTTGGAAATTTTTAAACTTTTCGCAGAACAAATACATCAAATGATATACCTTCGGAAATTTTCAAAATTATCAAATGATAAACCTTCGGAAATTTTAAAATCTATCGCAGATCAATCACAAAAAATGAAAACCCTTCGGAAAATTTCAAAACTATCGCAGAACAATCATTAAAATGATAACGCTTCGGAAATTTTCAAAACTATCGCAGAACAATAACATCGAATGATATACTTTCGGAAATTTTCAAAATTATCGCAGAATAATCACATCAAATGATATACCTTCGGAAATTTTCAAAATTATCGCAGAACAATCACATCAAATGCTAAACCTTTGTAAATTTTCAAAATTATCGCAGAACAATCGCATCAAATGATATACCCTCGGAAATTTTCAAAATTATCGCCGAACAATCACATCAAATGATAAACCTTTTGAAATTTTCAAATCTATCGCAGAACAATAACATCAAAAGATACATCTTCGAAAATTTACTAAAATATCGCCGAACAATCACATCAAATGATATACCTTCGGAAATTTTCAAAATTTTCGCAAAACCATCACATCGAACGATATACCTTCGGAAAATTTCAAAATTATCGCAGAACTATCACATCAAATGATATACCTTTTGAAATTTTCAAAATTATCGCACAACAATGACTTCAAATCATACACCTTCTTGAATTTTCAAAATTATCGCAGAACAGTCACATTAAATGATATACCTTCGAAAATTTTCACAATAATCGCAGAACAATCACATCCAACGATTTAACTTCGGAAATTTTCAAAACTATCGCAGAACAATCACATCAAATGACACACCTTGGATAACTTACAAAATTTTCGCAGAACAATCACATCAAATGATAAACCTTCGGAAATTTTAAAAACTATCGCAGAAATATCACATCAAATGATAAACCTTCGGAAATTTTCACAATTTTCGAAGAACAATCACATCAACTGATAAACTTTCGGAAATTTTCAAAACTAACGCAGAACAATCACATCAAATGATAAACCTTCGAAAAATAACAAAATTATCGCAGAACAATCACATTATTTGATATACCTTCTGAAATTTTCACAATTATCGCAGAACATTCACATTAAATGATAAACCTTTGAAAATTTTCAAAATTATCGCAAGACCATCACATCACATGATATATCTTTAGAATTTTTCCAAATTATCGCAGAACAATCACATTAAAGGATATACCTTCGGAAATATTCAAAATTACCTTAGAACAATCACTTCAAATCATACACCTTCTCGAATTTTCACAATTATCGCAGAACAATCATATCAAATGATAAACCTTTGAAAATTTTCAATATTATCGCAGAACAATCGCATCAAATGATATATCTTCGGAAATTTTAAAATTTTCGCAGAACAATCACATCAAATGATAAACCTTCGGAAATTTTCAAAACTATCGCAGAACAATCACATCAAATTATACACCTTCGAAAATTTACAAAAATATCGCAGAACAATCACATTAAATGATATTACCTTCGGTAATTTTCAAAATTATCGCAGAACAATCACATCAAATGACAAACCTTCGGAAATTTTCAATATTATTGCAGAAAAATCACATCAAATGATATGCCTTCGGAAATTTTCAAAATTATCGCAGAAATATCCCATAATATGACATACCTTCGAAAATTTACAAAAATATCGCAGAACAATCACATTAAATGATATACCTTCATAAATTTTCAAAATTGTCGCAGAACAATCACATCAAATGACACCTTCGGAAATTTTCAAAATTATTCCAGAAAAATTCCATCAAATGATATACCTTCGGAAATTTTCAAAATTCTCGCAGAACAATTACATCAAATGATATACCTTCGGAAATTTTCAAAATTATCGCAGATCAATCACATCAAATGATATAACTTCGGAAATTTTCAAAAGTATTGCAGAACAATCACATCAAATTATATACCTTCGGAAATTTTCAAAATTATCGCAGAACAATCACATAAAATGATATACCTTCGGAAATTGTCAAAAGGTTCGCAGAACAATCACATCAAATGATAAACCTTTGAAAATTTTCAAAATTATCGCAGAACAATCGCATCAAATGATATACCATCGGAAATTTTCAAAATTATCGCAAAACAATCACATCAAATGATAAACCTTCGGAAATTTTCAAAACTATCGTAGATCAGTCACATCAAATGATACACCTTCGAAAATTCACAAAAATATCACAGAACAATCACATCAAATGATATACCTTCGTAAATTTTCAAAACTATCGCAGAACAATCACATCAAATGATATATCTTCGGAAATTTTCAAAATTTTCGGAGAAAAATCACATAAAATGACATACCATCGAAAATTTACAAAAATATCGCAGAACAATCAAATTTAATGATATACCTTCGGAAATTTTCAAAATTATCGCAGAAAAATCACATCAAATGACACCTTCGGAAATTTTCAAAATTATTCCAGAAAAATCACATCAAATGATATACCTTCGGAAATTTTCACAATTATCGCAGAACAATCACATCAAATTGTAAACCTTCGGAAATTTTCAAAATTATCGTAGAACAATCAAATCAAATGATATATCTTCGGAAATTTTCAAAATTATCGCAGAACAATCACATAAATGATATGCCTTCAGAAATTTTCAAAACTATCGCAGAACAATCACTTCTAATGAAATACCTTCGAAAATTTACAAAATTATCGCAGAACAATCAAAACAAAATGATATACTTTCGGAAATTTTTAAAATTTTCGCAGAACAATCACATCAAATGATAAACCTTCGGAAAATTTCAAAATTATCGCAGAACAATCACATCGTAACATATACCTTCGAAAATTTTCAAAATAATCGCAGAACAATCATATCAAATGACTCTTTAATAATTGTGTATAACTTCGGAAATTTTCAAAATTATCGCAGAAAGAGCAAATTAAATGACATATCTTCGGAAATTTTCAAAATTATCGCAGAACAATCACATAAATGATATGCCTTCAGAAATTTTCAAAACTATCGCAGAACAATAACATGAAATTATATACTTTCGAAAATTAACAAAATTATCGCAGAACAATCACAACAAATTATATACTTTCGGAAATTTTTAAACTTTTCGCAGAAAAATCACATCAAATGATAAACCTTCGGAAAATTTCAAAATTATCGCAGAACAATCACATCAAATTATAAACCTTCGAAAATTTTCAAAATTATCGCAGAACAATCACATCTAATGATATACCTTCGAAAATTTTCAAAATAATCGCAGAACAATCATATCAAATAACTCTTTAATAATTGTGTATAACTTCGGAAATTTTCAAAATTATCGCAGAATAATCACATCAAATGATATGCCTTCGGAAATTTTCAAAACTATCGCAGAACAATAACATGAAATGATATACTTTCGAAAATTAACAAAATTATCGCAGAACAATCACAACAAATTATATACTTTCGGAAATTTTTAAATTTTTCGCAGAAAAATCACATCAAATGATAAACCTTCGGAAAATTTCAAAATTATCGCAGAACAATCACATCAAATTATAAACCTTCGAAAATTTTCAAAATTATCGCAGAACAATCACATCAAATGATAAACCTTCGGAAAATTTCAATATTATTGCAGAAAAATCACATCAAATGATATGCCTTCGGAAATTTTCAAAATTATCGCAGAAATATCCCATAAAATGACATACCTTCGAAAATTTACAAAAATATCGCAGAACAATCACATTAAATGATATACCTTCATAAATTTTCAAAATTGTCGCAGAACAATCACATCAAATGACACCTTCGGAAATTTTCAAAATTATTCCAGAAAAATTCCATCAAATGATATACCTTCGGAAATTTTCAAAATTCTCGCAGAACAATTACATCAAATGATATACCTTCGGAAATTTTCAAAATTATCGCAGATCAATCACATCAAATGATATAACTTCGGAAATTTTCAAAAGTATCGCAGAACAATCACATCAAATTATATACCTTCGGAAATTTTCAAAATTATCGCAGAACAATCACATCAAATGATATACCTTCGGAAATTGTCAAAAGGTTCGCAGAACAATCACATCAAATGATAAACCTTTGAAAATTTTCAAAATTATCGCAGAACAATCGCATCAAATGATATACCTTCGGAAATTTTCAAAATTATCGCAAAACAATCACATCAAATGATAAACCTTCGGAAATTTTCAAAACTATCGTAGAACAGTCACATCAAATGATACACCTTCGAAAATTCACAAAAATATCACAGAACAATCACATCAAATGATATACCTTCGTAAATTTTCAAAACTATCGCAGAACAATCACATCAAATGATATATCTTCGGAAATTTTCAAAATTTTCGGAGAAAAATCACATAAAATGACATACCATCGAAAATTTACAAAAATATCGCAGAACAATCACATTTAATGATATACCTTCGGAAATTTTCAAAATTATCGCAGAACAATCACATCAAATGACACCTTCGGAAATTTTCAAAATTATTCCAGAAAAATCACATCAAATGATATACCTTCGGAAATTTTCACAATTATCGCAGAACAATCACATCAAATTGTAAACCTTCGGAAATTTTCAAAATTATCGAAGAACAAATACATCAAACGATAAACCTTCGAAAATTTTCAAAATTATCGTAGAACAATCAAATCAAATGATATATCTTCGGAAATTTTCAAAATTATCGCAGAACAATCACATAAATGATATGCCTTCAGAAATTTTCAAAACTATCGCAGAACAATAACATGAAATGATATACTTTCGAAAATTAACAAAATTATCGTAGAACAATCACAACAAATTATATACTTTCGGAAATTTTTAAACTTTTCGCAGAAAAATCACATCAAATGATAAACCTTCGGAAAATTTCAAAATTATCGCAGAACAATCACATCAAATTATAAACCTTCGAAAATTTTCAAAATTATCGCAGAACAATCACATCTAATGATATACCTTCGAAAATTATCAAAATAATCGCAGAACAATCATATCAAATAACTCTTTAATAATTGTGTATAACTTCGGAAATTTTCAAAATTATCGCAGAATAATCACATCAAATGATATGCCTTCGGAAATTTTCAAAACTATCGCAGAACAATAACATGAAATGATATCCTTTCGAAAATTAACAAAATTATCGCAGAACAATCGCAACAAATTATATACTTTCGGAAATTTTTAAATTTTTCGCAGAAAAATCACATCAAATGATAAACCTTCGGAAAATTTCAAAATTATCGCAGAACAATCACATCAAATTATAAACCTTCGAAAATTTTCAAAATTATCGCAGAACAATCACATCAAATGATATACCTTCGGAAAATTTCAAAATTATCGCAGAACTATCACATCAAATGATATACCTTTTGAAATTTTCACAATTATCGCAGAACAATCACTTCAAATCATATAACTTCTTAAATTTTCAAAATTATCGCAGAAGAATCACATCAAATGATATACCTTCGAAAATTTTAAAAATTATCGCAGAACAATCACATTAAATGATATACCTTCGGAAATTTTCACAATAATCGCAGAACAATCACATCAAATGATAAAATTTCGGAAATTTTCAAACCTATCGAAGAACAATCACATCAAATGACACACCTTGAATAATTTACAAAATTATCGCAGAACAATCACATCAAATGATATACCTTCGGAAATTTTCAAAACTATCGCAGAACCATCACATCAATTGATATACCTTCGGAAATTTTCAAAATTATCGCAAAACAATCACATTAAATGATATACCTTCGGAAATTTCAAAATTATCGCAGAACAATCACATCAAACGAGGACCCTTCGCAAATTTTCAAAACTATCGAGGATCAATCACATCAACTGATAAACTTTCGGAAATTTTCAAAACTAAAGCAGAACTATGACATCAAATGATAAACCTTCAAAAATTAACAAAGTTATCGCAGAACAATCACATCAAATGACATTCCTTCGGAAATTTTAAAAATTATTGCAGAACAATCACCTCAAACGATAAACCTTCGGAAATTTTCAAAATTATCGCTGAGCAATCACATAAAATGATAAACCTTCGAAATTTTCAAAATAATCGCAGAACAATCACATCAAATGATATACCTTCGTAAATTTTCAAAACTATCGCAGAACCATCACATCAAATGATATATCTTCGGAAATTTTCAAAATTTTCGCAGAAATATCACATAAAATGACATACCATCGAAAATTTACAAAAATATCGCAGAACAATCTTATCTTATGATATACCTTCGGAAACTTTCAAAATTATCGCAGAACAATCACATCAAATGACACTTTCGGAAATTTTCAAAATTATTCCAGAAAAATCACATAAAATGACATACCATCGAAAATTTACAAAAATATCGCAGAACAATCACATCTAATGATATACCTTCGGAAACTTTCAAAATTATCGAAGAACAATCACATCAAATGATAAACCTTCGGAAATTTTCAAAATTATCGCAGAACAAGCAAATTAAATGACATATCTTCGGAAATTATCAAAATTATCGCAGATCAATCACATGAAATGATTTGCCTTCGGAAAATTTCAAAACTATCGCAGAACAATCACATCTTATAAATAACCTTCGAAAATTTACAAAATTATCATTATATATATATATATATATATATATATATATATATATATATATATATATATATATATATAAATATTTATATATATATATATATATATATATATATATATATATATATATATATAAATATATATATATATATATATATATATATATATATATATATATATATATATATATATATATATATATATATATATATATATATATATATATATATATATATATATATATATAATGATAATAATCATATCAAATGACTCTTTAAATTTTGTGTATACCTTCGGGAATTTTCAAAATTATCGCAGAACAACCAAATCAAATGACATATCTTTGGAAATTTTCAAAATTATCGCAGAACAATCACATCAAATGATATGCCTTCGGAAATTTCAAAAAAATCTCAGAACAATCACATCTAATAATAAACCTTATAAAATTTCAAAAATTAACATAGAACAATCACAACAAATGATATACTTTCGAAAATTTTAAAAATTTTCGCAGAACAATCACTTCAAATGATATACCTTCGGAAATTTTCAAAATTATCGCACAATAATCACATCAAATGATATGCCTTCGGAAATTTTCAAAACTATCGAAGAACAATAACATGAAATGATATACTTTCGAAAATAAACAAAATTATCGCAGAACAATCACAACAAATTATATACTTTCGGATATTTTTAAATTTTTCGCAGAAAAATCACATCAAATGATATACCTTCAGAAAATTTCAAAATTATCGCAGAACAATCACATCAAATGATAAACCTTCGAAAATTTTCAAAATTATCGCAGAACAATCACATCAAATGATATACCTTCGGAAATTTTCAAAATTATCGCAGAACAATCACATCTAATGATATACCTTCGGAACGTTACAAAGTTACCGCAGAACGATCACAACAAATGATATACTTTTGGAAATTTTTACACTTTTCGCAGAACAAATACATCAAATGATATACCTTCGGAAATTTTCAAAATTATCAAATGATAAACCTTCGGAAATTTTAAAATCTATCGCAGATCAATCACAAAAAATGAAAACCCTTCGGAAAATTTCAAAACTATCGCAGAACAATCATTAAAATGATAACGCTTCGGAAATTTTCAAAACTATCGCAGAACAATAACATCGAATGATATACTTTCGGAAATTTTCAAAATTATCGCAGAATAATCACATCAAATGATATACCTTCGGAAATTTTCAAAATTATCGCAGAACAATCACATCAAATGCTAAACCTTTGTAAATTTTCAAAATTATCGCAGAACAATCGCATCAAATGATATACCCTCGGAAATTTTCAAAATTATCGCAGAACAATCACATCAAATGATAAACCTTTTGAAATTTTCAAATCTATCGCAGAACAATAACATCAAAAGATACATCTTCGAAAATTTACTAAAATATCGCCGAACAATCACATCAAATGATATACCTTCGGAAATTTTCAAAATTTTCGCAAAACCATCACATCGAACGATATACCTTCGGAAAATTTCAAAATTATCGCAGAACTATCACATCAAATGATATACCTTTTGAAATTTTCAAAATTATCGCACAACAATGACTTCAAATCATACACCTTCTTGAATTTTCAAAATTATCGCAGAACAGTCACATTAAATGATATACCTTCGAAAATTTTCACAATAATCGCAGAACAATCACATCCAACGATTTAACTTCGGAAATTTTCAAAACTATCGCAGAACAATCACATCAAATGACACACCTTGGATAACTTACAAAATTTTCGCAGAACAATCACATCAAATGATAAACCTTCGGAAATTTTAAAAACTATCGCAGAAATATCACATCAAATGATAAACCTTCGGAAATTTTCACAATTTTCGAAGAACAATCACATCAACTGATAAACTTTCGGAAATTTTCAAAACTAACGCAGAACAATCACATCAAATGATAAACCTTCGAAAAATAACAAAATTATCGCAGAACAATCACATTATTTGATATACCTTCTGAAATTTTCACAATTATCGCAGAACATTCACATTAAATGATAAACCTTTGAAAATTTTCAAAATTATCGCAAGACCATCACATCACATGATATATCTTTAGAATTTTTCAAAATTATCGCAGAACAATCACATCTAATGATATACCTTCGAAAATTTTCAAAATAATCGCAGAACAATCATATCAAATAACTCTTTAATAATTGTGTATAACTTCGGAAATTTTCAAAATTATCGCAGAATAATCACATCAAATGATATGCCTTCGGAAATTTTCAAAACTATCGCAGAACAATAACATGAAATGATATACTTTCGAAAATTAACAAAATTATCGCAGAACAATCACAACAAATTATATACTCTCGGAAATTTTTAAATTTTTCGCAGAAAAATCACATCAAATGATAAACCTTCGGAAAATTTCAAAATTATCGCAGAAACATCACATCAAATTATAAACCTTCGAAAATTTTCAAAATTATCGCAGAACAATCACATCAAATGATAAACCTTCGGAAAAGTTCAATATTATTGCAGAAAAATCACATCAAATGATATGCCTTCGGAAATTTTCAAAATTATCGCAGAAATATCCCATAAAATGACATACCTTCGAAAATTTACAAAAATATCGCAGAAAAATCACATTAAATGATATACCTTCATAAATTTTCAAAATTGTCGCAGAACAATCACATCAAATGACACCTTCGGAAATTTTCAAAATTATTCCAGAAAAATTCCATCAAATGATATACCTTCGGAAATTTTCAAAATTCTCGCAGAACAATTACATCAAATGATATACCTTCGGAAATTTTCAAAATTATCGCAGATCAATCACATCAAATGATATAACTTCGGAAATTTTCAAAAGTATCGCAGAACAATCACATCAAATTATATACCTTCGGAAATTTTCAAAATTATCGCAGAACAATCACATCAAATGATATACCTTCGGAAATTGTCAAAAGGTTCGCAGAACAATCACATCAAATGATAAACCTTTGAAAATTTTCAAAATTATCGCAGAACAATCGCATCAAATGATATACCTTCGGAAATTTTCAAAATTATCGCAAAACAATCACATCAAATGATAAACCTTCGGAAATTTTCAAAACTATCGTAGAACAGTCACATCAAATGATACACCTTCGAAAATTCACAAAAATATCACAGAACAATCACATCAAATGATATACCTTCGTAAATTTTCAAAACTATCGCAGAACAATCACATCAAATGATATATCTTCGGAAATTTTCAAAATTTTCGGAGAAAAATCACATAAAATGACATACCATCGAAAATTTACAAAAATATCGCAGAACAATCACATTTAATGATATACCTTCGGAAATTTTCAAAATTATCGCAGAACAATCACATCAAATGACACCTTCGGAAATTTTCAAAATTATTCCAGAAAAATCACATCAAATGATATACCTTCGGAAATTTTCACAATTATCGCAGAACAATCACATCAAATTGTAAACCTTCGGAAATTTTCAAAATTATCGAAGAACAAATACATCAAACGATAAACCTTCGAAAATTTTCAAAATTATCGTAGAACAATCAAATCAAATGATATATCTTCGGAAATTTTCAAAATTATCGCAGAACAATCACATAAATGATATGCCTTCAGAAATTTTCAAAACTATCGCAGAACAATAACATGAAATTATATACTTTCGAAAATTAACAAAATTATCGCAGAACAATCACAACAAATTATATACTTTCGGAAATTTTTAAACTTTTCGCAGAAAAATCACATCAAATGATAAACCTTCGGAAAATTTCAAAATTATCGCAGAACAATCACATCAAATTATAAACCTTCGAAAATTTTCAAAATTATCGCAGAACAATCACATCTAATGATATACCTTCGAAAATTTTCAAAATAATCGCTGAACAATCATATCAAATAACTCTTTAATAATTGTGTATAACTTCGGAAATTTTCAAAATTATCGCAGAATAATCACATCAAATGATATGCCTTCGGAAATTTTCAAAACTATCGCAGAACAATAACATGAAATGATATACTTTCGAAAATTAACAAAATTATCGCAGAACAATCACAACAAATTATATACTTTCGGAAATTTTTAAATTTTTCGCAGAAAAATCACATCAAATGATAAACCTTCGGAAAATTTCAAAATTATCGCAGAACAATCACATCAAATTATAAACCTTCGAAAATTTTCAAAATTATCGCAGAACAATCACATCAAATGATAAACCTTCGGAAAATTTCAATATTATTGCAGAAAAATCACATCAAATGATATGCCTTCGGAAATTTTCAAAATTATCGCAGAAATATCCCATAAAATGACATACCTTCGAAAATTTACAAAAATATCGCAGAACAATCACATTAAATGATATACCTTCATAAATTTTCAAAATTGTCGCAGAACAATCACATCAAATGACACCTTCGGAAATTTTCAAAATTATTCCAGAAAAATTCCATCAAATGATATACCTTCGGAAATTTTCAAAATTCTCGCAGAACAATTACATCAAATGATATACCTTCGGAAATTTTCAAAATTATCGCAGATCAATCACATCAAATGATATAACTTCGGAAATTTTCAAAAGTATCGCAGAACAATCACATCAAATTATATACCTTCGGAAATTTTCAAAATTATCGCAGAACAATCACATCAAATGATATACCTTCGGAAATTGTCAAAAGGTTCGCAGAACAATCACATCAAATGATAAACCTTTGAAAATTTTCAAAATTATCGCAGAACAATCGCATCAAATGATATACCTTCGGAAATTTTCAAAATTATCGCAAAACAATCACATCAAATGATAAACCTTCGGAAATTTTCAAAACTATCGTAGAACAGTCACATCAAATGATACACCTTCGAAAATTCACAAAAATATCACAGAACAATCACATCAAATGATATACCTTCGTAAATTTTCAAAACTATCGCAGAACAATCACATCAAATGATATATCTTCGGAAATTTTCAAAATTTTCGGAGAAAAATCACATATAATGACATACCATCGAAAATTTACAAAAATATCGCAGAACAATCACATTTAATGATATACCTTCGGAAATTTTCAAAATTATCGCAGAACAATCACATCAAATGACACTGTGGATACACAAACACCTACACGTATCTCACTTACATTCCACAACTCACCACACTACTGGACATCATACACACTACATCAAAATTCTGAAATCAAGTAGACTAAGAAAAAAATAAAATGTCAATATAGATTTTTAGTGGTGAATTGACAAGGTTTGATGAAGGGAAGATTGTTTTAACGATTTGTTATGTTCAGTTTTGTAATTGCGTTAACTGTGATTCATATTATTAACAATTCAATAAAAATCCAATAGTTGTTAAAAAGTATTTAAAGAAAGCATTTTTTAATTCAATTTAGAAGCTCACAGGAAGATTATACCTATAAATTGGTGACCCCGACAGAGGCACGCAAGCCTAATTCAAAAAATTTAATTATGGAACTGATGGAAGTGGTGACAAATTAGCAAATTCAGCGGACGGTATATCGAACACAAGCTATCGCGTCTGGCCAAAAATTCATATGGTGCTCGAACATCTTCTGCACATCCAAGTGAATTTGAATTAAGGGAACGTCTACAGCGCACTCAGCAGCAACAATATCAACGACAGTTACAACAACAGTAATAACAGCCGCAGTACTATCAGCAGAAATACAGACAGGCAGCAGCGAAATCTCTTTGGAGCAATAAATAGCGCATACATTTCGAGGTACAATACTCCACTGCTATGAGGTAACCAAAACACTTTCTTCTTAGACTTGATATATACATCAAACAAGATATCAAAAGTGTTCAATAGTACAGTACATGTAATAGTATAAAAAGTGCCAACGATTTTGCGCTAAAATTCTCGCAAATTTATTAAAAAAGCTATGTGAAGATCGAATTTAAATATACAACATCAAGAATTCCAAAGCATCGTGCCTTTAAAACTGCAATAGTTTATTGGCAAGTACAAGTTGCACTACTTGTCAAAATACATCGAGCTTCTAGAAAGAATTTCAACAGCAAACTAGATGAGATTGTACAAGGACATTGCCACTTGGGCCCGAGAATGTCTATCTTGTCAAAAATGCAAGATAACCAGACATGTGAGCAAACCTGTATCGACCTTTCCTACGGTCTCCGAACGTTTTAAGGTCATTCACATCGACATAGTTGGTCCCCTAACACACTCGCAGGGATACACATACTGTCTCACCATAATCGACCGTTTTACACGTTGGCCTGAAGCAATTCCTTTAGCCAGCATTACTGCCAATGACTGTGCTACTGCTTTATTAAGCACCTGGATTGCTAGATTTGGAGTTCCCCAATACATTGTCACCGACCAGGGCAGACAATTCGAGTCAGCGCTCCATGCTGAGCTTGGTCGACTCTTGGGCTTCGAACGCAATCGTACCACAGCGTATCACCCTCAGGCCAACGGTTTCTTAGAAAGATGGCATCGTACTCTAAAATCGGCTATCATGGCTCACAACGATGCGTCCTGGACTAGAACACTTCCACTAATTCTTCTTGGATTACGATCTCTAATCCGAGAAGAATTCACAGCATCACCGGCACAACTCCTGTACGGAGAAAACCTGCGTCTTCCTAGTGATTTTCTTCAAGAAAATCCTAGGAAGATCAGCCAAACAGACTTTGCCAACGAACTTACGGCTACAATGGCAAAACTTCGACCGGTTGATGCTAAACATCACACAACACCGAAGATATTTATCTTCAAGCAACTCGACTCTTGCTCACACGTCTTCGTCAGAGTCGATTCTGTTCGTCCACCACTCATTCCACCGTACGACGGTCCTTTCAAAGTCCTAGCCAGACATATTAATTATTACACTCTGGAAATCAGAAACAAATCCGTCAATGTGTCCATTAACAGGCTCAAGCCTTGTTACACGTCATCCTCTACGGAACCTGTCGACAATTCTTCCAGAAACCAACAAGCATCAGCAACCTCGACGGCACCATTACTGCCTCCAGCTCCCGAAAAGAGACCAGCGAGGAAAGTTACATTCGCTCCGTACGTCTCTCTAGCTGGGCGAACCACAAAGGTGCCACTTTCCTACGCCTCGCGATAACGCGTAAAACGCTGGCAGGGGAGTATTGTGGATACACAAACACCTACACGTATCTCACTTACATTCCACAACTCACCACACTACTGGACATCATACACACTACATCAAAATTCTGAAATCAAGTAGACTAAGAAAAAAATAAAATGTCAATATAGATTTTTAGTGGTGAATTGACAAGGTTTGATGAAGGGAAGATTGTTTTAACGATTTGTTATGTTCAGTTTTGTAATTGCGTTAACTGTGATTCATATTATTAACAATTCAATAAAAATCCAATAGTTGTTAAAAAGTATTTAAAGAAAGCATTTTTTAATTCAATTTAGAAGCTCACAGGAAGATTATACCTATAACACCTTCGGAAATTTTCAAAATTATTCCAGAAAAATCACATCAAATGATATACCTTCGGAAATTTTCACAATTATCGCAGAACAATCACATCAAATTGTAAACCTTCGGAAATTTTCAAAATTATCGAAGAACAAATACATCAAACGATAAACCTTCGAAAATTTTCAAAATTATCGTAGAACAATCAAATCAAATGATATATCTTCGGAAATTTTCAAAATTATCGCAGAACAATCACATAAATGATATGCCTTCAGAAATTTTCAAAACTATCGCAGAACAATAACATGAAATGATATACTTTCGAAAATTAACAAAATTATCGTAGAACAATCACAACAAATTATATACTTTCGGAAATTTTTAAACTTTTCGCAGAAAAATCACATCAAATGATAAACCTTCGGAAAATTTCAAAATTATCGCAGAACAACCACATCAAATTATAAACCTTCGAAAATTTTCAAAATTATCGCAGAACAATCACATCTAATTATATACCTTCGAAAATTATCAAAATAATCGCAGAACAATCATATCAAATAACTCTTTAATAATTGTGTATAACTTCGGAAATTTTCAAAATTATCGCAGAATAATCACATCAAATGATATGCCTTCGGAAATTTTCAAAACTATCGCAGAACAATAACATGAAATGATATACTTTCGAAAATTAACAAAATTATCGTAGAACAATCACAACAAATTATATACTTTCGGAAATTTTTAAACTTTTCGCAGAAAAATCACATCAAATGATAAACCTTCGGAAAATTTCAAAATTATCGCAGAACAATCACATCAAATTATAAACCTTCGAAAATTTTCAAAATTATCGCAGAACAATCACATCTAATGATATACCTTCGAAAATTATCAAAATAATCGCAGAACAATCATATCAAATAACTCTTTAATAATTGTGTATAACTTCGGAAATTTTCAAAATTATCGCAGAATAATCACATCAAATGATATGCCTTCGGAAATTTTCAAAACTATCGCAGAACAATAACATGAAATGAAAACCTTTGAAAATTTTCAAAATTATCGCAGAACAATCGCATCAAATGATATACCTTCGGAAATTTTCAAAATTCTCGCAGAACAATTACATCAAATGATATACCTTCGGAAATTTTCAAAATTATCGCAGATCAATCACATCAAATGATATAACTTCGGAAATTTTCAAAAGTATCGCAGAACAATCACATCAAATTATATACCTTCGGAAATTTTCAAAATTATCGCAGAACAATCACATCAAATGATATACCTTCGGAAATTGTCAAAAGGTTCGCAGAACAATCACATCAAATGATAAACCTTTGAAAATTTTCAAAATTATCGCAGAACAATCGCATCAAATGATATACCTTCGGAAATTTTCAAAATTATCGCAAAACAATCACATCAAATGATAAACCTTCGGAAATTTTCAAAACTATCGTAGAACAGTCACATCAAATGATACACCTTCGAAAATTCACAAAAATATCACAGAACAATCACATCAAATGATATACCTTCGTAAATTTTCAAAACTATCGCAGAACAATCACATCAAATGATATATCTTCGGAAATTTTCAAAATTTTCGGAGAAAAATCACATATAATGACATACCATCGAAAATTTACAAAAATATCGCAGAACAATCACATTTAATGATATACCTTCGGAAATTTTCAAAATTATCGCAGAACAATCACATCAAATGACACCTTCGGAAATTTTCAAAATTATTCCAGAAAAATCACATCAAATGATATACCTTCGGAAATTTTCACAATTATCGCAGAACAATCACATCAAATTGTAAACCTTCGGAAATTTTCAAAATTATCGAAGAACAAATACATCAAACGATAAACCTTCGAAAATTTTCAAAATTATCGTAGAACAATCAAATCAAATGATATATCTTCGGAAATTTTCAAAATTATCGCAGAACAATCACATAAATGATATGCCTTCAGAAATTTTCAAAACTATCGCAGAACAATAACATGAAATGATATACTTTCGAAAATTAACAAAATTATCGTAGAACAATCACAACAAATTATATACTTTCGGAAATTTTTAAACTTTTCGCAGAAAAATCACATCAAATGATAAACCTTCGGAAAATTTCAAAATTATCGCAGAACAATCACATCAAATTATAAACCTTCGAAAATTTTCAAAATTATCGCAGAACAATCACATCTAATTATATACCTTCGAAAATTATCAAAATAATCGCAGAACAATCATATCAAATAACTCTTTAATAATTGTGTATAACTTCGGAAATTTTCAAAATTATCGCAGAATAATCACATCAAATGATATGCCTTCGGAAATTTTCAAAACTATCGCAGAACAATAACATGAAATGATATACTTTCGAAAATTAACAAAATTATCGCAGAACAATCACAACAAATTATATACTTTCGGAAATTTTTAAATTTTTCGCAGAAAAATCACATCAAATGATAAACCTTCGGAAAATTTCAAAATTATCGCAGAACAATCACATCAAATTATAAACCTTCGAAAATTTTCAAAATTATCGCAGAACAATCACATCAAATGATATACCTTCGGAAAATTTCAAAATTATCGCAGAACTATCACATCAAATGATATACCTTTTGAAATTTTCACAATTATCGCAGAACAATGACTTCAAATCATACACCTTCTTGAATTTTCAAAATTATCGCAGAATAATCACATCAAATAACATATCTTTGGAAATTTTTAAAATGATTGCAGAACAATCACATCTAAGGATATACTATTGGAAATTTTCAAAATTATCGCAGAACAATCACTTCAAATCATATAACTTCTTAAATTTTCAAAATTATCGCAGAAGAATCACATCAAATGATATACCTTCGAAAATTTTAAAAATTATCGCAGAACAATCACATTAAATGATATACCTTCGGAAATTTTCACAATAATCGCAGAACAATCACATCAAATGATAAAATTTCGGAAATTTTCAAACCTATCGAAGAACAATCACATCAAATGACACACCTTGAATAATTTACAAAATTATCGCAGAACAATCACATCAAATGATATACCTTCGGAAATTTTCAAAACTATCGCAGAACCATCACATCAATTGATATACCTTCGGAAATTTTCAAAATTATCGCAAAACAATCACATTAAATGATATACCTTCGGAAATTTCAAAATTATCGCAGAACAATCACATCAAACGAGGACCCTTCGCAAATTTTCAAAACTATCGAGGATCAATCACATCAACTGATAAACTTTCGGAAATTTTCAAAACTAAAGCAGAACTATGACATCAAATGATAAACCTTCAAAAATTAACAAAGTTATCGCAGAACAATCACATCAAATGATATACCTTTGGAAATTTTCAAAATTATCGCAGAACAATCACATCAAATGATATGCCTTCGGAAATTTTAAAAATTTTCGCAGAACAATCACTTCAAATGATATACCTTCGGAAATTTTCAACATTTTCGCAGAACAATCACATCAACTGATAAACTTTCGGTAATTTTCAAAATTATCGCGAAATTTTTAAAATTATCGGAGAACAATCACTTCAAATCATATACCTTCTTAAATTTTCAAAATTATCGTAGAAGAATCACACCAAATGATATACCTTCGGAAATTTTCAAAATTATCGCAGAACAATCACATCAAATGACACTTTCGGAAATTTTCCAAATTATTCCAGAAAAATCACATCAAATGATATACCTTCGGAAATTTTCAAAATTATTGCAGAACAATCACATCAAATGATATACCTTCGGAAATTTTAAAAATTTTCGCAGAACAATCACTTCAAATGATATACCTTCGGAAATTTTCAAAATTTTCGCAGAACAATCACATCAACTGATAAACTTTCGAAAATTTTCAAAATTATCGCAAAACCATCACATCAAACGATATACATTCGGCAAATTTCAAAATTATCGCAGAACTATCACATCAAATGATATATCTTCGAAAATTTTCACATTTATCGCAGAACAATCACATCAAATTGTAAACCTTCGGAAATTTTCAAAATTATCGAAGAACAATCACATCAAATGATATGCCTTCAGAAATTTTCAAAACTATCGCAGAACAATCACATCTAATGAAATACCTTCGAAAATTTACAAAATTATCGCAGAACAATCACATCTAATGATAAACCTTCGAAAATTTTCAAAATTATCGCAGAACAAGCAAATTAAATGACATATCTTCGGAAATTATCAAAATTATCGCAGATCAATCACATGAAATGATTTGCCTTCGGAAAATTTCAAAACTATCGCAGAACAATCACATCTTATAATAAACCTTCGAAAATTTACAAAATTATCATTATATATATATATATATATATCTATATATATATATATATATATATATATATATATATATATATATATATATATATATATATATATATATATATATATATATATATATATATATATAGATATATATATATATATAAATATTTATATATATATATATAAATATATCTATATATATATATATATATATATATATATATATATATATATATATATATATATATATATATATATATATATATATATATATATATATATATATATAATGATAATTATCATATCAAATGACTCTTTAAATTTTGTGTATACCTTCGGGAATTTTCAAAATTATCGCAGAACAACCAAATCAAATGACATATCTTCGGAAATTTTCAAAATTATCGCAGAACAATCACATCAAATGATATGCCTTCGGAAATTTTCAAAAAAATCGCAGAACAATCACATCTAATAATAAACCTTCGGAAATTTTCAAAATTATCGCACAATTATCACATCAAATGATATGCCTTCGGAAATTTTCAAAACTATCGCAGAACAATAACATGAAATGATATACTTTCGAAAATTAACAAAATTATCGCAGAACAATCACAACAAATTATATACTTTCGGAAATTTTTAAAATTTTCGCAGAAAAATCACATCAAATGATATACCTTCAGAAAATTTCAAAATTATCGCAGAACAATCACATCAAATGATAAACCTTCGAAAATTTTCAAAATTATCGCAGAACAATCACATCAAATGATATACCTTCGGAAATTTTCAAAATTATCGCAGAACAATCACATCTAATGATATACCTTCGGAACATTACAAAGTTACCGCAGAACGATCACAACAAATGATATACTTTTGGAAATTTTTAAACTTTTCGCAGAACAAATACATCAAATGATATACCTTCGGAAATTTTCAAAATTATCAAATGATAAACCTTCGGAAATTTTAAAAACTATCGCAGATCAATCACAAAAAATGAAAACCCTTCGGAAAATTTCAAAACTATCGCAGAACAATCATTAAAATGATAACGCTTCGGAAATTTTCAAAACTATCGCAGAACAATAACATCGAATGATATACTTTCGGAAATTTTCAAAATTATCGGAGAATAATCACATCAAATGATATACCTTCGGAAATTTTCAAAATTATCGCAGAACAATCACATCAAATGCTAAACCTTTGTAAATTTTCAAAATTATCGCAGAACAATCGCATCAAATGATATACTCTCGGAAATTTTCAAAATTATCGCAGAACAATCACATCAAATGATAAACCTTTTGAAATTTTCAAATCTATCGCAGAACAATAACATCAAAAGATACATCTTCGAAAATTTACTAAAATATCGCCGAACAATCACATCAAATGATTTACCTTCGGAAATTTTCAAAATTTTCGCAAAACCATCACATCGAACGATATATCTTCGGAAAATTTCAAAATTATCGCAGAACTATCACATCAAATGATATACCTTTTGAAATTTTCAAAATTATCGCACAACAATGACTTCAAATCATACACCTTCTTGAATTTTCAAAATTATCGCAGAAGAATCACATCAAATGATTAACCTTCGAAAATTTTCAAAATTATCGCAGAACAGTCACATTAAATGATATACCTTCGAAAATTTTCACAATAATCGCAGAACAATCACATCCAACGATTTAACTTCGGAAATTTTCAAAACTATCGCAGAACAATCACATCAAATGACAAACCTTGGATAACTTACAAAATTTTCGCAGAACAATCACATCAAATGATATACCTTCGGAAATTTTCAAAACTATCGCAGAAATATCACATCAAATGATAAACCTTCGGAAATTTTCACAATTTTCGAAGAACAATCACATCAACTGATAAACTTTCGGAAATTTTCAAAACTAACGCAGAACAATCACATCAAATGATAAACCTTCGGAAAATTTCAAAATTATCGCAGAACAATCACATCAAATTATAAACCTTCGAAAATTTTCAAAATTATCGCAGAACAATCACATCAAATGATAAACCTTCGGAAAATTTCAATATTATTGCAGAAAAATCACATCAAATGATATACCTTCGGAAATTTTCAAAATTATCGCAGAAATATCCCATAAAATGACATACCTTCGAAAATTTACAAAAATATCGCAGAACAATCACATTAAATGATATACCTTCATAAATTTTCAAAATTGTCGCAGAACAATCACATCAAATGACACCTTCGGAAATTTTCAAAATTATTCCAGAAAAATTCCATCAAATGATATACCTTCGGAAATTTTCAAAATTCTCGCAGAACAATTACATCAAATGATATACCTTCGGAAATTTTCAAAATTATCGCAGATCAATCACATCAAATGATATAACTTCGGAAATTTTCAAAAGTATCGCAGAACAATCACATCAAATTATATACCTTCGGAAATTTTCAAAATTATCGCAGAACAATCACATCAAATGATATACCTTCGGAAATTGTCAAAAGGTTCGCAGAACAATCACATCAAATGATAAACCTTTGAAAATTTTCAAAATTATCGCAGAACAATCGCATCAAATGATATACCTTCGGAAATTTTCAAAATTATCGCAAAACAATCACATCAAATGATAAACCTTCGGAAATTTTCAAAACTATCGTAGAACAGTCACATCAAATGATACACCTTCGAAAATTCACAAAAATATCACAGAACAATCACATCAAATGATATACCTTCGTAAATTTTCAAAACTATCGCAGAACAATCACATCAAATGATATATCTTCGGAAATTTTCAAAATTTTCGGAGAAAAATCACATAAAATGACATACCATCGAAAATTTACAAAAATATCGCAGAACAATCAAATTTAATGATATACCTTCGGAAATTTTCAAAATTATCGCAGAAAAATCACATCAAATGACACCTTCGGAAATTTTCAAAATTATTCCAGAAAAATCACATCAAATGATATACCTTCGGAAATTTTCACAATTATCGCAGAACAATCACATCAAATTGTAAACCTTCGGAAATTTTCAAAATTATCGTAGAACAATCAAATCAAATGATATATCTTCGGAAATTTTCAAAATTATCGCAGAACAATCACATAAATGATATGCCTTCAGAAATTTTCAAAACTATCGCAGAACAATCACTTCTAATGAAATACCTTCGAAAATTTACAAAATTATCGCAGAACAATCAAAACAAAATGATATACTTTCGGAAATTTTTAAAATTTTCGCAGAACAATCACATCAAATGATAAACCTTCGGAAAATTTCAAAATTATCGCAGAACAATCACATCGTAACATATACCTTCGAAAATTTTCAAAATAATCGCAGAACAATCATATCAAATGACTCTTTAATAATTGTGTATAACTTCGGAAATTTTCAAAATTATCGCAGAAAGAGCAAATTAAATGACATATCTTCGGAAATTATCAAAACTATCGCAGAACAATCACATCTAATAATATACCTTCGAAAATTTACAAAATTAACATAGAACAATCACAACAAATGATATACTTTCGGAAATTTTAAAAATTTTCGCAGAACAATCACATCAAATGATAAACCTTCGGAAAATTTCAATATTATTGCAGAAAAATCACATCAAATGATATGCCTTCGGAAATTTTCAAAATTATCGCAGAAATATCCCATAAAATGACATACCTTCGAAAATTTACAAAAATATCGCAGAACAATCACATTAAATGATATACCTTCATAAATTTTCAAAATTGTCGCAGAACAATCACATCAAATGACACCTTCGGAAATTTTCAAAATTATTCCAGAAAAATTCCATCAAATGATATACCTTCGGAAATTTTCAAAATTCTCGCAGAACAATTACATCAAATGATATACCTTCGGAAATTTTCAAAATTTTCGCAGATCAATCACATCAAATTATATAACTTCGGAAATTTTCAAAAGTATCGCAGAACAATCACATCAAATTATATACCTTCGGAAATTTTCAAAATTATCGCAGAACAATCACATCAAATGATATACCTTCGGAAATTGTCAAAAGGTTCGCAGAACAATCACATCAAATGATAAACCTTTGAAAATTTTCAAAATTATCGCAGAACAATCGCATCAAATGATATACCTTCGGAAATTTTCAAAATTATCGCAAAACAATCACATCAAATGATAAACCTTCGGAAATTTTCAAAACTATCGTAGAACAGTCACATCAAATGATACACCTTCGAAAATTCACAAAAATATCACAGAACAATCACATCAAATGATATACCTTCGTAAATTTTCAAAACTATCGCAGAACAATCACATCAAATGATATATCTTCGGAAATTTTCAAAATTTTCGGAGAAAAATCACATAAAATGACATACCATCGAAAATTTACAAAAATATCGCAGAACAATCACATTTAATGATATACCTTCGGAAATTTTCAAAATTATCGCAGAACAATCACATCAAATGACACCTTCGGAAATTTTCAAAATTATTCCAGAAAAATCACATCAAATGATATACCTTCGGAAATTTTCACAATTATCGCAGAACAATCACATCAAATTGTAAACCTTCGGAAATTTTCAAAATTATCGAAGAACAAATACATCAAACGATAAACCTTCGAAAATTTTCAAAATTATCGTAGAACAATCAAATCAAATGATATATCTTCGGAAATTTTCAAAATTATCGCAGAACAATCACATAAATGATATGCCTTCAGAAATTTTCAAAACTATCGCAGAACAATAACATGAAATTATATACTTTCGAAAATTAACAAAATTATCGCAGAACAATCACAACAAATTATATACTTTCGGAAATTTTTAAACTTTTCGCAGAAAAATCACATCAAATGATAAACCTTCGGAAAATTTCAAAATTATCGCAGAACAATCACATCAAATTATAAACCTTCGAAAATTTTCAAAATTATCGCAGAACAATCACATCTAATGATATACCTTCGAAAATTTTCAAAATAATCGCAGAACAATCATATCAAATAACTCTTTAATAATTGTGTATAACTTCGGAAATTTTCAAAATTATCGCAGAATAATCACATCAAATGATATGCCTTCGGAAATTTTCAAAACTATCGCAGAACAATAACATGAAATGATATACTTTCGAAAATTAACAAAATTATCGCAGAACAATCACAACAAATTATATACTTTCGGAAATTTTTAAATTTTTCGCAGAAAAATCACATCAAATGATAAACCTTCGGAAAATTTCAAAATTATCGCAGAACAATCACATCAAATTATAAACCTTCGAAAATTTTCAAAATTATCGCAGAACAATCACATCAAATGATAAACCTTCGGAAAATTTCAATATTATTGCAGAAAAATCACATCAAATGATATGCCTTCGGAAATTTTCAAAATTATCGCAGAAATATCCCATAAAATGACATACCTTCGAAAATTTACAAAAATATCGCAGAACAATCACATTAAATGATATACCTTCATAAATTTTCAAAATTGTCGCAGAACAATCACATCAAATGACACCTTCGGAAATTTTCAAAATTATTCCAGAAAAATTCCATCAAATGATATACCTTCGGAAATTTTCAAAATTCTCGCAGAACAATTACATCAAATGATATACCTTCGGAAATTTTCAAAATTATCGCAGATGAATCACATCAAATGATATAACTTCGGAAATTTTCAAAAGTATCGCAGAACAATCACATCAAATTATATACCTTCGGAAATTTTCAAAATTATCGCAGAACAATCACATCAAATGATATACCTTCGGAAATTGTCAAAAGGTTCGCAGAACAATCACATCAAATGATAAATCTTTGAAAATTTTCAAAATTATCGCAGAACAATCGCATCAAATGATATACCTTCGGAAATTTTCAAAATTATCGCAAAACAATCACATCAAATGATAAACCTTCGGAAATTTTCAAAACTATCGTAGAACAGTCACATCAAATGATACACCTTCGAAAATTCACAAAAATATCACAGAACAATCACATCAAATGATATACCTTCGTAAATTTTCAAAACTATCGCAGAACAATCACATCAAATGATATATCTTCGGAAATTTTCAAAATTTTCGGAGAAAAATCACATAATATGACATACCATCGAAAATTTACAAGAATATCGCAGAACAATCACATTTAATGATATACCTTCGGAAATTTTCAAAATTATCGCAGAACAATCACATCAAATGACACCTTCGGAAATTTTCAAAACTATTCCAGAAAAATCACATCAAATGATATACCTTCGGAAATTTTCACAATTATCGCAGAACAATCACATCAAATTGTAAACCTTCGGAAATTTTCAAAATTATCGAAGAACAAATACATCAAACGATAAACCTTCGAAAATTTTCAAAATTATCGTAGAACAATCAAATCAAATGATATATCTTCGGAAATTTTCAAAATTATCGCAGAACAATCACATAAATGATATGCCTTCAGAAATTTTCAAAACTATCGCAGGACAATAACATGAAATGATATACTTTCGAAAATTAACAAAATTATCGTAGAACAATCACAACAAATTATATACTTTCGGAAATTTTTAAACTTTTCGCAGAAAAATCACATCAAATGATAAACCTTCGGAAAATTTCAAAATTATCGCAGAACAATCACATCAAATTATAAACCTTCGAAAATTTTCAAAATTATCGCAGAACAATCACATCTAATGATATACCTTCGAAAATTATCAAAATAATCGCAGAACAATCATATCAAATAACTCTTTAATAATTGTGTATAACTTCGGAAATTTTCAAAATTATCGCAGAATAATCACATCAAATGATATGCCTTCGGAAATTTTCAAAACTATCGCAGAACAATAACATGAAATGATATCCTTTCGAAAATTAACAAAATTATCGCAGAACAATCGCAACAAATTATATACTTTCGGAAATTTTTAAATTTTTCGCAGAAAAATCACATCAAATGATAAACCTTCGGAAAATTTCAAAATTATCGCAGAACAATCACATCAAATTATAAACCTTCGAAAATTTTCAAAATTATCGCAGAACAATCACATCAAATGATATACCTTCGGAAAATTTCAAAATTATCGCAGAACTATCACATCAAATGATATACCTGTTGAAATTTTCACAATTATCGCAGAACAATCACTTCAAATCATATAACTTCTTAAATTTTCAAAATTATCGCAGAAGAATCACATCAAATGATATACCTTCGAAAATTTTAAAAATTATCGCAGAACAATCACATTAAATGATATACCTTCGGAAATTTTCACAATAATCGCAGAACAATCACATCAAATGATAAAATTTCGGAAATTTTCAAACCTATCGAAGAACAATCACATCAAATGACACACCTTGAATAATTTACAAAATTATCGCAGAACAATCACATCAAATGATATACCTTCGGAAATTTTCAAAACTATCGCAGAACCATCACATCAATTGATATACCTTCGGAAATTTTCAAAATTATCGCAAAACAATCACATTAAATGATATACCTTCGGAAATTTCAAAATTATCGCAGAACAATCACATCAAACGAGGACCCTTCGCAAATTTTCAAAACTATCGAGGATCAATCACATCAACTGATAAACTTTCGGAAATTTTCAAAACTAAAGCAGAACTATGACATCAAATGATAAACCTTCAAAAATTAACAAAGTTATCGCAGAACAATCACATCAAATGACATTCCTTCGGAAATTTTAAAAATTATTGCAGAACAATCACCTCAAACGATAAACCTTCGGAAATTTTCAAAATTATCGCTGAGCAATCACATAAAATGATAAACCTTCGAAATTTTCAAAATAATCGCAGAACAATCACATCAAATGATATACCTTCGTAAATTTTCAAAACTATCGCAGAACCATCACATCAAATGATATATCTTCGGAAATTTTCAAAATTTTCGCAGAAATATCACATAAAATGACATACCATCGAAAATTTACAAAAATATCGCAGAACAATCACATCTAATGATATACCTTCGGAAACTTTCAAAATTATCGCAGAACAATCACATCAAATGACACTTTCGGAAATTTTCAAAATTATTCCAGAAAAATCACATAAAATGACATACCATCGAAAATTTACAAAAATATCGCAGAACAATCACATCTAATGATATACCTTCGGAAACTTTCAAAATTATCGAAGAACAATCACATCAAATGATAAACCTTCGGAAATTTTCAAAATTATCGCAGAACAAGCAAATTAAATGACATATCTTCGGAAATTATCAAAATTATCGCAGATCAATCACATGAAATGATTTGCCTTCGGAAAATTTCAAAACTATCGCAGAACAATCACATCTTATAAATAACCTTCGAAAATTTACAAAATTATCATTATATATATATATATATATATATATATATATATATATATATATATATATATATATATATATATATATATATATATATATATAAATATTTATATATATATATATATATATATATATATATACATATATATATATATATATATATATATAAATATATATATATATATATATATATATATATATATATATATATATATATATATATATATATATATATATATATATATATATATATATATATATATATATAATGATAATTATCATATCAAATGACTCTTTAAATTTTGTGTATACCTTCGGGAATTTTCAAAATTATCGCAGAACAACCAAATCAAATGACATATCTTTGGAAATTTTCAAAATTATCATAGAACAATCACATCAAATGATATGCCTTCGGAAATTTCAAAAAAATCGCAGAACAATCACATCTAATAATAAACCTTATAAAATTTCAAAAATTAACATAGAACAATCACAACAAATGATATACTTTCGAAAATTTTAAAAATTTTCGCAGAACAATCACTTCAAATGATATACCTTCGGAAATTTTCAAAATTATCGCACAATAATCACATCAAATGATATGCCTTCGGAAATTTTCAAAACTATCGAAGAACAATAACATGAAATGATATACTTTCGAAAATAAACAAAATTATCGCAGAACAATCACAACAAATTATATACTTTCGGATATTTTTAAATTTTTCGCAGAAAAATCACATCAAATGATATACCTTCAGAAAATTTCAAAATTATCGCAGAACAATCACATCAAATGATAAACCTTCGAAAATTTTCAAAATTATCGCAGAACAATCACATCAAATGATATACCTTCGGAAATTTTCAAAATTATCGCAGAACAATCACATCTAATGATATACCTTCGGAACATTACAAAGTTACCGCAGAACGATCACAACAAATGATATACTTTTGGAAATTTTTAAACTTTTCGCAGAACAAATACATCAAATGATATACCTTCGGAAATTTTCAAAATTATCAAATGATAAACCTTCGGAAATTTTAAAATCTATCGCAGATCAATCACAAAAAATGAAAACCCTTCGGAAAATTTCAAAACTATCGCAGAACAATCATTAAAATGATAACGCTTCGGAAATTTTCAAAACTATCGCAGAACAATAACATCGAATGATATACTTTCGGAAATTTTCAAAATTATCGCAGAATAATCACATCAAATGATATACCTTCGGAAATTTTCAAAATTATCGCAGAACAATCACATCAAATGCTAAACCTTTGTAAATTTTCAAAATTATCGCAGAACAATCGCATCAAATGATATACCCTCGGAAATTTTCAAAATTATCGCAGAACAATCACATCAAATGATAAACCTTTTGAAATTTTCAAATCTATCGCAGAACAATAACATCAAAAGATACATCTTCGAAAATTTACTAAAATATCGCCGAACAATCACATCAAATGATATACCTTCGGAAATTTTCAAAATTTTCGCAAAACCATCACATCGAACGATATACCTTCGGAAAATTTCAAAATTATCGCAGAACTATCACATCAAATGATATACCTTTTGAAATTTTCAAAATTATCGCACAACAATGACTTCAAATCATACACCTTCTTGAATTTTCAAAATTATCGCAGAACAGTCACATTAAATGATATACCTTCGAAAATTTTCACAATAATCGCAGAACAATCACATCCAACGATTTAACTTCGGAAATTTTCAAAACTATCGCAGAACAATCACATCAAATGACACACCTTGGATAACTTACAAAATTTTCGCAGAACAATCACATCAAATGATAAACCTTCGGAAATTTTAAAAACTATCGCAGAAATATCACATCAAATGATAAACCTTCGGAAATTTTCACAATTTTCGAAGAACAATCACATCAACTGATAAACTTTCGGAAATTTTCAAAACTAACGCAGAACAATCACATCAAATGATAAACCTTCGAAAAATAACAAAATTATCGCAGAACAATCACATTATTTGATATACCTTCTGAAATTTTCACAATTATCGCAGAACATTCACATTAAATGATAAACCTTTGAAAATTTTCAAAATTATCGCAAGACCATCACATCACATGATATATCTTTAGAATTTTTCAAAATTATCGCAGAACAATCACATTAAAGGATATACCTTTGGAAATATTCAAAATAACCTTAGAACAATCACTTCAAATCATACACCTTCTCGAATTTTCACAATTATCGCAGAACAATCATATCAAATGATAAACCTTTGAAAATTTTCAATATTATCGCAGAACAATCGCATCAAATGATATATCTTCGGAAATTTTAAAATTTTCGCAGAACAATCACATCAAATGATAAACCTTCGGAAATTTTCAAAACTATCGCAGAACAATCACATCAAATTATACACCTTCGAAAATTTACAAAAATATCGCAGAACAATCACATTAAATGATATTACCTTCGGAAATTTTCAAAATTATCGCAGAACAATCACATCAAATGACAAACCTTCGGAAATTTTCAATATTATTGCAGAAAAATCACATCAAATGATATGCCTTCGGAAATTTTCAAAATTATCGCAGAAATATCCCATAATATGACATACCTTCGAAAATTTACAAAAATATCGCAGAACAATCACATTAAATGATATACCTTCATAAATTTTCAAAATTGTCGCAGAACAATCACATCAAATGACACCTTCGGAAATTTTCAAAATTATTCCAGAAAAATTCCATCAAATGATATACCTTCGGAAATTTTCAAAATTCTCGCAGAACAATTACATCAAATGATATACCTTCGGAAATTTTCAACATTATCGCAGATCAATCACATCAAATGATATAACTTCGGAAATTTTCAAAAGTATTGCAGAACAATCACATCAAATTATATACCTTCGGAAATTTTCAAAATTATCGCAGAACAATCACATAAAATGATATACCTTCGGAAATTGTCAAAAGGTTCGCAGAACAATCACATCAAATGATAAACCTTTGAAAATTTTCAAAATTATCGCAGAACAATCGCATCAAATGATATACCATCGGAAATTTTCAAAATTATCGCAAAACAATCACATCAAATGATAAACCTTCGGAAATTTTCAAAACTATCGTAGATCAGTCACATCAAATGATACACCTTCGAAAATTCACAAAAATATCACAGAACAATCACATCAAATGATATACCTTCGTAAATTTTCAAAACTATCGCAGAACAATCACATCAAATGATATATCTTCGGAAATTTTCAAAATTTTCGGAGAAAAATCACATAAAATGACATACCATCGAAAATTTACAAAAATATCGCAGAACAATCAAATTTAATGATATACCTTCGGAAATTTTCAAAATTATCGCAGAACAATCACATCAAATGACACCTTCGGAAATTTTCAAAATTATTCCAGAAAAATCACATCAAATGATATACCTTCGGAAATTTTCACAATTATCGCAGAACAATCACATCAAATTGTAAACCTTCGGAAATTTTCAAAATTATCGAAGAACAAATACAACAAACGATAAACCTTCGAAAATTTTCAAAATTATCGTAGAACAATCAAATCAAATGATATATCTTCGGAAATTTTCAAAATTATCGCAGAACAATCACATAAATGATATGCCTTCAGAAATTTTCAAAACTATCGCAGAACAATCACTTCTAATGAAATACCTTCGAAAATTTACAAAATTATCGCAGAACAATCAAAACAAAATGATATACTTTCGGAAATTTTTAAAATTTTCGCAGAACAATCACATCAAATGATAAACCTTCGGAAAATTTCAAAATTATCGCAGAACAATCACATCGTAACATATACCTTCGAAAATTTTCAAAATAATCGCAGAACAATCATATCAAATGACTCTTTAATAATTGTGTATAACTTCGGAAATTTTCAAAATTATCGCAGAAA
Organism: Nemotelus pantherinus; assembly: GCA_963978885.1. Classification (NCBI taxonomy): domain Eukaryota; kingdom Metazoa; phylum Arthropoda; class Insecta; order Diptera; family Stratiomyidae; genus Nemotelus; species Nemotelus pantherinus. The sequence continues at coordinate 123,952 of CAXBUK010000010.1, read as the reverse complement.
GAGCAAATTAAATGACATATCTTCGGAAATTATCAAAACTATCGCAGAACAATCACATCTAATAATATACCTTCGAAAATTTACAAAATTAACATAGAACAATCACAACAAATGATATACTTTCGGAAATTTTAAAAATTTTCGCAGAACAATCACATCAAATGATAAACCTTCGGAAAATTTCAATATTATTGCAGAAAAATCACATCAAATGATATGCCTTCGGAAATTTTCAAAATTATCGCAGAAATATCCCATAAAATGACATACCTTCGAAAATTTACAAAAATATCGCAGAACAATCACATTAAATGATATACCTTCATAAATTTTCAAAATTGTCGCAGAACAATCACATCAAATGACACCTTCGGAAATTTTCAAAATTATTCCAGAAAAATTCCATCAAATGATATACCTTCGGAAATTTTCAAAATTCTCGCAGAACAATTACATCAAATGATATACCTTCGGAAATTTTCAAAATTATCGCAGATGAATCACATCAAATGATATAACTTCGGAAATTTTCAAAAGTATCGCAGAACAATCACATCAAATTATATACCTTCGGAAATTTTCAAAATTATCGCAGAACAATCACATCAAATGATATACCTTCGGAAATTGTCAAAAGGTTCGCAGAACAATCACATCAAATGATAAACCTTTGAAAATTTTCAAAATTATCGCAGAACAATCGCATCAAATGATATACCTTCGGAAATTTTCAAAATTATCGCAAAACAATCACATCAAATGATAAACCTTCGGAAATTTTCAAAACTATCGTAGAACAGTCACATCAAATGATACACCTTCGAAAATTCACAAAAATATCACAGAACAATCACATCAAATGATATACCTTCGTAAATTTTCAAAACTATCGCAGAACAATCACATCAAATGATATATCTTCGGAAATTTTCAAAATTTTCGGAGAAAAATCACATAAAATGACATACCATCGAAAATTTACAAAAATATCGCAGAACAATCACATTTAATGATATACCTTCGGAAATTTTCAAAATTATCGCAGAACAATCACATCAAATGACACCTTCGGAAATTTTCAAAATTATTCCAGAAAAATCACATCAAATGATATACCTTCGGAAATTTTCACAATTATCGCAGAACAATCACATCAAATTGTAAACCTTCGGAAATTTTCAAAATTATCGAAGAACAAATACATCAAACGATAAACCTTCGAAAATTTTCAAAATTATCGTAGAACAATCAAATCAAATGATATATCTTCGGAAATTTTCAAAATTATCGCAGAACAATCACATAAATGATATGCCTTCAGAAATTTTCAAAACTATCGCAGAACAATAACATGAAATTATATACTTTCGAAAATTAACAAAATTATCGCAGAACAATCACAACAAATTATATACTTTCGGAAATTTTTAAACTTTTCGCAGAAAAATCACATCAAATGATAAACCTTCGGAAAATTTCAAAATTATCGCAGAACAATCACATCAAATTATAAACCTTCGAAAATTTTCAAAATTATCGCAGAACAATCACATCTAATGATATACCTTCGAAAATTTTCAAAATAATCGCAGAACAATCATATCAAATAACTCTTTAATAATTGTGTATAACTTCGGAAATTTTCAAAATTATCGCAGAATAATCACATCAAATGATATGCCTTCGGAAATTTTCAAAACTATCGCAGAACAATAACATGAAATGATATACTTTCGAAAATTAACAAAATTATCGCAGAACAATCACAACAAATTATATACTCTCGGAAATTTTTAAATTTTTCGCAGAAAAATCACATCAAATGATAAACCTTCGGAAAATTTCAAAATTATCGCAGAACAATCACATCAAATTATAAACCTTCGAAAATTTTCAAAATTATCGCAGAACAATCACATCAAATGATAAACCTTCGGAAAAGTTCAATATTATTGCAGAAAAATCACATCAAATGATATGCCTTCGGAAATTTTCAAAATTATCGCAGAAATATCCCATAAAATGACATACCTTCGAAAATTTACAAAAATATCGCAGAACAATCACATTAAATGATATACCTTCATAAATTTTCAAAATTGTCGCAGAACAATCACATCAAATGACACCTTCGGAAATTTTCAAAATTATTCCAGAAAAATTCCATCAAATGATATACCTTCGGAAATTTTCAAAATTCTCGCAGAACAATTACATCAAATGATATACCTTCGGAAATTTTCAAAATTATCGCAGATCAATCACATCAAATGATATAACTTCGGAAATTTTCAAAAGTATCGCAGAACAATCACATCAAATTATATACCTTCGGAAATTTTCAAAATTATCGCAGAACAATCACATCAAATGATATACCTTCGGAAATTGTCAAAAGGTTCGCAGAACAATCACATCAAATGATAAACCTTTGAAAATTTTCAAAATTATCGCAGAACAATCGCATCAAATGATATACCTTCGGAAATTTTCAAAATTATCGCAAAACAATCACATCAAATGATAAACCTTCGGAAATTTTCAAAACTATCGTAGAACAGTCACATCAAATGATACACCTTCGAAAATTCACAAAAATATCACAGAACAATCACATCAAATGATATACCTTCGTAAATTTTCAAAACTATCGCAGAACAATCACATCAAATGATATATCTTCGGAAATTTTCAAAATTTTCGGAGAAAAATCACATAAAATGACATACCATCGAAAATTTACAAAAATATCGCAGAACAATCACATTTAATGATATACCTTCGGAAATTTTCAAAATTATCGCAGAACAATCACATCAAATGACAGCTTCGGAAATTTTCAAAATTATTCCAGAAAAATCACATCAAATGATATACCTTCGGAAATTTTCACAATTATCGCAGAACAATCACATCAAATTGTAAACCTTCGGAAATTTTCAAAATTATCGAAGAACAAATACATCAAACGATAAACCTTCGAAAATTTTCAAAATTATCGTAAAACAATCAAATCAAATGATATATCTTCGGAAATTTTCAAAATTATCGCAGAACAATCACATAAATGATATGCCTTCAGAAATTTTCAAAACTATCGCACAACAATAACATGAAATTATATACTTTCGAAAATTAACAAAATTATCGCAGAACAATCACAACAAATTATATACTTTCGGAAATTTTTAAACTTTTCGCAGAAAAATCACATCAAATGATAAACCTTCGGAAAATTTCAAAATTATCGCAGAACAATCACATCAAATTATAAACCTTCGAAAATTTTCAAAATTATCGCAGAACAATCACATCTAATGATATACCTTCGAAAATTTTCAAAATAATCGCTGAACAATCATATCAAATAACTCTTTAATAATTGTGTATAACTTCGGAAATTTTCAAAATTATCGCAGAATAATCACATCAAATGATATGCCTTCGGAAATTTTCAAAACTATCGCAGAACAATAACATGAAATGATATACTTTCGAAAATTAACAAAATTATCGCAGAACAATCACAGCAAATTATATACTTTCGGAAATTTTTAAATTTTTCGCAGAAAAATCACATCAAATGATAAACCTTCGGAAAATTTCAAAATTATCGCAGAACAATCACATCAAATGATAAACCTTCGGAAAATTTCAATATTATTGCAGAAAAATCACATCAAATGATATGCCTTCGGAAATTTTCAAAATTATCGCAGAAATATCCCATAAAATGACATACCTTCGAAAATTTACAAAAATATCGCAGAACAATCACATTTAATGATATACCTTCGGAAATTTTCAAAATTATCGCAGAACAATCACATCAAATGACAGCTTCGGAAATTTTCAAAATTATTCCAGAAAAATCACATCAAATGATATACCTTCGGAAATTTTCACAATTATCGCAGAACAATCACATCAAATTGTAAACCTTCGGAAATTTTCAAAATTATCGAAGAACAAATACATCAAACGATAAACCTTCGAAAATTTTCAAAATTATCGTAGAACAATCAAATCAAATGATATATCTTCGGAAATTTTCAAAATTATCGCAGAACAATCACATAAATGATATGCCTTCAGAAATTTTCAAAACTATCGCACAACAATAACATGAAATTATATACTTTCGAAAATTAACAAAATTATCGCAGAACAATCACAACAAATTATATACTTTCGGAAATTTTTAAACTTTTCGCAGAAAAATCACATCAAATGATAAACCTTCGGAAAATTTCAAAATTATCGCAGAACAATCACATCAAATTATAAACCTTCGAAAATTTTCAAAATTATCGCAGAACAATCACATCTAATGATATACCTTCGAAAATTTTCAAAATAATCGCTGAACAATCATATCAAATAACTCTTTAATAATTGTGTATAACTTCGGAAATTTTCAAAATTATCGCAGAATAATCACATCAAATGATATGCCTTCGGAAATTTTCAAAACTATCGCAGAACAATAACATGAAATGATATACTTTCGAAAATTAACAAAATTATCGCAGAACAATCACAGCAAATTATATACTTTCGGAAATTTTTAAATTTTTCGCAGAAAAATCACATCAAATGATAAACCTTCGGAAAATTTCAAAATTATCGCAGAACAATCACATCAAATTATAAACCTTCGAAAATTTTCAAAATTATCGCAGAACAATCACATCAAATGATATACCTTCGGAAAATTTCAAAATTATCGCAGAACTATCACATCAAATGATATACCTTTTGAAATTTTCACAATTATCGCAGAACAATGACTTCAAATCATACACCTTCTTGAATTTTCAAAATTATCGCAGAATAATCACATCAAATAACATATCTTTGGAAATTTTTAAAATGATTGCAGAACAATCACATCTAAGGATATACTATTGGAAATTTTCAAAATTATCGCAGAACAATCACTTCAAATCATATAACTTCTTAAATTTTCAAAATTATCGCAGAAGAATCACATCAAATGATATACCTTCGAAAATTTTAAAAATTATCGCAGAACAATCACATTAAATGATATACCTTCGGAAATTTTCACAATAATCGCAGAACAATCACATCAAATGATAAAATTTCGGAAATTTTCAAACCTATCGAAGAACAATCACATCAAATGACACACCTTGAATAATTTACAAAATTATCGCAGAACAATCACATCAAATGATATACCTTCGGAAATTTTCAAAACTATCGCAGAACCATCACATCAATTGATATACCTTCGGAAATTTTCAAAATTATCGCAAAACAATCACATTAAATGATATACCTTCGGAAATTTCAAAATTATCGCAGAACAATCACATCAAACGAGGACCCTTCGCAAATTTTCAAAACTATCGAGGATCAATCACATCAACTGATAAACTTTCGGAAATTTTCAAAACTAAAGCAGAACTATGACATCAAATGATAAACCTTCAAAAATTAACAAAGTTATCGCAGAACAATCACATCAAATGATATACCTTTGGAAATTTTCAAAATTATCGCAGAACAATCACATCAAATGATATGCCTTCGGAAATTTTAAAAATTTTCGCAGAACAATCACTTCAAATGATATACCTTCGGAAATTTTCAACATTTTCGCAGAACAATCACATCAACTGATAAACTTTCGGTAATTTTCAAAATTATCGCGAAATTTTTAAAATTATCGGAGAACAATCACTTCAAATCATATACCTTCTTAAATTTTCAAAATTATCGTAGAAGAATCACACCAAATGATATACCTTCGGAAATTTTCAAAATTATCGCAGAACAATCACATCAAATGACACTTTCGGAAATTTTCCAAATTATTCCAGAAAAATCACATCAAATGATATACCTTCGGAAATTTTCAAAATTATTGCAGAACAATCACATCAAATGATATACCTTCGGAAATTTTAAAAATTTTCGCAGAACAATCACTTCAAATGATATACCTTCGGAAATTTTCAAAATTTTCGCAGAACAATCACATCAACTGATAAACTTTCGAAAATTTTCAAAATTATCGCAAAACCATCACATCAAACGATATACATTCGGCAAATTTCAAAATTATCGCAGAACTATCACATCAAATGATATATCTTCGAAAATTTTCACATTTATCGCAGAACAATCACATCAAATTGTAAACCTTCGGAAATTTTCAAAATTATCGAAGAACAATCACATCAAATGATATGCCTTCAGAAATTTTCAAAACTATCGCAGAACAATCACATCTAATGAAATACCTTCGAAAATTTACAAAATTATCGCAGAACAATCACATCTAATGATAAACCTTCGAAAATTTTCAAAATTATCGCAGAACAAGCAAATTAAATGACATATCTTCGGAAATTATCAAAATTATCGCAGATCAATCACATGAAATGATTTGCCTTCGGAAAATTTCAAAACTATCGCAGAACAATCACATCTTATAATAAACCTTCGAAAATTTACAAAATTATCATTATATATATATATATATATATCTATATATATATATATATATATATATATATATATATATATATATATATATATATATATATATATATATATATATATATATATAGATATATATATATATATAAATATTTATATATATATATATAAATATATCTATATATATATATATATATATATATATATATATATATATATATATATATATATATATATATATATATATATATATATATATATATATATATATAATGATAATTATCATATCAAATGACTCTTTAAATTTTGTGTATACCTTCGGGAATTTTCAAAATTATCGCAGAACAACCAAATCAAATGACATATCTTCGGAAATTTTCAAAATTATCGCAGAACAATCACATCAAATGATATGCCTTCGGAAATTTTCAAAAAAATCGCAGAACAATCACATCTAATAATAAACCTTCGGAAATTTTCAAAATTATCGCACAATAATCACATCAAATGATATGCCTTCGGAAATTTTCAAAACTATCGCAGAACAATAACATGAAATGATATACTTTCGAAAATTAACAAAATTATCGCAGAACAATCACAACAAATTATATACTTTCGGAAATTTTTAAAATTTTCGCAGAAAAATCACATCAAATGATATACCTTCAGAAAATTTCAAAATTATCGCAGAACAATCACATCAAATGATAAACCTTCGAAAATTTTCAAAATTATCGCAGAACAATCACATCAAATGATATACCTTCGGAAATTTTCAAAATTATCGCAGAACAATCACATCTAATGATATACCTTCGGAACATTACAAAGTTACCGCAGAACGATCACAACAAATGATATACTTTTGGAAATTTTTAAACTTTTCGCAGAACAAATACATCAAATGATATACCTTCGGAAATTTTCAAAATTATCAAATGATAAACCTTCGGAAATTTTAAAAACTATCGCAGATCAATCACAAAAAATGAAAACCCTTCGGAAAATTTCAAAACTATCGCAGAACAATCATTAAAATGATAACGCTTCGGAAATTTTCAAAACTATCGCAGAACAATAACATCGAATGATATACTTTCGGAAATTTTCAAAATTATCGGAGAATAATCACATCAAATGATATACCTTCGGAAATTTTCAAAATTATCGCAGAACAATCACATCAAATGCTAAACCTTTGTAAATTTTCAAAATTATCGCAGAACAATCGCATCAAATGATATACTCTCGGAAATTTTCAAAATTATCGCAGAACAATCACATCAAATGATAAACCTTTTGAAATTTTCAAATCTATCGCAGAACAATAACATCAAAAGATACATCTTCGAAAATTTACTAAAATATCGCCGAACAATCACATCAAATGATTTACCTTCGGAAATTTTCAAAATTTTCGCAAAACCATCACATCGAACGATATATCTTCGGAAAATTTCAAAATTATCGCAGAACTATCACATCAAATGATATACCTTTTGAAATTTTCAAAATTATCGCACAACAATGACTTCAAATCATACACCTTCTTGAATTTTCAAAATTATCGCAGAAGAATCACATCAAATGATTAACCTTCGAAAATTTTCAAAATTATCGCAGAACAGTCACATTAAATGATATACCTTCGAAAATTTTCACAATAATCGCAGAACAATCACATCCAACGATTTAACTTCGGAAATTTTCAAAACTATCGCAGAACAATCACATCAAATGACAAACCTTGGATAACTTACAAAATTTTCGCAGAACAATCACATCAAATGATATACCTTCGGAAATTTTCAAAACTATCGCAGAAATATCACATCAAATGATAAACCTTCGGAAATTTTCACAATTTTCGAAGAACAATCACATCAACTGATAAACTTTCGGAAATTTTCAAAACTAACGCAGAACAATCACATCAAATGATAAACCTTCGGAAAATTTCAAAATTATCGCAGAACAATCACATCAAATTATAAACCTTCGAAAATTTTCAAAATTATCGCAGAACAATCACATCAAATGATAAACCTTCGGAAAATTTCAATATTATTGCAGAAAAATCACATCAAATGATATACCTTCGGAAATTTTCAAAATTATCGCAGAAATATCCCATAAAATGACATACCTTCGAAAATTTACAAAAATATCGCAGAACAATCACATTAAATGATATACCTTCATAAATTTTCAAAATTGTCGCAGAACAATCACATCAAATGACACCTTCGGAAATTTTCAAAATTATTCCAGAAAAATTCCATCAAATGATATACCTTCGGAAATTTTCAAAATTCTCGCAGAACAATTACATCAAATGATATACCTTCGGAAATTTTCAAAATTATCGCAGATCAATCACATCAAATGATATAACTTCGGAAATTTTCAAAAGTATCGCAGAACAATCACATCAAATTATATACCTTCGGAAATTTTCAAAATTATCGCAGAACAATCACATCAAATGATATACCTTCGGAAATTGTCAAAAGGTTCGCAGAACAATCACATCAAATGATAAACCTTTGAAAATTTTCAAAATTATCGCAGAACAATCGCATCAAATGATATACCTTCGGAAATTTTCAAAATTATCGCAAAACAATCACATCAAATGATAAACCTTCGGAAATTTTCAAAACTATCGTAGAACAGTCACATCAAATGATACACCTTCGAAAATTCACAAAAATATCACAGAACAATCACATCAAATGATATACCTTCGTAAATTTTCAAAACTATCGCAGAACAATCACATCAAATGATATATCTTCGGAAATTTTCAAAATTTTCGGAGAAAAATCACATAAAATGACATACCATCGAAAATTTACAAAAATATCGCAGAACAATCAAATTTAATGATATACCTTCGGAAATTTTCAAAATTATCGCAGAAAAATCACATCAAATGACACCTTCGGAAATTTTCAAAATTATTCCAGAAAAATCACATCAAATGATATACCTTCGGAAATTTTCACAATTATCGCAGAACAATCACATCAAATTGTAAACCTTCGGAAATTTTCAAAATTATCGTAGAACAATCAAATCAAATGATATATCTTCGGAAATTTTCAAAATTATCGCAGAACAATCACATAAATGATATGCCTTCAGAAATTTTCAAAACTATCGCAGAACAATCACTTCTAATGAAATACCTTCGAAAATTTACAAAATTATCGCAGAACAATCAAAACAAAATGATATACTTTCGGAAATTTTTAAAATTTTCGCAGAACAATCACATCAAATGATAAACCTTCGGAAAATTTCAAAATTATCGCAGAACAATCACATCGTAACATATACCTTCGAAAATTTTCAAAATAATCGCAGAACAATCATATCAAATGACTCTTTAATAATTGTGTATAACTTCGGAAATTTTCAAAATTATCGCAGAAAGAGCAAATTAAATGACATATCTTCGGAAATTATCAAAACTATCGCAGAACAATCACATCTAATAATATACCTTCGAAAATTTACAAAATTAACATAGAACAATCACAACAAATGATATACTTTCGGAAATTTTAAAAATTTTCGCAGAACAATCACATCAAATGATAAACCTTCGGAAAATTTCAATATTATTGCAGAAAAATCACATCAAATGATATGCCTTCGGAAATTTTCAAAATTATCGCAGAAATATCCCATAAAATGACATACCTTCGAAAATTTACAAAAATATCGCAGAACAATCACATTAAATGATATACCTTCATAAATTTTCAAAATTGTCGCAGAACAATCACATCAAATGACACCTTCGGAAATTTTCAAAATTATTCCAGAAAAATTCCATCAAATGATATACCTTCGGAAATTTTCAAAATTCTCGCAGAACAATTACATCAAATGATATACCTTCGGAAATTTTCAAAATTTTCGCAGATCAATCACATCAAATTATATAACTTCGGAAATTTTCAAAAGTATCGCAGAACAATCACATCAAATTATATACCTTCGGAAATTTTCAAAATTATCGCAGAACAATCACATCAAATGATATACCTTCGGAAATTGTCAAAAGGTTCGCAGAACAATCACATCAAATGATAAACCTTTGAAAATTTTCAAAATTATCGCAGAACAATCGCATCAAATGATATACCTTCGGAAATTTTCAAAATTATCGCAAAACAATCACATCAAATGATAAACCTTCGGAAATTTTCAAAACTATCGTAGAACAGTCACATCAAATGATACACCTTCGAAAATTCACAAAAATATCACAGAACAATCACATCAAATGATATACCTTCGTAAATTTTCAAAACTATCGCAGAACAATCACATCAAATGATATATCTTCGGAAATTTTCAAAATTTTCGGAGAAAAATCACATAAAATGACATACCATCGAAAATTTACAAAAATATCGCAGAACAATCACATTTAATGATATACCTTCGGAAATTTTCAAAATTATCGCAGAACAATCACATCAAATGACACCTTCGGAAATTTTCAAAATTATTCCAGAAAAATCACATCAAATGATATACCTTCGGAAATTTTCACAATTATCGCAGAACAATCACATCAAATTGTAAACCTTCGGAAATTTTCAAAATTATCGAAGAACAAATACATCAAACGATAAACCTTCGAAAATTTTCAAAATTATCGTAGAACAATCAAATCAAATGATATATCTTCGGAAATTTTCAAAATTATCGCAGAACAATCACATAAATGATATGCCTTCAGAAATTTTCAAAACTATCGCAGAACAATAACATGAAATTATATACTTTCGAAAATTAACAAAATTATCGCAGAACAATCACAACAAATTATATACTTTCGGAAATTTTTAAACTTTTCGCAGAAAAATCACATCAAATGATAAACCTTCGGAAAATTTCAAAATTATCGCAGAACAATCACATCAAATTATAAACCTTCGAAAATTTTCAAAATTATCGCAGAACAATCACATCTAATGATATACCTTCGAAAATTTTCAAAATAATCGCAGAACAATCATATCAAATAACTCTTTAATAATTGTGTATAACTTCGGAAATTTTCAAAATTATCGCAGAATAATCACATCAAATGATATGCCTTCGGAAATTTTCAAAACTATCGCAGAACAATAACATGAAATGATATACTTTCGAAAATTAACAAAATTATCGCAGAACAATCACAACAAATTATATACTTTCGGAAATTTTTAAATTTTTCGCAGAAAAATCACATCAAATGATAAACCTTCGGAAAATTTCAAAATTATCGCAGAACAATCACATCAAATTATAAACCTTCGAAAATTTTCAAAATTATCGCAGAACAATCACATCAAATGATAAACCTTCGGAAAATTTCAATATTATTGCAGAAAAATCACATCAAATGATATGCCTTCGGAAATTTTCAAAATTATCGCAGAAATATCCCATAAAATGACATACCTTCGAAAATTTACAAAAATATCGCAGAACAATCACATTAAATGATATACCTTCATAAATTTTCAAAATTGTCGCAGAACAATCACATCAAATGACACCTTCGGAAATTTTCAAAATTATTCCAGAAAAATTCCATCAAATGATATACCTTCGGAAATTTTCAAAATTCTCGCAGAACAATTACATCAAATGATATACCTTCGGAAATTTTCAAAATTATCGCAGATGAATCACATCAAATGATATAACTTCGGAAATTTTCAAAAGTATCGCAGAACAATCACATCAAATTATATACCTTCGGAAATTTTCAAAATTATCGCAGAACAATCACATCAAATGATATACCTTCGGAAATTGTCAAAAGGTTCGCAGAACAATCACATCAAATGATAAATCTTTGAAAATTTTCAAAATTATCGCAGAACAATCGCATCAAATGATATACCTTCGGAAATTTTCAAAATTATCGCAAAACAATCACATCAAATGATAAACCTTCGGAAATTTTCAAAACTATCGTAGAACAGTCACATCAAATGATACACCTTCGAAAATTCACAAAAATATCACAGAACAATCACATCAAATGATATACCTTCGTAAATTTTCAAAACTATCGCAGAACAATCACATCAAATGATATATCTTCGGAAATTTTCAAAATTTTCGGAGAAAAATCACATAATATGACATACCATCGAAAATTTACAAGAATATCGCAGAACAATCACATTTAATGATATACCTTCGGAAATTTTCAAAATTATCGCAGAACAATCACATCAAATGACACCTTCGGAAATTTTCAAAACTATTCCAGAAAAATCACATCAAATGATATACCTTCGGAAATTTTCACAATTATCGCAGAACAATCACATCAAATTGTAAACCTTCGGAAATTTTCAAAATTATCGAAGAACAAATACATCAAACGATAAACCTTCGAAAATTTTCAAAATTATCGTAGAACAATCAAATCAAATGATATATCTTCGGAAATTTTCAAAATTATCGCAGAACAATCACATAAATGATATGCCTTCAGAAATTTTCAAAACTATCGCAGGACAATAACATGAAATGATATACTTTCGAAAATTAACAAAATTATCGTAGAACAATCACAACAAATTATATACTTTCGGAAATTTTTAAACTTTTCGCAGAAAAATCACATCAAATGATAAACCTTCGGAAAATTTCAAAATTATCGCAGAACAATCACATCAAATTATAAACCTTCGAAAATTTTCAAAATTATCGCAGAACAATCACATCTAATGATATACCTTCGAAAATTATCAAAATAATCGCAGAACAATCATATCAAATAACTCTTTAATAATTGTGTATAACTTCGGAAATTTTCAAAATTATCGCAGAATAATCACATCAAATGATATGCCTTCGGAAATTTTCAAAACTATCGCAGAACAATAACATGAAATGATATCCTTTCGAAAATTAACAAAATTATCGCAGAACAATCGCAACAAATTATATACTTTCGGAAATTTTTAAATTTTTCGCAGAAAAATCACATCAAATGATAAACCTTCGGAAAATTTCAAAATTATCGCAGAACAATCACATCAAATTATAAACCTTCGAAAATTTTCAAAATTATCGCAGAACAATCACATCAAATGATATACCTTCGGAAAATTTCAAAATTATCGCAGAACTATCACATCAAATGATATACCTGTTGAAATTTTCACAATTATCGCAGAACAATCACTTCAAATCATATAACTTCTTAAATTTTCAAAATTATCGCAGAAGAATCACATCAAATGATATACCTTCGAAAATTTTAAAAATTATCGCAGAACAATCACATTAAATGATATACCTTCGGAAATTTTCACAATAATCGCAGAACAATCACATCAAATGATAAAATTTCGGAAATTTTCAAACCTATCGAAGAACAATCACATCAAATGACACACCTTGAATAATTTACAAAATTATCGCAGAACAATCACATCAAATGATATACCTTCGGAAATTTTCAAAACTATCGCAGAACCATCACATCAATTGATATACCTTCGGAAATTTTCAAAATTATCGCAAAACAATCACATTAAATGATATACCTTCGGAAATTTCAAAATTATCGCAGAACAATCACATCAAACGAGGACCCTTCGCAAATTTTCAAAACTATCGAGGATCAATCACATCAACTGATAAACTTTCGGAAATTTTCAAAACTAAAGCAGAACTATGACATCAAATGATAAACCTTCAAAAATTAACAAAGTTATCGCAGAACAATCACATCAAATGACATTCCTTCGGAAATTTTAAAAATTATTGCAGAACAATCACCTCAAACGATAAACCTTCGGAAATTTTCAAAATTATCGCTGAGCAATCACATAAAATGATAAACCTTCGAAATTTTCAAAATAATCGCAGAACAATCACATCAAATGATATACCTTCGTAAATTTTCAAAACTATCGCAGAACCATCACATCAAATGATATATCTTCGGAAATTTTCAAAATTTTCGCAGAAATATCACATAAAATGACATACCATCGAAAATTTACAAAAATATCGCAGAACAATCACATCTAATGATATACCTTCGGAAACTTTCAAAATTATCGCAGAACAATCACATCAAATGACACTTTCGGAAATTTTCAAAATTATTCCAGAAAAATCACATAAAATGACATACCATCGAAAATTTACAAAAATATCGCAGAACAATCACATCTAATGATATACCTTCGGAAACTTTCAAAATTATCGAAGAACAATCACATCAAATGATAAACCTTCGGAAATTTTCAAAATTATCGCAGAACAAGCAAATTAAATGACATATCTTCGGAAATTATCAAAATTATCGCAGATCAATCACATGAAATGATTTGCCTTCGGAAAATTTCAAAACTATCGCAGAACAATCACATCTTATAAATAACCTTCGAAAATTTACAAAATTATCATTATATATATATATATATATATATATATATATATATATATATATATATATATATATATATATATATATATATATATATAAATATTTATATATATATATATATATATATATATATACATATATATATATATATATATATATATAAATATATATATATATATATATATTATATATATATATATATATATATATATATATATATATATATATATATATATATATATATATAATGATAATTATCATATCAAATGACTCTTTAAATTTTGTGTATACCTTCGGGAATTTTCAAAATTATCGCAGAACAACCAAATCAAATGACATATCTTTGGAAATTTTCAAAATTATCATAGAACAATCACATCAAATGATATGCCTTCGGAAATTTCAAAAAAATCGCAGAACAATCACATCTAATAATAAACCTTATAAAATTTCAAAAATTAACATAGAACAATCACAACAAATGATATACTTTCGAAAATTTTAAAAATTTTCGCAGAACAATCACTTCAAATGATATACCTTCGGAAATTTTCAAAATTATCGCACAATAATCACATCAAATGATATGCCTTCGGAAATTTTCAAAACTATCGAAGAACAATAACATGAAATGATATACTTTCGAAAATAAACAAAATTATCGCAGAACAATCACAACAAATTATATACTTTCGGATATTTTTAAATTTTTCGCAGAAAAATCACATCAAATGATATACCTTCAGAAAATTTCAAAATTATCGCAGAACAATCACATCAAATGATAAACCTTCGAAAATTTTCAAAATTATCGCAGAACAATCACATCAAATGATATACCTTCGGAAATTTTCAAAATTATCGCAGAACAATCACATCTAATGATATACCTTCGGAACATTACAAAGTTACCGCAGAACGATCACAACAAATGATATACTTTTGGAAATTTTTAAACTTTTCGCAGAACAAATACATCAAATGATATACCTTCGGAAATTTTCAAAATTATCAAATGATAAACCTTCGGAAATTTTAAAATCTATCGCAGATCAATCACAAAAAATGAAAACCCTTCGGAAAATTTCAAAACTATCGCAGAACAATCATTAAAATGATAACGCTTCGGAAATTTTCAAAACTATCGCAGAACAATAACATCGAATGATATACTTTCGGAAATTTTCAAAATTATCGCAGAATAATCACATCAAATGATATACCTTCGGAAATTTTCAAAATTATCGCAGAACAATCACATCAAATGCTAAACCTTTGTAAATTTTCAAAATTATCGCAGAACAATCGCATCAAATGATATACCCTCGGAAATTTTCAAAATTATCGCAGAACAATCACATCAAATGATAAACCTTTTGAAATTTTCAAATCTATCGCAGAACAATAACATCAAAAGATACATCTTCGAAAATTTACTAAAATATCGCCGAACAATCACATCAAATGATATACCTTCGGAAATTTTCAAAATTTTCGCAAAACCATCACATCGAACGATATACCTTCGGAAAATTTCAAAATTATCGCAGAACTATCACATCAAATGATATACCTTTTGAAATTTTCAAAATTATCGCACAACAATGACTTCAAATCATACACCTTCTTGAATTTTCAAAATTATCGCAGAACAGTCACATTAAATGATATACCTTCGAAAATTTTCACAATAATCGCAGAACAATCACATCCAACGATTTAACTTCGGAAATTTTCAAAACTATCGCAGAACAATCACATCAAATGACACACCTTGGATAACTTACAAAATTTTCGCAGAACAATCACATCAAATGATAAACCTTCGGAAATTTTAAAAACTATCGCAGAAATATCACATCAAATGATAAACCTTCGGAAATTTTCACAATTTTCGAAGAACAATCACATCAACTGATAAACTTTCGGAAATTTTCAAAACTAACGCAGAACAATCACATCAAATGATAAACCTTCGAAAAATAACAAAATTATCGCAGAACAATCACATTATTTGATATACCTTCTGAAATTTTCACAATTATCGCAGAACATTCACATTAAATGATAAACCTTTGAAAATTTTCAAAATTATCGCAAGACCATCACATCACATGATATATCTTTAGAATTTTTCAAAATTATCGCAGAACAATCACATTAAAGGATATACCTTTGGAAATATTCAAAATAACCTTAGAACAATCACTTCAAATCATACACCTTCTCGAATTTTCACAATTATCGCAGAACAATCATATCAAATGATAAACCTTTGAAAATTTTCAATATTATCGCAGAACAATCGCATCAAATGATATATCTTCGGAAATTTTAAAATTTTCGCAGAACAATCACATCAAATGATAAACCTTCGGAAATTTTCAAAACTATCGCAGAACAATCACATCAAATTATACACCTTCGAAAATTTACAAAAATATCGCAGAACAATCACATTAAATGATATTACCTTCGGAAATTTTCAAAATTATCGCAGAACAATCACATCAAATGACAAACCTTCGGAAATTTTCAATATTATTGCAGAAAAATCACATCAAATGATATGCCTTCGGAAATTTTCAAAATTATCGCAGAAATATCCCATAATATGACATACCTTCGAAAATTTACAAAAATATCGCAGAACAATCACATTAAATGATATACCTTCATAAATTTTCAAAATTGTCGCAGAACAATCACATCAAATGACACCTTCGGAAATTTTCAAAATTATTCCAGAAAAATTCCATCAAATGATATACCTTCGGAAATTTTCAAAATTCTCGCAGAACAATTACATCAAATGATATACCTTCGGAAATTTTCAACATTATCGCAGATCAATCACATCAAATGATATAACTTCGGAAATTTTCAAAAGTATTGCAGAACAATCACATCAAATTATATACCTTCGGAAATTTTCAAAATTATCGCAGAACAATCACATAAAATGATATACCTTCGGAAATTGTCAAAAGGTTCGCAGAACAATCACATCAAATGATAAACCTTTGAAAATTTTCAAAATTATCGCAGAACAATCGCATCAAATGATATACCATCGGAAATTTTCAAAATTATCGCAAAACAATCACATCAAATGATAAACCTTCGGAAATTTTCAAAACTATCGTAGATCAGTCACATCAAATGATACACCTTCGAAAATTCACAAAAATATCACAGAACAATCACATCAAATGATATACCTTCGTAAATTTTCAAAACTATCGCAGAACAATCACATCAAATGATATATCTTCGGAAATTTTCAAAATTTTCGGAGAAAAATCACATAAAATGACATACCATCGAAAATTTACAAAAATATCGCAGAACAATCAAATTTAATGATATACCTTCGGAAATTTTCAAAATTATCGCAGAACAATCACATCAAATGACACCTTCGGAAATTTTCAAAATTATTCCAGAAAAATCACATCAAATGATATACCTTCGGAAATTTTCACAATTATCGCAGAACAATCACATCAAATTATAAACCTTCGAAAATTTTCAAAATTATCGCAGAACAATCACATCTAATGATATACCTTCGAAAATTATCAAAATAATCGCAGAACAATCATATCAAATAACTCTTTAATAATTGTGTATAACTTCGGAAATTTTCAAAATTATCGCAGAATAATCACATCAAATGATATGCCTTCGGAAATTTTCAAAACTATCGCAGAACAATAACATGAAATGATATCCTTTCGAAAATTAACAAAATTATCGCAGAACAATCGCAACAAATTATATACTTTCGGAAATTTTTAAATTTTTCGCAGAAAAATCACATCAAATGATAAACCTTCGGAAAATTTCAAAATTATCGCAGAACAATCACATCAAATTATAAACCTTCGAAAATTTTCAAAATTATCGCAGAACAATCACATCAAATGATATACCTTCGGAAAATTTCAAAATTATCGCAGAACTATCACATCAAATGATATACCTGTTGAAATTTTCACAATTATCGCAGAACAATCACTTCAAATCATATAACTTCTTAAATTTTCAAAATTATCGCAGAAGAATCACATCAAATGATATACCTTCGAAAATTTTAAAAATTATCGCAGAACAATCACATTAAATGATATACCTTCGGAAATTTTCACAATAATCGCAGAACAATCACATCAAATGATAAAATTTCGGAAATTTTCAAACCTATCGAAGAACAATCACATCAAATGACACACCTTGAATAATTTACAAAATTATCGCAGAACAATCACATCAAATGATATACCTTCGGAAATTTTCAAAACTATCGCAGAACCATCACATCAATTGATATACCTTCGGAAATTTTCAAAATTATCGCAAAACAATCACATTAAATGATATACCTTCGGAAATTTCAAAATTATCGCAGAACAATCACATCAAACGAGGACCCTTCGCAAATTTTCAAAACTATCGAGGATCAATCACATCAACTGATAAACTTTCGGAAATTTTCAAAACTAAAGCAGAACTATGACATCAAATGATAAACCTTCAAAAATTAACAAAGTTATCGCAGAACAATCACATCAAATGACATTCCTTCGGAAATTTTAAAAATTATTGCAGAACAATCACCTCAAACGATAAACCTTCGGAAATTTTCAAAATTATCGCTGAGCAATCACATAAAATGATAAACCTTCGAAATTTTCAAAATAATCGCAGAACAATCACATCAAATGATATACCTTCGTAAATTTTCAAAACTATCGCAGAACCATCACATCAAATGATATATCTTCGGAAATTTTCAAAATTTTCGCAGAAATATCACATAAAATGACATACCATCGAAAATTTACAAAAATATCGCAGAACAATCACATCTAATGATATACCTTCGGAAACTTTCAAAATTATCGCAGAACAATCACATCAAATGACACTTTCGGAAATTTTCAAAATTATTCCAGAAAAATCACATAAAATGACATACCATCGAAAATTTACAAAAATATCGCAGAACAATCACATCTAATGATATACCTTCGGAAACTTTCAAAATTATCGAAGAACAATCACATCAAATGATAAACCTTCGGAAATTTTCAAAATTATCGCAGAACAAGCAAATTAAATGACATATCTTCGGAAATTATCAAAATTATCGCAGATCAATCACATGAAATGATTTGCCTTCGGAAAATTTCAAAACTATCGCAGAACAATCACATCTTATAAATAACCTTCGAAAATTTACAAAATTATCATTATATATATATATATATATATATATATATATATATATATATATATATATATATATATATATATAAATATTTATATATATATATATATATATATATATATATATACATATATATATATATATATATATATATATAATATATATATATATATATATATATATATATATATATATATATATATATATATATATATATATATATATATATATATATATATAATGATAATTATCATATCAAATGACTCTTTAAATTTTGTGTATACCTTCGGGAATTTTCAAAATTATCGCAGAACAACCAAATCAAATGACATATCTTTGGAAATTTTCAAAATTATCATAGAACAATCACATCAAATGATATGCCTTCGGAAATTTCAAAAAAATCGCAGAACAATCACATCTAATAATAAACCTTATAAAATTTCAAAAATTAACATAGAACAATCACAACAAATGATATACTTTCGAAAATTTTAAAAATTTTCGCAGAACAATCACTTCAAATGATATACCTTCGGAAATTTTCAAAATTATCGCACAATAATCACATCAAATGATATGCCTTCGGAAATTTTCAAAACTATCGAAGAACAATAACATGAAATGATATACTTTCGAAAATAAACAAAATTATCGCAGAACAATCACAACAAATTATATACTTTCGGATATTTTTAAATTTTTCGCAGAAAAATCACATCAAATGATATACCTTCAGAAAATTTCAAAATTATCGCAGAACAATCACATCAAATGATAAACCTTCGAAAATTTTCAAAATTATCGCAGAACAATCACATCAAATGATATACCTTCGGAAATTTTCAAAATTATCGCAGAACAATCACATCTAATTATATACCTTCGGAACATTACAAAGTTACCGCAGAACGATCACAACAAATGATATACTTTTGGAAATTTTTAAACTTTTCGCAGAACAAATACATCAAATGATATACCTTCGGAAATTTTCAAAATTATCAAATGATAAACCTTCGGAAATTTTAAAATCTATCGCAGATCAATCACAAAAAATGAAAACCCTTCGGAAAATTTCAAAACTATCGCAGAACAATCATTAAAATGATAACGCTTCGGAAATTTTCAAAACTATCGCAGAACAATAACATCGAATGATATACTTTCGGAAATTTTCAAAATTATCGCAGAATAATCACATCAAATGATATACCTTCGGAAATTTTCAAAATTATCGCAGAACAATCACATCAAATGCTAAACCTTTGTAAATTTTCAAAATTATCGCAGAACAATCGCATCAAATGATATACCCTCGGAAATTTTCAAAATTATCGCAGAACAATCACATCAAATGATAAACCTTTTGAAATTTTCAAATCTATCGCAGAACAATAACATCAAAAGATACATCTTCGAAAATTTACTAAAATATCGCCGAACAATCACATCAAATGATATACCTTCGGAAATTTTCAAAATTTTCGCAAAACCATCACATCGAACGATATACCTTCGGAAAATTTCAAAATTATCGCAGAACTATCACATCAAATGATATACCTTTTGAAATTTTCAAAATTATCGCACAACAATGACTTCAAATCATACACCTTCTTGAATTTTCAAAATTATCGCAGAACAGTCACATTAAATGATATACCTTCGAAAATTTTCACAATAATCGCAGAACAATCACATCCAACGATTTAACTTCGGAAATTTTCAAAACTATCGCAGAACAATCACATCAAATGACACACCTTGGATAACTTACAAAATTTTCGCAGAACAATCACATCAAATGATAAACCTTCGGAAATTTTAAAAACTATCGCAGAAATATCACATCAAATGATAAACCTTCGGAAATTTTCACAATTTTCGAAGAACAATCACATCAACTGATAAACTTTCGGAAATTTTCAAAACTAACGCAGAACAATCACATCAAATGATAAACCTTCGAAAAATAACAAAATTATCGCAGAACAATCACATTATTTGATATACCTTCTGAAATTTTCACAATTATCGCAGAACATTCACATTAAATGATAAACCTTTGAAAATTTTCAAAATTATCGCAAGACCATCACATCACATGATATATCTTTAGAATTTTTCAAAATTATCGCAGAACAATCACATTAAAGGATATACCTTTGGAAATATTCAAAATAACCTTAGAACAATCACTTCAAATCATACACCTTCTCGAATTTTCACAATTATCGCAGAACAATCATATCAAATGATAAACCTTTGAAAATTTTCAATATTATCGCAGAACAATCGCATCAAATGATATATCTTCGGAAATTTTAAAATTTTCGCAGAACAATCACATCAAATGATAAACCTTCGGAAATTTTCAAAACTATCGCAGAACAATCACATCAAATTATACACCTTCGAAAATTTACAAAAATATCGCAGAACAATCACATTAAATGATATTACCTTCGGAAATTTTCAAAATTATCGCAGAACAATCACATCAAATGACAAACCTTCGGAAATTTTCAATATTATTGCAGAAAAATCACATCAAATGATATGCCTTCGGAAATTTTCAAAATTATCGCAGAAATATCCCATAATATGACATACCTTCGAAAATTTACAAAAATATCGCAGAACAATCACATTAAATGATATACCTTCATAAATTTTCAAAATTGTCGCAGAACAATCACATCAAATGACACCTTCGGAAATTTTCAAAATTATTCCAGAAAAATTCCATCAAATGATATACCTTCGGAAATTTTCAAAATTCTCGCAGAACAATTACATCAAATGATATACCTTCGGAAATTTTCAACATTATCGCAGATCAATCACATCAAATGATATAACTTCGGAAATTTTCAAAAGTATTGCAGAACAATCACATCAAATTATATACCTTCGGAAATTTTCAAAATTATCGCAGAACAATCACATAAAATGATATACCTTCGGAAATTGTCAAAAGGTTCGCAGAACAATCACATCAAATGATAAACCTTTGAAAATTTTCAAAATTATCGCAGAACAATCGCATCAAATGATATACCATCGGAAATTTTCAAAATTATCGCAAAACAATCACATCAAATGATAAACCTTCGGAAATTTTCAAAACTATCGTAGATCAGTCACATCAAATGATACACCTTCGAAAATTCACAAAAATATCACAGAACAATCACATCAAATGATATACCTTCGTAAATTTTCAAAACTATCGCAGAACAATCACATCAAATGATATATCTTCGGAAATTTTCAAAATTTTCGGAGAAAAATCACATAAAATGACATACCATCGAAAATTTACAAAAATATCGCAGAACAATCAAATTTAATGATATACCTTCGGAAATTTTCAAAATTATCGCAGAACAATCACATCAAATGACACCTTCGGAAATTTTCAAAATTATTCCAGAAAAATCACATCAAATGATATACCTTCGGAAATTTTCACAATTATCGCAGAACAATCACATCAAATTGTAAACCTTCGGAAATTTTCAAAATTATCGAAGAACAAATACAACAAACGATAAACCTTCGAAAATTTTCAAAATTATCGTAGAACAATCAAATCAAATGATATATCTTCGGAAATTTTCAAAATTATCGCAGAACAATCACATAAATGATATGCCTTCAGAAATTTTCAAAACTATCGCAGAACAATCACTTCTAATGAAATACCTTCGAAAATTTACAAAATTATCGCAGAACAATCAAAACAAAATGATATACTTTCGGAAATTTTTAAAATTTTCGCAGAACAATCACATCAAATGATAAACCTTCGGAAAATTTCAAAATTATCGCAGAACAATCACATCGTAACATATACCTTCGAAAATTTTCAAAATAATCGCAGAACAATCATATCAAATGACTCTTTAATAATTGTGTATAACTTCGGAAATTTTCAAAATTATCGCAGAAAGAGCAAATTAAATGACATATCTTCGGAAATTATCAAAACTATCGCAGAACAATCACATCTAATAATATACCTTCGAAAATTTACAAAATTAACATAGAACAATCACAACAAATGATATACTTTCGGAAATTTTAAAAATTTTCGCAGAACAATCACATCAAATGATAAACCTTCGGAAAATTTCAATATTATTGCAGAAAAATCACATCAAATGATATGCCTTCGGAAATTTTCAAAATTATCGCAGAAATATCCCATAAAATGACATACCTTCGAAAATTTACAAAAATATCGCAGAACAATCACATTAAATGATATACCTTCATAAATTTTCAAAATTGTCGCAGAACAATCACATCAAATGACACCTTCGGAAATTTTCAAAATTATTCCAGAAAAATTCCATCAAATGATATACCTTCGGAAATTTTCAAAATTCTCGCAGAACAATTACATCAAATGATATACCTTCGGAAATTTTCAAAATTATCGCAGATCAATCACATCAAATGATATAACTTCGGAAATTTTCAAAAGTATCGCAGAACAATCACATCAAATTATATACCTTCGGAAATTTTCAAAATTATCGCAGAACAATCACATCAAATGATATACCTTCGGAAATTGTCAAAAGGTTCGCAGAACAATCACATCAAATGATAAACCTTTGAAAATTTTCAAAATTATCGCAGAACAATCGCATCAAATGATATACCTTCGGAAATTTTCAAAATTATCGCAAAACAATCACATCAAATGATAAACCTTCGGAAATTTTCAAAACTATCGTAGAACAGTCACATCAAATGATACACCTTCGAAAATTCACAAAAATATCACAGAACAATCACATCAAATGATATACCTTCGTAAATTTTCAAAACTATCGCAGAACAATCACATCAAATGATATATCTTCGGAAATTTTCAAAATTTTCGGAGAAAAATCACATAAAATGACATACCATCGAAAATTTACAAAAATATCGCAGAACAATCACATTTAATGATATACCTTCGGAAATTTTCAAAATTATCGCAGAACAATCACATCAAATGACACCTTCGGAAATTTTCAAAATTATTCCAGAAAAATCACATCAAATGATATACCTTCGGAAATTTTCACAATTATCGCAGAACAATCACATCAAATTGTAAACCTTCGGAAATTTTCAAAATTATCGAAGAACAAATACATCAAACGATAAACCTTCGAAAATTTTCAAAATTATCGTAGAACAATCAAATCAAATGATATATCTTCGGAAATTTTCAAAATTATCGCAGAACAATCACATAAATGATATGCCTTCAGAAATTTTCAAAACTATCGCAGAACAATAACATGAAATTATATACTTTCGAAAATTAACAAAATTATCGCAGAACAATCACAACAAATTATATACTTTCGGAAATTTTTAAACTTTTCGCAGAAAAATCACATCAAATGATAAACCTTCGGAAAATTTCAAAATTATCGCAGAACAATCACATCAAATTATAAACCTTCGAAAATTTTCAAAATTATCGCAGAACAATCACATCTAATGATATACCTTCGAAAATTTTCAAAATAATCGCAGAACAATCATATCAAATAACTCTTTAATAATTGTGTATAACTTCGGAAATTTTCAAAATTATCGCAGAATAATCACATCAAATGATATGCCTTCGGAAATTTTCAAAACTATCGCAGAACAATAACATGAAATGATATACTTTCGAAAATTAACAAAATTATCGCAGAACAATCACAACAAATTATATACTCTCGGAAATTTTTAAATTTTTCGCAGAAAAATCACATCAAATGATAAACCTTCGGAAAATTTCAAAATTATCGCAGAACAATCACATCAAATTATAAACCTTCGAAAATTTTCAAAATTATCGCAGAACAATCACATCAAATGATAAACCTTCGGAAAAGTTCAATATTATTGCAGAAAAATCACATCAAATGATATGCCTTCGGAAATTTTCAAAATTATCGCAGAAATATCCCATAAAATGACATACCTTCGAAAATTTACAAAAATATCGCAGAACAATCACATTAAATGATATACCTTCATAAATTTTCAAAATTGTCGCAGAACAATCACATCAAATGACACCTTCGGAAATTTTCAAAATTATTCCAGAAAAATTCCATCAAATGATATACCTTCGGAAATTTTCAAAATTCTCGCAGAACAATTACATCAAATGATATACCTTCGGAAATTTTCAAAATTATCGCAGATCAATCACATCAAATGATATAACTTCGGAAATTTTCAAAAGTATCGCAGAACAATCACATCAAATTATATACCTTCGGAAATTTTCAAAATTATCGCAGAACAATCACATCAAATGATATACCTTCGGAAATTGTCAAAAGGTTCGCAGAACAATCACATCAAATGATAAACCTTTGAAAATTTTCAAAATTATCGCAGAACAATCGCATCAAATGATATACCTTCGGAAATTTTCAAAATTATCGCAAAACAATCACATCAAATGATAAACCTTCGGAAATTTTCAAAACTATCGTAGAACAGTCACATCAAATGATACACCTTCGAAAATTCACAAAAATATCACAGAACAATCACATCAAATGATATACCTTCGTAAATTTTCAAAACTATCGCAGAACAATCACATCAAATGATATATCTTCGGAAATTTTCAAAATTTTCGGAGAAAAATCACATAAAATGACATACCATCGAAAATTTACAAAAATATCGCAGAACAATCACATTTAATGATATACCTTCGGAAATTTTCAAAATTATCGCAGAACAATCACATCAAATGACAGCTTCGGAAATTTTCAAAATTATTCCAGAAAAATCACATCAAATGATATACCTTCGGAAATTTTCACAATTATCGCAGAACAATCACATCAAATTGTAAACCTTCGGAAATTTTCAAAATTATCGAAGAACAAATACATCAAACGATAAACCTTCGAAAATTTTCAAAATTATCGTAGAACAATCAAATCAAATGATATATCTTCGGAAATTTTCAAAATTATCGCAGAACAATCACATAAATGATATGCCTTCAGAAATTTTCAAAACTATCGCACAACAATAACATGAAATTATATACTTTCGAAAATTAACAAAATTATCGCAGAACAATCACAACAAATTATATACTTTCGGAAATTTTTAAACTTTTCGCAGAAAAATCACATCAAATGATAAACCTTCGGAAAATTTCAAAATTATCGCAGAACAATCACATCAAATTATAAACCTTCGAAAATTTTCAAAATTATCGCAGAACAATCACATCTAATGATATACCTTCGAAAATTTTCAAAATAATCGCTGAACAATCATATCAAATAACTCTTTAATAATTGTGTATAACTTCGGAAATTTTCAAAATTATCGCAGAATAATCACATCAAATGATATGCCTTCGGAAATTTTCAAAACTATCGCAGAACAATAACATGAAATGATATACTTTCGAAAATTAACAAAATTATCGCAGAACAATCACAGCAAATTATATACTTTCGGAAATTTTTAAATTTTTCGCAGAAAAATCACATCAAATGATAAACCTTCGGAAAATTTCAAAATTATCGCAGAACAATCACATCAAATGATAAACCTTCGGAAAATTTCAATATTATTGCAGAAAAATCACATCAAATGATATGCCTTCGGAAATTTTCAAAATTATCGCAGAAATATCCCATAAAATGACATACCTTCGAAAATTTACAAAAATATCGCAGAACAATCACATTAAATGATATACCTTCATAAATTTTCAAAATTGTCGCAGAACAATCACATCAAATGACACCTTCGGAAATTTTCAAAATTATTCCAGAAAAATTCCATCAAATGATATACCTTCGGAAATTTTCAAAATTCTCGCAGAACAATTACATCAAATGATATACCTTCGGAAATTTTCAAAATTATCGCAGATCAATCACATCAAATGATATAACTTCGGAAATTTTCAAAAGTATCGCAGAACAATCACATCAAATTATATACCTTCGGAAATTTTCA
The DNA here is from genome assembly GCA_963978885.1 of Nemotelus pantherinus. Lineage (NCBI taxonomy): Eukaryota > Metazoa > Arthropoda > Insecta > Diptera > Stratiomyidae > Nemotelus > Nemotelus pantherinus. The sequence continues at coordinate 95,801 of CAXBUK010000010.1, read as the reverse complement.
AAATTATCGCAGAACAATCACATCAAATGATATACCTTCGGAAATTGTCAAAAGGTTCGCAGAAAAATCACATCAAATGATAAACCTTTGAAAATTTTCAAAATTATCGCAGAACAATCGCATCAAATGATATACCTTCGGAAATTTTCAAAATTATCGCAAAACAATCACATCAAATGATAAACCTTCGGAAATTTTCAAAACTATCGTAGAACAGTCACATCAAATGATACACCTTCGAAAATTCACAAAAATATCACAGAACAATCACATCAAATGATATACCTTCGTAAATTTTCAAAACTATCGCAGAACAATCACATCAAATGATATATCTTCGGAAATTTTCAAAATTTTCGGAGAAAAATCACATAAAATGACATACCATCGAAAATTTACAAAAATATCGCAGAACAATCACATTTAATGATATACCTTCGGAAATTTTCAAAATTATCGCAGAACAATCACATCAAATGACAGCTTCGGAAATTTTCAAAATTATTCCAGAAAAATCACATCAAATGATATACCTTCGGAAATTTTCACAATTATCGCAGAACAATCACATCAAATTGTAAACCTTCGGAAATTTTCAAAATTATCGAAGAACAAATACATCAAACGATAAACCTTCGAAAATTTTCAAAATTATCGTAGAACAATCAAATCAAATGATATATCTTCGGAAATTTTCAAAATTATCGCAGAACAATCACATAAATGATATGCCTTCAGAAATTTTCAAAACTATCGCACAACAATAACATGAAATTATATACTTTCGAAAATTAACAAAATTATCGCAGAACAATCACAACAAATTATATACTTTCGGAAATTTTTAAACTTTTCGCAGAAAAATCACATCAAATGATAAACCTTCGGAAAATTTCAAAATTATCGCAGAACAATCACATCAAATTATAAACCTTCGAAAATTTTCAAAATTATCGCAGAACAATCACATCTAATGATATACCTTCGGAAATTTTCAAAATAATCGCTGAACAATCATATCAAATAACTCTTTAATAATTGTGTATAACTTCGGAAATTTTCAAAATTATCGCAGAATAATCACATCAAATGATATGCCTTCGGAAATTTTCAAAACTATCGCAGAACAATAACATGAAATGATATACTTTCGAAAATTAACAAAATTATCGCAGAACAATCACAGCAAATTATATACTTTCGGAAATTTTTAAATTTTTCGCAGAAAAATCACATCAAATGATAAACCTTCGGAAAATTTCAAAATTATCGCAGAACAATCACATCAAATGATAAACCTTCGGAAAATTTCAATATTATTGCAGAAAAATCACATCAAATGATATGCCTTCGGAAATTTTCAAAATTATCGCAGAAATATCCCATAAAATGACATACCTTCGAAAATTTACAAAAATATCGCAGAACAATCACATTAAATGATATACCTTCATAAATTTTCAAAATTGTCGCAGAACAATCACATCAAATGACACCTTCGGAAATTTTCAAAATTATTCCAGAAAAATTCCATCAAATGATATACCTTCGGAAATTTTCAAAATTCTCGCAGAACAATTACATCAAATGATATACCTTCGGAAATTTTCAAAATTATCGCAGATCAATCACATCAAATGATATAACTTCGGAAATTTTCAAAAGTATCGCAGAACAATCACATCAAATTATATACCTTCGGAAATTTTCAAAATTATCGCAGAACAATCACATCAAATGATATACCTTCGGAAATTGTCAAAAGGTTCGCAGAAAAATCACATCAAATGATAAACCTTTGAAAATTTTCAAAATTATCGCAGAACAATCGCATCAAATGATATACCTTCGGAAATTTTCAAAATTATCGCAAAACAATCACATCAAATGATAAACCTTCGGAAATTTTCAAAACTATCGTAGAACAGTCACATCAAATGATACACCTTCGAAAATTCACAAAAATATCACAGAACAATCACATCAAATGATATACCTTCGTAAATTTTCAAAACTATCGCAGAACAATCACATCAAATGATATATCTTCGGAAATTTTCAAAATTTTCGGAGAAAAATCACATATAATGACATACCATCGAAAATTTACAAAAATATCGCAGAACAATCACATTTAATGATATACCTTCGGAAATTTTCAAAATTATCGCAGAACAATCACATCAAATGACACCTTCGGAAATTTTCAAAATTATTCCAGAAAAATCACATCAAATGATATACCTTCGGAAATTTTCACAATTATCGCAGAACAATCACATCAAATTGTAAACCTTCGGAAATTTTCAAAATTATCGAAGAACAAATACATCAAACGATAAACCTTCGAAAATTTTCAAAATTATCGTAGAACAATCAAATCAAATGATATATCTTCGGAAATTTTCAAAATTATCGCAGAACAATCACATAAATGATATGCCTTCAGAAATTTTCAAAACTATCGCAGAACAATAACATGAAATGATATACTTTCGAAAATTAACAAAATTATCGTAGAACAATCACAACAAATTATATACTTTCGGAAATTTTTAAACTTTTCGCAGAAAAATCACATCAAATGATAAACCTTCGGAAAATTTCAAAATTATCGCAGAACAATCACATCAAATTATAAACCTTCGAAAATTTTCAAAATTATCGCAGAACAATCACATCTAATTATATACCTTCGAAAATTATCAAAATAATCGCAGAACAATCATATCAAATAACTCTTTAATAATTGTGTATAACTTCGGAAATTTTCAAAATTATCGCAGAATAATCACATCAAATGATATGCCTTCGGAAATTTTCAAAACTATCGCAGAACAAATACATCAAACGATAAACCTTCGAAAATTTTCAAAATTATCGTAGAACAATCAAATCAAATGATATATCTTCGGAAATTTTCAAAATTATCGCAGAACAAATACATCAAACGATAAACCTTCAGAAATTTTCAAAACTATCGCAGAACAATAACATGAAATGATATACTTTCGAAAATTAACAAAATTATCGCAGAACAATCACAACAAATTATATACTTTCGGAAATTTTTAAATTTTTCGCAGAAAAATCACATCAAATGATAAACCTTCGGAAAATTTCAAAATTATCGCAGAACAATCACATCAAATTATAAACCTTCGAAAATTTTCAAAATTATCGCAGAACAATCACATCAAATGATATACCTTCGGAAAATTTCAAAATTATCGCAGAACTATCACATCAAATGATATACCTTTTGAAATTTTCACAATTATCGCAGAACAATGACTTCAAATCATACACCTTCTTGAATTTTCAAAATTATCGCAGAATAATCACATCAAATAACATATCTTTGGAAATTTTTAAAATGATTGCAGAACAATCACATCTAAGGATATACTATTGGAAATTTTCAAAATTATCGCAGAACAATCACTTCAAATCATATAACTTCTTAAATTTTCAAAATTATCGCAGAAGAATCACATCAAATGATATACCTTCGAAAATTTTAAAAATTATCGCAGAACAATCACATTAAATGATATACCTTCGGAAATTTTCACAATAATCGCAGAACAATCACATCAAATGATAAAATTTCGGAAATTTTCAAACCTATCGAAGAACAATCACATCAAATGACACACCTTGAATAATTTACAAAATTATCGCAGAACAATCACATCAAATGATATACCTTCGGAAATTTTCAAAACTATCGCAGAACCATCACATCAATTGATATACCTTCGGAAATTTTCAAAATTATCGCAAAACAATCACATTAAATGATATACCTTCGGAAATTTCAAAATTATCGCAGAACAATCACATCAAACGAGGACCTTTCGCAAATTTTCAAAACTATCGAGGATCAATCACATCAACTGATAAACTTTCGGAAATTTTCAAAACTAAAGCAGAACTATGACATCAAATGATAAACCTTCAAAAATTAACAAAGTTATCGCAGAACAATCACATCAAATGATATACCTTCGGAAATTTTCAAAACTATCTCAGAACAATCACATCAAATTAAACACCTTCGAAAATTTACAAAAATATACCAGAATATTCACATCAAATCATATACCTTCGGAAAATTTCAAAATTATCGCAGGACAAACACATCAAATGACATTCCTTCGGAAATTTTAAAAATTATTGCAGAACAATCACCTCAAACGATAAACCTTCGGAAATTTTCAAAATTATCGCTGAGCAATCACATAAAATGATAAACCTTCGAAATTTTCAAAATAATCGCAGAACAATCACATCAAATGATATACCTTTGGAAATTTTCAAAATTATCGCAGAACAATCACATCAAATGATATGCCTTCGGAAATTTTAAAAATTTTCGCAGAACAATCACTTCAAATGATATACCTTCGGAAATTTTCAACATTTTCGCAGAACAATCACATCAACTGATAAACTTTCGGTAATTTTCAAAATTATCGCGAAATTTTTAAAATTATCGGAGAACAATCACTTCAAATCATATACCTTCTTAAATTTTCAAAATTATCGTAGAAGAATCACACCAAATGATATACCTTCGGAAATTTTCAAAATTATCGCAGAACAATCACATCAAATGACACTTTCGGAAATTTTCCAAATTATTCCAGAAAAATCACATCAAATGATATACCTTCGGAAATTTTCAAAATTATTGCAGAACAATCACATCAAATGATATACCTTCGGAAATTTTAAAAATTTTCGCAGAACAATCACTTCAAATGATATACCTTCGGAAATTTTCAAAATTTTCGCAGAACAATCACATCAACTGATAAACTTTCGAAAATTTTCAAAATTATCGCAAAACCATCACATCAAACGATATACATTCGGCAAATTTCAAAATTATCGCAGAACTATCACATCAAATGATATATCTTCGAAAATTTTCACATTTATCGCAGAACAATCACATCAAATTGTAAACCTTCGGAAATTTTCAAAATTATCGAAGAACAATCACATCAAATGATATGCCTTCAGAAATTTTCAAAACTATCGCAGAACAATCACATCTAATGAAATACCTTCGAAAATTTACAAAATTATCGCAGAACAATCACATCTAATGATAAACCTTCGGAAATTTTCAAAATTATCGCAGAACAAGCAAATTAAATGACATATCTTCGGAAATTATCAAAATTATCGCAGATCAATCACATGAAATGATTTGCCTTCGGAAAATTTCAAAACTATCGCAGAACAATCACATCTTATAATAAACCTTCGAAAATTTACAAAATTATCATTATATATATATATATATATCTATATATATATATATATATATATATATATATATATATATATATATATATATATATATATATATATATATATATATATATATATAAATATTTATATATATATATAAATATATATATATATATATATATATATATATATATATATATATATATATATATATAATGATAATTATCATATCAAATGACTCTTTAAATTTTGTGTATACCTTCGGGAATTTTCAAAATTATCGCAGAACAACCAAATCAAATGACATATCTTCGGAAATTTTCAAAATTATCGCAGAACAATCACATCAAATGATATGCCTTCGGAAATTTTCAAAAAAATCGCAGAACAATCACATCTAATAATAAACCTTATAAAATTTAAAAAATTAACATAGAACAATCACAACAAATGATATACTTTCGAAAATTTTAAAAATTTTCGCAGAACAATCACTTCAAATGATATACCTTCGGAAATTTTCAAAATTATCGCACAATAATCACATCAAATGATATGCCTTCGGAAATTTTCAAAACTATCGCAGAACAATAACATGAAATGATATACTTTCGAAAATTAACAAAATTATCGCAGAACAATCACAACAAATTATATACTTTCGGAAATTTTTAAAATTTTCGCAGAAAAATCACATCAAATGATATACCTTCAGAAAATTTCAAAATTATCGCAGAACAATCACATCAAATGATAAACCTTCGAAAATTTTCAAAATTATCGCAGAACAATCACATCAAATGATATACCTTCGGAAATTTTCAAAATTATCGCAGAACAATCACATCTAATGATATACCTTCGGAACATTACAAAGTTACCGCAGAACGATCACAACAAATGATATACTTTTGGAAATTTTTAAACTTTTCGCAGAACAAATACATCAAATGATATACCTTCGGAAATTTTCAAAATTATCAAATGATAAACCTTCGGAAATTTTAAAAACTATCGCAGATCAATCACAAAAAATGAAAACCCTTCGGAAAATTTCAAAACTATCGCAGAACAATCATTAAAATGATAACGCTTCGGAAATTTTCAAAACTATCGCAGAACAATAACATCGAATGATATACTTTCGGAAATTTTCAAAATTATCGGAGAATAATCACATCAAATGATATACCTTCGGAAATTTTCAAAATTATCGCAGAACAATCACATCAAATGCTAAACCTTTGTAAATTTTCAAAATTATCGCAGAACAATCGCATCAAATGATATACTCTCGGAAATTTTCAAAATTATCGCAGAACAATCACATCAAATGATAAACCTTTTGAAATTTTCAAATCTATCGCAGAACAATAACATCAAAAGATACATCTTCGAAAATTTACTAAAATATCGCCGAACAATCACATCAAATGATTTACCTTCGGAAATTTTCAAAATTTTCGCAAAACCATCACATCGAACGATATATCTTCGGAAAATTTCAAAATTATCGCAGAACTATCACATCAAATGATATACCTTTTGAAATTTTCAAAATTATCGCACAACAATGACTTCAAATCATACACCTTCTTGAATTTTCAAAATTATCGCAGAAGAATCACATCAAATGATTAACCTTCGAAAATTTTCAAAATTATCGCAGAACAGTCACATTAAATGATATACCTTCGAAAATTTTCACAATAATCGCAGAACAATCACATCCAACGATTTAACTTCGGAAATTTTCAAAACTATCGCAGAACAATCACATCAAATGACAAACCTTGGATAACTTACAAAATTTTCGCAGAACAATCACATCAAATGATATACCTTCGGAAATTTTCAAAACTATCGCAGAAATATCACATCAAATGATAAACCTTCGGAAATTTTCACAATTTTCGAAGAACAATCACATCAACTGATAAACTTTCGGAAATTTTCAAAACTAACGCAGAACAATCACATCAAATGATAAACCTTCGGAAAATTTCAAAATTATCGCAGAACAATCACATCAAATTATAAACCTTCGAAAATTTTCAAAATTATCGCAGAACAATCACATCAAATGATAAACCTTCGGAAAATTTCAATATTATTGCAGAAAAATCACATCAAATGATATACCTTCGGAAATTTTCAAAATTATCGCAGAAATATCCCATAAAATGACATACCTTCGAAAATTTACAAAAATATCGCAGAACAATCACATTAAATGATATACCTTCATAAATTTTCAAAATTGTCGCAGAACAATCACATCAAATGACACCTTCGGAAATTTTCAAAATTATTCCAGAAAAATTCCATCAAATGATATACCTTCGGAAATTTTCAAAATTCTCGCAGAACAATTACATCAAATGATATACCTTCGGAAATTTTCAAAATTATCGCAGATCAATCACATCAAATGATATAACTTCGGAAATTTTCAAAAGTATCGCAGAACAATCACATCAAATTATATACCTTCGGAAATTTTCAAAATTATCGCAGAACAATCACATCAAATGATATACCTTCGGAAATTGTCAAAAGGTTCGCAGAACAATCACATCAAATGATAAACCTTTGAAAATTTTCAAAATTATCGCAGAACAATCGCATCAAATGATATACCTTCGGAAATTTTCAAAATTATCGCAAAACAATCACATCAAATGATAAACCTTCGGAAATTTTCAAAACTATCGTAGAACAGTCACATCAAATGATACACCTTCGAAAATTCACAAAAATATCACAGAACAATCACATCAAATGATATACCTTCGTAAATTTTCAAAACTATCGCAGAACAATCACATCAAATGATATATCTTCGGAAATTTTCAAAATTTTCGGAGAAAAATCACATAAAATGACATACCATCGAAAATTCACAAAAATATCGCAGAACAATCACATAAATGATATGCCTTCAGAAATTTTCAAAACTATCGCAGAACAATAACATGAAATGATATACTTTCGAAAATTAACAAAATTATCGCAGAACAATCACAACAAATTATATACTTTCGGAAATTTTTAAACTTTTCGCAGAAAAATCACATCAAATGATAAACCTTCGGAAAATTTCAAAATTATCGCAGAACAATCTCATCAAATTATAAACCTTCGAAAATTTTCAAAATTATCGCAGAACAATCACATCTAATGATATACCTTCGAAAATTTTCAAAATAATCGCAGAACAATCATATCAAATAACTCTTTAATAATTGTGTATAACTTCGGAAATTTTCAAAATTATCGCAGAATAATCACATCAAATGATATGCCTTCGGAAATTTTCAAAACTATCGCAGAACAATAACATGAAATGATATACTTTCGAAAATTAACAAAATTATCGCAGAACAATCACAACAAATTATATACTTCCGGAAATTTTTAAATTTTTCGCAGAAAAATCACATCAAATGATAAACCTTCGGAAAATTTCAAAATTATCGCAGAACAATCACATCAAATTATAAACCTTCGAAAATTTTCAAAATTATCGCAGAACAATCACATCAAATGATATACCTTCGGAAAATTTCAAAATTATCGCAGAACTATCACATCAAATGATATACCTTTTGAAATTTTCACAATTATCGCAGAACAATGACTTCAAATCATACACCTTCTTGAATTTTCAAAATTATCGCAGAATAATCACATCAAATAACATATCTTTGGAAATTTTTAAAATGATTGCAGAACACTCACATCTAAGGATATACTATTGGAAATTTTCAAAATTATCGCAGAACAATCACTTCAAATCATATAACTTCTTAAATTTTCAAAATTATCGCAGAAGAATCACATCAAATGATATACCTTCGAAAATTTTAAAAATTATCGCAGAACAATCACATTAAATGATATACCTTCGGAAATTTTCACAATAATCGCAGAACAATCACATCAAATGATAAAATTTCGGAAATTTTCAAACCTATCGAAGAACAATCACATCAAATGACACACCTTGAATAATTTACAAAATTATCGCAGAACAATCACATCAAATGATATACCTTCGGAAATTTTCAAAACTATCGCAGAACCATCACATCAATTGATATACCTTCGGAAATTTTCAAAATTATCGCAAAACAATCACATTAAATGATATACCTTCGGAAATTTCAAAATTATCGCAGAACAATCACATCAAACGAGGACCCTTCGCAAATTTTCAAAACTATCGAGGATCAATCACATCAACTGATAAACTTTCGGAAATTTTCAAAACTAAAGCAGAACTATGACATCAAATGATAAACCTTCAAAAATTAACAAAGTTATCGCAGAACAATCACATCAAATGATATACCTTCGGAAATTTTCAAAACTATCTCAGAACAATCACATCAAATTAAACACCTTCGAAAATTTACAAAAATATACCAGAATATTCACATCAAATCATATACCTTCGGAAATTTTCAAAATTATCGCAGGACAAACACATCAAATGACATTCCTTCGGAAATTTTAAAAATTATTGCAGAACAATCACCTCAAACGATAAACCTTCGGAAATTTTCAAAATTATCGCTGAGCAATCACATAAAATGATAAACCTTCGAAATTTTCAAAATAATCGCAGAACAATCACATCAAATGATATACCTTTGGAAATTTTCAAAATTATCGCAGAACAATCACATCAAATGATATGCCTTCGGAAATTTTAAAAATTTTCGCAGAACAATCACTTCAAATGATATACCTTCGGAAATTTTCAACATTTTCGCAGAACAATCACATCAACTGATAAACTTTCGGTAATTTTCAAAATTATCGCGAAATTTTTAAAATTATCGGAGAACAATCACTTCAAATCATATACCTTCTTAAATTTTCAAAATTATCGTAGAAGAATCACACCAAATTATATACCTTCGGAAATTTTCAAAATTATCGCAGAACAATCACATCAAATGACACTTTCGGAAATTTTCCAAATTATTCCAGAAAAATCACATCAAATGATATACCTTCGGAAATTTTCAAAATTATTGCAGAACAATCACATCAAATGATATACCTTCGGAAATTTTAAAAATTTTCGCAGAACAATCACTTCAAATGATATACCTTCGGAAATTTTCAAAATTTTCGCAGAACAATCACATCAACTGATAAACTTTCGAAAATTTTCAAAATTATCGCAAAACCATCACATCAAACGATATACATTCGGCAAATTTCAAAATTATCGCAGAACTATCACATCAAATGATATATCTTCGAAAATTTTCACATTTATCGCAGAACAATCACATCAAATTGTAAACCTTCGGAAATTTTCAAAATTATCGAAGAACAATCACATCAAATGATATGCCTTCAGAAATTTTCAAAACTATCGCAGAACAATCACATCTAATGAAATACCTTCGAAAATTTACAAAATTATCGCAGAACAATCACATCTAATGATAAACCTTCGGAAATTTTCAAAATTATCGCAGAACAAGCAAATTAAATGACATATCTTCGGAAATTATCAAAATTATCGCAGATCAATCACATGAAATGATTTGCCTTCGGAAAATTTCAAAACTATCGCAGAACAATCACATCTTATAATAAACCTTCGAAAATTTACAAAATTATCATTATATATATATATATATATATATATATATATATATATATATATATATATATAAATATTTTTATATATATATATATAAATATATCTATATATATATATATATATATATATATATATATATATATATATATATATATATATAATGATAATTATCATATCAAATGACTCTTTAAATTTTGTGTATACCTTCGGGAATTTTCAAAATTATCGCAGAACAACCAAATCAAATGACATATCTTCGGAAATTTTCAAAATTATCGCAGAACAATCACATCAAATGATATGCCTTCGGAAATTTTCAAAAAAATCGCAGAACAATCACATCTAATAATAAACCTTATAAAATTTAAAAAATTAACATAGAACAATCACAACAAATGATATACTTTCGAAAATTTTAAAAATTTTCGCAGAACAATCACTTCAAATGATATACCTTCGGAAATTTTCAAAATTATCGCACAATAATCACATCAAATGATATGCCTTCGGAAATTTTCAAAACTATCGCAGAACAATAACATGAAATGATATACTTTCGAAAATTAACAAAATTATCGCAGAACAATCACAACAAATTATATACTTTCGGAAATTTTTAAAATTTTCGCAGAAAAATCACAGAAAATTTCAAAATTATCGCAGAACAATCACATCAAATGATAAACCTTCGAAAATTTTCAAAATTATCGCAGAACAATCACATCAAATGATATACCTTCGGAAATTTTCAAAATTATCGCAGAACAATCACATCTAATGATATACCTTCGGAACATTACAAAGTTACCGCAGAACGATCACAACAAATGATATACTTTTGGAAATTTTTAAACTTTTCGCAGAACAAATACATCAAATGATATACCTTCGGAAATTTTCAAAATTATCAAATGATAAACCTTCGGAAATTTTAAAAACTATCGCAGATCAATCACAAAAAATGAAAACCCTTCGGAAAATTTCAAAACTATCGCAGAACAATCATTAAAATGATAACGCTTCGGAAATTTTCAAAACTATCGCAGAACAATAACATCGAATGATATACTTTCGGAAATTTTCAAAATTATCGGAGAATAATCACATCAAATGATATACCTTCGGAAATTTTCAAAATTATCGCAGAACAATCACATCAAATGCTAAACCTTTGTAAATTTTCAAAATTATCGCAGAACAATCGCATCAAATGATATACTCTCGGAAATTTTCAAAATTATCGCAGAACAATCACATCAAATGATAAACCTTTTGAAATTTTCAAATCTATCGCAGAACAATAACATCAAAAGATACATCTTCGAAAATTTACTAAAATATCGCCGAACAATCACATCAAATGATTTACCTTCGGAAATTTTCAAAATTTTCGCAAAACCATCACATCGAACGATATATCTTCGGAAAATTTCGAAATTATCGCAGAACTATCACATCAAATGATATACCTTTTGAAATTTTCAAAATTATCGCACAACAATGACTTCAAATCATACACCTTCTTGAATTTTCAAAATTATCGCAGAAGAATCACATCAAATGATTAACCTTCGAAAATTTTCAAAATTATCGCAGAACAGTCACATTAAATGATATACCTTCGAAAATTTTCACAATAATCGCAGAACAATCACATCCAACGATTTAACTTCGGAAATTTTCAAAACTATCGCAGAACAATCACATCAAATGACAAACCTTGGATAACTTACAAAATTTTCGCAGAACAATCACATCAAATGATATACCTTCGGAAATTTTCAAAACTATCGCAGAAATATCACATCAAATGATAAACCTTCGGAAATTTTCACAATTTTCGAAGAACAATCACATCAACTGATAAACTTTCGGACATTTTCAAAACTAACGCAGAACAATCACATCAAATGATAAACCTTCGAAAAATAACAAAATTTATTTATTTATTTATGTCCAAATCAACAGAACAAATCCAATTATAGATTAGACATAACAAAAAAGAAAACAAATATATATATATATACAAAGAAAAAGAATAATTAAAATTAAGTTAAATTCAGAAAGGAAAAGTAATCAAAAGCAAAATCGACTAAAAACAAGATACAACAAAAGATTAAATTCTGACATATTTCATGTATCTGATAAAACGTTATTCTTTAAAATATTTTTAAACATTGCTAATGTTCGAGGCAGAGGACCAAGGTTAAGGTTATTATGCTGACGAGGCAAACGCAAAAGGGGAGAAAAGAAATAGGTGTCAGTACGTGCAAATGTAACGTTAAATTTAAAAAATGTTCTATTAGGACGACCCGAATCTCTAACAGAAAGGTGAATGCTGGGGTCCACCAATATACAGCCGTTGAAAAGTTTAAAGAGGAGGCACTCGTCGAGGAACACTCTTTGTGACTCAAGGGAGGGAATTTGAAGGATGGAAAGGCGCATACTGTAATCGCAATACGGAATACTGAACTTGTAGAACAATGAGCGGGTGAATCTGCGTTGCACGGATTCAACCGCAACAATCAAGTAACCGTAATGTAGACACCAAATTTGGCAACAGTATTCAAGAACACTACGAACGAAGGAAAAAAACAGATATAGAGGAGTGGAAAGATTAACAAAACGTTTAGAGGATCTAAGGATGAAGCCGGAAAAACGAGAAGCCTTGGCAGTGACGTGTAAAATATGCAAATCGAACTTCAACTTGGAATCGAAGATCACGCCAAGGTCCTTGAAACTAGCAACAACATTGAGTGGGGAGCCGAGGACAGAGTAGGAGAAGAGAAGAGGGGATGTTTTGTGGGTGAAAGACATTTGATGACACTTCGAAACATTCAAAGTGAGAGAATTTGCTGCGCACCAGGTAGCCAAAGTATCCAAATCTTTCTGCAATAAGGAACAGTCACTAGCGGATTCTATCACTCTGAAAATTTTGAGATCATCAGCGTACAAAAGACAGGGTGAATTAAAGAGGGAAGGAAGATCGTTAACAATCAAAAGGAACAATAAAGGACCAAGAATGGATCCTTGCGGAACTCCTGAGGTAGGAAAAAAGGGTGTAGAAGAGCAAGAGTTAACAATCACAACACAAGAACGATCACAAACGTAGGAGGAGAACCAAGAAAAGAGGACACCAGAGACACCAAACCCTGCTAACTTTGACAGAAGAACAACATGGTTCACAGAATCGAAAGCTTTGGCAAAGTCTGTATATAGGACATCAACTTGCTTTTGCTTGTCGATTGCGGAAGCAACGGTGTTTGTAAAAGACAATAAGTTTGTAACCGTTGACTTACCTTTAACGAATCCATGTTGTTCACTGGCCAGCAAGGGCTGAATAAAAGGGTACACTCTATTGTAAACTACTCTTTCGAGGAGCTTACTAAAACATGGCAGAAGGGATATAGGACGGTAATTGGGGATGGAAGAAGTATCGCCAGCTTTATGCATGGGGAATATGTTGGCGGATTTCCAAAGGGCAGGAAAGGTACCGGTGGAGATGCTAATGTTGAAAATTATTGACAGAGGAACACACAAAGAGGAAGACAGTGATTTGGTAAAAACGTTCGGAATGCCGTCAGCACCAACGCTAGCACTTCCATCGAGGGACAACATTAATGATTCGACTTCCAAAGGATTAGTTAAAGCAGTGGAAAGGGTACGATCAGGCGTGGGAAAAATTGTTGAAGGCGAAGAACTACTGAGATGGGAGGTAAAGGAAGAAAAAAATTGAGCAAAGAGCTCGCAGGAATCCTGAGGTGAGGACGCAGACTTATCATGAAGATACATGGGAGAAGGAATGCCAGAGGAGGTTTTAAGGGATTTTATATAAGACCAAAAGGGCTTAGGATTGTCGGAAGTAATAGAAGTTTCGATATGCTCCAGGTAGGCACGCATTGCGTCATTGGCTGCTGTTTTAGCAGCAGCCCGTAACCTTTGAAAGTTCAAAAGGTCATTAAGAGAGCCAGACCTTTTATATTTACTACGCGCCGCATCTTTAGCTCTAAGAGCAACCGCAACATCGACTGTGAACCATGGAGGATCGGAACTTCTTTTACAGCGGAAGGAAGGAGTATAGCAGGAAATTAGGTTGGACAAGAGGGAATAAAATTTTTCAAGAGCATCATCCACACTTAGCCCTCTGAAAAAATGATACCAGTTAGTAGCATTGATTTCGTTGGACAAAGCGGAATAGTTAGCTTTTTTAAAATTAAAACGAAGAGTGGAAACAGATTTGACTTTAGACGAACGGTTAAGTGTTAATTCCATAAAAAGAGGAGGATGATGAGGATCAGGTTGCACATACGGAGACAGAGAAGGACTCAAGCAAAAGGAAGAAGGGTGAATATTAGTTAGAACGAAGTCCAGAATCCTGTTGTTAGTATTCGGTACGTTGTTAAATTGGGAAATGGAGCAAAGGGACATAAAGGAAGAAATAGCGAGAGAAATATTGCTAGAAGACAAAATATTTGAGAAAGTATCATCCCAAACAAGCGACGGCATATTAAAATCACCACATAAAAGTAAGGAAGCAGAAGGGAAGCGGGTATTAAGGTAGGACGAGAGTTCCGCAAAGAAACATTCATATACCAGTACGGGGCAACTACAAGGAATGTAGATAGAGGAAACAAGCAGTACTACAGATGGTGAAGGAGAAATACGGACAATAACACATTCGAAAATTATCGCAGAACAATCACATTATTTGATATACCCTCTGAAATTTTCACAATTATCGCAGAACATTCACATTAAATGATAAACCTTTGAAAATTTTCAAAATTATCGCAAGACCATCACATCACATGATATATCTTCGGAATTTTTCAAAATTATCGCAGAACAATCACATTAAAGGATATACCTTCGGAAATATTAAAAATTACCTTAGAACAATCACTTCAAATCATACACCTTCTCGAATTTTCACAATTATCGCAGAACAATCATATCAAATGATAAACCTTTGAAAATTTTCAATATTATCGCAGAACAATCGCATCAAATGATATATCTTCGGAAATTTTAAAATTTTCGCAGAAAAATCACATCAAATGATAAACCTTCGGAAATGTTCAAAACTATCGCAGAACAATCACATCAAATTATACACCTTCGAAAATTTACAAAAATATCGCAGAACAATCACATTAAATGATATACCTTCGGAAATTTTCAAAATTATCGCAGAACAATCACATCAAATGACAAACCTTCGGAAATTTTCAATATTATTGCAGAAAAATCACATCAAATGATATGCCTTCGGAAATTTTCAAAATTATCGCAGAAATATCCCATAAAATGACATACCTTCGAAAATTTACAAAAATATCGCAGAACAATCACATTAAATGATATACCTTCATAAATTTTCAAAATTGTCGCAGAACAATCACATCAAATGACACCTTCGGAAATTTTCAAAATTATTCCAGGAAAATTCCATCAAATGATATACCTTCGGAAATTTTCAAAATTCTCGCAGAACAATTACATCAAATGATATACCTTCGGAAATTTTCAAAATTATCGCAGATCAATCACATCAAATGAGATAACTTCGGAAATTTTCAAAAGTATCGCAGAACAATCACATCAAATTATATACCTTCGGAAATTTTCAAAATTATCGCAGAACAATCACATCAAATGATATACCTTCGGAAATTGTCAAAAGGTTCGCAGAACAATCACATCAAATGATAAACCTTTGAAAATTTTTAAAATTATCGCAGAACAATCGCATCCAATGATATACCTTCGGAAATTTTCAAAATTATCGCAAAACAATCACATCAAATGATAAACCTTCGGAAATTTTCAAAACTATCGTAGAACAATCACATCAAATGATACACCTTCGAAAATTCACAAAAATATCACAGAACAATCACATCAAATGATATACCTTCGTAAATTTTCAAAACTATCGCAGAATTATCACATCAAATGATATATCTTCGGAAATTTTCAAAATTTTCGGAGAAAAATCACATAAAATGACATACCATCGAAAATTTACAAAAATATCGCAGAACAATCACATTTAATGATATACCTTCGGAAATTTTCAAAATTATCGCAGAACAATCACATCAAATGACACCTTCGGAAATTTTCAAAATTATTCCAGAAAAATCACATCAAATGATATACCTTCGGAAATTTTCACAATTATCGCAGAACAATCACATCAAATTGTAAACCTTCGGAAATTTTCAAAATTATCGAAGATAAAATACATCAAAAGATAAACTTTCGAAAATTTTCAAAATTATCGTAGAACAATCAAATCAAATGATATATCTTCGGAAATTTTCAAAATTATCGCAGAACAATCACATAAATGATATGCCTTCAGAAATTTTCAAAACTATCGCAGAACCATCACTTCTAATGAAATACCTTCGAAAATTTACAAAATTATCGCAGAACAATCAAAACAAAATTATATACTTTCGGAAATTTTTAAAATTTTCGCAGAACAATCACATCAAATGATTAACCTTCGGAAAATTTCACAATTATCGCAGAACAATCACATCTTAACATACACCCTCGAAAATTTTCAAAATAATCGCAGAACAATCATATGAAATGACTCTTTAATAATTGTGTATAACTTCGGAAATTTTCAAAATTATCGCAGAAAGAGCAAAATAAATGACATATCTTCGGAAATTATCAAAACTATCGCAGAACAATCACATCTAATAATATACCTTCGAAAATTTACAAAATTAACATAGAACAATCACAATAAATGATATACTTTCGGAAATTTTAAAAATTTTCGCAGAACAATCACATCAAATGATAAACCTTCGGAAAATTTCAAAATTATCGCAGAACAATCACATCTAATGATATACCTTCGAAAATTTTCAAAATAATCGCAGAACAATCATATCAAATGACTCTTTAATAATTGTGTATAACTTCGGAAATTTTCAAAATTATCGCAGAATTATCACATCAAATGATATGCCTTCGGAAATTTTCAAAACTATCGCAGAACAATAACATGAAATGATATACTTTCGAAAATTAACAAAATTATCGCAGAACAATCACAACAAATTATATACTTTCGGAAATTTTTGAATTTTTCGCAGAAAAATCACATCAAATGATAAACTTTCGGAAAATTTCAAAATTATCGCAGAACAATCACATCACATTATAAAACTTCGAAAATTTTCAAAATTATCGCAGAACAATCACATCAAATGATATACCTTCGGAAAATTTCAAAATTATCGCAGAACTATCACATCAAATGATATACCTTTTGAAATTTTCACAATTATCGCAGAACAATGACTTCAAATCATACACCTTCTTGAATTTTCAAAATTATCGTAGAATAATCACATCAAATAACATATCTTCGGAAATTTTCAAAATGATTGCAGAACAATCACATCTAAGGATATACTATCGGAAATTTTCAAAATTATCGCAGAACAATCACTTCAAATCATATAACTTCTTAAATTTTCAAAATTATCGCAGAAGAATCACATCAAATGATATACCTTCGAAAATTTTAAAAATTATCGCAGAACAATCACATTAAATGATATACCTTCGGAAATTTTCACAATAATCGCAGAACAATCACATCAAATGATAAAATTTCGGAAATTTTCAAACCTATCGAAGAACAATCACATCAAATGAGACACCTTGAATAATTTACAAAATTATCGCAGAACAATCACATCAAATGATAAACCTTCGGAAATTTTCAAAACTATCGCAGAACCATCACATCAATTGATATACCTTCGGAAATTTTCAAAATTATCGCAAAACAATCACATTAAATGATATAACTTCGGAAATTTTCAAAATTATCGCAGAACAATCACATCAAACGAGGACCCTTCGCAAATTTTCAAAACTATCGAGGATCAATCACATCAACTGATAAACTTTCGGAAATTTTCAAAACTAAAGCAGAACTATCACATCAAATGACGAACCTTCAAAAATCAACAAAGTTATCGCAGAACAATCACATCAAATGATATACCTTCGGAAATTTTCAAAACTATCTCAGAACAATCACATCAAATTAAACACCTTCGAAAATTTACAAAAATATACCAGAACAATCACATCAAATCATATACCTTCGGAAATTTTCAAAATTATCGCAGGACAAACACATCAAATGACATTCCTTCGGAAATTTTAAAAATTATTGCAGAACAATCACCTCAAACGATAAACCTTCGGAAATTTTCAAAATTATCGCTGAGCAATCACATAAAATGATAAACCTTCGAAATTTTCAAAATAATCGCAGAACAATCACATCAAATGATATACCTTTGAAAATTTTCAAAATTATCGCAGAACAATCACATCAAATGATAAACCTTTGAAAACTTTCAAAATTATCGCAGAACAATCGCAATAAATGATATACCTTCGGAAATTTTCACAATTATCGCAGAACAATCACATCAAATGATAAACCTTCGGAAATTTTCAAAACTATCATAAAACAATCACATCAAATGATACACTTTCGAAAATTTACAAACATATCGCAGACCAATCACATAAATGATATACCTTCGGAAATTTTCAAAATTATCGCAGAACAATCACATCAAATGATATGCCTTCAGAAATTTTCAAAACTATTGCAGAACAATCACATCTAATGAAATACCTTCGAAAATTTACAAAATTATCGCAGAACAATCACAACAAATGATATACTTTCGGAAATTTTTAAAATTTTTGCAGAACAATCACATCAAATGATAAACCTTAGGAAATTTTCAAAATTATCGCAGAACAATCACATCTAATGATATCCCTTCAAAAATTTACAAAATTATCGCAGAACAATCATATCAAATGACTGTTTAATTATTGTGTTTAACTTCGGAAATTTTCAACATTATCGCAGAACAATCACATCTAAGGATATACTATCGGAAATTTTCAAAATTATCGCAGAACAATCACTTCAAATCATATAACTTCTTAAGTTTTCAAAATTATCGCAGATAGATCACATCAAATGATATACCTTCGGAAATTTTCAAAATTCTCGCCGAACAATCACATCAAATGATATACCTTCGGAAATTTTCAAAATTTTCGCAAAACCATCACATCAAACGATATACCTTCGGAAAATTTCAAAATTATCGCAGAACAATGACTTCAAATCATACACCTTCTTGAATTTTCAAAATTATCGCAGAAGAATCACATCAAATGATATACCTTCGAAAATTTTAAAAATTATCGCAGAACAATCACATTTAATGATATACCTTCGGAAATTTTCACAATAATCGCAGAACAATCACATCCAATGATAAAATTTCGGAAATTATCAAAACTATCGCAGAACAATCACATCTAATAATATACCTTCGAAAATTTACAAAATTAACATAGAACAATCACAACAAATGATATACTTTCGGAAATTTTAAAAATTTTCGCAGAACAATCACATCAAATGATAAACCTTCGGAAAATTTCAAAATTATCGCAGAACAATCACATCTAATGATATACCTTCGAAAATTTTCAAAATAATCGCAGAACAATCATATCAAATGACTCTTTAATAATTGTGTATAACATCGGAAATTTTCAAAATTATCGCAGAATTATCACATCAAATGATATGCCTTCGGAAATTTTCAAAACTATCGCAGAACAATAACATGAAATGATATACTTTCGAAAATTAACAAAATTATCGCAGAACAATCACAACAAATTATATACTTTCGGAAATTTTTAAATTTTTCGCAGAAAAATCACATCAAATGATAAACTTTCGGAAAATTTCAAAATTATCGCAGAACAATCACATCAAATTATAAACCTTCGAAAATTTTCAAAATTATCGCAGAACAATCACATCAAATGATATACCTTCGGAAAATTTCAAAATTATCGCAGAACTATCACATCAAATGATATACCTTTTGAAATTTTCACAATTATCGCAGAACAATGACTTCAAATCATACACCTTCTTGAATTTTCAAAATTATCGCAGAAAAATCACATCAAATAACATATCTTCGGAAATTTTCAAAATGATTGCAGAACAATCACATCTAAGGATATACTATCGGAAATTTTCAAATATATCGCAGAACAATCACTTCAAATCATATAACTTCTTAAATTTTCAAAATTATCGCAGAAGAATCACATCAAATGATATACCTTCGAAAAGTTTAAAAATTATCGCAGAACAATCACATTAAATGATATACCTTCGGAAATTTTCACAATAATCGCAGAACAATCACATCAAATGATAAAATTTCGGAAATTTTCAAACCTATCGAAGAACAATCACATCAAATGACACACCTTGAATAATTTACAAAATTATCGCAGAACAATCACATCAAATGATAAACCTTCGGAAATTTTCAAAACTATCGCAGAACCATCACATCAATTGATTTACCTTCGGAAATTTTCAAAATTATCGCAAAACAATCACATTAAATGATATACCTTCGGAAATTTTCAAAATTCTCGCAGAACAATCACATCAAACGAGGACCCTTCGCAAATTTTCAAAACTATCGAGGATCAATCACATCAACTGATAAACTTTCGGAAATTTTCAAAACTAAAGCAGAACTATCACATCAAATGACGAACCTTCAAAAATCAACAAAGTTATCGCAGAATAATCACATCAAATGATATACCTTCGGAAATTTTCAAAACTATCTCAGAACAATCACATCAAATTAAACACCTTCGAAAATTTACAAAAATATACCAGAACAATCACATCAAATCATATACCTTCGGAAATTTTCAAAATTATCGCAGGACAAACACATCAAATGACATTCCTTCGGAAATTTTAAAAATTATTGCAGAACAATCACCTCAAACGATAAACCTTCGGAAATTTTCAAAATTATCGCTGAGCAATCACATAAAATGATAAACCTTCGAAATTTTCAAAATAATCGCAGAACAATCACATCAAATGATATACCTTTGAAAATTTTCAAAATTATCGCAGAACAATCACATCAAATAATAAACCTTTGAAAACTTTCAAAATTATCGCAGAACAATCGCAATAAATGATATACCTTCGGAAATTTTCACAATTATCGCAGAACAATCACATCAAATGATAAACCTTTGGAAATTTTCAAAACTATCATAAAACAATCACATCAAATGATACACTTTCGAAAATTTACAAACATATCGCAGACCAATCACATAAATGATATACCTTCGGAAATTTTCAAAATTATCGCAGAACAATCACATCAAATGACATGCCTTCAGAAATTTTCAAAACTATTGCAGAACAATCACATCTAATGAAATACCTTCGAAAATTTACAAAATTATCGCAGAACAATCACAACAAATGATATACTTTCGGAAATTTTTAAAATTTTTGCAGAACAATCACACCAAATGATAAACCTTAGGAAATTTTCAAAATTATCGCAGAACAATCACATCTAATGATATCCCTTCAAAAATTTACAAAATTATCGCAGAACAATCATATCAAATGACTGTTTAATTATTGTGTTTAACTTCGGAAATTTTCAACATTATCGCAGAACAATCACATCTAAGGATATACTATCAAAAATTTTCAAAATTATCGCAGAACAATCACTTCAAATCATATAACTTCTTAAGTTTTCAAAATTATCGCAGATAGATCACATCAAATGATATACCTTCGGAAATTTTCAAAATTCTCGCCGAACAATCACATCAAATGATATACCTTCGGAAATTTTCAAAATTTTCGCAAAACCATCACATCAAACGATATACCTTCGGAAAATTTCAAAATTATCGCAGAACAATGACTTCAAATCATACACCTTCTTGAATTTTCAAAATTATCGCAGAAGAATCACATCAAATGATATACCTTCGAAAATTTTAAAAATTATCGCAGAACAATCACATTAAATGATATACCTTCGGAAATTTTCACAATAATCGCAGAACAATCACATCCAATGATAAAATTTCGGAAATTTTCAAACCTATCGAAGAACAAACACATTTAATGACACACCTTGGATAATTTACAAAATTATGGCAGAACAATCACATCAAATGACATACCTTCGGAAATTTTCAAAACTATCGCAGAACAATCACATCAATTGATATACCTTTGGAAATTTTCAAAATTATCGCAAAACAATCACATCAAATGATATACCTTCGCGAATTTTCAAAATTATCGCAGAACAATCACATCAAACGAGGACCCTTCGCAAATTTTCAAAACTATCGAGGATCAATCACATCAACTGATAAACTTTCGGAAATTTTCAAAACTAACGCAGAACAATCACATCAAATGATAAACCTTCGAAAATTAACAAAGTTATCGCAGAACAATCACATCAAATGATAAACCATCGGAAATTTTCAAAACTATCTCAGAACAATCACATCAAATTAAACACCTTCGAAAATTTACAAAAATATCGCAGAACATCACATCAAATCATATACCGTCGGAAATTTTTAAAATTATCGCAGAGCAATCACATAAAATGATAAACCTTCGGAAATTTTCAAAATAATCGCAGAACAATCACATCAAATGATATACCTTCGAAAATTTACAAGCATATCGCAGAACAATCACATAAATGATATACCTTCGGAAATTTTCAAAATTATCGCAGAACAATCACAACAAATGAT
Source organism: Nemotelus pantherinus (assembly GCA_963978885.1). Lineage (NCBI taxonomy): Eukaryota > Metazoa > Arthropoda > Insecta > Diptera > Stratiomyidae > Nemotelus > Nemotelus pantherinus. Next base: position 72,178 of record CAXBUK010000010.1, on the reverse strand, counting down.
AAACTTTCGGAAATTGTTAAAATTTTTGCAGAACAATCACATCAAATGATAAACCTTAGGAAATTTTCAAAATTATCGCAGAACAATCACATCTAATGATATCCCTTCGAAAATTTACAAAATTATCGCTGAACAATCATATCAAATGACTGTTTAGTTATTTTGTTTAACTTCGGAAATTTTCAAAATTATCGCAGAACAACCAAATGACATATCGTCGGAAATGTTCAAAAATATCGCAAATCAATCACATCAAATGATATGCCTTCGGAAAATTTCAAAACTATCGCAGAAAAATTACATCTAATAATATACCTTCGAAAATTTACAAAATTATCATTATATATATTTATATATATATATATATATATATATATATATATATATATATATATATATATATATATATATATATATATATATATATATATATATATATATATATATATGTATATATACAATGATTATTATCATATCAAATGACTCTTTAAATTTTGTGTATACCTTCGGAAATTTGCAAAATTATCGCAGAACAACAAAATCAAATGACATATCTTCGGAAATTTTCAAAATTATCGCAGAACAATCACATCAAATGATCTGTCGTCGGAAATTTTCAAAACTATCGCAGAACAATCACATCTAATAATATACCTTCGAAAATTTACAAAATTATTATAGAACAATCACTACAAATGATATACTTTCTAAAATTTTTAAAATTTTCGCTGAACAATCACATTAAATGATATACCTTCGGAAATTTTCAAAATTTTCGAAGAACAATCACATCAAATGATATGCCTTTGGTAATTTTCAAAACTATCGCAGAACAATCACATGAAATGATAAACCTTCGAAAATTTACACAATTATCGCAGAACAATCACAACAAATTAAATACTTTCGGAAATTGTTAAATTTTTTGCAGAAAAATCACATCAAATGATATACCTTCGGAAAATTTCAAAATTCACAAATCACATCAAATGATTAACCTGCGGAAATTTTCAAAATTATCGCAGAACAATCACATCAAATGGGGACCCTTCGCAAATTTTCAAAACTATCGAAGAGCAATCACATCAACTGATAAACTTTCGGAAATTTTCAAAACTAACGCAGAACAATCACATCAAATGATAAACCTTCGAAAAATAACATAATTATCGCAGAACAATCACATCAAATGATATACCTTCGGAAATTTTCACAATTATCGCAGAACAATCACATTAAATGATAAACCTTTGAAAATTTTCAAAATTATCGCAGGACCATCACATCACATGATATATATTCAGGAATTTTCAAAATTATCGCAAAACAATCACATCAAAGGATATACCTTCGGAAATATTCAAAATTACCTTAGAACAATCACTTCAAATCATACACCTTCTTGAATTTTCACAATTATAGCAGAACAATCACATCAAATGATAAACCTTTGAAATTTTTCAATATTATCGCAGAACAATCGCATCAAATGATATATCTTCGGAAATTTTAAAATTTTCGCAGAACAATCACATCAAATGATAAACCTTCGGAAATGTTCAAAACTATCGCAGAACAATCACATCAAATTAAACACCTTCGAAAATTTACAAAAATATACCAGAACAATCACATCAAATCATATACCTTCGGAAATTTTCAAAATTATCGCAGGACAAACACATCAAATGACATTCCTTCGGAAATTTTAAAAATTATTGCAAAACAATCACCTCAAACGATAAACCTTCGGAAATTTTCAAAATTATCGCAGAGCAATCACATAAAATGATAAACCTTCGAAATTTTCAAAATAATCGCAGAACAATCACATCAAATGATATACCTTTGGAAATTTTCAAAATTATCGCAGAACAATCACATCAAATGATAAACCTTCGGAAATTTTCAAAACTATCGCAGAACAATCACATCAATTGATATACCTTCGAAAATTTTCAAAATTATCGCAAAACAATCACATCAAATGATGTACCTTCGCGAATTTTCAAAATTATCGCAGAACAATCACATCAAACGAGGACCCTTCGCAAATTTTCAAAACTATCGAGGATCAATCACATCAACTGATAAACTTTCGGAAATTTTTAAAACTAACGCAGAACAATCACATCAAATGATTAACCTTCGAAAATTAACAAAGTTATCGCAGAACAATCACATCAAATGATAAACCTTCGGAAATTTTCAAAACTATCTCAGAACAATCACATCAAATTAAACACCTTCGAAAATTTACAAAAATATCGCAGAACATCACATCAAATCATATACCGTCGGAAATTTTTAAAATTATCGCAGAGCAATCACATAAAATGATAAACCTTCGGAAATTTTCAAAAAAATCGCAGAACAATCACATCAAATGATATACCTTTGGAAATTTTCAAAATTATCGCAGAACAATCACATCAAATGAGAAACCTTTGAAAACTTTCAAAACTATCATAAAACAATCACATCAAATGATATACCTTCGAAAATTTACAAACATATCGCAGAACAATCACATAAATGATATACCTTCGGAAATTTTCAAAATTATCGCAGAACAATCACAACAAATGATAAACTTTCGGAAATTGTTAAAATTTTTGCAGAACAATCACATCAAATGATAAACCTTAGGAAATTTTGAAAATTATCGCAGAACAATCACATCTAATGATATCCCTTCGAAAATTAACAAAATTATCGCTGAACAATCATATCAAATTATTGTTTAATTATTGTGTTTAACTTCGGAAATTTTCAAAATTATCGCAGAACAACCAAATGACATATCGTCGGAAATGTTCAAAATTATCGCAAATCAATCACATCAAATGATATGCCTTCGGAAAATTTCAAAACTATCGCAGAAAAATCACATCTAATAATATACCTTCGAAAATTTACAAAATTATCATTATATATATATATATATATATATATATATATATATATATATATATAATGATTATTATCATATCAAATGACTCTTTAAATTTTGTGTATACCTTCGGAAATTTGCAAAATTATCGCAGAACAACCAAATCAAATGACATATCTTCGGAAATTTTCAAAATTATCGCAGAACAATCACATCAATAATCTGCCGTCATAAATTTTCAAAACTATCGCAGAACAATCACATCTAATAATATACCTTCGAAAATTTACAAAATTATTATAGAACAATCACTACAAATGATATACTTTCTAAAATGTTTAAAATTTTCGCTGAACAATCACATTAAATGATATACCTTCGGAAATTTTCAAAATTTTCGAAGAACAATCACATCAAATGATATGCCTTTGGTAATTTTCAAAACTATCGCAGAACAATCACATGAAATGATAAACCTTCGAAAATTTACACAATTATCGCAGAACAATCACATTAAATTATATACTTTCGGAAATTGTTAAATTTTTCGCAGAAAAATCACATCAAATGATATACCTTTGGAAAATTTCAAAATTCACAAATCACATCAAATGATAAACCTGCGGAAATTTTCAAAATTATCGCAGTACAATCACATCAAATGAGGACCCTTCGCAAATTTTCAAAACTATCGAAGAACAATCACATCAACTGATAAACTTTCGGAAATTTTCAAAACTAACGCAGAACAATCACATCAAATGATAAACCTTCGAAAAATAACAAAATTATCGCAGAACAATCACATCAAATGATATACCTTCGGAAATTTTCACAATTATCGCAGAACAATCACATTAAATGATAAACCTTTGAAAATTTTCAAAATTATCGCAGGACCATCACATCACATGATATATCTTCAGGAATTTTCAAAATTATCGCAGAACAATCACATCAAAGGATATACCTTCGGAAATATTCAAAATTACCTTAGAACAATCACTTCAAATCATACACCTTCTTGAATTTTCACAATTATAGCAGAACAATCACATCAAATGATAAACCTTTGAAATTTTTCAATATTATCGCAGAACAATCGCATCAAATGATATATCTTCGGAAATTTTAAAATTTTCGCAGAACAATCACATCAAACGATAAACCTTCGGAAATGTTCAAAACTATCGCAGAACAATCACATCAAATTAAACACCTTCGAAAATTTACAAAAATATCGCAGAACAATCACATTAAATGATATACCTTCGGAAATTTTCAAAATTATCGCAGAACAATCACATGAATTGACACCTTCGCAAATTTTCAAAATTTTCCAGAAAAATCACATCAAGTGATATACCTTCGGAAATATTCAAATTTCTCGCAGAACAATCACATCAAATGATATACCTTCGGAAATTGCCACAATTATCGCAGAACAATCACATTAAATGATATACCTTCGTGAATTTTCAACATTTTTGCAGAACAATCACACCAACTGATAAACTTTCGGAAATTTTCAAAATTATCGCAAAACCATCACATCAAACGATATACATTCGGCAAATTTCAAAATTATCGCAGAACTATCACATCAAATGATATGTCTTCGGAAATTTTCACATTTATCGCAGAAAAATCACATCAAATTGTAAACCTTCGGAAATTTACAAAATTATCGATGAACAATCACATCAAATGATTAACCTTCGAAAATTTTCAAAATTATCGCAGAACAATCAAATCAAATGATAAAACTTTTGAAATTTTCAAAACTATCGCAGAACAATAACATCAAATTATATACCTTCGGAAATTTTCAAAACTATCGCAGAACAATCACATCAAATTATATACCTTCGGAAATTTTCAAAAGTATCGCAAAACAATCACATCAAATGATAAACCTTCGGAAATTTTCAAAACTGTCGTAGAACAATCACATCAAATGATACACCTTCGAAAATTTACAAAAATATCGCAGAACAATCATATCAAATGATATACCTTCGTAAATTTTCAAAACTATCGCAGAACAATCACATCAAATGATATATCTTCGGAAATTTTCGAAATTTTCGCAGAACAATCACATCAAATGACACCTTCGGAAATGTTAAAAATTTTTCCAGAAAAATCACATCAAATGATATATCTTCGGAAATTTTCAATATTATTGGAGAACAATCACATCAAATGATATTCCTTCGGAAATTTTCAAAATAATCGCAGAATAATCACTTCAAATCATATACTTTCTTAAATTTTCAAAATTATCGCAGAAAGATCGCATCAAATGATATACCTTCGGAAAAATTCAAAATTATCGCCGAACAATCACATCAAATGATATACCTTCGGAAATTGCCACAATTATCGCAGAACAATCACATTAAATGATATACCTTCGTGAATTTTCAACATTTTTGCAGAACAATCACATCAACTGATAAACTTTCGGAAATTTTCAAAATTATCGCAAATCATCACATCAAACGATATACATTCGGCAAATTTCAAAATTATCGCGAAACTATCACATCAAATGATATGTCTTCGGAAATTTTCACATTTATCGCAGGAAAATCACATCAAATTGTAAACCTTCGGAAATTTACAAAATTATCGATGAACAATCACATCAAATGATGAACCTTCGAAAATTTTCAAAATTATCGCAGAACAATCAAATCAAATGATATATCTTCGGAAATTTTCAAAATTATCGCAGAACAATCAAATCAAATGATATACCTTCGTAAATGTTCAAAACTATCGCAGAACAATCACATCAAATGATATACCTTCGGAAATTTTCAAAATTATCGCAGAACAATAACTTCAACCTACTTAAATTTTCAAAATTATCGCAGATGAATCACATCAAAAAACATACGTTCGAAATATTTCAACATTATCGCAGAACACTCACATTAAATGATATACCTTCAGAAAATTTCAAAATTATCGCAGAATAATCACATCAAATGATATACCTTCGTAAATTTTCAACATTTTCGCAGAACAATCACATCAAATGATATACCTTCGGAAATTTTCAAAACTATTGCAAAACCATCTTACAAACGATATGCAATCGGAAATTTTCAAAATTATCGCAGAGCAATCATATCAAATATATACTTCCGGAAATTTTAACAATTATCGCAGAACAATCACATCAAATGATATACCTTCGAAAATTTATAAAATTATCGCAGAATAATCGCATCAAATAATATATCTTCGGAAATTTTAGAAATTATCGCAGAGCAATCACTTCAAATCATAAACCTTCTTAAATTTTCCAAATTATCGCAGAAGAATCACATCAAAAAATAAACGTTCGAAAATTTTCAACATTATCGCAGAACAATCACATAAAATGATATACCTTCAAAAAATTTTCAAAATTATCGCAAAACCATCTTACAAACGATATGCATTCGAAAATTTTCAAAATTATCGCAGAACAATCACATCAAATATATACCTTCGGAAATTTTCAAAATTATCGTATAACAATCACCTCAAATGATTAACCTTTGAAAATTTTGAAAATTATCGCAGAACAATCACATCAAATGATAAACCATCGGAAATTTTTAAAATTATCGGAGAACAATCACTTCAAATCATATACCTTCGGAAATTTTCAAAATTATCGCAAAACAATCACATCAAATGATATACCTTCGCGAATTTTCAAAATTATCGCAGAACAATCACATCAAACGAGGACCCTTCGCAAATTTTCAAAACTATCGAGGATCAATCACATCAACTGATAAACTTTCGGAAATTTTCAAGACTAACGCAGAACAATCACATCAAATGATTAACCTTCGAAAATTAACATAGTTATCGCAGAACAATCACATCAAATGATAAACCTTCGGAAATTTTCAAAACTATCTCAGAACAATCACATCAAATTAAACACCTTCGAAAATTTACAAAAATATCGCAGAACATCACATCAAATCATATACCGTCGGAAATTTTTAAAATTTTCGCAGAGCAATCACATAAAATGATAAACCTTCGGAAATTTTCAAAAAAATCGCAGACATCAACAATCACATCAAATGATAAACCTTAGGAAATTTTCAAAATTATCGCAGAACAATCACATCTAATGATATCCCTTCGAAAATTAACAAAATTATCGCTGAACAATCATATCAAATTATTGTTTAATTATTGTGTTTAACTTCGGAAATTTTCAAAATTATCGCAGAACAACCAAATGACATATCGTCGGAAATGTTCAAAATTATCGCAAATCAATCACATCAAATGATATGCCTTCGGAAAATTTCAAAACTATCGCAGAAAAATCACATCTAATAATATACCTTCGAAAATTTACAAAATTATCATTATATATATATATATATATATATATATATATATATATATATATATATATATATATATATATATATAATGATTATTATCATATCAAATGACTCTTTAAATTTTGTGTATACCTTCGGAAATTTGCAAAATTATCGCAGAACAACCAAATCAAATGACATATCTTCGGAAATTTTCAAAATTATCGCAGAACAATCACATCAATAATCTGCCGTCATAAATTTTCAAAACTATCGCAGAACAATCACATCTAATAATATACCTTCGAAAATTTACAAAATTATTATAGAACAATCACTACATATGATATACTTTCTAAAATTTTTAAAATTTTCGCTGAACAATCACATTAAACGATATACCTTCGGAAATTTTCAAAATTTTCGAAGAACAATCACATCAAATGATATGCCTTTGGTAATTTTCAAAACCATCGCAGAACAATCACATGAAATGATAAACCTTCGAAAATTTACACAATTATCGCAGAACAATCACAACAAATTATATACTTTCGGAAATTGTTAAATTTTTCGCAGAAAAATCACATCAAATGATATACATTCGGAAAATTTCAAAATTCACAAATCACATCAAATGATAAACCTGCGGAAATTTTCAAAATTATCGCAGTACAATCACATCAAATGAGGACCCTTCGCAAATTTTCAAAACTATCGAAGAACAATCACATCAACTGATAAACTTTCGGAAATTTTCAAAACTAACGCAGAACAATCACATCAAATGATAAACCTTCGAAAAATAACAAAATTATCGCAGAACAATCACATCAAATGATATACCTTCGGAAATTTTCACAATTATCGCAGAACAATCACATTAAATGATAAACCTTTGAAAATTTTCAAAATTATCGCAGGACCATCACATCACATGATATATCTTCAGGAATTTTCAAAATTATCGCAGAACAATCACATCAAAGGATATACCTTCGGAAATATTCAAAATTACCTTAGAACAATCACTTCAAATCATACACCTTCTTGAATTTTCACAATTATAGCAGAACAATCACATCAAATGATAAACCTTTGAAATTTTTCAATATTATCGCAGAACAATCGCATCAAATGATATATCTTCGGAAATTTTAAAATTTTCGCAGAACAATCACATCAAACGATCAACCTTCGGAAATGTTCAAAACTATCGCAGAACAATCACATCAAATGATATACCTTCGGAAATTTTCAAAATTATCGCAGAACAATAACTTCAACCTACTTAAATTTTCAAAATTATCGCAGATGAATCACATCAAAAAACATACGTTCGAAATATTTCAACATTATCGCAGAACACTCACATTAAATGATATACCTTCAGAAAATTTCAAAATTATCGCAGAATAATCACATCAAATGATATACCTTCGTAAATTTTCAACATTTTCGCAGAACAATCACATCAAATGATATACCTTCGGAAATTTTCAAAACTATTGCAAAACCATCTTACAAACGATATGCAATCGGAAATTTTCAAAATTATCGCAGAGCAATCATATCAAATATATACTTCCGGAAATTTTAACAATTATCGCAGAACAATCACATCAAATGATATACCTTCGAAAATTTATAAAATTATCGCAGAATAATCGCATCAAATAATATATCTTCGGAAATTTTAGAAATTATCGCAGAGCAATCACTTCAAATCATAAACCTTCTTAAATTTTCCAAATTATCGCAGAAGAATCACATCAAAAAATAAACGTTCGAAAATTTTCAACATTATCGCAGAACAATCACATAAAATGATATACCTTCAAAAAATTTTCAAAATTATCGCAAAACCATCTTACAAACGATATGCATTCGAAAATTTTCAAAATTATCGCAGAACAATCACATCAAATATATACCTTCGGAAATTTTCAAAATTATCGTATAACAATCACCTCAAATGATTAACCTTTGAAAATTTTGAAAATTATCGCAGAACAATCACATCAAATGATAAACCATCGGAAATTTTTAAAATTATCGGAGAACAATCACTTCAAATCATATACCTTCGGAAATTTTCAAAATTATCGCAAAACAATCACATCAAATGATATACCTTCGCGAATTTTCAAAATTATCGCAGAACAATCACATCAAACGAGGACCCTTCGCAAATTTTCAAAACTATCGAGGATCAATCACATCAACTGATAAACTTTCGGAAATTTTCAAGACTAACGCAGAACAATCACATCAAATGATTAACCTTCGAAAATTAACATAGTTATCGCAGAACAATCACATCAAATGATAAACCTTCGGAAATTTTCAAAACTATCTCAGAACAATCACATCAAATTAAACACCTTCGAAAATTTACAAAAATATCGCAGAACATCACATCAAATCATATACCGTCGGAAATTTTTAAAATTATCGCAGAGCAATCACATAAAATGATAAACCTTCGGAAATTTTCAAAAAAATCGCAGACATCAACAATCACATTAAATGATAAACCTTAGGAAATTTTCAAAATTATCGCAGAACAATCACATCTAATGATATCCCTTCAAAAATTAACAAAATTATCGCTGAACAATCATATCAAATTATTGTTTAATTATTGTGTTTAACTTCGGAAATTTTCAAAATTATCGCAGAACAACCAAATGACATATCGTCGGAAATGTTCAAAATTATCGCAAATCAATCACATCAAATGATATGCCTTCGGAAAATTTCAAAACTATCGCAGAAAAATCACATCTAATAATATACCTTCGAAAATTTACAAAATTATCATTATATATATATATATATATATATATATATATATATATCTATATATATATATATATATATATATATATATATATATATATATATATATATATATATATATATATATATATAATGATTATTATCATATCAAATGACTCTTTAAATTTTGTGTATACCTTCGGAAATTTGCAAAATTATCGCAGAACAACCAAATCAAATGACATATCTTCGGAAATTTTCAAAATTATCGCAGAACAATCACATCAATAATCTGCCGTCATAAATTTTCAAAACTATCGCAGAACAATCACATCTAATAATATACCTTCGAAAATTTACAAAATTATTATAGAACAATCACTACATATGATATACTTTCTAAAATTTTTAAAATTTTCGCTGAACAATCACATTAAACGATATACCTTCGGAAATTTTCAAAATTTTCGAAGAACAATCACATCAAATGATATGCCTTTGGTAATTTTCAAAACCATCGCAGAACAATCACATGAAATGATAAACCTTCGAAAATTTACACAATTATCGCAGAACAATCACAACAAATTATATACTTTCGGAAATTGTTAAATTTTTCGCAGAAAAATCACATCAAATGATATACATTCGGAAAATTTCAAAATTCACAAATCACATCAAATGATAAACCTGCGGAAATTTTCAAAATTATCGCAGTACAATCACATCAAATGAGGACCCTTCGCAAATTTTCAAAACTATCGAAGAACAATCACATCAACTGATAAACTTTCGGAAATTTTCAAAACTAACGCAGAACAATCACATCAAATGATAAACCTTCGAAAAATAACAAAATTATCGCAGAACAATCACATCAAATGATATACCTTCGGAAATTTTCACAATTATCGCAGAACAATCACATTAAATGATAAACCTTTGAAAATTTTCAAAATTATCGCAGGACCATCACATCACATGATATATCTTCAGGAATTTTCAAAATTATCGCAGAACAATCACATCAAAGGATATACCTTCGGAAATATTCAAAATTACCTTAGAACAATCACTTCAAATCATACACCTTCTTGAATTTTCACAATTATAGCAGAACAATCACATCAAATGATAAACCTTTGAAATTTTTCAATATTATCGCAGAACAATCGCATCAAATGATATATCTTCGGAAATTTTAAAATTTTCGCAGAACAATCACATCAAACGATCAACCTTCGGAAATGTTCAAAACTATCGCAGAACAATCACATCAAATTAAACACCTTCGAAAATTTACAAAAATATCGCAGAACAATCACATTAAATGATATACCTTCGGAAATTTTCAAAATTATCGCAGAACAATCACATGAATTGACACCTTCGCAAATTTTCAAAATTTTCCAGAAAAATCACATCAAGTGATATACCTTCGGAAATTTTCAAATTTCTCGCAGAACAATCACATCAAATGATATACCTTCGGAAATTGCCACAATTATCGCAGAACAATCACATTAAATGATATACCTTCGTGAATTTTCAACATTTTTGCAGAACAATCACATCAACTGATAAACTTTCGGAAATTTTCAAAATTATCGCAAAACCATCACATCAAACGATATACATTCGGCAAATTTCAAAATTATCGCAGAACTATCACATCAAATGATATGTCTTCGGAAATTTTCACATTTATCGCAGAAAAATCACATCAAATTGTAAACCTTCGGAAATTTACAAAATTATCGATGAACAATCACATCAAATGATTAACTTTCGAAAATTTTCAAAATTATCGCAGAACAATCAAATCAAATGATAAAACTTTTGAAATTTTCAAAACTATCAAAGAACAATAACATCAAATTATATACCTTCGGAAATTTTCAAAACTATCGCAGAACAATCACATCAAATTATATACCTTCGGAAATTTTCAAAAGTATCGCAAAACAATCACATTAAATGATAAACCTTCGGAAATTTTCAAAACTGTCGTAGAACAATCACATCAAATGATTAAACTTTTGAAATTTTCAAAACTATCGCAGAACAATAACATCAAATTATATACCTTCGGAAAATTTCAAAATTATCGCAGAATAATCACATCAAATGATATACCTTCGTAAATTTTCAACATTTTCGCAGAACAATCACATCAAATGATATACCTTCGGAAATTTTCAAAACTATTGCAAAACCATCTTACAAACGATATGCAATCGGAAATTTTCAAAATTATCGCAGAGCAATCATATCAAATATATACTTTCGGAAATTTTAACAATTATCGCAGAACAATCACATCAAATGATATACCTTCGAAAATTTATAAAATTATCGCAGAATAATCGCATCAAATAATATATCTTCGGAAATTTTAGAAATTATCGCAGAGCAATCACTTCAAATCATAAACCTTCTTAAATTTTCCAAATTATCGCAGAAGAATCACATCAAAAAATAAACGTTCGAAAATTTTCAACATTATCGCAGAACAATCACATAAAATGATATACCTTCAAAAAATTTTCAAAATTATTGCAAAACCATCTTACAAACGATATGCATTCGAAAATTTTCAAAACTATCGCAGAACAATCACATTAAATATATACCTTCGGAAATTTTCAAAATTATCGTATGACAATCACCTCAAATGATTAACCTTTGAAAATTTTGAAAATTATCGCAGAACAATCACATCAAATGATATACCATCGGAAATTTTTAAAATTATCGGAGAACAATCACTTCAAATCATATACCTTCTTAAGTTTTCAAAATTATCGTAGAAGAATCACACCAAATAATATACCTTCGAAAATTTACAAAATTATCGCAGGACAATCACATCAAATGATATACCTTCGGAAATTTTCCAAATTATCGCAGAACAATAACTTCAAATCATAAACCTACTTAAATTTTCAAAATTATCGCAGATGAATCACATCAAAAAATATACGTTCGAAAATTTTCAACATTATCGCAGAACACTCACATTAAATGATATACCTTCAGAAAATTTCAAAATTATCGCAGAATAATCACATCAAATGATATACCTTCGTAAATATTCAACATTTTCGCAGAACAATCACATCAAATGATATACCTTCGGAAATTTTCAAAATTATTGCAGATCAATCACATCAAATGATATAACTTCGGAAATTTTCAAAAGTATCGCAGAACAATCACATCAAATTATATACCTTCGGAAATTTTCAAAACTATCGCAGAACAATGTCATCAAATGATATACCTTCGGAAATTTTCAAAATTTTCGCAAAACCATCACATCAAACGATATTAATTCGGAAAATTTCAAAATTATCGCAGTACATCACATCAAATGATATACCTTCGGAAATTTTCAAAATTATCGCAGAACAATCACATCAAACGTTAAACCTTTGAAAATATTCAAAATTATCGCAGAAATATCACATCAAATGATAAACTTTCGGAAATTTTCAAAACTAATGCCGAAAAATCACATCAAATGATAATTCTTAAAAAATTTACAAAATTATCGCAGAACAATCACATCAAATGATAAACTTCGCAAATTTTCAAAACTATCGCAGAACAATCACATCAAATGATACACTTTCGGAAATTTTCAAAACTAACGCAGAAAAATCACCTCATATGATTAACCGTTGAAAATTTGAAAATTATCGCAGGACAATCACATCAACAGATATACCTTCGGAAATTTTCAAAATTATCGTAGAACAATCAACTCAAATGATAAACCTTTGAAATTTTAAAAAATTAGCGCAGAACAATCACATGAAATGATATACCTTCGGAAATTTTCAAAACAATCGCAGAACAATCACATCAAATGATAAACTTTCGGAAATTTGATAAACCAAATGATAAACCTTCGAAAAATTACGAAATTATCGCAGAACAATCACATCAAATGCTATATCTTCGGAAATTTTCACAATCATCGCAAAACAATTACATCAAATTACAATCCTTCGGAAATTTTCAAAATTATCGCAGAACACTCACATCAAGTGATATTCGTTGGGAAATTTTCAAAATTATAGCAGAACAATCAAATTAAATGATACATCTTCGGAAATTTTCAAAATTATCGCAGAACAATCACGTCAAATGATATACCTACGGAAATTTTCAAAATTATCGCAGAACAATCACATCAAATAATGTACCTTCGGAAATTTTCAAAATTACAGCAGAACTATCACATCAAGTGATAAACCTTCGGAAATTTTCAAAATTATCGTCAAACAATCTTATCAAACGATAAACCTGCGTAAATTTTCAACATTTTCGCAGAACCATCACATCAAATTATATACCTTCGCAAATTTTCAAAATTTTCGTAAAACCATCACATCAAACGATATTAATTCGGAAAATTTCCAAATTATCGCAGTTCTATCACAACAAATGATATACCTTAGGAAATTTTACAAATTATCGCTGACCAATCACATCAAACCTTAAACCTTTGAAAATTTTCAAAATTATCTCAGAAATATCACATCAAATGATAAACTTTCGGAAATTTTCAAAACTTATGCTGAAAAATTACATCACATGATAATTCTTAAAAAATTTACAAAATAATCGCAGAACAATCACATCCAATGATAAACCTTCGCAAATTTTCAATTCTATCGCAGAACAATCACATCAAATGATACACTTTCGGCAATTTTCAAAACTAACGCAGAAAAATCACATCAAATGATAAACCTTCGAAAATTTACAAAATTATCGCAGAACAATAACATCAAATGATAAACCTTCGGAAATTTTCAAAATTATCGTAGAACAATCACCTCAAATGATTAACCTGTGAAAATTTTGAAAATTATCGCAGAACAATTACATCAAATGATATACCATCGGAAATTTTTAAAATTTTCGGAGAACAATCACTTCAAACCATATACCTTCTTAAATTTTCAAAATTATCAAAGAAGAATCACACCAAATGATATACCTTCGAAAATTTACAAAATTATCGCAGGACAATCACATCAAATGATATACCTTCGGAAATTTTCAAAATTATCGTAGAACAATCATCTCAAATGATAAACCTTTGAAATTTTAAAAATTATCGCAGAGCAATCACATCAAATCATATACCTTCGGAAATTTTCAAAATTATCGCAGAACAATCACTTCAAATCATTTACCTTCTTAAATTTTTAAAGCTATCGCAAAAGAATCACACCAAATGGTATACCTTCGGAAATTTTCAAAACTATCGCAGAACAATCACATCAAATGATACACGTTCGAAAATTTACAAAATTATCGCAGAACAATCACATCAAATTACATACCTTCGGAAATTTTCAAAATTATCGCAGAACAATCACATCAAATGATAAACCTTCGGAAATTTTCAAAATTATCGCAGAACAATCAAATTAAATAATACGTCTTCGGAAATTTTCACAATTATCGCAGAACAATCACATCAAATGATATACCTTCGGAAATTTTCAAAATTATCGCAGACCAATCACATCAAATAATGTACCTTCGGAAATTTTCAAAATTATCGTAGGAATATCACATCAAATGATAAACTTTCGGAAATTTTCAAAACAAATGCTGAAAAATCACATCAAATGATAATTCTTAAAAAATTAACAAAATTTTCGCAGAACAATCACATCAAATGATAAACCTTCGCAAATTTTCAAAACTATCGCAGAACAATCACATCAAATGACACACTTTCGGAAATTTTCAAAATGATCGTAGAACATTCACCTCAAATGATAAACCTTCGAAAATTTACAAAATTATCGCAGGACAATCACATCAAATGATAAACCTTCGGAAATTTTCAAAATTATCGTAGAACAATCATCTCAAATGATAAACCTTTGAAATTTTAAAAATTATTGCAGAACAATCACATCAAATGATTTACCTTTTGAAATTTTCAAAATTATCGCAGAACAATCACTTCAAATCATATACCTTCTTAAATTTTCAAAGTTATCGCAGAAGAATCACACCAAATGGTATACCTTCGGAAATTTTCAAAACTATCGCAGAACAATCACAACAAATGATACACTTTCGAAAATCTACAAAATTATCGCAGAACAATCACATATAATGATATACCTTCGGAAATTTGAAATATTATCGCAGAACAATCACATGAAATGATGCACCTTCGGAAATTTTCAAAATTATCGCAAAATAATCACATCAAATGATATACATTCGGAAATTTTCAAAATTATCGCAGAACAATCACATCAAATGATATTCTTTCGGAAATTTTTAAAATGTTCGCAGAACAATCACATCAAATTATAAACCTTCGGAAATTTTCAAAATTATCGCAGAACAATCACATCAAATGATAAACCTTCGGAAATTTTCAAAACTATCGCAGAACAATCACATCAAATGATAGCCCTTCGGAAATTTTCAAAACTATCGCTTCGGAAATTTTCAAAACTATCTCAGAACAATCATATCAAGTGATATACCTTTGAAAATTTTCAAAATTATCGCAGAACAATCACATCAAATGATATACCTTCGGTAATTTTCAAAATTATCGCAGAACAATCACATCAAATGATATACCTTCGGAAATTTTCACAATTATCGCAGAACAATCACATCAAATTATGTACCTTCGGAAATTTAAAAATTATCGCAGAACAATCACATCAAATGATAAACCTTCGGAAATTTTCAAAATTATCGCAGAACAATCACATCTAACAATGAGGTAGACTCGACGAAATAGACCCGACCGGAGATTAGTCCAGGTATTTAACTAGTACTTAAGATGTAAGGACGGTAGTATTTTTATAGTTTGTGAAAGTTAAGGCAACATAGCACCTCCAAATTTTTGAAAAATCGATTTTTGTGTTTTGATTGAATATGTTAGAATGGAGCTTTAAAAACTTGATTTTAATGATGTTAAATTGAAATTCTAAGAAAAAAAGATTTTATGAGTATATATGCGAAGCGCCCCAATTTTTCTAGGATTTTCGTTGACATGGCTATATCGCTATATCGACTTTACCCAAAGTGTAGAAAAAGATAAGTGAGTCATCTCCTTTAAAAGAAGCAAAAAAACAGTTGGCCTTGGCAAAAAAAACGGAAGAAAATTGCTGTAAAAAAAGTGTAGAATCTCCAAAAAATGTCCGAATAAAGTTCAACTGACACTAAAGTTAATGAAAAATTTTGCCACATATTATGGCCTAGCTATACGACGAAATCCTGATTCAGTTGAAAATATGCGCAAGTTAATTTGGGCAGCATATTACCACAAAATTTCAACTGATGAGAACCCTCAACACTCTTATTGTCCTGTTGGAGAAACGCCTTGGTGTAACTGGCGCAAAGCGGAGGCAGCTGGTGATAATGCATTAAAAAATTTCGAGCATCCTCCACCTTTAGATGATGAGGTACAAGAAATTTTAAAGCCTATTTATGATGACTTATCATCAAAAGATTTATTAAAACACTGCTTGGGCAATTTTACGCAGAATAATAACGAAAGCTATAATTCTTGTGTTTGGAATTTGGCCCCCGAACATACTTTTTGTGGGAAAATGTGCTAAATATGGCTGCAAATATTTCTGCATGTACATTTAATGAAGAATTAATGGCTTTCTTGAAAATAATGCAAGCAATGGGTGTTACAATTAGCGAACGTGCGCTGGAACATGCAGAACATAGAGATGCTGCAAGAATCACCCAGGCGGAAAAACACTCAACTGAGGCACCTCAAGAGGCCAGAACTGCTCGAAGGGAGCAAAAATCTTTGGAAAAGGAGGAGTATGAGCAAGAAGAAGGTACATTTTATGGTGCAGGCATCGCAGATTAATTTTCGGTAAGATTTATTGCAAAAAATATTGAATCTTAACTTTAAGCGCGATTTTCTCGAAACAACGTTTTGCAAGTTGGCGTCCATGATTAAGAAAAACAATATTATCCAATCGTTCTGAAACTGTAACACGTTAATTTGCACATGTTGATGCTCAGAATGAACTACGGATGAAAAAATCGGCACTAAATTTTTTTAGTTATAACCGATTTCTGGGGAAAAAAAATCTCGATTTTCGAAAAAACGCCGCCATTTTGTTATTTTTCAACCAAATTTTTTTTTTAGTTCATTCCAAGGCCGCTTTGATGTTGTTCAAAACCAAGTTTTTGTTTGTTGTTTCAGACTTTTCTGACCACAGTTATCATGCACGCCAGGTGTTCTAACTAAACCACTATACAATTTAAAACTGTCACGGGTTATACTTTAACAAATTCTTTATTCTACTGGAATTAGATTTAACAACGAATTTCAATTTTCAATGAATGTTCAAACTTCTCTAACAACCGATTTCCTTTCACACCATCTAAATTCAAAAGTCAACTGTAAAATAAAAATGTCGGTACTTTCTTTTTGTTATACAACTTTTTCTTAATTCTCTTGTTATATTTCTAGTTTTACCAGTATTCTTCTTCACGGTGAATATCAAGTAAAAAAAACAATTGTGAATGGACATTTTACATGTAGTGTCAAATGACAAATGTCATGTGACAACTGTCATCAGAGTAAATACTGATCGCGAACATTTGAAATTGACCTTAGATAAGTATATATTTTTGTTGTCTTGAATTCGATCCTTTTGTTGTTTTTACTAATGTTCGAAGAAGAACATTAGTATTAAAATCACTTTGGCCAAAAATTCATATTTCTATATATATATATATATATATCATCAAAAAATTTCAGTGAAAAAATCTCAGGAACGCGCCATCCGATTGAGCTGAAATTTTCAGGACACATTGATGTATATGCAGAATAGTGCCAGGTCTCAGAAAAAGTTGAAAATCTTTAACCCTTTGGCGCCGGCGGCCATTTTAGTGATATTTTTAATATACCTATTATTCCGTACACAAATAAGTTTTGCAAAAATAAAGCTAACAAAATAAATTTCGAACGTGTTTTACATGTGAATCGGATAATGTTTTGGAATTTTTTAACCCCATGTGTGCGCTGGGTGCCTAAAAAGAGATCGGGAAAAATTGAAAATTTTTAAATTGCGATAACTTTTGACAGAGCTATTTAATCATTACGAAATTTTCAAAACATATTGGTATTATTTAGCAGTAAATTTGTGTAGCTTTTGATGAGCGTGCTGGCAACCCTGAAGCTAGGGCAAGCGCTGAAAGTGAAAACTTCCAAATTATCGTCTCTCTTGAAAAAATGCCGTTTCTTCAACAAAAAGCCACTCATATGTAAATTTCATGCTTTGTTTACATATCCAAAAAATAAAATTTGATATGGTATAACGGGCACGCCTGGTAACCCTTGCCCAATTTACCTATATTTTTAGCATCAAAAACTTCTGTTCACGGAAACTCACGATCCGATGAGCAGAATTATTTGAAATTTGCAGACTGTATTGGTCTTAACTAGGACCAGGTCTGATAGAAGTAATTTTGAAATGCGGGTGATTCTGTGCCAGTGGTGCCATCTTGAAAAATCACTAAAAAAGACAACTGTTTTTAGCCCTATAAATTCTGATTGAATCGTTCGATTTTGATGAAATTCACACAGTAGCTGGAACTTACTTTAAACCACGTTTGGTAGAAATTTGGTTGAAAAATTCGGTTGGAGCTGCCAGCTATGATAATTTTGGTGTCTTAAATTTGAAAAAATAAAAATTTGGAAGTGAAAATATTCAAATCATCGAATATCCTAAAAATGTCCGTTTCTTACAATAAAACCAATCTGTATACAAATCTTATGCTTTATCTACACGTTCAAAGTAAAACTTTGGAAATCTCATGTCGGACAAGAACGGTAACCCTATTCCAGTTAACCTATATTTTTAGCATCAAAAACTTCTGTTCACGGGAATTCACGAACCAATAATCAGATACCATTGAAATTTACAGAATGCATTGAAATTAAGTAGAACCAGGTCTGATAGAAGCGATTTTGAATCGGGGGCAACTCTGTGCCAGTGGTGCCATCTTGAAAAATTACAAAGAAAAAAAAACTGCTTTTTGCCCTATGAAATGTGAATTTGTAACCAGATTTTCATATAATTGACACAGTAGCTGCACCTTACTCTAAACTCTGTTTGATAGAAATTTGGTTGAAAAATTCGATTGGTGCTGCCAGCTATGGTAATTTTTGTGTCTTTGGTTTTGAGAATTCACTCAGGAAAATAAAACTTTTTGTCCTATAGCTGCCAGTGCAGTCATGAAATCAATACGAATTTCATACAATTAATTAAACCTATTATAAGCATTATTCAGGCCAAATTTGGTTGAAAAGCCACGATAGGGTTGCCAGCTATTGTCGGTTTTGTGTTTGTTTGCAATATCTTTATCAAGCGGTTTTATCGTAGAATTTTCAATTGGTAATGATATTGTTGTGACAATAAACAGCAAATATTAAGCTTTCGATTATTTGAAAAAACTTCCTGTAGGTAACCCTAAATTTCTTTATACTCCTATAACTTCGAATGTAATATAACAACGTGAAGCAGATGTGATATATTCTTGGCTTTGATACTGGCGGAAGGTTGCCAGCACGAGTCGGTTGTGCTACTTTTGTCTCAATAAATGCTTACAGTTAGTATTCATACCGGAAACATTTACAATGAAAATAAATAACCAATGTTTCAATTCCCAAAGTTCTGCAAATTTTTCCAAACACCAACTTCAGTTACAGTGCTGCAGGCACTGAGCATTTTCTTCATTGATGTTATATGAGATGCTGCTTTCAAAGTTTGGTGAAATAAGCAACTGATAACGAATATACGAGTAATTAACAAGTGTTTTTCTTTCATAAACTTTGAAACCCATGCCAGTGGTAATATCTGAAACCTTCTACCATATGAGTTATAATGCATTCTTGAGACCAAAGTAAAACGTGGCATTTGAAACAGTTTGGCCATAATAAGCAGCTCATGTGGTGGAATATGCACTCAAAACCTGCACGATTCTTCTACTGTTCTTCGAACATTAGTGTTTCTAGCGGTTCAGGTGCGCTAGAGTTTTTTCGTTTCAGGTTCCTGTTTTGAGGAGGCCGCCGTTGTGTCGCAACATTTTCTCCCAGATGAGGCGTGTGTAGTGCCTCAGTATTATCTATTGGGCTGACTTCTGAAATAGTAAGTATTAATTGGCTAATCTATTTTGACAAATGTTGTTTGTATGTCACGTCCGGGTCTGGATACTATTTAGATCTAGATTCCTATCGTTAATGTTTGTCCGATGTGCCGGTTAAGCTGATGCATTCGTTCAACTCAGTTTTGGCATGGTGAAGAAGTCCCACCTATGCTGGGCATCCACCTATATCATCACTGATTTGTATGGAATTCCAAAACTTCTCACGTTAAGTAGTTTCGCGAATTTATTTGATATGGCAAGGTCTCATGGAGGAAAAGGATGTATAAGGAACATTTTGATAGGAGGAATTAAAGGTGCATTTCTTATGATATATTTTGCGTAGGTACTAGTGCAATTTTTGCGACTGATCGTTTGTATGTCTTTCCATTTGACCATACGGTTACTACTCGTACTAGGGAATCGTTTCCTGGATGAACCTCTATAATTCTGGCTAATGGCCAACGATAAGAAGGTAATTTTTCATCCTTTAGTATACACAAATCGCCCACTTTGACATTGTTTTCTGTTGTATTCCATTTGGGCCTAAGTTGCAAGCAATTCAAATATTCTGTTTTCCACCGTTTCCAGAAATCTTGCGTTATCTTTTGTGTTGTCTGCCATCTATCGAGCTGGTTGATATTGTCGCCTTCGAAATCTGCTTCGGGTGGTGCAAGTAGTGTATCGCCAATCAGGAAATGTGCAGGAGTAAGTGCCGTCGTGTCTGTTGGATCGTCGTTCAAGGGGCACAGGGGTCGAGAATTGAGGCAGGCTTCTATTCTTATTAAGATGGTGGACAATTCTTCAAACGTTAGAACAATGTTGTCCACAATTCGGCGCAGATGAGGCTTTATTGATTTGACCCTGGCTCCAGAGCCCACCAAAATGCGGCGAAGCTGGAGGATTGAAATGCCACGTAACGCCATCATTGGCAAGTAGTGGCAGCCATCGCGGCCTTCTCGCTTCGAAGCGACGGCACTGAGGCAGGTTCCGATAATGAAGTGAGTGGCGCAAACTCACGACCCATCTCGTGAGCTAGAGCTGCCGGAAACTGCCGTCCTTGCATCCCAGTTGGAGGATGAAGGGTTTTCGACTGAAACACGGAAGGTTTCAGGTCATTTATTGGCGTCTTACGTTCTAAAGGGTGATAAAACGGTATTTAATTTTGAAGAGTTAACGATTGGGTCAAAGTTTGATCAAAAAGAGTAAATTATTTAGAGAACACGTATGTTATTGATATATGTAAATTGGAAACGGGAATTTTAATTAAACTTTTCACTAAGCGAGTGAAATTTTGAAAAATATTTTATACTATCGCATGCTTAATTATTAGACATCATTCTTACAAATATTGAATTTTATTTAAATTTTATTCTTTATTGTAATACGCATTTTGTGGGTGGGAAAGTTGTTCTTGTTTCTACCTTCGATAGTGTGTGAAGTGAGTCTAAGAGTGAGCCATAAAGAATAATTTATGGTGTATCGAGTGTTGGTTTCTGCATCTCTTGTTGGCGAGCGTCTGTAGCGGTAGAGGCTAAGAAAATTGTGCCAGTATTTCCATTGCGCCAGCTCTCCAGATTGCTAACAGTGAGGTTGGAAGAGTTAACTGCCGCCTGTTCAGTGTGGTGTGTATAGTTTATGTGCGAAGCTCTGGGTTTGAAAATCGTTATTCGAGTTGTCTAGGTGGTAGCTTGTGTCCGACTCGTGATTCTTGCGGATTCAATATATTAGTCAAAGTAACTAAGTACAGGGCGAGCGCTGGGAATAGGGGATTGTGATTTGCGGTACGTTGGTTCAATTAGAAGAGGAATATTGTCTTGTTGATGGGAGTAGGTCCCCGATGTTGATGAGAGTAGGTCCTCGCGTGATCAACAGCAAAGACGCGGTCAAGTGGAAAAGTAACGATCAGGTAGACATGTTGCATTATAAAAGCTAAAACTTGAACTTAGTACTAATTTGTCGGATAATTTTTTTTGTTGCGTGAGTAGGGCACGGGAATTGTGATAGTAGTATACTTTTTCGTCGATCTCATTGTGCAACCACCATTGGTTTCAGCAGTTTAGCTAAGCTATTTGTTGCGGTTTGTAACAAGCAAATAAAAGTTTGAATCAGGTTTTTGAAACAAGTGAGGAATTTTAGATTTACTGCTGCATATTTACCGCCCCACAGCAAAGGTAGCAGATACTCACGCAGTACGAGAGGCGCTTGGGTTCTGGTGGCAGTGGGTATTTTCTGGTGGTGTTCAGTAGGGCGTTGGCGACTGGACAGGTCGTTCATTTAGTTTTATTGGATAGATTTTGGTGAAGGGTGAACATTAGAAAATGTCTCAGTAAGGACAAACTCGCGTATGAGCTAGCAATCCGGAGTCTGTCTGGTGAAACGGTGGAGACCATGCGGAAACTACTGAGGGGAGCGTTAAGAAGCGAAGTAGCCTTGGGTGAGTCTGTTGCAATGGCAACGTATCCGTTTTCATTCTCAGAGGACCGAGATGCGATAAACGCAAAAATAGCTGAGATCCAAATGCTGGTGGACCCATTTGTGGGCGACTTTAATTCGCCGGAATTAAGTAAAGTCAAGGGGAAAATATGCTTCGCCCTGCGACGTTTGGGTAGAATGAGAGGGGAAACGGGGAAGAAAGAGACTTCTTGAGGCAGGCCAAGGGCCAACTAATGATAGCTATGGGCGACCTGCTCTTCAAGGCAGGTGGCGCAGAAAGCGAGGAGTCGGAGGAAGTATGGACTCTGGACAGTCCAACGTTGTCAGCTCTGAGTACTCCGATGTTTCAGCCTCAAAAGCCGATAGGTCTCCAAAAGTGGGGGTTCAAATTTAGTGGAGGATCGCCATATTCGGTGAGCGCGTTCCTCGAACGGGTGGAAGAGCTTAGGGAGTTGAAGGGACTAACAAAAGCGCAGCTGTTCCGGTCAGCCGTGGACCTCTTTGAAGGAAAGGCTCTAATCTGGTTTCGGGCAAACCGCACAATCTGCCAGAGTTGGGAGGGCCTGGTGAAGGAGTTACGAGCCGAATTCCTTCCCGCAGACTACGATGATAGGCTGCTGGATGAAATTAGACGTCGTACGCAGGGCAACACGGAGTCAATCGGGGTATTTGTGGCTGTGATGGAGGGTTTGTTCCGTCCATTGAGTGACCAACCGAGCGAAGCGGAGAAGTTATACTCCGTAAAATTATTACTCCCTTTTACCAGACTCAGCTGGCTCTGGTGAAATTTGAATCGATCGGAGAACTGGTGACGCTGAGGCGTTCGTTGGAGGCGACGAGAGTGTCCGTGGAGTCATTCGTGCCACCTACCCCAAGAAGAACTCCGAGGGTACTAGAACCGGACCTGGCGTATTTGGAGTCGCAAAACTTAGCCGCAGTGGAAATACCGGGCATATCGAGAAGCATCACGTGCTGGAATTGTAAGAAGTCTGGACATACGTGGAGGGAGTGTCAAGATCCTGCTTAGTGTTTCGGGTGTGGAAGAGTGGGAACAGTTAGGGCGACGTGTGTTGACTGTAGGGAGGGGGGACGAGGAAATGGAGTTCAAGCAAGGGCCGCCCAATATAACCAAAATTCGAGTTCGGGGGTAAGTCGCCAGGGAAACGGCAATCGGGCCTAGTGGGCGACAAACTAGGCCCTCGTCTGATTTCGAACGTCGCAAGAAGTATCCAAGTGGGGTATATGCTGCACAGCGCCGAGGGGGATAACCGCCTTTACTTAGAGGTAGTAGTCCAGGGTCAGAGATTTCTGGGGCTAGTGGATTCAGGAGCGTTGAAATCAGTGATTGGTGGGAAGGGATGGGAGCTGATCCAGAGTCTAGGGGTCAAACTTCAGCAAAGCGGTCGGAGAGAAATACGATTGGCGAACGGAGTGGGTTGTGGTGTGGAAGGAGTAGCGTATTGGCCAATCACAGTGCAGGGGAAAGGGAGATTTCTGGGGGTCTTGGTAGCACCTGCGATCCCTCATCTCATACTGGGGGTAGACTTCCTGAAACTTTTCGGAATAGTGCTAAATGTAGCGAGGGAACAGAGGGAGATGGTTGCATCGGTAGAGGGTCTTAAGCCGGAGCAGCTGGTAAGCAGAACGCATTTAACGAAAGAAGAAGAAGGACAGCTAGAAGCGCTCCTCAAAGAGGAGTTTGGGTTGATGGGTGAGGGGATTGGCTGTACTAATAGAGTGGAGCACATAATCAAAACCAATTTTCCACCAATCAAACAGCGGTACTATCCAGTTTCACCGGTGGTACAGAAACATATCGATGCGGAACTTAATGAGATGCTTGAAGCTGAGATAGTGGAACCATCGTGCAGCCCGTGTGCTTCTTCGATTGTTTTAATTAAGAAAGAGGATGGGTCGTTCCGGTTTTGTGTGGACTATCGGAAGCTCAACAAGGTGTCGGAAAGAGATGCCTATCCTCTGCCCTTCGTCACTGCAACTTTGGATAAATTAAGAGACGCGAAATATTTATCTTCTCTGGACATTAAATCCGCGTATTGGCAGGTTGTTGCGACCGACTGAACTCTGTCGAGCCGTCGTCAGTGCAGCATGTATTTATTTAGAGATCTTCCTTTCTCTTGCCCGGCGTGCCTTTTCCCAGCCGACTAGTTCAGCCTGGCGTGGGTTTGCTGGCGGAAGATTTCTTAGTGTTATGGCACGCAGACAACACGACATTTAAAACATTATAACGCACATAAAGCAGACAAATACAATTAGAAGGAAACGAAGAGATTTCGCAAGAATCTTTAGAATTAATCTTTATTTACAATTCATTATTACCTACAGAACCTTATTAACATCAAATTCAAAAGAAAGAAAGAAACAATCCGAAGAACTATCAAAAAGGAGTGTATTCAAAAGAATACTAAAATTACTTGGGTGGGTATATTAATACCTAACCCCGGCCGGGATCAGTTTACACCGATCATAACAATCATATAGCAATTCAGAGAAATCCATTCAATCAAATTCAAGTAAATATCAAATAATGATCCACTCCAAAATAAATATGAGTAAATATAAAATAATGTGCACTTACTGATCAACTCCAAAATAAATATGAATAAATATAAAATAATGCGCACTTAATGATCAACTCCAAAATAAATATGAATAAATATAAAATAATGTGCACTTAATGATCGACTCCAAAATAAATATGAATAAATATAAAATAATGTGCACTTAATGATCAACTCAACATACAGAAAACCCACACCATGAATTTAGAGAAATTACGGTGAAAATAGCAAATGTAAGCTAAGTAAAATATTTATATTAAAACGAATTCAAAGTTCTGTACCATATCCATAATAACTTGTTGTCACTTTTCCTAATTTGATCACGCCCAGGCTTCGTGCACGTGTGCATTCACATTCGTTAATTGTCTCATAAAACCATCTCGCAAATTGAATCAAGAAGCATATATTTATGAAATATACTTATCTGGAGCTTCCATTAGCCCCTGGGATTTCCAATTACACCAACACGCTTTTTCTTCTTCCTTTACCAACCCAACATGGAACAGTTCTTAGCGGTCTCCTGTATAACGCCTTCTTACAGTTTTCATGGACCATGTTGTAGACTAATTGTTGTAGACTTCCCTGAAACAATTTTCAATTAGTTTTTGAAAATTAAATATAAACAAACTACAAACCATACTGGGTAATTGTCATTCTGACAGATCCAGCTGCTCAGCGAAAGCTCTTTGGAATTTCCCACCGCAAAAATGGCGTCTCATGCTTATACGAACAGGCCTGGTGATGCCCTAATAGTTCGGGAAATAGCGTTCAAAAGGGGAATTTTGGAAAGGAACCGCTCTTGCGGTTCACTGAAAAATTTCTGAACAAAGAAACGAGGGCTTTTGGCTTTCTTTTGGTTTGGAGATCTGAAAAGTGAGGGTCGTGCTCGTGGTTGAGAGTCAATAACATTTGAAATTAAGTTTGAGAAATTATTTGAACCTAGAATTGGAAAAAAATATTTGAAAGTAAATTTGAAAAAGTACTTGAAAGTGAATTTCAAAAGATTGTGTGAAATCAAAGCAAAATTGTGGCTGAAAAAACTGAATTGGGAAAAAAAAGGAAGAAAAACGACCTGTTATCGAACGAGGGGTGGATAACTTCAAATTAGTTAATTTTGAAAGAAAAGTGAAGAACGTCGAAAATTAAAGAGGCAACGAAGATGTCTTTGGGGCGTATAATGCAATTGAAATTGTAAAAACTACTCAGGAGTTGACGATCCAGGAAATTTTCTTCGAGCCGTGAATGTTCGTTAGTTGGTGTCGGAAGCAAAAGATATTGAAGCAGCCAAGTATGCAGATGATCGAGCTTGCGAACGTTTAAAGAAATACACATAATATTGGGAAGAACTCAGCTAAGTACCTTTTGATTATATAAGTGAATTTTTCAATCGACAAGCAACAGAATTATTATTCGAATACAGAATTATTATTCGAATTCGTATCATACCTAACGTATAGAAGCATGGGAAGATGAAAATATAACTAATTGAATTCGAAACTATTTGAATTTATGCATCAGAATAATTTATTACAATTTTCTTCTTATTATTTAAAATATTCTCATCTATGTATCGTTATTGTTGCTATTAGTGTGAACTACTGAATTACTTTAATTAGTGGAATAAATATCGTATTACTAGATTGGATTGGTAAAGAGAAAAAAAAAAAAAAACCCATTTTTTGTCACGATTGGTGTTAACTGATCCCGGCCGGGTTTGGGAACTTTTAATAGTGTCATTTCAATACTGTAATCTAATTTTTAATTTTTCATCTATTGAACATTTTTTTTTGTTGTTTTCTTTCTTTCATAAGGTCCAGATAGTTCTTATAGACTATACATAGATATTTTCTCATTATAATTTTGGTTATATATTTTCTTGATTCTTTTTCTATTTCTTTTGTTATGGGCTTATTGCAAACCACAATGTGTGAATAAAGTATTATAAGAAAAATAATGGTTTCTCCTCACCATCGTCTGTCCTTGCATGTTTTTTTTTGTAAAAATGTGATGTCCGCGTGCCGTAGCACCAAAGTGACTCTTTTCTGCCCAAAACCCACGCCAGACTGCGTTAGCCGGCAAAGTCAGGCACGCTGGGCAAAATAAAAATGAGTCTTATAACATAAAAATTTATGCTGCATTGACGGCGGCTCGGCTGAGAGGCCGCGGTGCAACAAATGGCGCCCAAATTTAATTGGCGAAAACTAATGGCAGTATGATGTTAATTTCGTTTTGCTTTCACATAGATTTAATTTTACGTCAAATGAGATTCAGTTTTAGTTTTCTATTAGTTCATTCCCGTTTAGTTTCCATTGTCTTTTCTTTTTATTTTTCTTTTATTTTCTTTGATTATAAACATCAATATAGTGAGATCTTTTACTATTGGATTTAACATAGATATAGCTTTACTTTTACTTTTGTTTGTCAAGTTATTGTACAGTTAGTTCATTGATTATCAATCAGGCCGAGCGGTCGTCAATGCAGCATTGGCGCCCGTCTGTGCTACTGTGTCTGTCTTAAATATGTATTAAATACCGATTGTGATAGTTGTTGAGATGATGAGTCAGAATGAATCACAAAATATCTTCTAATGATAGGATGATTTTATGTATTTATGAAAACTGTACTGATTTCGTTTGATGATTATCGCGAATAAATTCCTTGCTGGCTTGTCTTAACAGCTTAGTTCCGGTCTGTGTCCACCCATTGAGGTGTTGTTCGGTTAGAACTCGTTGAGCCAGACTTGACGCAAATAGTTGTGTGATCATCTCGGAGACAATCATAACAATCTGAAGTCCTATATATTTCCTTTCCCATATAATCATTTTGTGTTGAACCTTTAATCCTACTCCCGTCCTATCTCATGTCCCACTCCTGATGGTGAAGGGTAGAAATCATTATTTTTTTTTTGTTTATGCTGAAACTTTTCATTTGTTAAGAAAAGAGAATTTTTCAAGTGATTGATACAAGTTTTCATTTTATTTTCCTTGCTAATATACATTAAGTTTATTCAAATTTTTTACTTTTTTTTTTTTTCCTCGAACTGTTGAGATCATCACATTTGCTCTGCGAAATATTACGTTTCATTTTTGCAGCTGGATTGGTCCCATTACTGTGTAGAATCTTGAAGCAAGCATTTTCCTGTTTGAATTTTGGTTTATTCAACATCAGGCGTAATGCGGCGTAGAACTAATAGCTGGGATCCCAGCTATACGCCCTTCCAACACCAACTGGAACGCCTGAGCTTATCTCCTTCGGTCGCACAAGCCACTCAAATGGTCAATACTAATCGTCTAGAAAAAAAAACAAAAACAAGAAAAAAGATCCATCAATCAACCGCACTTGGTGGATCATATAGTTGATTCTGGTAGTCAGGAACCTCCAAGGGTAGCGTTTCGGGAACCTACAGTAAACAATAATGGTTTAGGGGCGAATTTGCCGATGTCCAAATGGAACCTTACCTTTGATGGCTCAAATTCTGGGTTGCCTGCTAGACAATTTATGTTTAGAGTCTTGTCGTTGGCTGAAGATTATAAGGTTGCGTTTAAAACTTTGGCAACCGACTTTCATTTATTGTTAAAGGGGCCGGCCTCTGATTGGTATTGGCGATTTCGGGAGTTGAATTACCCTCTTTTATGGGGCCACTTGCGCTAGGAGTTTCTGGAACGGTTTAGCTCGTGTCACTCAGATGTAGATGTTCGGCGAATGTTGGATGCACGAATTCAGAAACCTGGGGAAGTGTTTCAGGATTTTTATGATGCACTGGAAGGCATTTCCTTACAATTAACTGTGCCACTGTCTGATCTAGATTTCCAATGTGTAGTATTTCGCAATATGGCGCCAGCACTCAGAGCTCATTTAGCTGGAGTTGATTTTCGGTCTACGAGGGATTTAGTTAAACGTTGCTGCATAGTGGAGGCTGAGTGGAAACTTTTGGGGTGGAATGCAGATCGCGATACTCATCGTCGACCCCGTGCGGTACATGAGCTACGTGTACAGGAGGATTCAGAGGACCGTGGTTACTCAGACTTTCAAACCATACCATCTCGGCATCCCATTTGGTACCAAGGTATAGCAGCAGCAGAGGCACCCACCAGACCGAGAATCGAAGCAGTGCAGACCAGTTCCAACCCCGTTCTAGCTAGGAGTCAACGAGCTGATGGACAAGCAAGTTATCGAGTATGTTGGAACTGCAAAGATTTGGGGCATGGATTTATTGACTGTCAAGAGCCAGTACAGCGAGTTTTCTGTTTCGGTTGTGGTAGAGAGGGAGTAGTAAAACCCAAATGTCCTAGATGCCAGTCGGGAAACTTCGGGAGGAATGCGGTTCCAGCGGAGAGGTCGCGCATTCCTGGCATCTCTCCGGCAACCCGACCAGTTATGACCGAGGCCGCTACCAACGTGGACCCGGAGTTAAGACGGCGACCGTAAATAAAGAAACAAATCGACCAAGTTCATCAAATACAACAGATTCGCAACCCTCTCTATCATCAACTAACTGTAAATTTGAGGGAACCTTCAGGAGGCGTAGGCGTTCGGCAGGGCGGTTCGTACGGTCGTGGCGTTACTTTACCCAGAGGCAGTTTCTGAAACGAGCTTGTGTGGAGTCGATCGTGTCCACACCTGGCGACAATCGGCCTTTTGCGGATATTTATATTAAGGGGCGAAGACTCACAGGCCTACTAGATAGCGGGGCCAGTGTTAGTATTCTGGGTGCAGGAGCACTTGAACTAGTCAATGAGCTGGGTTTGTATGTACACTGCATGCAGACTGCAGTTCGAACTGCTTCAGGTCAGAAGGCGGCCGTACTTGGATATATTAGCACGTTGGTACAGTTCAATAATAAAACTAGAATGATACGCTTCTTGTTATGCCCCAGTTTGACCCACCAAGTCTATCTTGGCATAGACTTCTGGGATGCATTTAAAATTGTTCCACATTGTTCCGCTATTGAAACTCAAGTTGCAGACTCATGTTTCCACCAATTGTCTCCAGCAGATAAGCAGAAGCTAGAGCTCGTCATACATCAGTTTCCGTCCTTTAATAAGGTAGGTTTGGGCAGAACAAATATTCTGTCGCACGCCATCGACACAGGAGAAGCCCAAGCTATTAAACAACGTCATTATGCAGTTTCACCTGTCATGCAGAAACTGATGTATGATGAGTTAGATCGCATGTTGTCTCTGGGGGTAATTGAAGAAAGCAGAAGTGCTTGGAGTTCGCCAGTCACCATAGTCAGGAAGCCAGGTAAAGTGCGGTTATGTTTAGACGCCAGGAGACTGAATGAGGTCACCGTCAAAGACGCTTATCCCTTGCCACTAATTGAAGGATTATTGGCTCGTCTTCAGTCCACACGATTTATAACAAGCCTTGACTTGAAAGATGCATTTTGGCAAATTCCGCTAGAGGAGAAATCGCGAGAAAAAACCGCTTTTTGCGTCCCAGGTCGTCCCCTGTATCATTTCACTGTTATGCCGTTTGGGCTGTGCAATGCCCCTCAAACAATGTGCAGGCTGATGCATAAGGTAATTCCACATGAATTGCATGATCGGGTGTTCGTCTATCTGGATGATTTGTGCGCAACCAGTTCAACGTTTGATGAGCACTTGGCGCTACTTACCAAAGTGGCCAGTTTGTTAACGTCAGCAAATCTGACGATCAACGTTGAAAAAAGCAAATTCATCCAAAAGGAGATTAAATACCTCGGTTATGTAATCGGTGATGGTGTCCTTAAAACCGACCCAGAGAAAGTGTCAAGCATCATAGCCTACCCACAGCCCAAATCGGTTAAAGACG
Source organism: Nemotelus pantherinus (assembly GCA_963978885.1). Lineage (NCBI taxonomy): Eukaryota > Metazoa > Arthropoda > Insecta > Diptera > Stratiomyidae > Nemotelus > Nemotelus pantherinus. The sequence goes on along the minus strand of CAXBUK010000010.1, from coordinate 40,169 downwards.
TGAGACGATTCATGAGGATGGCAGGCTGGAATCGACGGTTTATACCCAATTTCGCGCCAATAACTTCTTCGCTTACGGATTTGCTAAAGGGCAAACGTAAGTTCACGTGGATGAAGGCAGCTGATGATGCCTTCAATCAATCGAAACAACTTCTAGTGTCTGCGCCAGTGCTGGTAAATCCGGACTTCTCGCGGCACTTTTACATTCAATGCGACGCGAGTGCCACTGGCATTGGCAGTGTCCTTTTCCAAAAGGATGATGATGGTGGGGAACACCCCATTGCATTTATGTCTACGAAGCTGAATGCCGCGCAACGCAATTACAGTGTAACGGAATTGGAGTGCTTGGCGGCAGTGCACAGTGTGAAGCGTTTTCGGGCATACATCGAGGGGTTACCTTTCACCGTTATCACGGATCATGCCAGCTTGAAGTGGTTGATGAATCAAAGAGACCTGTCTGGCAGGCTAGCGCGGTGGAGCCTAAAATTACAGGGATACAATTTCACCATCGAGCATCGGATAGGTTCTCAGAATGTGGTACCGGATGCACTGTCGAGGGCGTGCGCTTCTGAGAATGAACCAGCCTGTGCGGTAGTATGCATGCCCGAGCATCAGCATTGGGGAAGTAGTATTCCAAAAAGTTTTTTTGAAGAACCTGAGTATAGACGGTTAATTGCAAAAGTTAAAGAGAATCCTGACAAATTCGAAAATCTGATTATCAGCGACGAGGTTATATATATATCATGTGGTTCGAAGAAGAATGAAGACCTGGATATTCCAAGTGTTAAGATATGGGTACCTGATGCCTACAAACAGGTCCTGCTAGAGCGTGTGCATGACAGTCCGTTGGGATCACATTGTGGTGTTCGGAAAACGGTAGAGCTGCTGCAAAGATACTATTATTGGCCGAGACTGCGACAAGATGTGGCAGATTATATTTCAGGTTGCGCAGTATGCAAACAAATGAAGAGCTCCAACACCATCATGAGACCTCCTATGGGCGCGGCTAGAGTGACAGATCGTCCTGTACAGCGTTTGTTTATAGATTTTATGGGGCCTTATCCAAGGTCCAAATCTGGAAATACCCAACTATTGGTTGTACTGGACCATTACACCAAGTTTGTATGGCTTCAGGCTTTACCCAAAGCTACTACTGAGAGTGTCATTAAGTTCTTAAATCAAAATATATTCCTCACGTTTGGAGTTCCTGAGACAGTTCACTCTGACAATGGAGTGCAATTCACATCCAAAGCTTTCTCGGATTTTCTGGTAAATTATGGAGTAGAACACATCCGTAATCCTATATATTCGCCACAGTCTAATGCATCCGAGAGAGTAAATCAGTCGATACTCACAGCTATTCGAGCCTATGTAGGAGAAGATCATCGAAAGTGGGATGAATTTTTGGCGGAGTCGTGCGCAGCATTCCGCAATGTCGTACACGAGGCCACCGGGTTTTCACCCCATTTTCTGATGTTTGGATATCATCCTATCCGGCATGGCTCCGAGTACGCTTTATTAAAGAGCCTGAATGCTTTTGAGGATGGTGAGGTGCTACTCCGCTCCAATAATGACAGGTTGCGAATGGTGCACGACCGAGTCAGGAGTAAACTTGCAGAGGCATACGCTAAGGGAGCAAATCGATATAATTTGAGGTCTCGGGAAAAGAAACTTGAATTGGGGCAGGCTGTGTGGGTGCGGAACCATACTCTGAGTCGTGCAGCTGATCGGTTTGCTGCTAAGCTGGCGCCGAAGTTTTTAAAAGCAACTGTCACACGAAAAATAGGTCAAGTATCCTATGAGCTGGTAGATGAAAAGGGTAAAGTGCTGGGGATATATCATGCGAAAGATATAAAAATATGAGATGAACTAAAAACAAAGAAAAAAAAAAAACACCCAATTAATGAATAGTGCCCGGCAATGTGAGACCTCTCAGGGTCTGGGTCGTCCCCACGATTGTTGTAGACTAATTGTTGTAGACTTCCCTGAAACAATTTTCAATTAGTTTTTGAAAATTAAATATAAACAAACTACAAACCATACTGGGTAATTGTCATTCTGACAGATCCAGCTGCTCAGCGAAAGCTCTTTGGAATTTCCCATCGCAAAAATGGCGTCTCATGCTTATACGAACAGGCCTGGTGATGCCCTAATAGTTCGGGAAATAGCGTTCAAAAGGGGAATTTTGGAAAGGAACCGCTCTTGCGGTTCACTGAAAAATTTCTGAACAAAGAAACGAGGGCTTTTGGCTTTCTTTTGGTTTGGAGATCTGAAAAGTGAGGGTCGTGCTCGTGGTTGAGAGTCAATAACATTTGAAATTAAGTTTGAGAAATTATTTGAACCTAGAATTGGAAAAAAATATTTGAAAGTAAATTTGAAAAAGTACTTGAAAGTGAATTTCAAAAGATTGTGTGAAATCAAAGCAAAATTGTGGCTGAAAAAACTGAATTGGGAAAAAAAAGGAAGAAAAACGACCTGTTATCGAACGAGGGGTGGATAACTTCAAATTAGTTAATTTTGAAAGAAAAGTGAAGAACGTCGAAAATTAAAGAGGCAACGAAGATGTCTTTGGGGCGTATAATGCAATTGAAATTGTAAAAACTACTCAGGAGTTGACGATCCAGGAAATTTTCTTCGAGCCGTGAATGTTCGTTAGTTGGTGTCGGAGGCAAAAGATATTGAAGCAGCCAAGTATGCAGATGATCGAGCTTGCGAACGTTTAAAGAAATACACATAATATTGGGAAGAACTCAGCTAAGTACCTTTTGATTATATAAGTGAATTTTTCAATCGACAAGCAACAGAATTATTATTCGAATACAGAATTATTATTCGAATTCGTATCATACCTAACGTATAGAAGCATGGGAAGATGAAAATATAACTAATTGAATTCGAAACTATTTGAATTTATGCATCAGAATAATTTATTACAATTTTCTTCTTATTATTTAAAATATTCTCATCTATGTATCGTTATTGTTGCTATTAGTGTGAACTACTGAATTACTTTAATTAGTGGAATAAATATCGTATTACTAGATTGGATTGGTAAAGAGAAAAAAAAAAAAACCCATTTTTTGTCACGATTGGTGTTAACTGATCCCGGCCGGGTTTGGGAACTTTTAATAGTGTCATTTCAATATTGTAATCTAATTTTTAATTTTTCATCTATTGAACATTTTTTTTTGTTGTTTTCTTTCTTTCATAAGGTCCAGATAGTTCTTATAGACTATACATAGATATTTTCTCATTATAATTTTGGTTATATATTTTCTTGATTCTTTTTCTATTTCTTTTGTTATGGGCTTATTGCAAACCACAATGTGTGAATAAAGTATTATAAGAAAAATAATGGTTTCTCCTCACCATCGTCTGTCCTTGCATGTTTTTTTTTGTAAAAATGTGATGTCCGCGTGCCGTAGCACCAAAGTGACTCTTTTCTGCCCAAAACCCACGCCAGACTGCGTTAGCCGGCAAAGTCAGGCACGCTGGGCAAAATAAAAATGAGTCTTATAACATAAAAATTTATGCTGCATTGACGGCGGCTCGGCTGAGAGGCCGCGGTGCAACAACCATCCGAGTTCCGTTACAAAAGATCCCCAAGTTCAGCTTTAAAATTCACTCATATTATCTATACCATCCACGTTCCGTTTTTGGTTTCTTTATTCTTTTATTCTAATAAATCTGCAACTGGCACTTTCTTCTTAATAAATGTTCTCAACTTTCACTTTATTTTTAATAAATTTTCCACTTGCACTTTCTTCTTAACAAATGTTCTCAACTTTTACTTAATTTTAATAAATTTTCCACTTGCACTTTCTTCTTTCTTTCTTCTTCTTCTCAACTTTTACTTTTATTTTAATAAATCGGCAACTTCCACTTTTGTCTTAATAAATACTCTCAACTTTCATCCCATTCTAATAAATTTTCAACTTTCACTTTCTTCTTAATTTTTCACCAGCCCAAAAATTCTTTCAACTTTCTCCTTCAACGCCAAATACACAAGTCCTCTTTTCTTTGTTTCGCAGCATTTTTTCACAGCACCGCAAGAGCGGTACTTTTCCAATTTCTCATTCCTTCTGATTCCCCACACCATAAGGGCATCACTAGGCCTGTTGCGTAATTTTTCAAAAGCTTTCGCTGAACAGCTGAATCTGGGCTATTTGGTGAGATTTATTGACATTTGAACAGTAAACAATTATATTCTCGTCGGTCACAAAAGATTTGTTTGAGTGAAATTCTGGACGGGGGCCTATACTAGTTGGATAAGATGTTGTGGATACACACACACCTAAACTTATCTCACTTACATTCCAAAACTCACCACACTACTTGACATCATACACAACACATAAAAATTCACACATCAAGTAGGCTAAGTTTAAAAATGAAAAAATTGTAAAAAAGAGAATTGAATATGAAGTGTCAAAATAAGATTGTTACGAGTTTAAAAAAAAAGGTTGATTGTAAAAAATCGGTAGAACGTTCTTGACTTCTTCCAAGTAAAACTTTATTAAAACTTTATTAATATAAATATTGTAAAAACAAAACGACAATTCATAAAACCATTGTATCCTACTAAATCTATGTTTATTTTTGGTATTTAGAAAGGAACAACTAAACCAATATCTGAATATATTGATTTGCTTAGGATGGACATATTGCAATGTAAGATATCTTCATTGGTGACCCCGATAGGAACACGCCGAAGCCTGGACCGCTGAGACTTGACAGACGAAAACAGAAAAATATCGAATCATTCTGCCGGAAATCACATTTCTTCGCTTTATCAAAGAACTTCAACAATCAACAATTCAAAAAACAACTTCAAGGCGTTGACGCAGACGGTCCATCGCAGCACGTCCAATTGCCACTTGTTCGTCTACGATTCTTATCATTGCAAAATAGCAACATGTCAAACGAGACTACGCGGAAGTCAGCGGCAACAAGCAACAGCGAAATCCGCACGGAGCAGGAAATAGCACAAGCACTCGCAATACTATGAGGTATGTGATAATTAGCAATTAAAACGAAAAAAGCGCTTGAATTTCGGGATAAATATCGTCCTGAAATTATCCTATGACAAAATTCTGTCCTTCTGTGGTTCGAATCCTCCGCATCAGCTCAGGCAAAATCGCGTTTTGTAGCAGCACTCGAAAATAAATCGACGAACTATGGTTAAAGCAATCGCACTCTAAAATTTTAGATTGCTTACAGGACGCATTGAATCTAGTTCCGAACGATCAGGATGTCTATAAATCACTAGACGTTACTCTCAACAGATAATACAAGCAGAAAATTTTTTTATTAAATGATTTTGCACTGAAATTCACGCAAACTTATCAAAAATTAAAAAGCCTCTTGCCTTTTAAAACTGAAATAGCTCATTGGCAAATCCGAGCTTCACTACTTGTCAAAATACCTTCAAAAAGAATTTCAACGCTGCTACATCTATCACCGACGTCGAAAGCTCCATAAATTAAATTTGGATATATTGTTATAATTATAATTATACAAGATTCTTAGCTATAATTACACACATTACACTTTCCTATATTTACACACTTTTCAGCCATAATATTTTTCTGCCGCGGTCGTTCGTTTCGTCGCGTAACTCCGTATAATGTCGTTGGACAATGAGGATGTGGTTCCCTCAGGCGCGTCATTCGGTGCTGAAATTTTCGCGACATCCGTCAAACCACCCGTTTTTTTGGCAAGAAGAGCCAGCTTTGTGGTTCTCCCAACTGGAGAGCCAGTTCGCAAAAGCTGGTATTAAGAGCTCGGAGACCAAATACCACTACGTGATCTCCTCGCTGGGTTCGGCGGAGCTGAAGGTGGTCAGGGACGTGGTTGTGAGCCCGGATCCTGATTCTCCTTACGAGGTCCTCAAGAGGGCGCTTGTATCGCGGCTTTCAGCCAGCGATTCTGTGAATCTCAAGCACCTCTTGGGGAACCTCTCGTTAGGTGACAGACAGCTTTCCCAGCTGCTTCGGGATATGAAGCAGTTGGGAGGTGCTAAGGTCGGAGACGACCTGTTGAGGACCCTCTGGCTGCAGCGGCTTCCGGAACAGACGCAAGCCATTTTAGCCTGCTCTCCGGAAGCCAGCCTCAACAAGTTGGCGGAAACAGCCGACAAAATTGCTGAGGTATTCGTTCACCCACAAATAAATTCAGTCGCTGTTTCCCACCAGCAGTCAGAGGTGGCCGAATTAACGAAACAGGTCGCTGCGCTGACGAAACTCGCACATCAACAACTAAGATCGCGTTCGAGGTCCCAAGGAAGATCTCGCTCGCAGCCGCGTCGCCGAAGCCAGTCACGAGGGACTGGTGTTTGTTGGTACCACAACAAATATGGCCCAAACGCCATTAAATGCGTCTCTCCTTGCGCCTTCAAGGCTGGTTCATCAGAACCAAAAAACTAAGTCGCTGTTCTCTTCAGACGGTAAGAAAACGCGACTTGTCACCTACCCGTCGTCTAATTTTTCATGACAACTTCTCTAAACGACACTACTTGATTGGCACAGGCGCAGACATTTCGGTGCTTCCAGCACCTACTACCGGAAAACTTCCACCTTCTGGTATGCGACTTGCCGCGGCAAACCAGTCGACCATCAATACCTATGGACGAAAGGTAATCAAACTAGACCTGGGACTCCGTCGTGAGTTTTCATGGGATTTTATCATTGCCGATGTCTCTAGACCTATTTTAGGCGCAGACTTTCTCTGCCACTATGGGCTAGTCGTCGACTTGGCAAATGCTATCCTTGTGGATCCTCTTACTTCGCTTTCATCGAAAGGCACATTCACATCATACAAGTGTCCAAAATTTAGTGTTTTGATTGAGAAAACCTCTGATCCACGGATGCATGCCCTTCTCACCAAGTATCATGCCATCACGGTCAATTCAGGGTTCTCACAACACTGTAAACATAAGGTGACACACCACATTTTGACCACAGGCCCTCCAATAGTATCGACACCACGTCGACTTGCACCAGATAAGCTCGCGGCGGCTAAGAAAGAATTCGATTTCCTGCTACAACAGGGAATTTGCCGCCCCTCAAATAGCAGCTGGTCTTCTCCGCTGCACATTGTACGCAAGGCTAATGGGGAATGGCGTCCTTGCGGCGATTACAGACGCCTTAACGCCATAACCGTCCCGGATAGATATCCGATCCCCATTATTCAAGACTTCTGTCATGAACTACATGGCAAAAATATCTTTTCCACCATAGACCTGACTAAGGCCTACCATCCAATCCCAGTCGAGCCAAACGATATTCCAAAGACCGCCATCTGCACACCTTTCGGACTCTTTGAGTTCACCCGAATGACTTTCGGACTTTGCAATGCGGCACAATCGTTCCAACGCTTCATACATAAAGTCCTACACGGATTAAAATTCTGTTTTATCTACCTCGACGACATTTTGGTAGCTTCGACTTCCGAAGAAGAGCATCTTGTTCACTTAGAACAAATTTTCAAAAGATTAGCGGACCATGGTCTTATAATCAATATGGAGAAATGCCATTTCCTACGACCTTCAATCAAATTCTTAGGTCATGAGGTTTCACCGAAAGGCATTAAGCCCTCTCCAGATCGGGTTGAGGCTATATCAACAGCTAAACTCCCCAAGACGGTTAAAGACCTAAGAAGATTTTTGGGGATGGTCAACTTTTATCGTCGTTTTCTTCCTCACACAGCTGAGATGCAGTAACCACTCAACGCCTATCTTTGTGGCTCTAAGAAAGATGGTGCTAAGACAATCGACTGGTCAATGGAAGCTTGCAAAGCTTTTGACCAAGTCAAGACTGGCTTAACAGAAGCCACTCTATTGTCCTTTCCGGACTCAAACGCCGAGCTTTGTCTATTCGTAGACGCTTCCGATTCCGCCATCGGGGCTGCTCTGCAGCAAAAATGTCAAGGCTCTTGGCAACCCCTTGGTTTTTACTCGGCCAAATTAAGCGACGCACAAAGAAAGTATAGTGCATACGACCGCGAACTCTTAGCGGCTTATCAGGGCATTCGTTATTTCCGATACTTTTTGGAAGCCCAAAGTTTCACTCTATACACCGACCACAAACCACTGATTTTTGCTTTTAAACAAAAGCCAGAAAAGGCCACACCTCGTCAACTTAGACATCTAAGTTATATAAGTGAGTTCACTTCCGACATTCAGCATGTCTCTGGTTGCAACAACGTTGTTGCTGACGCACTCTCTCGTCTAGAAGAAATCATTCTTCCTAGTACTCTCGACTTTGCCGCAATCGCCTCGTCCCAAGCATCGCACGCAGAGTTTCAGAAGGTTCTAAAGGACTCTAAATTTGTTTTAAAAAAACAACCTATATTTGGCACCAACGTCGACATTTTTTGTGAAGTGTCTGGCCCAACCATACGACCTTATATTCCTCACACGTTCAGGAAACAGATGTTCAACTCAGAACATAATATCGCTCACCCTGGTATTCGTGCTACAAGAAAGCACATTGCAACCAAATTCTTCTGGCTTTCGATGAACAAGGACATTGCCACTTGGGCCCGAGAATGTCTATCTTGTCAAAAATGCAAGATAACCAGACATGTGAGCAAACCTGTATCGACCTTTCCTACGGTCTCCGAACGTTTTAAGGTCATTCACATCGACATAGTTGGTCCCCTAACACACTCGCAGGGATACACTTACTGTCTCACCATAATCGACCGTTTCACACGTTGGCCTGAAGCAATTCCTTTAGCCAGCATTACTGCCAATGACTGTGCTACTGCTTTACTAAGCACCTGGATTGCTAGATTTGGAGTTCCCCAATACATTGTCACCGACCAGGGCAGACAATTCGAGTCAGCGCTCCATGCTGAGCTTGGTCGACTCTCGGGCTTCGAACGCAATCGTACCACAGCGTACCAACCTCAGGCCAACGGTTTCTTAGAAAGATGGCATCGTACTCTAAAATCGGCTATCATGGCTCACAACGATGGGTCCTGGACTAGAACACTTCCACTAATTCTTCTTGGATTACGATCTCTAATCCGAGAAGAATTCACAGAATCACCGGCACAACTCCTGTACGGAGAAAACCTGCGTCTTCCTGGTGATTTTCTTCAAGAAAATCCTAGGAAGATCAGCCAAACAGACTTTGCCTCCGAACTAACGGCTACAATGGAAAAACTTCGACCGGTTGATGCTAAACATCACACAACACCGAAGATATTCATCTTCAAGCAACTCGACTCTTGCTCACACGTCTTCGTCAGAGTCGATTCTGTTCGTCCACCACTCATTCCACCGTACGACGGTCCTTTCAAAGTCCTAGCCAGACATACGAATTATTACACTCTGGAAATCAGAAACAAATCCGTCAACGTTTCCATTAACAGGCTCAAGCCTTGTTACACGTCATCCTCTACGGAACCTGTCGACAATTTTTCCGAAAACCAACAAGCATCGGCAACCTCGACCGCACCATTACTGCCTCCAGCTCCCGAAAAGAGACCTGCGAGGAAAGTTACATTCGCTCCGTACGTCTCTCTAGCTGGGCGAACCACAAAGGTGTCACTCTCCTACGCCTCGCGATAACGCGTAAAACGCTGGCAGGGGAGTATTGTGGATACACAAACACCTACACTTATCTCACTTACATTCCACAACTCACCACACTACTTGACATCATACACAACACATAAAAATTCACACATCAAGTAGGCTAAGTTTAAAAATGAAAAAATTGTAAAAAAGAGAATTGAATATGAAGTGTCAAAAAAAAATAAGATTGTTACGAGTTTAAAAAATAAGGTTGATTGTAAAAAATCGGTAGAACGTTCTTGACTTCTTCCAAGTAAAACTTTATTAATTCAATATTGTAAAAACAAAACGATAATTCATAAAACCATTGTATGCTACTAAATCTAAGTTTACTTTTGGTATTTAGAAAGGAACAACTAAACCAATATCTGAATATATTGATTTGCTTGGGATGGAGATATTACAATGTAAGATATCTTCAATGTAAAATTTACTACTAACAGAAAATTCAATAGAGAGACGAAGAAACCAATAATAATCAAGTGCATATGCTCAAATTCTAAAGTTATTTGTACAGTAGTAATTGTGGAGGCGATATGGAATCGTCGGCCTGTGATGATTTGAAGGCATTTGAAAGGGGACTGAAGTGGCAACATCACACCGTCCAGCGGCAACACGATGGCGAATTGTTCTTGTTGCCATGTCAAGTCTCACAGCGATCGGTGCCTGGTTCTGGCTAAGAGATGTAATTATCCAGTAGTTTTTGTGCTTGACACTAACTTTCATTATGCTCTTCAGGTTCGGTATTCATAATATATGCATTGCACCGTAAATCATTACAACTACATTCAACATTCTTGGGGACGACCCAGACCCTGAGAGGTCTCATATTGCCGGGCTCTACTCACTGGCCTCCGACTGTGAACATCTTCCGTCATCACGCTTTGATGTCCTTAGCGTGGTAATTTGCCAGCACCTTTCCTTATTCGTCAACCAACTCGTAGATTACCTGCCCCACTTTACGTTTGACCGTTGCCTTAATGAATTTTGGGGCGAGTTTAGCAGCAAATCGGTCAACCGCACAGCTTAGCGAATGATTACGTACCCAAACGTCTTGACCGATGGTAAAATCTTTTACACGCCTTCTTAAGTTGTATTTTGCGAACCCTTGTTGTATGCCTCAGTCAATTTGGTTTTGACCTGACAATGAATTTGACGTAACCGGTCACAATTTGGTACTGTCACTACCTCTCCATCCTCAAAAGCCTGTAAAGACTTCAAAAGCGCGTATTCAGAACCATGGTGGATAGGTTGGTACCCGAACATCAGAAAATGGGGCGAACAACCTGTGGCCTCATGTACTACATTACGAAATGCGTCACATTACTCCGGCAGGTTAGCGTCCCAATTCCGATGGTCGTCCCCTATGTAGGCTCGAATAGTGATTAGAATAGACTGGTTGGCTCTTTCGGAAGCATTAGCTTGGGGTGAATAGAAAGGGGTGTAGCAATGGTTCACCCCATATTGAGCCAGGAATTCCGAGAAGAGTTAAGACACAAATTGGACTCTGTGGGAACACCTAGTACACAACATAAATACACATCCACAATCCACAAACACTTGACACTTCAAACAAACACCAAAATTAAGAATTACATAGTAGGCTAAGAAAGTTTTCTTTTTTAATGTATTTAGAATGTAAGTTTAAAAACATCAAATAAATAAATCAAATAAATAAATCTTTTTATAAATACATTTTTTCTTATTTATTTTTAGAAGCAAATATGAATAGCTTCTAAAATTGGTGACCCCAAAAAGGCACGTACGCCTAATTTTGGAAAAAGCGATGGAGTAAACGAAAGCAAGTTATCGTTGATGAAGACTACTACGCCTATTTCAAGCGAATGCATCTAATTTCATCATTCAACACGCTAAAAACATCAATACTTCGTCATCGTCTCGAATTCAGTCGTGGACTCAGAACGGACATTCCACTAGTACCTCCAATTCCTCCACGTGCGCCTAAGAAGTCCAAGAAGGGAGTCAAACACGCTGCACTGCACCAATTCGCTGCCACGAGGCTTTACAACCGTCGCCTCGCTGCGCCGCACCAACTTGCTGCCACGCCGACATCAGCCGACAACGAGAGAGCTTATCATCAATTTCAACACCAGCCACAGCCAGCTACGTGCAATATACGACTATGGCTACGGTCGGCAACATGATGTTACAAAAACATATTCCCAGCGAGCTGGAGTCCCACTGCGATACACTGTTTCCGTATATCGTTCAACCGTACCAGCTGCAGTTACCAAAGTCAATTGCTCCCGTAACTATGCACTCAACTTCAGCACAACAACGCATCTAATTAAGGAACCGGATCTCTTTCGCAAAGTGGTCCTATAAGTTCGCCAGGGGCTCGATAAATTCACATGATGGATATAGGAATGTACAACATCATCAACAACAACAGCAGACGCAAGAAAGCCCTGTTCTCGATTCAACAACACCAGTCTCACGACGAGCAGACAATTCGATAACCGAAGCCGCCCGATCAGAGCAGCCGACCCAACAGGAACAGCCACATCAGGATACACTGCTACCACATATCACATGAGAACAACAACAACAACACCTGTCTCGAGCCGCTATGAATTTCACTCATGATGTAAGAAGATAGCATATTATGTGATAGCATATTCCGGAAATCGTACAGCAAGTCATTCCTATAACTCAAATAGCTTTTAGTAAAAATTTTAGTGTGAAATTTACAACATGGTGAACATTTTTGTGTTAGGTAAAATAAAAACACACATGGGGAACAGCCCCAACACAATATTTTATTTGAAAAACACTCACACCACACATCCGCCATCGGTGACGGTAGCCATCAGCCCAGAGACCTGGCCATCGACCATCTCGGCAGCGCTGCGCGCGACTGCCTAAGCCCCGAGAGCTGGCCATCGTCCATCTCGGCACGCGCTGAATACGGGTCCCGAGAGCTGGCCATCGTCCATCTTGGTCCCGTACAGGCAGTCGCCATGGCCACTTTAACAAACCGCAACCGATGGCGGCAGCCACTAGCTCCGAGATCTGGCCATCGACCATCTCGGTAGCGCTACTGGCGACCGCCTAAGCCCCGAGAGCTGGCCATCGTCCATCTCGGCACGCGCTGAATACGGGTCCCAAGAGCTGGCCATCGTCCTTCTTGGTCCCGTACAGGCAGTCGCCAAGGCTAACAAACCACGCTACTCCGCCTCCTCGACCTCAGCGTCATCCTGACACTTGGGGGGGAGTAGTGTGGGAACACCTAGTACACAACATAAATACACATCCACAATCCACAAACACTTGACACTTCAAACAAACACCAAAATTAAGAATTACATAGTAGGCTAAGAAAGTTTTCTTTTTTAATGTATTTAGAATGTAAGTTTAGTAAGTATTCTACTCTTTAACCTAAAACATCAAATAAATAAATCTTTTTATAAATACATTTTTTCTTATTTATTTTTAGAAGCAAATATGAATAGCTTCTAAAACTCCATTGTCAGTATGGACGATTTCAGGCACGCCAAAGGTCAAGAATATGTGTTCTTTTAAAAATTTTATCATCGATTCAGCTGTTGCCTTGGGTAGGGCCTTGAGCCAAATGAATTTGGTATAGTGATCGAGCACCACCAGCAACTGGGTGTTACCCAGCTTCGATAGACGATATGGGCCCATAAAGTCAATAAACAAGCGTTGCATTGGCCGATCAATAATCCTAGCAGCACCCATAGCTGGTCTCATTGTAGCATTCGTGGCCTTAACTTGCTTGCAAATAGAACAATTGTTGACATAGCTGGTGACATCTTGACGCAGCTTCGGCCAGTAATAATAGCGTCGCAAGACCTCTAGTGTTTTACGAATCCCACAATGTGACCCCAAAGGGCTGTCATGACTACGTGCCAGCAACACCTGTCTTCCTCCTTCAGGCACCCACACCTTTGCACTGGGAATATCTAAGTCGAGGCCTCCGTGTGATCCAAGATGAATATACACAACTCCGTTCTTGGTGTACAGGTTTTCGAATTGATCCGGATGTTGCTCAATCTAATGGACAAGATTCATGTAATCAGGATCCTGAAAGGCCTTTGATGGAATGTTCCCCAGCAATTGGTGATGCTCAGGAAGACAAACAACGGCACAATGAGGCCCCCCTTCAGAGTCGCGTGGTCGTGATAACGCGTCTGGTACGACATTTTGAGTGCCTGCTCGATGTTCAATGCTGAAATTGAACCCTTGTAATTTTAGGCTCCACCGTGCTAACCTCCCTGACAGATCTCTCTGGCCCATTAATCATTTCAGACTGGCATGGTCTGTGATAATGGTGAAAGGCAGCCCCTCGACATATGCCCGAAACCTTTTGACACTCTGCACCGCAGCCAAGCATTCTAGTTCGGTAACGCTATAGTTGCGCTGCGCAGCATTCAACTTCGATGACATAAAGGCGATGGGATGCTCCCCACCATCATCATCTTTCTGAAATAAAACACTGCCGATGCCGGTGGCACTTGCATCGCACTGAATATAAAAATGCCGAGAGAAATCTGGGTTGATCAACACAGGTGCAGACACTAAAAGTTCCTTCGTCCGATCGAAAGCCTTATTAGCAGCCTCAGTCCATACGAACCGTCTTTTATCCTTCAGCAGACCCGTCATAGGTGATGTAATAGCTGCAAAATTTGGGATGAAACGCCTATACCACCCAGCCATCCCCATGAATCTCCTCACGTCCTTTACCGTTTTGGGTCGTGGATATGCTATGATGCCGGAAACTTTTTCAGGATCCGTCTTTAGGACACCATCACTTATCACATAACCTAGGTATCGAATTTCTTTTTGGACGAATTTGCTCTTCTCAACATTGATGGTCAAATTCGCCTGCTGTAATAAATTGGCCACAATAGACAGCAATTTGAGATGGTCATCAAATGTTGGACTTGTTATCAGCAAATCGTCCAAATAAACGAATACCTGGTCATGCAACTCGTGAGGGATGACCTTGTGCATCAATCAACACATAGTCTGTGGAGCATTGCTCAATCTAAAAGGCATGACAGTGAAGTGATACAAAGGGCGTCCAGGTACTGTAAACGCTGTCTTTTCCCGCGATTTTGCATCCAAAGGAATCTGCCAAAAGGCATCTTTCAGGTCCAGACTGGCTATAAAGCGTGTGGACTGCAGACGTGCTAACAAGCCCTCGATCAACGGCAAAGGGTACGCATCTTTGACAGTCACCTCGTTCAATCGTCTAGCGTCCAAGCATAATCACACCTTACCGGGTTTTCTTACAATAGTGACTGGAGAGCTCCAGGAACTCCTTCTCTCCTCAATAACCCCTAGAGACAACATGCGGTCTAGCTCGTCGTACATCAATTTCTGCACCACTGGTGACACTGCATAGTGACGTTGCTTAATTGGTTGAGCATCACCTGTGTCTATCACGTGTGACAACAAATTGGTTTTGCCCAATCCTAACTGGTTAAACGACGGAAATCGACGCACGATTTCATCGAGCCGTTGCTTATTCCTCGGAGACAACTGATGATAGCCAGGGTCCTGTGGAACTAACTCAACAGCAGAACAATGCGGTGCAATTTTGAAGGCATCCCAGAAATCAATGCCCAGATAAACTGAATTGGTTAAACTGGGGCATATTAGGGAGCGTATTAGCCTCGTCTTTTCATTGAATTGCACCAATGTGCTTATATACCCGAGAACAGGCGCCTTTTGACCAGAAGCAGTATGAACTTCAGTAGGCATTGAATGTATATTCAAGCTCAACTCCTCAACCAGCTTCTATGCTCCTGCTCCCAGGATGCTTACACTTGCTCCACTGTCAAGCAAGCCAGTCAACTGCCAACCTTTGATGGAAATAGTGGCAAATCTCCATGGATGGATACAATAGAGTCTAGACAAGCTTTCCGCAAAAATTGCCGAAGGGTGAAATATCTCCAGGCGCGATTAAAACGCCTTGATGACTGTTTAGGAGCATCATGTTTTGAGTTGGTAGACGTAACAGAAGGACATGGATTTTGGGGTGTATTTATTGACGGCGTTGCAATTCGGGGTCGACATTGGTGGCTACATCGGTCTTTTGGGGTCTGGATGGGTGAATGCCAGCGGAATACGCATCCTCCCCGTTGAAAGCGCACTCCTGTTGGAGTTTTCCGCTTGGCATCTAGGGCATTTAGGTTTGAGTACTCCTTCCTTACCACATCCGAAACAGAATATTCGCTGAATAGGAGCGGGACAGTCCATAAAACCATGACCCAGGTCACGACAATTCCAACACACTCGGTATTCTCCTTTTCCCTCTACTTCACGACCTTTATTCAGGAAGGTGCTGGAATTGGTTTGTACGGCGTGCACTTCCCGTTTTGCCAACATATTTGAGGGTGTGGAACTTAAAAATTCGGAAAAGTAACGAGGGGCTGGTGGATTTGAATCTACGTGAGAATAACTTTCACCATCATGTCTAAATTGATTTTCTTGTGCAAACCTTGCACTATAATTAGACACTATTAAATTAGGATCATTAAAACAGACATCTTTAAGACCCGATTGAATCGCCTGCACATTGTTTTGTACACCATCATCAGATGGAGCATATCCCTGATCCCATAACGGATGACGAGCGCGCAAAATGGGTTCAATCAGTTGACTATTGTTAAGGTAATCCGAGTCAAAATGCACCTCTTGCACTTGACGAGGCCGATGATTGATGTCTCGGTCTGAGTTCATTCTCAAAAGTCTCCATTCGGATTCCACCAGGCAACAACGTCTGACTAACTCTCGAGTTGAAGTGAAGTCCACTCCTGCCAAATGTGCTCTAAGAGCAGGAGCCATATTTCTAAATACCACACAGTGCAAATCTACATCTGATAAAGGGGTATTTAATTGTAAAGAAATATTCTCAAGGGCGTCAAAAAACTCCTGAAAGCGCTCACCGGGTTTCTGCAGTCGCCCATCTAGCATTCTTCGTACATCTACATCGGACCTAAATGAGCTAAATCTTTCCGAAAATTCTATACGCAATCTATTCCACACCAGTGGATAATTCATCTCGCGGAAACGCCAGTACCAGTCGGCAGCTTGCCCCTTTAAGAGTAAATGAAAGTCTGTGGCAAGTGTGGTATAAGAAACGCGATAGTCCTCTGCCAAGGACAGCACCCTGAACATAAACTGTCTGGCCGTCAACCCAGAAGTTGAGCCATCAAATACTAAATTCAATTACGAAATGGGCAGCCTTACAGATAACCGCTCACCTGAATCCATCTGCTCTCTAAAAGTTACTCGTGGTGGTTCGTTATCATTTGGGTGAGGTGCTCGCTCCTGGTGAATAAATGAATTTTCTCCGTGAGTTACCCGTCTCCTCGATGATTCCGCGGCTGAAACTTGGGTTTCCGATTGACCTGGGGATGTGGCATTAACTCTCATCGACTCAGAAACTCGAGTGGCTTGAGAAGCCGAAGGCGACAGGCTCAAGCGTTCTAACTGATGCTGGAAAAGGGTGTAACTTGGATCCCAGCTTTTTGTTCTGCGACGCATGTTCAAATATAGTATATGGTTTCTTGTGCAAACCAAATCAATCCAAAACTATGTTTTTTTTTCCTTCTCCAGATAAGTATGATTAGCAACCGAAAGAAAGCACAATCAAAAGAAAAACCATCAACTTCTTCTCAATAACGTTTGATTATAGCACACTTATGTGCAGCCAGAAATAATTAACTACCTCGTGATGTATCAGGAAAATCTAATTACTTACAATTTAATGATTATAATTTTCAAGTCATAAAAAAAAATGATGATTCTTACGGATCCTCTTCGTGACAGGAATTAAAGACAGGAAGGGAGAAGGTATAAAATTTGACACTAAATGATGAAATGGGAATGAGGAAATCAGGAAGATACAGCTCTCTTATAGTTGCTTTGAAGTGACCCAATGAACATCTGTCTTGAATCCTGCTCAAAATAATTCAATCGATTGAATAACATCTTACAGATGGACAAGGATCAAGAACAGCTCATGGGTCATTTCAGTGGATACTTTCTTCCAGATGCGGCAAACTCAAGCCAATCTAATTACAAGATTAATTCTGTTAACCAAAAGATATTGCGCATTTTATCTTATTTAACTGGAGGTAATCCCACAACCACAAGAGACTGGTCAGGAATTAAGGAGACAAGCTCTGTTCAACACATAAAACGAAGACAATAGCACGAGATGGGCGCCAATGCTGCATTGACGACCGCTCGACAAGATGATGATAGAAAATTGAAAAAAAAAATGTCAGGTATATAACTGCAATCATAGCCAAAAATTTGGGCGCCATATGTTGCGACCGACTGAACTCTGTCGAGCCGTCGTCAGTGCAGCATGTATTTATTTAGAGATCTTCCTTTCTCTTGCCCGGCGTGCCTTTTCCCAGCCGACTAGCTCAGCCTGGCGTGGGCTTGCTGGCGGAAGATCTCTACGTGCTATGGCACGCAGACAACACGACATTTAAAACATTATAACGCACATAAAGCAGACAAATACAATTAGAAGGAAACGAAGAGATTTCGCAAGAATCTTTAGAATTAATCTTTATTTACAATTCATTATTACCTACAGAACCTTATTCACATCAAATTCAATAGAAAGAAAGAAACAATTCGAAGAACTATCAAAAAGGAGTGTATTCAAAAGAATACTAAAATTACTTGGGTGGGTATATTAATACCTAACCCCGGCCGGGATCAGTTTACACCGATCATAACAATCATATAGCAATTCAGAGGAATCCATTCAATCAAATTCCAGTAAATATCAAATAATGATCCACTCCAAAATAAATATGAGTAAATATAAAATAATGTGCACTTACTGATCAACTCCAAAATAAATATGAATAAATATAAAATAATGTGCACTTAATGATCAACTCCAAAATAAATATGAATAAATATAAAATAATGTGCACTTAATGATCGACTCCAAAATAAATATGAATAAATATAAAATAATGTGCACTTAATGATCAACTCAACATACAGAAAATCCACACCATGAATTTAGAGAAATTACGGTGAAAATAGCAAATGTAAGCTAAGTAAAATATTTATATTAAAACGAATTCAAAGTTCTGTACCATATCCATAATAACTTGTTGTCACTTTTCCTAATTTGATCACGCCAAGACTTCGTGCACGTGTGCATTCGCATTCGTTAATTGTCTCATAAAACCATCTCGCAAATTGACTCAAGAAGCATATATTTATGAAAGATACTTATCTGGAGCTTCCATTAGCCCCTGGGATTTCCAATTACACCAACACGCTTTTTCTTCTTCCTCTACCAACCCAACATGGAACAGTTCTTAGCGGTCTCCCGTATAACGCCTTCTTACAGTTTTCATGGACCATCCGAGTTCCGTTACAAAAGATCCGCAAGTTCAGCTTTAAAATTCACTCATATTATCTATACCATCCACGTTCCGTTTTTGGTTTCTTTATTCTTTTATTCTAATAAATCTGCAACTGGCACTTTCTTCTTAATAAATGTTCTCAACTTTCACTTTATTTTTAATAAATTTTCCACTTGCACTTTCTTCTTAACAAATGTTCTCAACTTTTACTTAATTTTAATAAATTTTCCACTTGCACTTTCTTCTTTCTTTCTTTTTCTTCTCAACTTTTACTTTTATTTTAATAAATCGGCAACTTCCACTTTTGTCTTAATAAATACTCTCAACTTTCATCCCATTCTAATAAATTTTCAACTTTCACTTTCTTCATAATTTTTCACCAGCCCAAAAATTCTTTCAACTTTCTCCTTCAACGCCTAATACACAAGTCCTCTTTTCTTTGTTTCGCAGCATTTTTTCACAGCACCGCAAGAGCGGTACTTTTCCAATTTCTCATTCCTTCTGATTCCCCACACCATTAGGGCATCACTAGGGCTGTTGCGTAATTTTCCAAAAGCTGAACAGCTGAATCTGGGCTATTTGGTGAGATTTATTGACATTTGAACAGTAAACAATTATATTCTCGTCGGTCACAAAAGATTTGTTTGAGTGAAATTCTGGACGGGGGCCTATACTAGTTGGATAAGATGTAAAATTTACTACTAACAGAAAGTTCAATAGAGAGACGAAGAAACCAATAATAATCAAGTGCATATGCTCAAATTCTAAAGTTATTTGTACAGTAGTAATTGTGGAGGCGATATGGAATCGTCGGCCTGTGATGATTTGAAGGCATTTGAAAGGGGACTGAAGTGGCAGCATCACACCGTCCAGCGGCAACACGATGGCGAATCGTTCTTGTTGCCATGTCAAGTCTCACAGCGATCGGCGCCTGGTTCTGGCTAAGAGATGTAATTATCAAGTAGTTTTTGTGCGTGACACTAACTTTCATTATGCTCTTCAGGTTCGGTATTCATAATTTATGCATTGCACCGTAAATCATCACGTCACGTTAGCACGTATCACAACAAGGTGCCGATGGCGGAAAATTCAAAGGAGCTCACCGCCTTCACGGTTCCTCACAGAGGACTGTTCCAATTCCGTAGGATGCCTTTTGGGTTACAAAATGCACCGGCAACTTGGCAACGACTAATTGACAGGGCCTTGGGACCAGATTTAGAGCCATTCGTCTTCACTTATGTGGATGATAAAGTGATAGTCACCCAGGATTTCCCCAAAGATCGGGAGATTTTGAAGGACGTTTTAAGACGGTTGCGCGAGGCGGGATTGAGGGTCTCTAGAGAAAAATGCTAGTTCTGCCGTTCTCGCCTTCGATATTTGGGCTACGTGGTGGATGGAGATGGGTTGAGTGTGGACCCGGACAAGGTTAAAGCAGTTATGGATATTCCTCGTTCAATAAGTGTGAAGGAAGTCAGACAATTCTTGGGGATGGTTTCGTGGTATCGGAGATTTATTCCGGAGTTTGCGACGCTAATGTCGCCACTAACGAACCTCCTCAAGAAACATTGGAAATTTCTTTGGACTGAGGAATGCGAGATAGCACTTGCCCAGGCTCAGACCAAACTGGCAATTGCTCCCATTCTGGCGTGTCCAGATTACAGTCTGCCGTTTATTGTACAGACCGACGCTTCAAATACGGGGGTGGGAGCGGAGTTGACGCAAGAGCATCCCGAAGGCGAGAAAGTGATAAGCTATCTGAGTCGAGCACTAACTAGCGCCGAGATGAAATATTCGACAACCAAGCGAGAATGCCTGGCCGTGCTATGGGCCATTGAAAAATTAAGACCATATGTGGAGGGAACCAAGTTCAGGGTGATAACTGACCATCACTCCCTGGTTTGGTTAAATAACTAAGAGGACCCCAGCGGACGGTTGGCACGGTTGGCGGTAAAACTCCAACAGTACGATTTCAAAGTGGTACATCGCAAAGGCAAGGAGCACTAAGCACCTGATGCGTTATCTCGTTCTGCAGAAATAGCGGAGCTAGATGGAGGGGAAGTCAGTGAAAACGGGTGGATCGAGCGAATGAGGAAAAAACTAGAAAAGGATCCAGACCGGTTCCCGAATTGGCGGATTAGCGATGGCCTGGTGTGGAAACATGCGGGAACGCGTTATCCAGGGCTCCAGGAAGAGAGGGCGTGGAAGAGGGTGGTTTCGGATGCCGAAAGACCAAGGGTGTTAAAACAGTGCCATGACGAACCGACTGCGGGTCATATGGGGGTCCGAAAGACACACGAACGGTTAGCTCAAACTTATTATTGGCCAAAGATGGCTGCAGATGTATGGAAATACGTACAAAAGTGTAAGGTGTGCCAGTCTGTGAAGGTGGAGCGGAGATCTCCAATAGGTCAAATGTTGTCAAGGGTGGGGGAGGCTAAATCACCCTGGGATATAATTTGCGTCGATCTGGTGGGACCCCTGCCACCAAATCCACTACGTCAACGACGCTGACCCCAACAACCACCACATCCACTACGTCAACGACGCCGACCCCAACAACCACCATCACTACTACTACGACGACAACAACAACTAACCCTAAGCCAAAGAAACATATAGTTACCTACAGTATTGAGGATGATCCCTCCAGTGCCAAGGCTACCCGGGACAAGCCCATGATCACTCCGAAGAACCCCAGCCACCGATTGCTGAGCCTTCAATGGATGTTGTCATGCCACTGGGGCATCGAGATCATTTCATTTCGGGAGTGTCCATCATTGTTTTTGCTGTTCCGATAATCATGGGAGCGATAAGCGTTATGGCTCGCCGTTCTAAGGACTACTGGTCTACAAAGCACTACCGACAAATGGACTTCCTTGTTGACAACATGTACAACGACGGACAATGTAGAAGCAGTAGCTGATGCGAATTAAGTTTTCTCGACCACAGTTGGTCTAGGACGACAGGTTCGTAAATTCCAACGGATCCGCGGCAGAGTTTTGTGTAAAGAAAAACAACACGGTCGGAATACAAGTGAGCGGAATAATTACTAGTCGCAATTGAAAAGTAAACACGGGAAATGTCAAGATGCGATCGAACTGCCACCAAGCGGCGAACGAAAAGAGTGCGTTCCGATCGCTACCACTGCGAGAAAATGCACTTGTGAATGCGCGTGCAGCAAGTACATGGGCCAATGCACCCGCCTGCATCCTCCCAATAGTACTTTGGTGGCAACGGAATTTCAGATACCAGAGATGCGGTAACTAGGATAGCTAAGCGAGGCCCTGTGGGAGTTGGGCAGGAGATGATTCGTTTTATTTGGCCAGTGACCACGGTAAGGAGAAGTTCTCATCAGCAGCAGAGCAGGAAAATAATACGAGATTCTATATTTCATATTGTGAACGACCACGACGAGACGTTGGAAGAGAGTTGATGAAACGAGTGGGTGAAGAGTTTAAGAGTTTCACACGGGAATTCGCTGCGAGTCGATTTTGGATCGAAAGGCTCGATTAATACGTTCGGACGTAATTTGGCGGTTGTTTTTGGGATACGATTTGAACTGGCGTGTGCAGCTACATCGAGTACGTGCGGTTCGCAGGTGATCGATAGTGACCACGACTAACAGCAAGCGCGAGGGCGAAACAGCCGTAGAGGTGGCTACACGAGGAGTCCCCTTTTGTGAAGCACTAACAACGAGGTAGACTCGACGAAATAGACCCGACCGGAGATTAGTCCAGGTATTTAATTAGTACTTTAGATGTAAGGACGCTAGTATTTTTATAGTTTGTGAAAGTAAATGATACTGAATCGCGGCGCCGTCGATAGGGACTTTTGATTGTTAGAGTGGTTGGATTGAGTCAATATAATTGTAAAAGAGTGTAACGCTGGTGTAATTTTTTTCTTTCGCTGGTTGAAGTGGCAGCCGTCGTGGCCTTCTCGCTTCGTAGCGACGGTGCTGAGGCAGGTTCTGATAACGAAGCGAGTGGCGCCCACTCACGACCCGACTCGTGAGCTAGAGCCGCCAGAAACTTCCACCCTTGCATCCCAGTTGGGGGATGAAGGGTTTTCGACTGAAACACGGAAGGTTTCAGGTAATAATATATATGTATATATATATATATATATATATATATATATATATATATATATATATATATATATATATATATATATATATATATATATATATATATATATATATATATATATTTATATATATGTTTTGGTATCGCCCCATGGCGGAGGGGTGGTTGATCGCGTCAGTGTTTCCTGTGAGCCGAACCTCACTCAGTGGCTCTCGGCTCAATATTGGGTGAGTGAGTGGTGCCCACGACCCGTCTCCGACGAGTTACACCCGGGACCCAAACGAGCTGAACCGGAACTCGCCTCCCGCTCCCTCCCTAGACCGGGAGGGTAACAGAGCGACCACTAGATATAATTCAATAAATATTCAGTTTGAAATAAAATTTGTGTTATATTCTACTCTTTAGTAAATAGTTTCCCATTTTCAACATAATTACTTAGCAGTATGGGCAATCCAAGATGACGTTGAAAACCAAGATTCTAATCGACAGACTCAGTAAGGAGGAGTTGGCCTTCAAATTAGAAATCCGACAGCAACCTACCGGGACTGTGAAGGCCATGAGAAAGACGCTTCGGATGGCGCTCCGAGCTGACACTTCGATGGATTCGTAGCTGATTACTACTTGAGACTCCCCCTTGACCCTGGAAGAGGACCTGGAGGCCGTCAGAGAGAAGCTGGAGGAAATCCAAACCCTGACTGCAACCTTTACGGGCACTCCTTAATCGTCGGAATATTTTAAGATCAAAACGAAAGTTGATATTTGAATGCGGCGGTTGCAGAATGCACATCACAAGGCCGTGAAGATGGGAGAAGAAGCCAACAAGCTCAGAGTTTGTTTGATCATGGTTATGGGAGAGGTCCTGGTGAAGACGGAGGGTGAGGAGAGAATCGGGGGAGCAGAGGCTGTAGGGGACGGCGATGAAAGGAACGAGCGAGTTGAGGCACCCGCAATTAAAGATGAGGCCACGGGAGTAACCGTAGGCTTCCGTTAACAAAACCAGAGACAGTATCATAACACTGGTCCTTTATTTTCGATACCCAGGGCAACGCCGATGGTGGTGAAAAGGCAGGAGGTGTCCAAATGGGGACTCCGGGTCTCTGAGCGCATTTCTAGAGCGGGTGAAAGAGCTGCGGGAAGCCAGGGGAGTGTCACCTCAGACGCTATTCCAGTCAGTGGAAGAAATATTTGAAGGAAATGCGCTAATACGGTTCCGTGCCAATCGGACTTGAGTCAACTCGTGGCAGGAGTTGGTGACAGAGCTGCGTGCTAAATTTCTACCACCTGATTTTGACGACCGCCTACTCAGTGCAATTGGAAGACCCACCCAGAGTCCGGAAGAATCAATGGGCATATATGTATCAGCCATCGAGGGGCTGTTTAGGCGTCGTACTGTCCCATGTTCCAAGGAGGAGAAACTTCGAATCTTACGGAAACATATAGCCCTATACTATCAAACACAACTGGCTTTGACTCCGGTACGTTGTATCGCGGATCTGATCAGGTTAAGCCGCTCTTTGGAGGCAACATGGGTATCAGTAGAAGCATATTTATGCCCTCTGACTCGGAAACCACAACGCCTCCAGGAGACGGATCTGGCGTACGTTAGGTGTGCGGACTGGTTGAATTTAGCGCCTCTGCAGGGAAATATGGTGCGCAGCTGGAACTGCAAGGGCGATGGTCATACGTTCTGGGACTGTCGAGAGCCCCAGAGATTTTTTGGTTGCGGGCGGCAAGGTGTCAAAAGAGTGACATGCCCAAGTTGCCAGAGCCAATTGAACCATACTTGTAGCGCTAGAATCTCACAGGATGCGGGAACGAATGGGAGGTCGACAGCCACAAACTCCGAAGCCGAAGGTCGAAACCGATCGACTCAGGGAAACGGACGTTGTGTCCAGTAGGTGGCAGCCTGAACACAAGGAGCAATATAGGAGGAGCCATAACGGAGGCGCAATTAAACTATTTGTTGACGAAGAGACAGGGAGATAGCCAACCACACCTTGAGGTGGAGATATACGGTTGCAAGTTCTTGGGTCTCTTATTCAGGCGCCACTTATACAGTGGTAGGAGAAGAAGGTTGGAGGGTGCTGGACGAGCTGGGTGTTAAGCTTTTCGACTCCAACCAAAAGGTGATCCGAATGGCCAATAGTCAGGGATGTCCAATTGCGGGGACGGTAATGGTTCCAATCCAGCTAAGGGAGAAGCAGGAGTGGCTTCGAATGCTTGTTGTTCCGTCGCTACAACAGATGCTCATATTGGGGGTAGACTTCGCCAGACGTTTTGGCCTGGTAATGGCACTGAGTCAAGTGAGTTGGAGCTTCATCAGTTGTAGCCGCAGTGTCGCCTCACAGGTTTGAAGGAGGGCGCCCTTAGTCAATTGCTCCAAGAAGATTTCCAATTAATGGGGGATGGTGTTGGCTGCACTAACAGGGTAGAGCATGTCATCAAGACCAACTCACCCCTAATAAAGAAACGTTACTATCCTATCTCGCCGGCCGTACAAAAGCATGTGGACGCGGAGCTCACCGAGATGTTAGGGCAGGAGATAGTGGAGCCTTCTGTGAGTCTATGGGCCTCACCTCACTTCACCTCACCTCACAAAAAGACGGCACCTACCGGTTTTGCGTCGACAACCAAAAACTGAATAGGGTCACTGAACACGACGCATATATAATCCCGTACGTATCAGCCACGTTGCATAAATTACGCGACGCAAAATATTTATCGTCGCTCGATATTAAGTCAGCTTATTGTCAGGTGCCAGTGGCAGAAGAATCGTGGAAGTATACTGCCTTTGCCGTCTCCCATCGGAATTTCTTTCAGTTTCTGAGGATTGGTTTGCGAAACGCCCCAGCGACCTGGCAGTGGCTGATTGATCAAGTGTTTGATCCGGATCTCAAACCTTGTGTGTTCACCTGTCTTGATGATATCATTGTGGTGACTCAAGATTTCGCGAAGCATTTGGAGATCTTAAAGGAAGCCTTCCAACGGTTGAGGCAGGTCGGTCCGAAAGTATCCTGGCATAAATGCGAGTTTTGTCGTCCCCAATTGAAGTACCTGGGTTACGTCGTAGACGAGAGGGGTTTGAACGTGAACCCGGACAAGGTAAGCCTCGCCTGAAAATGTGAAGGGAGTACGGCATTTCCTGGGAATGGCCTCTTGGTATAAGAGACTCATACCCGACTTTGCCACGCTGACAGCACCACTCACGAATCTTCCAGGACTGTCAAGCTGCTTTTGCCCAAGCGAAGGTGAAACTTTCGACTGCTGCAATCCTTACTTACCCCGATTATAGTCTACTCTATTCAATACAAAGAATGAGAGAAGGTAATTTGCTACCTTATCCGATCACTGTCAAGGGCCGAAAAAAAGTATACTACCATCGAGAAGGAGTGTCTCGCGGTTTTGTGGGCTGTGGAAAAGTTGGGACCATATGTGGAGGGGCCGAATGCACAGTGGTTACCACCCATTACTCTCTCGTGTGGCTAAACAATCTTAAGGACCCGTCGGAGCGCATGGAAATCATACGTCAATAACACGACGACCCAACGGCGGGACATATGGGGTCAGTCGCACAAAATCTCGAGTGGCTACAAAGTATAATTGGCCAAAGATGTCTGTGGACTTGAGAAATGTAAAGTATGCCAGGTGAATGAAGTAGAGCGACAAACTCCGGTCAGATTTATGATCTCCAGAAGTGGTGAACCACGACAGCCATGGGGGATGGTGTGTGTCGACTTGATTGGTCGACTTACCTCGATCTACCCGGGGATATACTCATATCCTCACTGTGGTGAACTACGTGAGTAAACTTACGCTGCTCTCCCCGGTATGGCTGGCGACGGCTGCTTCTGTCTATCGTCTCTTTGAGGAGCAGAAATTTTGTTGCTCGGCGCACCAAAATTTTTAGTGTGTTCGGGGAAAATTGATACAGCAGCTAGTGGAGAAATGTGGCCAACTCGGCTGAAATCAGAAATCAGGATATCAAGCGAATGTTGCGTTCGTACGTCGCCGAGAACCATCGCGAATGGGAGTGGCATCTGGCTGAGATTGAATGTGCACTACGGACGTACTGACACGAAGTGACTCAAATCACTCCATATATCTATAACTTTGGCCAACAGATCGGAAGCAATGAGCCATCTCCAGCCAATCAAAATATCTTAGACCCACGATCAGGGTGATGAAACTTATAATAGAACGAGAGAATGTGGTGAAACGGCTGAGTCAGGTGTCCCAAACCAGCGCGCAGAGACATAATTTGAGGAAACGAAACATAAGTTACGCCAAAGGCGAGCCTATGGCGAACGAATTATACGCTCTCGGGTGTAACAAAATTTTACTCCGCAAACTTGCCACCTGAGTATTTGGGACCCTTCTTGACCTACAAGCGTATGTTAGGATGGACCTACCTATTAGTAGATGAAAAAGGCAAGAATGCGGGAACCTGGCACGCCAAGGATCTGAAAAAGTATGTCGAATATACATATTCCGGGTGGCTCAAAATCGATGACTGACGATATGACCTTAAACATTTTGATCTTAAGAGCTAAACAAATAAATCACATATAAATCTTAAAACCTAATTTTAAACTTCTATCTTACAGTTTGAACCTTATCACCTAATTTGTTAGCTTGAAACTCAACCAACGAGTCGTTCTGAATTTTTTCCGCTCGTTCTTTGTTCTTCTTTTTTTACTGATGTTCGAAGAACATTAGTATTAAAATTAATTCGGCTGAAAATTCATGTTTTCATATATATATATATATATATATATATATATATATATATATATATATATATATATATATATATATATATATATATTTGAAGATATTTTACATTGCAATATCTCCATCCCAAGCAAATCAATATATTCAGATATTGGTTTAGTGTTTCCTTTCTAAATCCCAAAAGTAAACATAGATTTAGTAGGATACAATGGTTTTATGAATTATCGTTTTGTTTTTACAATATTGAATTAATAAAGTTTTACTTGGAAGAAGTCAAGAACGTTCTACCGATTTTTACAATCAACCTTTTTTTTAAACTCGTAACAATCTTATTTTGACACTTCATATTCAATTCTCTTTTTTACAATTTTTTCATTTTTAAACTTAGCCTACTTGATGTATGAATTTTTATGTGTTGTGTATGATGTCAAGTAGTGTGGTGAGTTGTGGAATGTAAGTGAGGTAAGTGTAGGTGTTTGTGTATCCACAATACTCCCCTGCCAGCGTTTTACGCGTTATCGCGAGGCGAAGGAGAGTGGCACCTTTGTGGTTCGCCCAGCTAGAGAGACGTACGGAGCGAATGTAACTTTCCTCGCTGGTCTCTTTTCGGGAGCTGGAGGCAGTAATGGTGCGGTCGAGGTTGCCGATGCTTGTTGGTTTTCGGAAGAATTGTCGACAGGTTCCGTAGAGGATGACGTGTAACAAGGCTTGAGCCTGTTACTGGAAACGTTGACGGATTTGTTTCTGATTTCCAGAGTATAATAATTCGTATGTCTGGCTAGGACTTTGAAAGGACCGCCTTACGCTGGAATGAGTGGTGGAAGAACAGAATCGAGTCTGACGAAGACGTGTGAGCAAGAGTCGAGTTGCTTGAAGATGAATATCTTCGGTGTTGTGTGGTGTTGAGCATCAACCGGTCGAAGTTTTGCCATTGTAGCCGTTAGTTCGGAGGCAAAGTCTGTTTGGCTAATCTTCCTAGGATTTTCTTGAAGAAAATCACTAGGAAGACGCAGGTTTTCTCCGTACAGGAGTTGTGCCGGTGATGCTGTGAATTCTTCTCGGATTAGAGATCGTAATCCAAGAAGAATTAGTGGAAGTGTTCTAGTCCAGGACGCATCGTTGTGAGCCATGATAGCCAATTTTAGAGTACGATGCCATCTTTCTAAGAAACCGTTGGTCTGAGGGTGGTACGCTGTGGTACGATTGCGTTCGAAGCCCAAGAGTCGACCAAGCTCAGCATGGAGTGTTGACTCGAATTGTCTGTCCTGGTCGGTGACAATGTATTGGGGAACTCCAAATCTAGCAATCCAGGTGCTTAGTAAAGCAGTAGCACAGTCATTGGCAGTAATGCTGGCTAAAGGAATTGCTTCAGGCCAACGTGTAAAACGGTCGATTATGGTGAGACAGTAAGTGTATCCCTGCGAGTGTGTTAGGGGACCAACTATGTTGATGTGAATGACCTTAAAACGTTCGAAGACCGTAGAAAAGGTCGATACAGGTTTGCTCACATGTCTGGTTATCTTGCATTTTTGACAAGATAGACATTCTCGGGCCCAAGTGGCAATGTCCTTGTTCATCGAAGGCCAGAAGAACTTAGTTGCAATGTGCTTTCTTGTAGCACGAATACCAGGGTGAGCGATATTATGTTCTGAGTTGAACACCTGTTTCCTGAACGTGTGAGGAATATAAGGTCGTATGGTTGGGCCAGAAACTTGACAAAAAATGTCGAAGTTGGTGCCAAATATAGGTTGTTTTTTTAAAACAAATTTAGAGTCCTTTAGAACCTTCTGAAACTCTGCGTCCGATGCTTGGGACGAGGCGATTGCGGCAAAGTCGAGAGTACTAGGAAGAATGATTTCTTCTAGACGAGAGAGTGCGTCAGCAACAACGTTGTTGCAACCAGAGACATGCCGAATGTCAGAAGTGAACTCACTTATATAACTTAGATGTCTAAGTTGACGAGGTGTGGCCTTTTCTGGCTTTTGTTTAAAAGCAAAAGTCAGTGGTTTGTGGTCGGTGTATAGAGTGAACCTTTGGGCTTCCAAAAAGTATCGGAAATAACGAATGCCTTGATAAGCCGCTAAGAGTTCGCGGTCGTATGCACTATACTTTCTTTGTGCGTCGCTTAATTTGGCCGAGTAAAAACCAAGGGGTTGCCAAGAGCCTTGACATTTTTGCTGCAGAGCAGCCCCGATGGCGGAATCAGAAGCTTCTACGAATAAACCAAGCTCGGCGTTTGAGTCCGGAAAGGACAATAGAGTGGCTTCTGTTAAACCAGTCTTGACTTGTTCAAAAGCTTTGCAAGCTTCTATTGACCAGTCGATTGTCTTAGCACCATCTTTCTTAGAGCCACAAAGATAGGCGTTGAGTGGTTGCTGCATCTCAGCTGTGTGAGGAAGAAAACGACGATAAAAGTTGACCATCCCCAAAAATCTTCTTAGGTCTTTAACCGTCTTGGGGTGTTTAGCTGTTGATATAGCCTCAACCCGATCTGGGGAGGGCTTAATGCCTTTCGGCGAAACCTCATGACCTAAGAATTTGATTGAAGGTCGAAGGAAATGGCATTTCTCCATGTTGATAATAAGACCATGGTCCGCTAATCTTTTGAAAATTTGTTCTAAGTGAACAAGATACTCTTCTTCGGAAGTCGAAGCTACCAAAATGTCGTCGAGGTAGATAAAACAGAATTTTAATCCGTGTAGGACTTCATGTATGAAGCGTTTGTGAAAAATAAAAATCATACAATACATTTACAGCATATTTTAACGTAGCATACTTCTCGCATACTATTGTAAAATTGTTAACTCTCTTCTCATAATCTTAATACCAGTTTATAACGTTAAAAGTTAGTTGGAACCTAACGCTTAGTCATTCAAGACGCAGAACTTTTCATCATCATTGTTAGTCTACCTAGTTTCTTAATAAATTACTTAATTAAATTTATCGCCGGTGTAATTTATTTGACATTTTGGTGCCGAAACCCGGGAACCTTTAATTAGTGAGAACAGAACGTATCGTAAAGAATTCTGGTAGAACCTCGTGTCTCGCAAAAATGGATACCAGTGAACGTACGGTATATCGCGGACAAATCACAAAATTGGTGAAAAGTGCACATGAGTACTTAAATAGTTCCATCTCTCCTATTCATGACACTGTTGATTCTTCGGTAATCGAAGAAGAATTGGTTTCATTTATCGATAGTTTAACGGCGGCAAAAACTACTCTTGATAAAATTAATTGTGAACTCAGACCTTTAATCAAAGCCGAAAACGCTACAAAAGAATTCGAGTCCATCTGCGAATATGAGGATAAAGCTACGGGAATGTTGGCCAGGCTTAATCATCGCCTCAAGACAATTCGTGGGTCATCTGATTGGGCAGCTAGCGGTACCCGCCAGCAACGTGTCCAAACGGAACAACATCGTTCAAGTAGCTCTTGTAATTCAAAACTACCGAAACTCTCTTTGAAGGTGTTTAATGGCAATTTCATTGAATGGATCCCATTTTGGGAACGGTTTAGGACGGCTGTTCATGAAAGGCAAGATATATCAGGTGCTGATAAATTTAACTACCTATCAAGCAACCTCGCAGGTAAGGCGGCAGAATGCATTGCCGGGTTCACACCCAGCAGTGCTAACTATGAAGCTGCTCTTGCTCTTTTATCAGAAAAATTTGGTGATAATGATCGACTGGTTAGCCATATAATGCATAATTTGATGAATATGCCTAAAATTTCTTCTCGACATGATATTGTTAGCCTTCGCACATTGTATAACAATGTAATTGCAAACACCAGATCTTTAACAGTGCTGAATGTTCCATCCACACAATATTCAATTATGTTAAGAACATTATTGCTACGATGCTTGCCCCGTGAGCTTGTATTGGAGTATCACAGAAAATGTGCTGATAATAAGTTTGAAAAATTATCTTCTGCTATCAGTGATGACGAAAATGTTTCAGTATCGGCATGTAGTGGTAAGAGTTCTCTTGGAGGCATACAGTGCGGACAACTACGTTCAATACTAGCATTTTTAAAGCGCGAAATTTTCTCTCTAGAAAGTGTTGAGCTAACAACGGAGAAAGCCCAACGAGCGCAATCAAATCACAGTCAAACTTTGAAAACTGCAACTGGGCTCCTAACATCAACGAAAGAAGCTACTATTGTGTGTTATTTTTGTAATTCGCACACCCACACTACGGCTCAATGCAATACGGCTCGTAATTTGTTAGAGAAGAAAGACATATTAAAGCAAAACGGTTGTTGTTTTAAGTGTACAAAAAAAGGGCATAATTCGAGAAATTGTAATTGTAGGATCAAATGTTCTGTTTGTAGTGGTAGACATGCTTCGTCAATGTGCGATCCTGAATTCAGAGCACGACTTTCGCTTGGTGCTTCGAACTCCACCGTAAGCTCTGGAGACATGGAAGTTAACGATAAGCAAACATCAGCCGCTTTATGTTCCTCGTCAATATTAACATTGTCTACAGTTCTATTGCAAACTGCTCTCGTAATGGTTTCGAACGATTCTAATTCTTTTCTAATCAGAATTATATTGGACGGTGGATCTCAACGAACCTTCATTAAAAGAAGTGTTGTAATGAAGCTGCAACTGCAAGTCTACGACACTATCAAAATGCACATACTACCATTTGGAGGTAGCAAACAGTATGCTCCCAAAAATTTTGAGCGAGTCAAGGTTAAATTGCAGAGTCGGTCAACGAATCAATTTGTTGAAGTTCTAGCTGTCGTCGTTCCGGACATATGCCCCGACGTGCTGCAGCCTCCCAACCTTACAGATTCAAACGTTCTGAATGGCTTGGCATTAGCCGATGATTATAATTTGAGAAAAACTGACGACGAGATCGGAGTATTGTTAGGTGCGGATGCATACTGGACTATCGTAAAAGACGAATTTAAACGCATAACTAATAAATTAGTTGCTGTAAATACCATTTTTGGATGGACGTTGCATGGGTCTGCCCCTCTCAGTGGCACGGAACTGTTATCATCAGTTAACCTAGCAATTGATGAACTGGATTATAACACAAATTCTTCAAGGTATGAGGTAAAACATATTGAACAACTATGGTGTATTGATGAGATTCCTTCGGCTTTCGATATTCCTTCCAATACTGATGATATTATCAATAAGTATGTACGTGACAATGGAAAGCGTTATCAGGCATCTTTACTGTGGAAAAATGAAAATTGTGCCATTGATAGTAATCGACATGGTGCTCTAATTCGATTTAAGAAGTTGGTAAATAAACTCGAAAGGAATCCAGACAAGCTTAGGCAGTATGATGCGATAATCCAAGAGATGATTTCTTTGGGTATTGCCAAGAAGTGCAACGATGTTTCAAATCTAAGAGAATATTATATGCCTCATCGTCCTGTTTATCGCTTGGAAAAGGATACAACAAAAATAAGAATTGTATTTGATGCTTCTTCTCGATCCAGCGAGCATTTTTCTTTGAACGATTTGTTGTGGGCTGGTCCGAATTTGCTTCCGAAAATACTATCACACTTATTGAATTTTCGGCTTGGAAAATATGCTGTTGTGGCGGACATAGAAAAGGTTTTTTTGCAATTTGAATTAGATCCTAAGGATTACAGTGTTCATCGTTTCTTTTGGCTATCTGAATTAGAAGATTTGAATTCGATCATAGTTTTAAATTTGACACGAATGACTGTTGGTGTTACTTGCAGCCCTTTCTTGCTATGTGCTGTGCTGAAAAAACATTTTTTGAAACTGGAACACAAATATCCTGAAACGATTAGGCTTCTATTAGCTAGTTTTTACGTTGACGACTTGGTCCTAAGTGTCGACGAACTTAATGATGCTGTGCGGTTATACACGGAGTCGTGCGAAATTCTGAAAAACGCATCAATGAATCTGCGCAAATGGAAAACGAATAATGATCAGCTTCGAAAAATCTTCTCCGAGGAATCCTACAGCTCAATGAACGTGAAAGTCCTAGGTGTAACTTGGGATATTGAAAACGATAAACTTTCTGTGGAAGTGGAAATAGAAAAAATTACTTCTTTTACGCAACACTGTGTAACGAAACGAAAACTGTTGCAATTAATTGCATCTATTTTTGACCCCTTGGGTATTTGCGCACCGTGCGTTATGAAATTGAAGATTTTGTTCCAAGAAACGTGGAGGCAGAAACTACCTTGGGATGAAACTCTACCAACGACTTTGATGACCGATATCGTTAAGCTCACTTCTGATTTTCATCTTTTACCTTCTTTAACTTTACCTCGTTGCGTTTTCAATCATCCTCGTCGAATAAAACAGGAGCTGCATATATTTTCTGACGCTAGTCCTAAGGCCTATGGATCAGTGGCTTTTATACGTTCAATATATATCGACAAAATAACTACCGTAGAGTTTTTATGCTCTAAAAGTCGTCTAGCTCCACTTGGCAGTGATTTATCTAAGGAACTCACGCTTCCTAAAATGGAACTTGCCACTGCAAGTGTATCAGCTAAACTGCTTAACTATCTTAACCAAACTCTAAGACTAAAATTTGATGCTCATCACCTTTGGACTGATTCAAAAATTGCTCTATTTTGGATTGTAAAGGGCAATTTTAGGCGAAATGCATACGTTGATAATCGAGTTCATGAGATTCGCCGTTTAACGGATATTCATAGCTGGCATCACTGCAGCGGGTCTACTAATCCAGCAGATTTGGTTACTCGAGGAGTTTCTGTTAAAACATTGCTTAGTTCAACATGTTGGCGTCATGGTCCAGAGTGGTTGAAAGATGAAAGTGAATGGCCTGTTCAAGATGCGGATTTGAATGACGGTGCAACAGAGTATAATAATATGCTAGTAGCGGAAAAGCCTAACGAGCTTCTTAAAAAGCAATCTTTGTTACCACTGGAAAATTTTAGCCAATATCGTAGGCTCATGCGAGTCACTTTTTACGTTCTGCGATTTACCAAACGCTTACGTGGAATTAAATCCTGCAGCAAGCATATCAATGCAAATGAAATCAAGGACTCTGAATACTATTGGATTAAGTTTGTTCAAGCGAATGCTTACTGCGAGGAGATCACTGCACTTTCAAATAATGGGAACTGCACTAAGAGTTCAAAAATATTATCTTTAAATCCGTTTTTGGATCCCCAAGGAATCCTTCGTGTTGGAAGTCGGTTAAGCGAAGGTGAGCTCAGTTACGAAGAAACAGTTCCTATCTTGCTTCCGTATAAAACCCATTTTACTAGTCTGCTAATCTATCAAGCACATGAAAGAGTACTACACGGTAGCACAAATATGGTTCTCGTACAGTTGCGGCTTCGATTCTGGGTTGTTAAGGTGCGTCAGGCAGTGAAGAGCGTTATCAACAAATGTACTGTTTGCAAGCGCTTTAAAGGAAAAGCTGCCAATCAACCGTTTGCACCACTTCCCAAGGAACGATTAGTATCCACACGACCTTTCGAAACAGCCGGAGTTGATTTTGCCGGTCCATTATATATACGAAACTCGCCTCACAAAGACACTACTCGGAAGGTTTACATTCTGCTCATAACTTGTGCTGTCACTCGAGCAGTTCACTTAGAACTTGTTCTAGATCTTAAAGCGGAATCATGTTTATCGGCGCTCCGACGATTTTTTGCTCGCCGTGGGATCCCGAGTCTCGTAATGTCCGATAACGCAAAAACGTTTCGAAGATCAGCGCTGGAGTTTCGACAGTTACATATGATAATCCAATCTGAAGAATTTCAAAATTATATTACCAATAAAGGAATATCCTGGCGGTTCATCGTCGAAAGAGCTGCTTGGTGGGGTGGCTTTTGGGAGCGGTTGGTGAAAATTGTTAAAGACCTTCTCAAGGCATCTATTCAACGCGCCAATCTTAATTTCGACCAACTGAACACATATCTAACGGAGGTTGAATTTATTGTAAACGCTCGGCCTCTAACATATGTTAGCTCTGATCCAGCTGATTTATCACCACTAACACCTGCTCATTTCCTTCTTGGATGCTTTCCTTCAACTTTAGCTATAAACAAATCGGCTTTTGCTGCCGATCAAGAAATACGTTCGAAGTGGCAATCCAGGTTTAGGCTTGCTAATTCGTTTTTCAGGCGCTTTAGAAACGAATACATATGTGCACTTAGAAGCGCTCATCACAATCGCATTCCCTTCTCCCGTGGGGTCAAATCGGGCGATGTAGTTGTTGTTCACGATACTTCATGCTCGCGGCTTTTTTGGAAGCTAGCGAAGATAGAAAAAACTTTTTTGGGACGAGACGGCCGCGTTCGAGCTTGTGAAATTAAATTGCCCAACGGAGTGATCACCAGACGAGCCATTCAGCATCTGTATCCTTTGGAAATCAATTCATTGACGGCGGGAGGATGTGAAAAATAAAAATCACACAATACATTTACAGCATATTTTAACGTAGCATACTTCTCGCATACTATTGTAAAATTGTTAACTCTCTTCTCATAATCTTAATACCAGTTTATAACGTTAAAAGTTAGTTGGAACCTAACGCTAAGTCATTCAAGATGCACAACTTTTCATCATCATTGTTAGTCTACCTAGTTTCTTAATAAATTACTTAATTAAATTTATCGCCGGTGTTATTTATTTGACAGCGTTGGAACGATTGTGCCGCATTGCAAAGTCCAAAAGTCATTCGGGTGAACTCAAAGAGTCCAAAAGGAGTGCAGATGGCGGTCTTTGGAATATCGTTCGGCTCGACTGGAATTTGATGGTAGGCCTTAGTCAGGTCTATGGTGGAAAATATATTTTTGCCATGTAATTCATGACAGAAGTCTTGAATAATGGGGATCGGATATCTATCCGGGACGGTTATGGCGTTCAGGCGTCTGTACTCGCCGCAAGGACACCATTCCCCATTAGCCTTGCGTACCATGTGCAGCGGAGAAGACCAGCTGCTATTTGAGGGGCGGCAAATTCCCTATTGTAGCAGGAAATCGAATTCTTTCTTAGCCGCCGCGAGCTTATCTGGTGCAAGTCGACGTGGTCTCGATACTATCGGAGGGCCTGTGGTCAAAATGTGGTGTGTCACCTTATGTTTACAGGGTTGTGAGAACCCTGTGTTGACCGTGATGGCATGGTATTTGTTGAGAAGGGCATGTATCCGTGGATCTGAGGTTTGCTCAAACAAAACACAAAGTTTTGGACCTTTGTACGAAGTGTACGTGCCTTTCGATGAAAGAGAAGTAAGAGGATCCACAAGGATAGCATTTGCCAAGTCGACGACTAGCCCATAGTGGCAGAGAAAGTCTGCGCGTAAAATGGGTCTAGAGACATCGGCAATGATAAAATCCCATGAAAACTCACGACGGAGTCCCAGATCTAGTTTGATCACCTTTCGTCCATAGGTGTTGATGGTCGACTGATTTGCCGCGGCAAGTCGCATACCAGAAGGTGGAAGTTTTCCAGTAGTAGGTGCTGGAAGCACCGAAATATCTGTGCCTGTGTCAATCAAGTAGTGTCGTTTAGACAAGTTGTCATGAATTATTAGACGACGGCTAGGTGACAAGTCGCGTTTTCTTACCGCCTGAAGAGAACAGCGACTTAGTTTTTTGGTTCTGTTGAACCAGCCTTGAAGGCGCATGGAGAGACGCATTTAATAGCGTTTGGGCCATATTTGTTGTGGTACCAACAAACACCAGTCCCTCGTGACTGGCTTCGGCGACGCGGCTGCGAGCGAGATCTTCCTTGGGACCTCGAACGCGATCTTAGTTGTTGATGTGCGAGTTTCGTCAGCGCAGCGACCTGTTTCGTTAATTCGGCCACCTCTGACTGCTGGTGGGAAACAGCGACTGAATTTATTTGTGGGTGAACGAATACCTTAGCAATTTTGTCGGCTGTTTCCGCCAACTTGCTGAGGCTGGCTTCCGGAGAGCAGGCTAAAATGGCTTGCGTCTGTTCCGGAAGCCGCTGGAGCCAGAGGGTCCTCAACAGGCACCTCCCAACTGCTTCATATCCCGAAGCAGCTGGGAAGGCTGTCTGTCACCTAACGAGAGGTTCCCCAAGAGGTGCTTGAGATTCACAGAATCGCTGGCTGAAAGCCGCGATACAAGCGCCCTCTTGAGGACCTCGTAAGGCGAATCAGGATCCGGGCTCGCAACCACGTCCCTGACCACCTTCAGCTCCGCCGAACGCAGCGAGGAGATCACGTAGTGGTATTTGGTCTCTGAGCTCTTAATACCAGCTTTTGCGAACTGGCTCTCCAGTTGGGAGAACCACAAAGCTGGTTCTTCTTGCCAAAAAACGGGTGGTTTGACAGATGTCGCGAAAATTTCAGCACCGAATGACGCGTCTGAGGGAACCACATCCTCATTGTCCAACGACATTATACGGAGTTACGCGACGAAACGAACGAAACGCGGCAGAAAAATATTGTGGCTGAAAAGTGTGTAAATATAGGAAGGTTTTATGTGTGTAATTATAGCTAAGAATCTTGTATAATTATAATTATAACAATATATCCAAATTTAATTTATGGAGCTTTCGACGTCGGTGATAGATGTAGCAGCGTTGAAATTCTTTTTGAAGGTATTTTGACAAGTAGTGAAGCTCGGATTTGCCAATGAGCTATTTCAGTTTTAAAAGGCACGAGGCTTTTTAATTTTTGATAAGTTTGCGTGAATTTCAGTGCAAAATCATTTAATAAAAAAATTTTCTGCTTGTATTATCTGTTGAGAGTAACGTCTAGTGATTTATAGACATCCTGATCGTTCGGAACTAGATTCAATGCGTCCTGTAAGCAATCTAAAATTTTAGAGTGCGATTGCTTTAACCATAGTTCGTCGATTTATTTTCGAGTGCTGCTACAAAACGCGATTTTGCCTGAGCTGATGCGGAGGATTCGAACCACAGAAGGACAGAATTTTGTCATAGGATAATTTCAGGACGATATTTATCCCGAAATTCAAGCGCTTTTTTCGTTTTAATTGCTAATTATCACATACCTCATAGTATTGCGAGTGCTTGTGCTATTTCCTGCTCCGTGCGGATTTCGCTGTTGCTTGTTGCCGCTGACTTCCACGTAGTCTCGTTTGATTTGTTGCTATTTTGCAATGATTAGAATCGTAGACGAGCAAGTGGCAATTGGACGTGCTGCGATGGACCGTCTGCGTCAACGCCTTGAAGTTGTTTTTTGAATTGTTGATTGTTGAAGTTCTTCGATAAAGCGAAGAAATGTGATTTCCGGCAGAATGATTCGATATTTTTCTGTTTTCGTCTGTCAAGTCTCAGCGATCCAGGCTTCGGCGTGTTCCTATCGGGGTCACCAATGAAGATATTTTACATTGCAATATCTCCATCCCAAGCAAATCAATATATTCAGATATTGGTTTAGTGTTTCCTTTCTAAATCCCAAAAGTAAACATAGATTTAGTAGGATACAATGGTTTTATGAATTATCGTTTTGTTTTTACAATATTGAATTAATAAAGTTTTACTTGGAAGAAGTCAAGAACGTTCTACCGATTTTTTACAATCAACCTTTTTTTTAAACTCGTAACAATCTTATTTTGACACTTCATATTCAATTCTCTTTTTTACAATTTTTTCACTTTTAAACTTAGCCTACTTGATGTGTGAATTTTTATGTGTTGTGTATGATGTCAAGTAGTGTGGTGAGTTGTGGAGGTGTTTGTGTATCCACATATTTCTATATGTAAGTGTAGGTGTTTGTGTATCCACATATTTATATATATATATATATATATATATATATATATATATATATATATATATATATATATATATATATATATATATATATATATATGTATATATTTATATATATATATATATATATATATGTATATATATATATATATATATATATATATATATATATATATATATATATATATATATATCTATATAAATGTAAATATATATTTATATATATTGTTACGGGGTAACAAGTACGCGTCAATCGTCTAACAACGCCCGACAGAGATCACGCGACGTAAGACATAACCCGAACCGTTTCAAAAAAAAAAAAAAAAAAGAAGCAACCCTTTCCCCGTGAAAAAGGCTGCTCCCATATAGCTCTCGTTTAAGGTCGCGAAAACCACCACTCAGTCTTACAGGTAATAGAATGTAATGATCACCACCACGTAGGGCTAGTAGCCGTCGCAGTGACCGACCATTGTCATATACTGGTAGGCCACTGACGACGTAGATGTAAGATTAGATGTAAGACAGACTGCACGATACCGAACGATATACGAAAACGACGATGCGCGATCCCAATAACGCCGACCACCAGACTGCATCCGCATAAAGCATGAAACTCACCGGAATGGGGTCCACCTGACCCAAGAATCACGATTGATCCGCGAAGATGTCCAAGGCTCTACG